>OX376643.1:29768808-30462183 GCA_947386135.1 Melanchra persicariae
ATTGTGTATTTTATAAAATAAACAAATAAAATAAACTACGAATAAAAAATCTCAACGCTGTCAGCTAGTGCAGCGTTGTAAGGCGAATGGCGATGCTTAGCCTCTGGCCATAGTAACAGCCAGCTAGAGTCACGGGAAGTGTCAACTAGACGTTTTGATATTGTTTTGAAAAGTCTGTGAGCACGGGCCCTGCGGCCGAGGGTTTCAGCCCAAAGGGCTATAGTCAAAATATAGTTGCTTACCAATAAATTTACTATATTTACGCCGCTTGAGGTGTTCCGCAGCCGCAGCCGCAGCGGCAGCGCCAACACTAAACGATGAACTAGGAAGATGGGATGGCGCAATAGTATCGATATGTCCTACACACGTCCTACACTAAAGATTGTTTTAGTCTGTTCGTAGTTTATTTTATTTGTTCATTTTATAGTATTGTTGTAAACATTTAGGAACATTAGTAATACAAATACTCGTACTTACATTTACAATTGTGTATTCAAAGCTATTCAGTTTGCACGTCTTAATTATAATAAACAAGTATAATCAGTAGCTTACTAATTTATTATGCCTAGAAATAAATCATTCATTAACATTTTTGTTGTGTTATTCTATTATGTGAGTCAGAATTGACGCCCCCCCCCCACTCTTGAATTGAAAAACTATTGCTATCAGGATTTAGTAGAAGTTATCCTTTTAACCGCCCGACTCCATAAGTTTTGGACTTTATTTTTAGGTCTTAAGAGTATTAAATTGTAAATGAAGGTAAACGTCCCTTAAAAGAATTCATTATTTTTTCTTAATATTCCTAAACATGATATTACTTACTTTGAAAGCTGTTCAGTGATGGATATTGATATTTTGGCAGTAATTTAGGTAGGTACTATAATTTTAGATCGTACATTTTTATATGAATTTATTTGTGGACCTCTCTTATTTGGCTCCTATTTCGTCATTACATTTGGCTCTGCTCTTAAGTTTGTGTATTTGTGCCACAAATACACAAACTTAAGAGCAGAGCCAGGGGCCACAAATTTTGTGGCCCTTGTTTCGGGATAAACTTTTCCAGTAAGTGATGTTAATTTCTTAATAAAAAGAAATATCTTAAAAGTAAAGGTATATTTATTTAGTTAATAACCAATATTAACAAATACACTAAACATATTAATTATCATAAATAGGTATTTGAGGGGTATAAGAACATGTGAGAGCTTTTATTGTTTCATCATCATAGTGTTAAATTTTCTTTTTCATTAATTACCGGATCGACAACAGATACTTTTTAGCCTCCTTGCTAATACCATAATACAGCTTGGCCTTTAGGGCACAAGAAAAAGCTGACTCGTCACAATTTCGGTACTATAGATTTTTGTACGGTATTTTGTACCTTGCTGTTGCATGCCCCTAGTAAAATCTTAACAATTTAATATTTAACGCAACACACGCACACAGATAAATAAATGTACCGATTTCACATCTATTGCGTAGTAGTTGTCTGGTGTTTTACCTACCACTATCTGTCACGAACATGGGGAAAAGTAACAAAAACCGTTCACTAATTTTTTTGCAAGTCCCGCGCTTATTTATGTATATTATGTTTAAAGTATGTAAATTAACCATTAACATATCCTATCATAAACATACAGAGAATGGGGTCACATTCTAAATCGTTACAGAAATCTAGTGCACAAAACATACATAGTACCTAATTTAGCTCATACGAAACTGTTTAAATAAAATATTTGAATTATAATTCACATTTAAATTATCTTAGTTTCTTAAATAAATACTTAAACAAAAGGATTTTTTTCCAAGTCGGAGCGAGCACCTTTTACGGAGACAAGGAGAAGGTACTGGCACACCCCCCGACAGCTGTTTGTGGCCGACAGACAGTTTCGAGCGTCGTATTACTTTTAGTTTAGTCGCTAAAATATTGGTTCTTGGTTTTTATAATAGATTAAGAGGAAACACGGGCGGAGAGACTGTTGAAAATTAGGTATTTGAAGAAACTATTGCTGTCGCTCTGCGAGCGCTCGGCATCCGGTTCGTGAGATAAGGACAACTGCAGATCCGACTGAATAGCCTGAGTAAAAAGTCATATTTCGAGGTTTGGCTCTCGCCTATTTCCTCCTCCAATATTAAAACCAATTTAACTCCTACACTGTCAATACACTGTCAATTTTGAACGCGATCCACAGATCAGATTTTTGATTTTGATCGTACGATTGACTATGTACGGGTGGCCTTAGGACTTATCGACCGAATGCGGTCGGTAGGTGATCGGTAACGATTTCGAGAATTCCCAAGATATTTTATAAACTGAATGAGAAGGAAATGTACTGTGCCCCTATGTTTTTCTTTTTTAATTAATAGTTGTTAAATTTGTACACTAGGCCTCTGTTGACAGCGGTCTAAATAGGCAATTTTGAGCATTTTTTTGAGGGTTCTTGTGCTTATAAAAATAATGTATCCATAAAAAGGAAAACATAGGGGCATACAAGTAGTTATATTTATTATTCTGTAAAAAATAATTGCTTTATGGGCATTAACCAGAAAGAAAACAGGCGAGAGCGTTTCTATGGAGAAATACCACCCGCATTTCCTCTTAAGTAAATGATAGAGATTTTTTACTTATGTAGTTATAATATACCTAAATACTTAACAAATATTTCAATTGCTTATTTTTTGTGCCAAAAAGTAATCTCACGAAATAACGTACTAGCAACTACTAGGGGCTTTACCTTACTTAATTAACTATTTACCTAATATAAACATCTTCTTGATAGAACACAGCGTAACAATAAAAAAACAGATTTAACGAGCTGTGGTGTTTTGATCGTAATCATACGACCCTGGCAATATGGACCCGAAAATATTTTTCGGAATAATCCTACGTAAACGGTTAAAAGGTTAATGTGTGAGAATTTTTTTGACAAGGGATGGAGGTTCCAGAATGTTATGCAGCTGTCTGTATGTTATAGCCTTACCAAAGACGTAGACCTGGACTTTACAGATGACGAGATCCTCAGCAATATATTTCATGTCCAGCCCCCGCTCAGCTTTTATCATTCAAAAGACCGTCGCAACAGGAGTGAAGGTGGTTGGTGCCCCAGTGAAACCCTTCGGCTTTGCTTTGACGGTGATCATCTGCCTGCGTCTGCGTGTGTGTAATATTAGCATAAAAGTTTTGCCACCAAGTTTTTAATGTTCCCAATGTTGGAGGTTAGGTCATAGTAGGAAAGTGTTTCCTACTATGAAGTAGGAAAATGTCTGTCCAAATGTGATCTGTCCAAAGTGTGGTCGGCATCATGAAAATTGCGACACTTCACTGTACCTAAGGGTAACCACATATCACTCAGCAAGACTTGTCCAATATATAGGAAGGAGAGGAGGCTCATCAGAAGGCTTAAAGTCACCCAATGGGCAATGGAGAGGGCAATGCTCGGAGTTTCCTTGCGTGATCGAATCAGGAATGATGATATCCGCAAGAGAACCAAGGTTACCGACATAGCCTGAAGGGTCGCCAAATTGAAGTGGCAGTGGGCAGGGCACATTGCTCGCAGAACAGATGGTCGATGGGGCTGAAAAGTTTTGGAGTGGCGACCGCGTACCGGAAGACGCAGCGTTGGAAGGCCTCCCACAAGGTGGACCGATGACCTCCTGAGGGTCGCGGGTAACCATGGATGCGAGATGCACAGGACCGGTTGTTGTGGCGACACTTGGGGGAGGCCTATGTCCAGCAGTGGACGTCTTTCGGCTGATATGATGATGATGATGATGATGATGATGAGAGGAGGCTCACGGAGATTATGGCTGAGTTTGGATGCACATACAGGAAAGCTTTAGAATGTTATGTCTCACCCGAAAATCCCGTTCCTCCCGAAACTGACGTTTTCCCTCAAGCCCCAGTAGCCATAGAAAATCGCCTTTCTTCGAGACCCTTCATAATCTAGGGACACAAATCCGGAAGCCTCTATTCGTTCCACGTATTCTGACAATCCGTACTAAGGCCATTGTCCACAAGGAACAGACTCGACCTGTCGCGATTAGAAAGGAAAACCACCGTCCTAAACCTACAACAGTAAAGTTTTCGAAAGCCAAGGACAACCCACCCTTAGATGACTGGATGTTTTGGAATTCAGATACGCCTGCATCTGATCAAGCATCCGATGATGGAGAGGGTAAAGATGAATGTCAATCTTTGAATGAGTTGTGGTTGAGCATAAATGAAGTCATCTACTTCAAAAAGACTCTACTTTAAAAAGGATAAGAATAACACATAAAACCCATTTAAAGTCGATTTATTAATTTAAAATTATTTTCTCGACCATCTCCTATCACGTTCTAAATTCAAATTGCAATACAGCCAAGCGTCCGAAACCCATTCTACCAGCTGACAAAAGCTTTGTGTACACAAATTTCTTAAACTATATTAGGTTGCTAACAATAGGCCTGCGCATATTTAAAACCCACAGAGAAGTAAAAAAAGAAAAGGAAATCGAGTTGGTCGTGAACTCGTGACCGATGTGGTAGGTATATACCGAGTGGAACGCAAAAAAGGCGCGGATAATGCAAATCCTTACGGTATTAAACTAACTTTTTTTAAGTATATAGTATAGTTCTAAATACATATCTCTACTTGGTGTTTCTAAATTTAAAATACTTTGTTTTTCGTATTATGGCTTCTTATTTTCTCACAGGAGGTGTGAAAAGTAGAGTATCCTCCTCGGGGATAAAGGTGTCTTTGCCTTGGGCTAGCTTGAGTCCCTCGCTGCATTCAGGATTCTTGTACGAACTCCCTCGCTTCACTCTCCCGAATCCTTCATTGCGTTCGAGATTCAATATGACGCCCGTGACTCAAGACACTGCTTTATCCCCTGGGTGCATAATCTACTACTTATTATTATGGTTTTCGTGGTTTTTGATGTAGCTGTTTACGAAGATGGACTCAAAATCAACATCCAAAAATGGCGCCGAAGTTTACTAATAATATTCATTACAAGAAACCCCGAAAACCATGAAAACAAGACCCATGAAGAACAATTGACAAACTTTACCGGTACCAATACCGCTATGCATACCCAACTTCAAAATTCTACTACTGAAAATGAAAACGGTAGGTATCTAAATATTTCGGTAACCTTTATTTAACGGTATGACGTCATACCGAAATTAACGGGTAGGGGAGAGGGGGGTACTGTGGTTCACTTTTTTTTATAAGCGGTTTTAGTCTGTGAATAAACAATAAATTGAAAAAAAAAAGCAGTTTGAATAATAATAATAAAATAAACTCTTTGCCCCCAATAATCTGCAACTGATGGAGCTACTGAAGGTAACTGAAACTTTCAGTAGTGCCATCAGGATGGAGTTTGGTGTGGACAAATGTGCGGTCATGCATGTAAAGCGTGGAGAGATTATGGAATCCGTGGGATGTCAACTCTCGGATTCCATAAACCTGAGATCCCTCTCTCCAACCGAAACTTACAAGTATTTGGGTATGTCGGAAGCGTTAGGCATCAGTGTTACTGATATGAAGCATTCGTTGAAGGAGCACTTCTTTGGTCGCCTGAAGAAGGTCTTCAACAGCCTTCTATCGGGCGGAAACAAGGTGCGCGCTTTCAACGGATGGGTCATGCCGGTATCAAATTGATGTACTCTTTCGGCGTACTGAAATGGACTCAAACGGAACTTGACGCCCTGGATAGAAGGGTCCGTACACTGCTAACTGCACATCGAATGCATCACCCACGGTCGTCGGTAATGAGACGGTATATCCCGCGAAAGTGTGGAGGTCGAGGCTTTTTAAATGCTAAGACTCTCCACAATCGCGAGATATGCAGTCTCAGGGAATATTTCCTAGCTGTCGACGTGGGTATGCATCGAGATGTAGTGGCGGTGGACAAGGGACTCACCCCGCTCTCCTTGGCAAATGAGAACTGGCGCAAACCTGCGGTGCTTGACACTAACGATCGCAGGGCGGTATGGCAGAGCAAGGAACTTCACGGACGCTTTTTCCGGGCCCTACACGGGCCCGACGTGGATCAGTTAGCATCCGTAGCCTGGCTACGTTTTGGTGACCTCTTTGGGGAAACCGAAGGTAGGTAACCTTTAGGAAAAACTACCGGACATTTATTGTGAAGGACGGTACGGTTGACATATGTCGGGCATGTCACCGTCCGGGAGAATCAATTCGCCACATTATCTCTGGTTGTTCTCGTCTTGCTAACGGAGAGTACTTGCATAGACACAACCTTGTAGCCAGGATTATCCATCAGCAACTTGCTCTGAAATACTGTCTTGTGGAATCGGAGGTGCCGTACTACAGGTATGTGCCCGACCCAGTTCTCGATAATGGCAGTATCACACTGTACTGGGATCGGTCCATCATCACTGACAGGACTATTCTTGCAAATAAGCCTGATATAGTGGTGGTGGACCGAATCGAGAGGCGTGCAATGATTGTAGATATAACCGTCCCGCATGACGAGAACCTCGTGAAAGCCGAGAAAGATAAACAAATAAAATATCTTGACTTGGCTCGCGAGGTTGTCGACATGTGGGATGTGAATTCGACAATCATTGTACCGATAGTCGTGTCAGCCAACGGCTTAATAGCCACGAGCCTCGACCAACACCTCAGGAGGCTCTCGTTAGGCAGCTGGATCAGGGGCTTGATTCAGAAAGCAGTACTTCTGGACACGGCTCGGATTGTTAGGAGGTTCCTCTCGCTGGAGCCCTGACCGCCGGTAGCTTGGACCCTGTTCCCGATACCGGTGGGCTACTATTTTTTATATTTTTAAATATTTTTATAACTTTGTATTTTAATATTTAAAAATATAATTTATATGTATTGTACAAAAGAATAAAGGAAATAATAATTTATTTATTTTCTCGCCACAATACACATTGAGTACATATTTTAAGGAACAGGTGGATACAGTAAGTATATTGAGGGAGACTGGTGCCTAAACTAGGCTTGTGGCCTGTATTTCAGGACACCAGGTCTCCACCCTTTAGGTTACACAATATTCCGAATCAGACAGTGGTCGCGAGTCAGTTAACAATTATTAAAATGATTCTAAATCTATATAGTGTTAGTATTGTGTGGAGATGAAGGAAAGTGTAGAGTGTGGTTTTGTGTAGTGAGTGAGGATGTAGAAGTTTCTGTAGCCTGGACATATAAATATATAATATTTATGTGAAAAATATATGCCTAGTTAACTAATTTATTTAAATCGTGATCTATACCGAGACAGCTAGGATTTTTTCAGTTTCAAGGTAGTTTAAGTCCTGGATCCAGCTAGTTAATTTCATTTTACATTTAATCTTGTTAAGGTCGTAAATAGGAAGAATCTTATTAATTTTATCTACACTCACAACGTAATGTTCCAAATATGAGTTCAAAAACGAATGCATAAATACATACTTTTTTTTCGTGGATAGGTAAAATTAAAAAAAAAAACCATTACAGTTCAACATTTTCCTTCGATTTTTAAACAACTGCATCATAAAATAACTTTTTAATTTTTATAGCACACTTTTTCTTTTTAATTTTTGGCGCGGACTCATTGACTTAAGTCAATGAGCCATCTTTTATCTTTGTCTATGTTTGAGCGCGCTGCGCAGTCATTCGAATACGCAATGAGAATATCCGCCATATTGGAATTAACTATTTTTCCACTTATTTTGTTTTAACTGTATGAGTGAAGATAAAATAGTGTATGCAACGGCATATAATTAGGTATTAAAACACTCGTGTGATGCTATTATCACACTCGGCTACGCCTCGTGTGATAAACCCACACTCGTGTTTTAATAACCCTTTTTATATGGTCGTTGCATAAACTACTATTATTATAGAGATAATGACCGAGGTGGCAGAAGAATCGCTGAGAGAACTTGGTCGAAAGCCGGTTGTGATAACTATCCACGGGGTCGAATCTGCGTTTGCCACGTGAAAGAGAGGGGGAATATGTTAAGAGGCTATGCTGTTTCATAATTGTTTGTTGTATGAACAGTTGGCGTACTGTCAAGACCTTCGCTTCTTTATATAGGAGGGTGGTAGGGTATCTAAAAGGGAGGCACAGTGAGTCCTTCAAGACGGCTCTCTGCGCTCTTTCCAATTCAAGAATAGTGTATTTTGGGGCACCACCCCAGGAGGTGATGCAGTAAGTCAACAAAGATTGAACGAGGGCAAAATACACTGATCTCTTCACCTTATCCTCAGCCACCCGTCTAAGGGTCTTGAAGACATATATTAACTTCCTCAGCCTGCCACTCAATACGGTAATGTGCTTGTGAAAATTTAGTGCACTGTCTATGATAACGCCCAGATATTTCACACTATCTGCTTTACCGATTTGAGTGCAAGTACAGGCGGCGCAGCATGGCATCGGACAAGTGTGAGCTAGGATGGAATGCGGGGTTGTTGCCGAGGTAGGTCTGTTATGTTTTATGGAGAAAGTGACATAGTTCGTTTTTGCAGCATTTAGAGTGAGGATGTTATTTCGTAACCACTCTGATACCATATTGAAGCCTGACTGGGCAAATCCGTAGACATCACTCCACGTGGTCGCGCTGAACAACAGGACTGTATCGTCTGCAAAAGTTATTATTTTACCCTCTGGGAGAGTGAGCATACCTAGGTCGTTTATATTTACAAGAAATAGTGTAGGCCCCAGTACGCTGCCTTGAGGCACGCCGTAGGTAACTTGGCACTCGTCACTGACGTACTCTTTCATTTTCACGCTCTGAGTACGCCCACTCAGATAGTCCTCAAACAGTTTCAATTTAATAGAGCGGGTTGTTGGCTAACGGATTATATTTTAACTTTAGCAATAAAATCAATAGTTTTCTGGCAGTACACGTCTTTTTTAAAGTTGGATAATGATCCGCCTGGGACAAGCTGTCCTCTTCAAGTTTTATTCTCGGAAATTATAATATAATATATTTTTTTTATCGCATAGGTACATTATTTATTAGTCATCATCTCTATTTGAAATCTGGCGATTCGCGATTAAGTACACCAAAATAAAGTAATTACTAGCTGCTGTCCGCGGTTTCGCTAGCATTTTTGCCCTAAGCGCCGTGGTTCAATGCAGTGGCACAGAATACCTAATTCTAGTACTAAGTGCAGTGGAGTGGCGCAATAGTGTGGTCTTAAACCTGGGCACACTCCTTGACCATACAAGTTTTTTTTACGGTATTGGATGTTCCTCGAGTTAGAGTAAGAGACGATAATATTCTGAGACCCTTACAAGATACAAATACGTTACAATTTAGGCTCGAGAGTTCCTATTTTAAGTACAAAAAAGCAGTAAACCTTATTGTACTTTTAAAACTAATGCTGTAAGTAGTGTTTTTTTTTCAAATTCTGTATTCATAAACATTATACACCAATTCAAAGCAATGTGCGTAAAAAAATACAAACTCTGCAATAAATCGTTTTTTCATCAAATAGCCAAACGTCAGCGCTGCGGAAACTTGATTATCATCGCAGTTTTATGACATACAAATTACATACAGAAATAAAAAAGACAACAATCATAAAGTATTTAGTTCTATTTTCTATTTATTATAGCTACACGACTTAGGACCAAGGACTTGGGACTTAGGACGTAGGACTTAGGCCTTAGGACTTGGAACTTAGGACATAGAACTTAGGACTTGGGACTTAGGTCGTGGGACTAAGGACTTAAGCCTTAGGAGTTAGGACTTGCGACTTGACACTTGGGACTTAGGTCTTAGACCTTAGGACTTAGGTCTTAGGTTTAAGTCCCAAGACCCAAGTCCTAAGACCTAAATCCAAAGGTCTAAGACCCAAGCCCTAAGGTCTAAGTCCCAAGTGACAAGTCCCAAGCCCTAACTCCTTAGTCCTAAGTCCAAGTCCTTAGACCCAAGTCCTACGTTCTACGTCCTAAATCCTAAGTTCCAAGTCCTAGGTCCTATGTCCTAAGACCTAAGTCCCAAGTCCTTAGTCCTAAGTCATATTTCCGACTTAGGACAATCCTTAGACCCAAGCCGGAAATATGACTTAGGACTAAGGACATAGGCCTTAGGCCTCGGAACTTAGGATTTAAGACGTAGAACTTAGAACTTGGGCCTTAGGACTTGGTCAGAAGGACTTGGTACTTAGTACTTGGTACTAAGGACTTGGAACTTAGTACTTAGATCTTAGGACTTGGGACCTAAGACCTGGGACTTAGGACTAAGGTGTTAGGACTTGCGACTTGACACTTGACACTTGGGTCTTAGGTCTTAGACCTTAGGTCTTAGGTCTAAGTCCCAAAACCCAAGTCCTAAGACCTAAGTCCAAAGGACTAAGACCCAAGCCCTAAGGCCTAAGTCCTAAGTCGCAAGTCCCAACCCCTAACGCCTTAGTCCTAAGTCCCAAGACCTAAGTCTCAAGTCCGTAGCCCCAAGTCCTAAGTTCTACGTCCTAATTCCTAAGTTCCAAGTCCTAGGTCCTATGTCCTAAGGCCTAAGTCCCAAGTCCTTAGTCCTTAGTCCTAAGTCCTATTTCCGACTTAGGACTAAGGATATGGGACTTAGGCCTTAGGCCTCGGATCTTAGGATTTAGGACGTAGAACTTAGGCCTTGGGACTTAGGCCTCAGGACATAGGACCTAGGACTTGGAACTTAGGAATTAGGACTTGGGGCTACGGACTTGAGACTTAGGTCTTGGGACTTAGGACTAAGGCGTTAGGGGTTGGGTCTTGCGACTTAGGACTTAGGCCTTAGGGCTTGGGTCTTAGTCCTTTGGACTTAGGTCTTAGGACTTGGGTCTTGGGACTTAGACCTAATACCTAAGGTCTAAGACCTAAGTCCTAAGTCCCTAGTGTCAAGTCGCAAGTCGCAAGTCCTAACTCCTTAGTCCTAAATCCCAGGTCTTAGGTCCCAAGTCCTAAGATCTAAGTACTTAGTTCCAAGTCCTAAGTACCAAGTACTAAGTACCAAGTCCTTCTGACCAAGTCCTAAGGCCCAAGTCCTAAGTTCTACGTCCTAAATCCTAAGATCCGAGGCCTAAGGCCTAAGTCCCAAATCCTTAGACCCAAGTCGGAAATATGACTTAGGACTAAGGACATAGGCCTTAAGCCTCGGAACTTAGGATTTAAGACGTAGAACTTAGAACTTTGGCCTTAGGACTTGGTCAGAAGGACTTGGTACTTAGTACTTGGTACTAAGGACTTGGTACTTAGTACTTAGATCTTAGGACTTGGGACCTAAGACCTGGGACTTAGAACTAAGGTGTTAGGACTTGCGACTTGACACTTGACACTTGGGTCTTAGGTCTTAGACCTTAGGTCTTAGGTCTAAGTCCCAAGACCCAAGTCCTTAGACCTAAGTCCAAAGGACTATGACCCAAGCCGTAAGGCCTAAGTCCTAAGTCGCAAGTCCCAACCCCTAACGCCTTAGTCCTAAGTCCCAAGACCTAAGTCTCAAGTCCGTAGCCCCAAGTCCTAAGTTCTACGTCCTAATTCCTAAGTTCCAAGTCCTAGGTCCTATGTCCTAAGGCCTAAGTCCCAAGTCCTTAGTCCTAAGTCCTATTTCCGACTTAGGACTAAGGATATGGGACTTAGGCCTTAGGCCTCGGATCTTAGGATTTAGGACGTAGAACTTAGGCCTTGGGACTTAGGCCTCAGGACATAGGACCTAGGACTTGGAACTTAGGAATTAGGACTTGGGGCTACGGACTTGAGACTTAGGTCTTGGGACTTAGGACTAAGGCGTTAGGGGTTGGGACTTGCGACTTAGGACTTAGGCCTTAGGGCTAGGGTCTTAGTCCTTTGGACTTAGGTCTTAGGACTTGGGTCTTGGGACTTAGACCTAATACCTAAGGTCTAAGACCTAAGTCCTAAGTCCCTAGTGTCAAGTCGCAAGTCGCAAGTCCTAACTCCTTAGTCCTAAGTCCCAGGTCTTAGGTCCCAAGTCCTAAGATCTAAGTACTTAGTTCCAAGTCCTAAGTACCAAGTACTAAGTACCAAGTCCTTCTGACCAAGTCCTAAGGCCCAAGTCCTAAGTTCTACGTCCTAAATCCTAAGTTCCGAGGCCTAAGGCCTAGGTCCCAAATCCTTAGTCCTTTAGGACTGTAAGGATATCTCCAACTAGCACTTCGCCCGCGACTTCGTCCGCGTGGGGATAGTAGGTACTCCACAAACTGCAACGCCCCCTATACATATCCCCTTATAAAGGTTAGTTTTGGAAAATTAAGCACAACGATTCTCATTATTGGTTCAGCGCAACTGTTCACCCCATTCAGCCCGTCAGGGGTTGATTTTGCAAAAATTGTTAGGTACATGATCTGTTTCAATTATCCCACTTTTAGTTTATTCATAGAATTCCGACGTAAATTGAAGCAAGCTATAATTTCCTCCCCTAAAAACTTATTCACCCCTGCTTCACCCCTTATTATGTATGTACCTAGTTGATTTTCGAAAAATCCAAACATTTGATATTCTTATTGTTTTATCGAAAACATTTAAATGCCGTGGTGTTTCAACTTCATCGGACCAAGCATTGATACGATTCTCCCCAGTTCGCTCAAGCCGCGACATTTTTCTTACTTCGAGCATGTTTATTACCGTCGTAACTTTTGAACGAAAGGTCCGATTTGAATGATTTAAAGTGTAATTTACACGGACATAATCAACCTTAATTATCAAACCATTTAAATGGATAAGGATTAATATCATGGTACTATAATCACCATTTTTTATTTCACCATGGGATTTGCTTGACTAATATTAACAAAAAGCGGTCATGGTGACTTATCCATAGTAGTTAGACATATGGTATCGCGGACTTTTTTGTAGATATTGATGACCTCTATAAAACTGTAGTACATCACTTTGCTCTATTGTCAATAGATTCCGAAGCGTACGCGATATAAGCATTTTTTCTCACACCTTGGGTCACATTATCGAAGTTTTCATACGGATCCCTAACTTTTTTGAAAATATTCTATAGCCTATGTCCATCTCTGATAATGTAGAATTCTACTGGTGAAAGAATTTTTCAAATCGGTCCAGTAGTTTCGGAGCCTATTCATTTCAAACAAACAAACAAACAAACAAACAAACAAACAAACAAATCTTTCCTCTTTATAATATTAGTGTAGATAGTGTAGATGAAAGTCGAATGCGGATACGAATTGGAATAATTTATTGTCAGACATTGCTTATATTAAAACATAGTAGGGTATCATAAGGAGTGGTGGAACGAGATGTTAAACGACCAATTGGAACGGTCCAAGCTTAATGGCCGAGCGTCGAGGATGGCGTGAGCGCGCGACCGCCACCACTCGTAAATACGGGCGGCACGGCTCTCAACAGTCAGTGCACGATGGTCTTCGACGCAGGCATGTTGTCGCTCCTCGGTCCGGTCGCCAGTGCAGGCGCAGGCCGCCGGTGGTGTCGCAATCGTTCGGTGCGCGCGCCACGCCTGGCGGAGCTCGCTCAGTGCGCTGCGCGCTGTGAAAGCGGCCGGACGTGTGATGCGCTCGTATGAATATGTACTTGTGTAGGCCACTACAGTCCTAAGTCGGAAATATGACTTAGGACTAAGGACATAGGCCTTAGGCCTCGGAACTTAGGATTTAAGACGTAGAACTTAGAACTTGGGCCTTAGGACTTGGTCAGAAGGACTTGGTAATTAGTACTTGGTACTTAGGACTTGGAACTAAGTACTTAGATCTTAGGACTTGGGACCTAAGACCTGGGACTTAGGACTAAGGAGTTAGGACTTGCGACTTGCGACTTGACACTAGGGACTTAGGACTTAGGTCTTAGACCTTAGGTATTAGGTCTAAGTCCCAAGACCCAAGTCCTAAGACCTAAGTCCAAAGGACTAAGACCCAAGCCCTAAGGCCTAAATCCTAAGTTGCAAGTCCCAACCCCTAACGCCTTAGTCCTAAGTCCCAAGACCTAAGTCTCAAGTCCGTAGCCCCAAGTCCTAATTCCTAAGTTCCAAGTCCTAGGTCCTATATCCTGAGGCCTAAGTCCCAAGGCCTAAGTTCTACGTCCTAAATCCTAAGATCCGAGGCCTAAGGCCTAAGTCCCATATCCTTAGTCCTAAGTCGGAAATAGGACTTAGGACTAAGGACTAAGGACTTGGGACTTAGGCCTTAGGACATAGGACCTAGGACTTGGAACTTAGGAATTAGGACGTAGAACTTAGGACTTGGGGCTACGGACTTGAGACTTAGGTCTTGGGACTTAGGAGTAAGGCGTTAGGGGTTGGGACTTGCGACTTAGGACTTAGGCCTTAGGGCTTGGGTCATAGTCCTTTGGACTTAGGTCTTAGGACTTGGGTCTTGGGACTTAGACCTAAGACCTAAGGTCTAAGACCTAAGTCCCAAGTGTCAAGTGTCAAGTCGCAAGTCCTAACACCTTAGTCCTATGTCCCAGGTCTTAGGTCCCAAGTCCTATGATCTAAGTACTAAGTTCCAAGTCCTAAGTACCAAGTACTAAGTACCAAGTCCTTCTGACCAAGTCCTAAGGCCCAAGTTCTAAGTTCTACGTCTTAAATCCTAAGTTCCGAGGCCTAAGGCCTATGTCCTTAGTCCTAAGTCATATTTCCGACTTGGGTCTAAGGATTTTGGACTTAGGCCTTAGGCCTCGGAACTTAGGATTTAGGACGTAGAACTTAGAACTTGGGCCTTAGGACTTGGTCAGAAGGACTTGGTACTTAGTACTTAGATCATAGGACTTGGGACCTAAGACCTTGGACATAGGACTAAGGTGTTAGGACTTGCGACTTGACACTTGACACTTGGGACTTAGGTCTTAGACCTTAGGTCTTAGGTCTAAGTCCCAAGACCCAAGTCCTAAGACCTAAGTCCAAAGGACTAAGACCCAAGCCCTAAGGCCTAAGTCCTAAGTCGCAAGTCCCAACCCCTAACGCCTTAGTCCTAAGTCCCAAGACCTAAGTCTCAAGTCCGTAGCCCCAAGTCCTAAGTTCTACGTCCTAATTCCTAAGTTCCAAGTCCTAGGTCCTATGTCCTAAGGCCTAAGTCCCAAGTCCTTAGTCCTAAGTCCTATTTCCGACTTAGGACTAAGGATATGGGACTTAGGCCTTAGGCCTCGGATCTTAGGATTTAGGACGTAGGCCTTAGGGCTTGGGTCTTAGTCCTTTGGACTTCGGTCTTAGGACTTGGGTCTTGGGACTTAGACCTAAGACCTAAGGTCTAAGACTTAAGTCCCAAGTGTCAAGTGTCAAGTCGCAAGTCCTAACACCTTAGTCCTAAGTCCCAGGTCTTAGGTCCCAAGTCCTAAGATCTAAGTACTAAGTTCCAAGTCCTAAGTACCAAGTACTAAGTACCAAGTCCTTCTGATCAAGTCCCAAGGCCCAAGTTCTAAGTTCTTGTCTTAAATCCTAAGTTCCGAGGCCTAAGGCCTAAGTCCCAAATCCTTAGTTCTAAGTCGGAAATATGACTTAGGACTAAGGACATAGGACCTAGGACTTGGAACTTAGGATTTAGGACGTAGAACTTAGGACTAAGGAGTTAGGGCTTGGGACTTGTGACTTGGGACTTAGACCTTAGGGCTTGGGTCTTAGACCTTTGGATTTAGGTCTTAGGACTTGGGTCTTGGGACTTAAACCTAAGACCTAAGTCCTAAGGTCTAAGACCTAAGTCCCAAGTGTCAAGTCGCAAGTCCTAACTCCTAAGGCTTAAGTCCTTAGTCCCACGACCTAAGTCCCAAGTCCTAAGTTCTATGTCCTAAGTTCCAAGTCCTAAGGCCTAAGTCCTACGTCCTAAGTCCCAAGTCCTTGGTCCTAAGTCGTGTAGCTATAATAAATAGAAAATAGAATTAAATACTTTATGATTGTTGTCTTTTTTATTTCTGTATTTATTTATTTATTTATTTATTTATTTAAGGTTCACCCACAGCACATATATGGACATAGATACATTGAGTTTTATGGTAATATTCTAATATATATGCCAATTACGGGCAAACACAACATTGACAAAAACACGCCAGATTATTTATACACTATTACAAAGAGACACGATATGAAAACAATAACATGCAATACATCCAATACATACAATAAACGGAAAACATAACAGTAGTAGGCCAGGGAAAACAGACACAAACGAAGTTAACTGTATGTAATTTGTATGTCATAAAACTGCGATGATAATCAAGTTTCCGCAGCGCTGACGTTTGGCTATTTGATGAAAAAACGATTTATTGCAGAGTTTGTATTTTTTTACGCACATTGCTTTGAATTGGTGTATAATGTTTATGAATACAGAATTTGAAAAAAAAACACTACTTACAGCATTAGTTTTAAAAGTACAATAAGGTTTACTGCTTTTTTGTACTTAAAATAGGAACTCTCGAGCCTAAATTGTAACGTTTACGTATTTGTATCCTGTAAGGGTCTCAGAATATTATCGTCTCTTACTCTAACTCGAGGAACATCCAATACCGTAAAAAAAACTTGTATGGTCAAGGAGTGTGCCCAGGTTTAAGACCACACTATTGCGCCACTCCACTGCACTTAGTACTAGAATTAGGTATTCTGTGCCACTGCATTGAACCACGGCGCTTAGGGCAAAAATGCTAGCGAAACCGCGGACAGCAGCTAGTAATTACTTTATTTTGGTGTACTTAATCGCGAATCGCCAGATTTCAAATAGAGATGATGACTAATAAATAATGTACCTATGCGATAAAAAAATATAGATCAGTTTTTGAGTAATTATTTATTATAAGAAAACAAAACAAATCTCAAAAAGAGATGATGACTAATATCTGGATAATCATTTAAACTAGTACGTAAGACAACAGAGGATACCGGTAACAGAATAGTTATGTCTACCAATAACAAAGTATCTTCTTGCTCTCTAGTAACTATATGTCAAAAAACGGGTCAGCAGCGAACCTTGAAATTATTTCATCAAAATATTCAAGGTATCTCTTCCAAAATATTAGAAATTGAAATGTTTTTAGAAAAAACAATGTTTGACATTGTATGTTTCAGTGAACATTGGTTGAAAGATTACCAGATGCTAATTAATTATGAAAATTATAGTGTTGGCAGTGGTTTTAACCGCAAATCTATGTTGCGCGGTGGTTCATTTTTAACAAGGATGAGGTCCTTGTTAAAAAATGTTCAAAATTTAAGCAACGTAATGACATTGTCAGCTTCTCAGTGGAGCATTGCATTGAACTGTCCTGTGTTGAGCTGGATAAGCATGTATTAGTGTGCGTGTACAGACCCCCTTACCCTCAAAACTTTGCTTTATTTGAATTAACAATGGAGGATATCGTTGCAAAACTTGCAGCAGGTATCAAATCCGCGATTATTTGTGGAGATTTTAATATTAATATTTTAAAAAGTAATTCAAACAGCAGCAGATTTTTAAACCTTTTTAAATCATTTAATTTGTCAAATGTTTTCACTGAACCTACTAGGGTAACACCAACTTCTTCAACCTGTATCGATAACGTATTCTGCGATTGTGATTATTTAGATAAAGCCATAGTTAATTACCTCCCGTCGGATCATAGTGGACAATTGGTAACATTTAAGTTTAAACACAACAGGCAAACTAGCTAGATTCAATGGTACCTTACAAAATAGGTTAAATGTTCTAGACCATAATATTGAGGAAGCAAATAAATTTTATTATTATTTATTTTCAGTAGTACTACAGGAATTTAACACAACTTTTGAAAAGAAGTCTAAAGAAACTTTCCCTTAGTTTATATTTAGTGACTGGGCGACTAAAGGTATTAGGATAAGTAGGGAAAGGCTATATGAGTATAAGGCCTTTCATTAACACTGAATCCTTTACTAAGTAGGTATGTAAACAAATATTCTAAAGTTTTCAGAAATACTTGCAAGGTAGCAAAAGCCCTCTACATTAGCAACAAAATCAAATCGGCAGATAATAAAATAAATACAGTTTGGAAAAATTATCAATAATGAAAGAAGTAGGAATAAAGTACGAAACGCTGATTTTTTACTGGAGACTGCACATGGTGCATGCTCTATTCAGAAGTAGCTCAAGATTTTGTAAATTTTTTCCCCGAAATACCATCAAAAACTACTGAAGCTTTAAATTCTTCACCCGAGGTCTCACTTAATTTATTAAAAGCAAACGTTTCAGGTTGTACGGTTGAATTCCAATTCAAACATGGCAAATCAAAATCAAATTGACCGAAGACTTATGGGGAATGTCTATGAAAGTATGCACGTCCATAATTGAGACCATAGCACCATACCTGGCTTTAATATTCAATTTATGTGTGGACCAAAGTGTCAAAGTCAAAGTCAAAGTCAAAGCATTTATTTCAATTAGACCATTTACAGGCACTTTTGAATTGTCAAGGTCGGTCGGTCAAAAAAAAAAAAGATGAAGCTATTTGCACGTTCCAAAGCGTAGATCTCTATGGAGAAGAACGTGCAAGAAACTCCACGGACACTCTTTTTAAAATAAGTTTTTGTTACAAAATTATGGTTACATCATTCATATTGAAATTATACATATATGTGAGAACGATGTAAAAGACGTGCAGGATAGTCCGGAGTAAAAAAGAAACAATTCAAAGAAATAATTAAAATAGACCATGGCAGCCGAGAGATGACCAGTCTCAGCTGACGGCGCCCGTTCACGAACATGACGCATACGCTAGCACCATTCGGCTCGACCATTTTTAAGGGAGCCAAATGATCCAACGCAAACGCCACCATCAGCCAGACTTTTGAGTGAGCATGACATCCCCAATCGCCAGGGTACATTCAAGTCAAAGACCTACCCAAAATGATCATTATAGTTTAAATTTGAGGGACCTACATAGTACTCACACATGTGCCGTTAATGCATGAAATTATACAATGCTAAATAAATTGAGTCTATACAATAAAAAAAAAAATAATAATATTGCATTCTTACAATCTTCATCCGGTCCAACAATATTTCCAAATGCTAACAGATTACTTTGTGCGCCCTAATGGCTGTGGAGCAGGACCAGCATTGAGCCAAGCATTTTTATCTTCAATATACTCTCCTAACTTATAATATGCTTGCCTGCATAGTGTGCGTTTAATACAAGATTTAAATTTAGTCTCATTTAGTTCTAATATATGGGGAGGTATTTTATTATAACATTTTAAACAGTACCCCATAAAAGATGAGGCTACTTTAGCCAGTCTGAAACCTGGTTGAACTAATTGGTCCCTATTTCGAGTACCATAATTATGTCTGTCGCCTCTTTTACTAAAAAGATGTAAATTCTTTCTAACATACATGATGTTTTCAGATGTAATGAAATACAGTAAGTTTATACCACTTTTTAAATCCGGCTTTAAACAGTAAAGACACCAATAATTATTATAGACCTGTTTCCGTGTCGCCGGTTTTCAGCAAAGTGTTTGAAAAAGTAATTCTCAATCAAATGCTCATTCATTTTAACATCAATAGAATCTTACACGATCAACAGTACGGTTTTACCAAAGGTCGCTGTACGACTGATGCTGGTGGCACGTTGTTGAGACACATTTATGCAACGTGGGAAGAGGCGCAAGATGCCATAGGAATCTTCTGTGACCTCTCCAAGGCATTTGACTGCGTAAATCATGAATCTTGCTCTTAAAGCTGGAACATTACGGACTAGGTAAACTTGCACTCAGCTTACTGCATGAAGTCTTATTTAAACGACAGACAGCAGCCAGTTCAAATAAACGGTGTTAAATCAAGGGGTTTAAAAGTCAAAATGGGGGTACCACAAGGCTCAATATTGGGTCCTTTCCTCTTTTTAGTTTTCATAAAAGATCTTCTCCATCTTTTAAAAAATCAACCACAAATGGTGTTATTTAACCCTTAATTTTTAAGATAGATAAACGTTCTACATATCTGGACGACGTAAATAACGCCCTACAGCAGGTCCAAAATTGGTTCACTGATAATAATTTATTATTAAATGATAAGAAGACTAAGTGCATCAGATTTGCTTTACCGAATGTCAAAAGTAATAATTGCGACATAGTATTGAACAAAGAGAAACTTGAATTCGTCGAAAACGTGGTTTTTCTAGGCATCACGCTTGACTTAAGGCTACAATGGAGTCCTCATTTAACATCTCTTGCGGGACGGCTAGCAGCATATGCTGTCAGAAAAATCCGTCAATTTACTAGTATAGATACCGCGAGGCGATGAGTTACTTTCATAGTATCATGTGTTACGGTATCTTATTATTGGGACGAGCTGCAGATATCGAGTCTATCCTGCTGAAAAGAGCCATCAGAGCCATATATAATCTGGGTCGGTGCGATTCCCTTTAACATCTTGACGGTACCTTGTCAATACATATACGAAAACATAACGTATGTTCAGAAAAATGTTTATCTTTTTAGTAAGATTAGTGATAGGCATAATTTTAATGCTAGATATAGAAACAAATTAGATCAACTCCGATTCAGATTGGCTAAAGTACACACTTCTTTTATGGGGTACTGTGTTAAATTTTATAACAAAATACCTCTTGAAATTCTAGAACTGAATAAGAGAAAATTTAAAACATGCATAAAACGCACACTATGTAAACAAGCATATTTTAAACTTGAAGATTATATCCTTGATAAAAATGCTTGGATAAATGCCGGTGCTACTCCACAGTCTCAGCCGCTTGGTTCCTCTAGTTAAGTCATTTGGAAGAGATGCTCACCCTTTTTTGTGTAGACTAATAAAACATTTCCACTTTTCTTATATTATGTTTTAAACACTACTTTTCTTTTTCTGAAAATTGATATTCATAGTTTTATATAAAGTAGAAGCATTTTTTATTTTTAAAATCCTGTAAATGTGAGGACCATGGAGCCTATTATGTTAAAGATGGTTTCCTTGTTTGACATGAATGAGCAGGGGCAGTTGAGGGTGTGTCATGCTCGCTCGAATGTCTCGCTGATGGTGGCGCGTGTATTGGATCATTCGGTTCCCTTCAAAATGGTTGAGCTGAATAGTGCTGATGCACGCGTCATGTTCGTGAACGGGCGCCGTCAGTGGAGACTGGTCATCTCTTAGCTGTCACTGGCTTACTCCAATATTTAATACTTATTGGATACTTAGAATTCTTTTTTTTCTTTCTTTACATTTTTCTCACATATAGATGCAACAAGTAACAATGTAGGTAACCAGGATTTTTTGTAAAACATAACATGGTTTAAAAGAGTTTTCAACACATTTGCTCAAAAAATGCATTTACGAAGCCTGTATGCATTGTTCGAAAGTTAAAAATTATGCACCACACAATGGAGCGTGCGGCAAAGTAGGTACTCTCACCTAAGTACATATTTTACCGCAAACTCCGTTGTATAGCGCCGTGCGTACTCTTTACGGTTTTTTTTTAATTTCCATAAAAATTAATAAGAATTCCACCAAGGAGTTTCACATCACGAGAAAAAATAAGCTGAATGAGCGAACCTCCTTGGAAGCGCTTTTGCTGTATACGTTTGTCTCATTTTAATATTATAGAGAAAATGAGAGAAGATAAATAAAAAAAATTAAGTATGTGGTTTCAACTTTCACCACGCGCATGTGGCGCCCTTTGCAAATTCGCGCCATTTTCATATTAGAAACGTCAAAGATTGTTGCGACTTTCCGACTGATTTCTAGAGACAAAAAGTTTGTTTCATTACTTATTGTAATGTTTTCTCGCAAATGTGTCGAAAAACGTTGTATGACACACGTGCGGATTTGGTTTTTACAAACTCGTGACTATGGTAAGCCCTCGACTTCGTCTCGTGCTTACATTCGTCTACTCGTTTGTAAAAACCAACTTACCGCACTAATATCATAAATAACTATTCCATGGAGTTTCTTGCGCGTTCTTCTCCATAGAGATGTACGCTTTGGAATGTGCAAATAGCTTCATGTATTTGACTGACTGACTTTGACAATTCAGAAGTACCTGTAAATGGTTTATTTCAAATAAAGATAAATGCTTTGACTTTAAATAATGTATGCGATAAAAAAAAATTATAAGTAGATCAGTTTTTGAGTAAGAAAACAAAACAAATTGTTCATTTCCTAAAGTACATTTTTTTTTGTATATTAAAATTTAAGAATAGGTACCTAACAAATCTATAATAATCGGTAATATATAGGTACAAGGTTATTTGTAAAACACCAACAACCTCAGTGGGTGAAAGTACTCATGATTATAAACAACTTTTACTATGGGACCAACTCTGAAATATCAAAAATAAATCGGCTGTTTCATACAAAATGCAATATTCACCCGATGAAAATGTATGAAACAGCCGATTTATTTTTGATATTTCAGAGTTGGTCCCATAGTAAAAGTTGTTTATAATCATGAGTACTTTCACCCACTGAGGTTGTTGGTGTTTTACAAATAACCCTGTATATTGGTATATTTGGTATTGTATAAATCACGTTTGTTGTATGAGAGCCTCACTTAAATGTTTATTTTATTTTGTTTGATACTAGGTATTTCTTGTTATAGCGGCAACAGAAATACATTATCTGTGAAATATTTTTTAACTACACTCAAGTCCAGTTTATGCTTTCATAATCTCGGGTTTTAATTGTCATGTTTATGATTCCGGGGTTTTAAAAAATAATATAAAAATAATTTTCCCTTAATGTTAGGACCCTACCTAACATTAAGGGAAAATTATTTTAGGTAGCCAGTTGACGGGAGCGAGGCCGCGGGGGACAGCTAGTATAGGTACCAATAAAGTAACCATACAAATAAAGTATTCAAATTATTATACACGATTAAACTAATAATTGATGTACCTACATGGAAATTAGTATTCGTTTGTATTCGGAAATGCGATGATTACCGAGGGACATGAAAATATGTAGTTGTACTGTAGGTAGTTAGCTCCAATAGACCGATAGCGCCAGGTGGCTGTTTCAAAAATATTAAAGTTGTTTGTATTTCGTTTTAAGGATTCCGTACCCAAAGGGTAAAAACGGGACCCTATTACTAAGACTCCGCTGTCCGTCTGTCTGTCTATCACCAGGCTGTATCTCATGAACCGTGACAGCTAGACAGTTAAAATTTTCACAGATGATGTATTTTGTTGCCGCTATAACAACAAATACCTACTAAAAACAGAATAACATAAATATTTAAGTGAGGCTCCCATACAACAAACGTGATTTATCCAATATCAAATATACCAATATATATATTACCGATTATTATAGATATGTTAGGTACCTATTCTTAAATCTTAATATACAAAAAAAATGTACTTGAGCAAATTAATAATTTGTTTTGTTTTCTTATAATTAATAATTACTCAAAAACTGATCTATATTTTTTTTATCGCATAGGTACATTATTTATTAGTCATCATCTCTATTTGAAATCTGGCAATTTGCGATTACGCCAAAATAAAGTAATTACTAGCTGCTGTCCTCGGTTTCGCTAGCATTTTTACCCTAAGCGCCGTGGTTCAATGCAGTGGCACAGAATACCTAATTCTAGTACTAAGTGCAGTGGAGTGGCGCAATAGTGTGGTCTTAAACCTGGGCACACTCCTTGACCATACAAGTTTTTTTTACGGTATTGGATGTTCCTCGAGTTAGAGTAAGAGACGATAATATTCTGAGACCCTTACAAGATACAAATACGTAAACGTTATAATTTAGGCTCGAGAGTTCCTATTTTAAGTACTTAGACCTAATAACCTTATTTTACTTTTAAAAGTAATGCTGTAAGTAGTGCTTTTTTCTAATTCTGTTTCCACAAACATTATACACCAATTCAAACCAATATGTGTAAAAAATTACAAACTCTGCAATAAACCGTTTTTTCATCAAATAGTCAAATGTCAGCGCTGCGGAAACTTGATGATCATCGCAGTTTTATGACATACCTACACATTACATTTAAACATATTCATTTACCTCTCGTTACAAACTAATTATTGCAAATATTTATATTCTTGTACGTCCATAGGAAAAAAAATTACCGCTGGGATAACGTAGTTCCAGCGGAAACAGTTTTTGTTGAATAGCACCCCAATGGTTGGATGCTCAAATTTGTACTTACCATACACAATTACACGACGTCATACACTAAATATCTGCTAAACTGAAATGAAGAAATTCCATATTTTTCCGCTGCGACTACGCACACGTTTTTTTTTGTTTTTTTTCAGTTATTGGCAATCATTGTAGATTTTCAATAAATCATAACTCTTATTATAATACTGAGATTCTATTTACTATGATTTTAGGGAATAAATAAAGAAAAGAAACATATTCTTGTGAATAATTTTATTGATTTAGGTATATAAACTTGCCTCGGATCAAGCATTTTACAAAATGGAAATTTTACAATTAAACCCTCATTGAATACACGTTAATACTATTACGCGGGTTAGGTTCGAACTGAAAGCATTATTATCACAATAAGTTCAGTTCAGTAAGGACTGGCCCGCAATGGTAGAGGACAGATGTATGAGGAAAAGGAAGAGGGAATCCTTTGCCCAGCAGTGGGACATAACAGGCTAGATAAGATAAGAAGTTCAGTTCTAAGGACAGAAAGTCAAATTAAATGTGCTTATTAAATACACAGATAACCACAGCAACCCACTGTCGAGATTTGTCTTGCAAAATAAACATGCTCACAGAAGAAAACTATCATAAAAGATTAAACTAATTGTCACAGCTGATTAGCCTTTGGCTAAAACAATCTCTATAAACGAAATCACACAGGATACTTTGTCATATAAAATGAATATTGGATAAACAATACATTTGCCTGTTCTGAAGATCAAGGGATGTCGTAAGCCGATCATCACAACCCTGGTATCACTGGTAACCCCTTGTATATTTGTGTGACCACTGAGAGTCAATGATTAACGAGGCGTATTAGTATAATAGTGTTAAATATTAGCTGAATATAAATAATGTAATCAAAATCTATTGAGAATACATCCGTGTTGCTACCTATGTAAGCCGAAACATTCACTAAAACATCTAGTCACCACCGCGGCAACGCGAGGTCACGCACATTTGGTCGTCACTCGCTTCACTTTCGTGGTACACGTACCATGGCAACGTTCAAACTGGCAACAACAGATTTTCAATAAGATTCGCTAATTTAATGCTTAGGATAAGGTACTTAGAATATTATGCATGAACGGAGACCCATTAGCTAAAACAGATTTTGAATGTATCATATTCATTGGAAATCTCAGTATTAATTGATAAATAATGCTCATTAATACTAAGGTAACTATATGCAAAGAGTAATTGTAACATACATATCCTCTTGGAACTTAAAGACAACAATATTACATTGTGAACGACCAAATGTATGTGACCTAACACTGAACATTTACCCGACGACGGTACTGGTGTAAAAATATAATCCATAAGCTATGTTCAAAGTGTCTGCTACATAACTGGGCTGCGATCACCCGGGAAATATATCACAAAATTATTTATAATACCACTATTATTAAGCTTCAATAGGCAGCTTAAGGAATCACAATCCTATAATAATTGTCGTTCACAAACCAGTCAAAGCGACAATCTCTACTACACCTGTGACTACGTGCACTCCGCGACCGACAGTTTGCAGTATACAGGGTGCTCATACGCGATGGAGCGCTGAACTAGCTGCTTACACCGCTGCAGGTGTTACCACCCTGCGCAAACTATGTCGCGAAGTGTTTAACAAACATTACAGATACATTTACTCGCAACGAGATCCGACTATTCATTACAATATCATTCAAATCCAATTACTATGATAGTAATGTATCGTTACATATTCTATATTGGGACATGAACGTCTTACAACTATGACTCAGGCTAAGGGTAACGGTGCCGTAGCCGCTGTGTATACGGCGCTGCCCACGCACCGTCGCTGGCACTGTCCATTCCATAACCAGCCGGCGATGTTCGTGGCTAGCAAAGTATTACTAATAATGTACCGTACAATCAAGCGCCAAAGGTGAGGCGGTGCGAAGTGGGCGCAGCGGCAGCCCCTAACGAGGAATTTAGACTACGGCTAGACAAACCTGTGTTCATTTTAACAACAACTTCTTAAATAATGGACAGTACAACTTTAAGTGCCACTAAGTAAATTCTATTATGTAAACTTGTAATATAACATGTGTATTATAGCTTAGTTTCAGACATTATTGTATCAGGCTCAAGTATTATTGCTTTGGTAGAGTCAGTAGGTACGCGGAGACGTTCGGAGCACGGGGAGCGGACTGCGACGTCATAACAACATGATAGAAAGTAGGTAGTGTGTCATTTTCACTGGTGTTTTAACGTTCGATCTTGTTTCACGAGTGTCGTGGGCACCTGATGTCAGCAGCCAGTTTGTCAGTCGCAGGTGGAGCGGGAGCGTCGCACGAAGGACTATCATAAACTAAGGGTCGCTAGGCATTGGACTATTTGCGAACGTTGGTCGCGCTCTCGGCGTTCTCCTTCATGATCTTGGACTTCAGATGGTCCTTGTACTTGAGAATGCCGCCCTGCCACTTCGTGACAGTGCCGTTCTCGCAAATCCAGATTTCTTCGGCGACCTGTTAGTGACAAATTGTTTAGATAAGTAATATTGTAGTTGCATCAAGATTGTGGTCAGTGGACGTCGATCGGTCATCAATATTTCTCTACTAATGGATTATTTATTTTGAAACAATATTCGTGCCCGCTATGTGATAGACTGGGAGTTCCTGAACCGTCTCAATACAAGCATGGCAAACGACACTATGAAGTTTTAATTTTTCAGTGTTTTTAAACGTGAAAAATATTATAGCTGATGGTCGCTACGTTACGTGCTAGGACGGTGAACATGAACTGCATAACTCTTCTAACAATTTCTAGTTATATCGGACACCAGTCTTTGGCAAGAAGTACCGTGTCACCCAGTTACTGGGTTGTGGAGGTCAGATGGGCAGTCGCTGCACATAAAATACTGGTATTCATCAAGAATCCGGTTTGACTGGATGCCGATCCCAATATAAATGGGACAAGGTTAGGCAGATGATGAGTAGGATGAAGTACCTGGTTGATAAGCCTGAAGTCGTGGCTAACGAGCACCATGCCGCCGTCGAACTCGTTGATGGCGTCGCCGAGCGCGTCGATGGTCTCCATGTCGAGATGGTTGGTGGGCTCGTCCAGCAACAGCAGGTGCGGCGTCTGCCACGCCAGCCACGCGAACACCACGCGGCAGCGCTGCCCGTCCGACAGCTGCCGCATAGGGCACACCTGCCGAAACAGATTTTTAAGTAATGAAACAAGAGCCTCTACAAGAAAAGCACACATTCTTTTGGCATCCGATAGTAGAAAATTAACAAAATTTAAAATGAAAAGAAAGACAAAACATATATTTAACGACAGTTCGAGTACACACAAAAATAAAATAAACATGTGACAGAAAAACAAAAGAAAACACACTAATCGATGACATTTCGGGAACTGGCATTTCAACAATCACTATGGCCGAATGTCAGTTTCCAGTCAGAGCCCGTGGCGATTATAAGTACATACTTAACTGCCGAGCCGGATGCCAGCTTGCTCAAGGATGAATAACGTTTCTACCCAGAGAAGTCAATACCGCATCAAGCATTACCAGCGTAAGAACCAAGACCAAGTAAGAAGTGCGACTGTGCATGCTGTAAGGAATGTTCACTATCTGCGTGTTCGCGGTCTAAGTTTGTATTTCGACTTGAAAAGAACCAAAAGCCTGCTCACAAGCTGAGCTACCAGATCCAGCAGACTCATCACGAAGGACACAATAAGTGAACAACAATAAGCGAGTAACATAATAATGACCTTAAAGTTATTTATCATAGTAAAAAAATAAAACTCCTTTTTCTCTCAAGCAAAGATATGGAACGATGTCTTTTCTTTTTCGTGTACATGTCGCAGTAAGATAGATAAAGCCGTAATATAGTTATATCACTAGGGATATAATTATATACCGTAACATAGTTATACGAAAGCGATTCTTCACTATCTCACTAGGAATATGTGCCACTTTTTTGAGACAGACCCATTACTTGATTAAGCTTAGTGAAATAAAAATCTATCATATATAATTAAATAAAACAAAATTTTATTGGTTTTATCTTTATACGTTTTCACATGATATATAATTGGTTTTCACATGTTGGGCCTGAGCGGTTAATAAATCAACTTTATGTATCCTGCAGTTAGTTACAATACTTTGTGACATTAACACGTATTAAAGTAATTATAATTAAAACGATATTTTTTTTAATAATAAAACATTCAAAATCTTTTAAAGCCAAACAGTTTTGAGATATCTTTATTTCTTATCAACAAGTTGAGATCTCGGTTTCTTTAAAAGTAATAGGTCTTTACCTATGAAATTGCCGTTCTGCAGTACTGGCCATTTCAAATCAAAATAATTTTTGTTTGGCTAAGAATTCTAATTTCAAATTAATTTTATTTTAAAAACATGGTTTTTTTTTCCAAAAGTAGTCATTGTTTATTGATTAGTGTTACATTTTCATCGCATTTCAATCTTTTTCGTCATCATGGATACGTTAAAAATTCGAGTAATTATGGAATATGAGTACCGTCGTGGCAGCAACGCGGCACAAGCGGCACGCAACATCAACGACGTTTACGGAGCTAACACTACAAACCAACGCACCACCTGTTATTGGTTTGCTCGCTTCCGTTCTGGAAATTTCGACCTGAAAAATGAACCTCGCGGTCGTCCGAAGACTTTGGTCGACAATGACGAATTAAAGGCGATTGTGGAAGCTGATGATACACAATCTACGGCTGAATTAGCAGCAGCTTTCGACGTTAGCGTCAAAACAATATTGGTCCATATGCGTCAAATTGGCAAGGTAAAAAAACTTGACAAATGGGTGCCCCACGAACTCAATGATCGCCAGCGCGAAGTACGCGTCGAGACGTGCCTTGCACTGCTCAATAGACACACAAATGAAGGAATTTTGAACCGCATTGTTACCTGCGATGAAAAATGGATTCTGTTTGATAACCGTAAGCGCTCAGCAAGTTGGTTGGATCCTGGTTCAGCACCTAAACAATGCCCTAAACGAAAACTAGAAAAGTGATGGTCACTGTTTGGTGGTCTAGCGCCGGTGTGATTCATCACAGCTTCTTACCAAACGGGGTGAGCATTACTGCAGATGTGTACTGTGAAGAACTGAACACAATGATGGAGAAGCTGGCACATCTCCAACCAGCATTGGTCAATTGCTCGTCTCCGCTGCTCCTGCACGACAACGCGCGACCTCATACTGCACAGCAGACGGTCTCCAAGTTGGAAGAACTGGGGTTGGAAGCTCTCCGTCATCCGCCCTACTCACCAGACCTTGCGCCTACAGACTACTACTTTTTCCAGAATTTGGATAACTTCTTGGCGGGAAAAAAATTCAATACCCGAGAGGCAGTACAAAATGACTTTGAAGAATTTGTTGCCTCCCGTCCGGCTGATTTCTTTAAGAAGGGGCATCAATAAACTGCCACTGCGTTGGCAAAGATGCATTGATTGCATGGGTGATTACATCGATTAATACAAATAAAAAATACATGAAAAAAAATCGTTTAAATTTTTTCATACAAAACGGCAATTTCATAGGTAAAGACCTATTATTTTTTTTTTTTTGTTCAGACAACAAGAGGAATCATGACATCTAGAATTACATAGCACTGAATGCTTCTTACAGCTATTTCACTAAACTTAATCTAGTAATATAAGTATATCACTAAACTTGGACCGTTTTATAACTATATTCCTAGTGAGATAGTAAAGAATCGCTTTCGTATAACTATGTTACGGTATATAATTATATCCCTAGGGATATAACTATATTACGGCTTCATCTATCTTACTGCGACATACATACAACGTGTAACAGAATAAACGCAATTCCCGAAAATGGTTCAGAGTAGTTGGTTCAAGCTAATTAACCCTGGTCATCTGGTCATCGGAAAACGAGATCGAAACGATCACAAAGATATTCTTAGATTCTACTGGGTCCGCAAAAAATAGGTCCAGATCCGGACCACGCCACGGTCCGCCATTTGGTGTCCCCTGTGTTAGAGAACTGAGCAGCTGGTTGTGTACTGACCTGCTGCCGGCCGGTGAGTCCGTACCGGCCGATGATCTTGCGCATCTCCTCGCGCTCGCGCACCTCGGGGAACTCCTTCATCATGTAGTCGAGCGGCGACAGGTCCAGATCCAGCAGCTCGTGCAGGTGCTGGTGGTAGCGCCCGATGCGCAGATGGGAGTTTTTGCGGATCATGCCCGTCGACGGAACCAGCTGAGGAAGGAACATTGAAAGATGAGCCACGAGCTTCTACACACGGCTTCGTATGAACCGTGCGGCGTGCCGTAGCTGACACGCACCACGTTTAGTTAGTATAGCTTTTTACCGCTGATATAATTTTAGCGAGGGATTATTTCCTGCAAGCTACCTCTAGCTTGCAGGAAATAATCAACATGTAAACAACTGGCAAAATAAATTCAATTCTCCTACCACATTATGACCATATTTAGCAGCATCCCAAGTTTACACACTTGAAGAATTAATTAGAGCAGGTATTGATGCGATTAACAGTAACTTGCCCACATACATGGCCAAATTAATGTAAGAAGTTCATTCTACCTGTGCCCATGTCCTAATTTATTTGTGTTCTGTTACCAAATGACTTTTTCTCCTAATAGATGAATACTCCACCATGTGGAAATTGGCAGACATTTACTCGCTTGTTCGTGTGTCAATTTGAACATTGGGACTTATGAAACGCCAAAAGGATGGCAAGGTTCAAATTGGTCATTTACTATATACAAAAGAAAATGCACACCGGAAAATCCTCAATGGCACGTATAGAAAAACGGTGTTGCACCTATATGGGCACGATCTGAAACCTGCTTGAAAGTCTGTATACTCACATCTCCATAGAGCAGTTTGAGGAGCGTGGACTTGCCGGCTCCGTTGGGCCCCACCAGTGCCAGCCGCGTGTCCAGATCGATTCCGAACTCCAGGTTCTTGTAGATCCACGGGCTCGTGTCCGTATATCTGAATGATACGTTCTGGAAATAAGAGAGGTCATGTTTATTTTTTTTTGTCTTTGCTTTCGATTATTTATAAATATTTTAAAACCAAGTCGTTTTCAGTCCTGTCTTCATGTTTCTCATGCCTCTTCTTTAGTTTTTCTAAACTACACTATGTATTTTGGTGTAGTTTAGAAAAAGTAAATCCTGTATACACATAAATATTATGTTTACAGGACTTACTTTTTGGACATAGTATTCTACCTCTATCAATGTTCTTTGCTGTTTTTTCGGTTTAAAGTTACTGACTTGTTACGTTTCCCCAGATTACGACGCCCCGAAACGCCCGGGCCTGATTTTGATGATTTTTTTTCAAAATCAACCGTTTCGATTCCTGACTTGGAATACCAATTTTTCAAAAAATACATTATGATGTTTTAGTTTTCATCAAAAAAGGGCTCCAGACTCCTTTCAGTGTTTTTCGATATTCCTCAAAGCTTCGGTTTTGGCCATCCACGTACACTAAAAACTGTACATACAACGTGTAACAGAAACGCAATACTAAGGGGATCATTGTACTCACCATTATGAGCAACTTCTTTTACAATGGGACCAATCGCGAAATAAAAAATTTGCTCTTCAGTACATTTTGTCGAGTTATGTTATGCGCACATAAATGTATGGGGCAGTCGATATATTCCATACCCCTTTTCACGTATTACATTCATTCTGTTACACGTTGTGTTGTGAACGTATACATCTTACGACATGCTGTGAGAATCGTTAACGATAAAATTAAATAGTTGACAAGTCCATTCCAGTCCATACATGTGGATACTAACCTGCACCATAATAACGGGCGGCGGCACCTTTCCGCATGCTGGGAAGTAGAAGTTAAGAATCTTGTCATCAGTGACCTTCTCGGTCAGTCCCTGGGCCACCATCTTAGCTAACGTTTTCTCCTTAGACTGGGCTTGTCTGGCTAGCTTCGCGGAACCGTGACCGAACCGCGCTATGTAGTTCTGAAATCATTGCGTACATTGTTTAGATAACAAGAAACGTGCTAAGACGTTTCTGAATAACAATATTATTCTTTGAGATGACATCGCATGTTTAAAATGTAACGCCTCGTTTTTTTTTGGCGGCAGTTTCGAACCATTAATTTAATCACACGAGTCATCAAAAACACTTTGAAGTGTAACGGTAAAAATTTAACTGATACTTTTAAGAACAGGGGTATCAAAGACTGAATTATGAATTAGGTACGAAAAATTTTATTGTAATTTGATTTTGATGTGGAGCTTTCAGGTGGTTCTAGTATAGGCACATTATCACTGTAAAGGATTGGTTGTTTAGCAGATGGCACATAAGGATACTCAACAATCCTTTTATACTTAAAAATGCAACGAGTCACACCACAAATATAACGAAACTGTTCAGAATCATTGAACTCTCTTTTCCACACAAAAAAAAACTCAATCAAATTGAACGGGAAAATGGTAACACAAAAACTAGACTTGATTAAAACAAAATAAATATGGTTTTGTATAGGGTAGTTAAGTATTTCAAAATTAGTAACCATATTCCTTGTTACAAAATCTTGCTGACCAGTGTCATCTACGAGATTTTTAGTTTTATTTCATAGACCTGTTTTTTGTATAACGGATTTGATGTTTCCCAGTAACTGGGTTTTAAAAGTCAGATAGACAGTTGAATGTCCATGTGAAGACCTGGTACTCAGCTTCGTCCAGATAGACTAGAAGCCGACTCCAATGATCATGAGAAAGATTATCATTGGAGTCGGCTTCTAGTAGTAAGGATAAGGATAGTAATATCTGGTTTTGGGCAAGATTCATTTTACATATTATTCACTGCTGGTAATAACCAGAAGTATACACAATTACTAACCTGGCCATAACATATGCTGCCGATACATGAGTAATAATAGCAATCCTGACATCATGTCATACAAAACGAAAAGAAGGGACGTACACGTAAAAGCGCAGAAGTATATCAAGCTAGAGATATGTGCTACTCTACTTAAATGGAAATGTAAACATAGAAATATTAAAGAATCATTTTAACTTAGACAAAACCATGCTATCTTTAATTTCGAAACGGCCATTCAGTAATATTGCGATATACACAAGGGTCGCAAAGGGAGCGCCAGTTTACATATATAAGTAGGAAAAATTGGGAGCTATACAAACGATGAAATTGAAAGTGAATAATAAATTAATTCTCTCTTCAATATTATGTCTGACTGCACTGCTGCGTTCTTAGATTACTAAGAGATTGAATCTGTTAGGTCCCTAAGGCTGCCTGTCCATTGACGCGGAGCGGTGTTGCGGACTGTGCAGAGGTCATGTGACGAGTTATTTGAGCGCGCGGCTGTTTTTTTTCCGCATCCTTATTCTGTTTCCCCGCTACGCTCCGCTTCCCGCTTTTGTATGATATTTTAAACTACTTCGCAAATCCCTGTCTACCAAAGCGGAGCGGAGATTTTATGCGTCTCCACTTCGCTCCAGTGGACAGTCAGCCTAAAAGAGCCACTTCTATTTTTTTAAGATTTATTATGGAGCATATTCAGATGCTGTGTAATGCAGTTGCCGAACTTTGAAATTGAAGAATGAATGACTATTAGAAATGTCATAGGAAAACTTAGATGCAACAAGAAGTTAGATAACATCATCTCCAGCGGCTCAAACAAAATACTGCAATCACCGAAGGGAAGAACTAATAAAAACCTAATTAAAAATAAAAAGAAGTACACAACATTGAAGTATCACAAATATTTCGACTCACTTGTAGGTGTAGCTTCCAAGCCCAACGATCGTGGCCCTGACGACTTAGACCTCGCGGTGAGCATGAAGTGGGCCGCTTTACTAACTGCAGGCCTTATCATCACCAACACCGCTTTAAACTTGTTCGTCATATGTTCGTCAATGAATAGAAAATATTTACCTCTGCTTAAAATAAACCTCTTTCCAATGCGCGACGCAAAGGAGAATAATTAACAAACTAGGAAAGTTGAATTGATTCGTTAGACGAACATACGTCTTCGCTTATTTTGTTCTTCATTACCGACACGGGACAATACCCTTTTAACAGAGAACATGGCAGGTTACTATATGAAAAAGTGAGTGAGTTTGAGTCACCATTTGATGGTGGTAACAAACCTTCATATGGGCGATCTGGTCTTGCTCCCAGTTGTACTGTTTCATCTGGTTCTCGAGCAGCTCCATACGAGTGCGCACGAAGGCCTCGTAGTTACCGGTGTAGTACTTGAGGCGGCGCTTGCTCATGTGGACGATATTGGTGCACACGCCATTCAAGAAGTCCTGCGAGTGAGATATCAGGACGAGGATACGTTTGTAACTGGAAAGTAACGAATCATATGTTAGAATCGCCAACATCAAACCCATAATCGAATGTTCATTGATAGGGAGTGATAATCTTAATAAATTTTATTAAAAAAAACATATAAACTGTATTGTTTTCTAATCTTCAAGCCCTTTCGTTTGATACCTATATTCAGGGGGTTGAAAAATTGTCATCCGCCATCTTGGAGCGGCCGCCATTTTGAAGTTAGTGTGATGTTACTAACCTTATCGAAAGAAAAATGACAGCATTTGATACCCATATTAAAGGGGTTGAGAAAAAGTATGTAATCCGCCTCGCAAACCGCATCTCGGAGCGGTGGCCATATTGAAATTCTTACAATATTGAGTATTATTGCACATAGTATTGTCACCAGAACTAAAGGTGTAGGAATGCAAAATTTCAGGTCAATCGGATACCAACAAATGGTCGAAAAATGGTTTGCAAATATTGACAGACAACTTACAAACAAACAAACAGTGCAAGTTAAATCAAACTAATCGAACCCTACATTCCTTATAGGGGTATTCAGAAATGTACTACAGCACACACATTTTTCCAGCTATTCTTAACCTGTATTTCTGTTGTCCCCGTGGTCTGTGTCTTCGTCATGGGGACAACAGAACATCATATAACTCCTTTCCGTTGTCCCCCTTATGTATAAATGGGCAACGGGGACAACAGACAGTTCATTTCTGAGAAAAATCGCCTTAATAGGGAGGCAGGGGCGGGAGGGTGTGTCCTCTTTCCACCGAAGTAAACCAAGGTGTAGTCGACGGAGGTTAAGTGGGGCTCCTATTTCTGGGTGGTTTAAAAAAAATATTGTCAAGAATGCTGCCTTGATTATTGCATTTAATATTAGATCAATGTTGGTGTCATAGAGCAGACACCTCGATGGCCGTCAGTCGGTATTGTTAGCATTCTCCATATGAACCAAGCGTTTCTGAGAGCTTCACTGTTTGCTCACAGACGCTGATGACCCAAAACAATTCTCACAATGTCTGTGGTAATGCATGTATGTGAGTCCAGTTGAGCTAAATTGGGACATGAGTATTAGTAAAGGCGTCTTTTGTCGCCTTCCAATCTTATCGATGGTACTTTTACATAGCTACACTTTTTGGGCCCAGTAAGCAGCCACGATTCAGATCATCGTTGGTGCAGGTTAGTGGACATTCGGGACACTCCAACAGATGGGCCATATTTTGATCAGAAGCACCTGTGTGTTGAATGGACTGATAATCCCCTACTTCACAAAGTTGTTTTTGTAATTTTCCGTTTTCTCGAACAAAAAAATAAGAACGTACTGTTTAAGCTCCTCCTCGAGCCACACGCAGGCGTCGAGATCCAGATGGTTGGTGGGCTCGTCGAGTAGTAGCAGATGAGGCTTCACGTATAGCGCGCGGGCCAACGCTATACGCATACGCCAACCTGGAAGGAAGAGTGGCTGTTAGAACATCTCAATTCTATTCTCTTTGCGATAACTGTCGATGGACAAGCATAGGATTGAAAATAAATAAAAATCGAAATCAAGTCATAATTGTTCAAATTAGGATGAGAATATTTTCAAGAAAACGCCTGCCCGTCACCCACCACACCATCATTATTGGGCTTCGAGAAGCGAAGATAGATCTTAGTTGAATAGGGTTTTCAGACAGGTTTATGACATTATACTGCTATAAACGAGAAACACAAGACCTGTTTATGCGGCCACGCTTGGGGGAAGCCAGTGCATAGCAGTGAACGCCTTACGACTGAAATCTATTCAAATATTATAAAGCTGACGAGTTTGTTTGTTTGGGTGGACGCGTTAATCTCAGGAATTATTGGTTCGAATTAAAAAAATATTTTAGTGTTTAATAGCCTATTTATCGAGGAAGGCTGTATACCTATTCTCTACATCAGGCTACAACCAATAGGAGATTAATGAATTTATTTGATTTTGATTTTTTTTTATTTGATTAATGGATTAATGAAAATTGTGACGCAGACGAAATTGCGCGGGTCAGCTAGTGTTGCATATACCTACGTATACTGAAAGGTGGGCGTAAGTTTACTAGCATGACAGATGTTGAGACGAGATTGATTAAAAAAACCTTATACCTTAAAAATGTAGGAAGACAAACAGAAATCAACATATTTTTGAAAAAAAAGTTTGATTATCATATTAACACACTTAAATCATGATCAAACAACATTAGAATATATCGACTACAGTATTAAACTAGGACACAAAAAAGTTCAAACTGATGTTTTATCAAGCTTTCCCTTTCTTACTTTCATTTTTCTATGGTTGGGTTGTAGTTTTTTAAACTATATTTTTAAGACATGACAGAAATAGCAAGGTCCAAGACCTTGCTATTTTTGCGTATGCGTACAAAGTTTCATTAAAATCGGTTCAGTCATTACCAAGACTGAAAGAAATTTTTTTATGAAAAGCCGTGAGCTGTGAAGGGCGCTTCACACTTAAACGGACGGCAAAATCCAACATAAAATGTAGATAACTGTTGGAGGGATCAATGTTAGTTCAATTGTTATTTAACGGAATACCCGATCGCATCCACTAGCTGAATAAAACACGACATAATTATGTTATTGATTCGTGCCGGCCGGCCTTGTCCTTCAACAAATGCTACCGAATCGATCGATAGTGCCCGCTGAATGCTCTTTTCTTTAATGACGATATTGTGACGTACCTCCGGAGAAGTCCTTGGTGGCCTTCTGCTGCATCTCCCGCGTGAAGCCCAGCCCGTGCAGGATGTTGGCGGCGCGAGCCTCGGCCGTGTCGGCGCTCAGGTCCTCCAGGCGGTCGTAGACGTCCATCAACTGTTCCTGCGCGTCTGTGGACAGTCAACCAACATGCTAGTCACATAACCTGCTTACATACAGAGTCACATTAATAAATATAGTGGCTAAAATAATAACAGCCGCACGATTCGATCTTCGAGGTTAAACAACGAGCATCCATGGTATACCGTGATTCCTCGAGTCCTCCATACCTCGGAAAGCACGTTAAGCCATTAGTCATTCACACATCTTTCGACAAACCTGGTACTCAACAACGACATTGTTTGGAAAAGGCTAAGCAGATAGATAAGAAATATAGTAGAATAGTAATAGTTACGCAAACAATTAAACATCTAACATAACATCTAGTCTGCTCTGCACGTTAATGGAATTTACGGATGTTACTGATACTGTTAGTGTCTAAACACACTATGCCGAAGTTACGCGACCGAAGTTCGACCGCTGATTTTACGTTCCGACGTATTCGGCTGATATGATACACCATAAGTGCCGAACTTACGCGGCAGAAATTCAGTTCCGCAACTTTGTGTGTGTATTCAGTGTCTCGAGCGCTATCGTGGATCCCGGATCTTCGTCGGTAATAGAACCGAACTTCGGTCGCGTATAATGTGTGCTCACAGAATAAGTTGCCGCTGAACTTACGCCCGACCGAAGTTAGGCTGTACGCTATGACGCGACGTAATTTTGGCAGTGTGTCGTCAGTAATTCAAATAGCATTGCAGGCGTAATTGTGCTGAAATTCGGTTGCGTACCTTCAGCATAGTGTGTTTAGACACTTATACTCTCTCAGCTAAGTTCTGTGTTGACTAATGTTCCTTAGGGCGTGATGGCGAAAGTGTATATTACAGCTCAAGAGGCTGGAGGGCAGCTGGTAAAAATGAGAAAACTTAATAACATTTTCCAATTCAGAGTTACTTTTGTTATTTCCCTTAAACAGGATGTTTCGGAAGTACGTGATAATATTTAAGATTGATCGTTTGTATCTGATATACATTAAAGAAAAAAATAGCAAAATAAACTTGTATCATAAAACCGCAATCGTGAGAAAAAAGTTCCAAGCAAATCACTTTTAAAGCAGTCCGTGGGTGGCATTTATATTAGTTTCATCACAGATTTGATGCCACCACCCTTCGACCTTCAACGTCACCCTTTAATATGATAACATAACGCACTTCTGAAATACCCCCTGTAGAAAAAACTCAATAGTTAGTCCCAGAATCTAAAAAATCTGACACGTCGTGTCAAGAGCTACCGTGTTACCCAGTTACTGGGTTGCGGTGAACAGATAGGGACTAATAGGGAGTCTCTCCACCTAAAATACTGGTTTTTAGCAGTATCTGGTTTGGTTGTTGGAAACCGACCCCAATATAATTAGGAAAAAAAGGCTTGGCTGATGATCATTATCTCTAGTGGATGAACTTACCATCATCCTCGCACTGAGCCAGTTCTTCAGCCAGCTTTTCCAGCTGGATCCTCTCCTCGTCTACCTCCATGACGCACTCGAGTGCAGTCTTATCGGAGGCAGGCATCTCTCGCGTCAGGTGAAAGATGTCAATGTGCGCGGGGATGGTGACCTCGCGCCGTCCCAGCACCGCCAGAAGTGACGACTTGCCTGGAAACATTCGTAACAAAACTCTTTTAACAACTGTGTTAAGGTTTATAACATTCTTTTTTTGCCCGTTGCATTCAAATGCCCCGTTTCTGTAGTGCATCGGAGATGTTTGCTCAGAACCGAACTGACGGCTCCCATGCAGTAATTCGCAAAAAAGTCGCATCACTAATGCACAGAAGCGAAGCGCTATCTAGAGAAATACAAAGACAGATTAACCAACCATCCAAATCCCCTATCACGTTCACTATTGATGCCAAATCATACCAAGAGACTCAAGAAAGCTGATATTGTGCTGCCTGATTAAGTAGTATTGGACATTGGTCCTGATTCTATAAAATGTGATGCATCTTTCCACACATCTGATCATAGTCAGAGCTGACTGATAGCAGATAAGAACGGAAAAAAAAAAAAAAAAAAAAAACTAATGCACAGAACACGGGTCAGTGACAATAGCATCCTGAAAACTATCGTGGAGAGTCCTTACTCCCCTATTCTGAGGCATTATGTGGGGAGAATGGTCATGTAGCTCATTCCTGATTTTAGCGTTCTCTGCACATCATGCTTCAGACATCTTCATTGTTTGTTTTTTTTACTCTTATTTGGGCACTACTAACACTAGTTATAAGGCATTCTACTAAAAAAATGGACTGTAATATTGTCTGATGCAAATAAATTAATAATAAAAAAATGGTAAGAAGAGGTCAAAGATTATGAATGGTACATCCACTTTAGCTAGCTATGCTTGAATCTCGTGTAAATCTCGAACCCGTATCGGTGCCCAAATATCTAGACTCTCGCTTCGTTGGAGAGGAAAACTCAGCAAAACTTTAGCGACTCCAGAGATCGACGCTCTGATTCTATCCTCAGAAGACAAACGCTTAGCCAATCAATAAAACATAGAACTCTTGTCTCGAAGGGCCGATTCCTCAAGCGAACATTTTATACCGTATATAAATTCAACTCGTAGGACACGCAAGGCAGTAATTTAAAATCGTTCGCAAGACAATGGCCAGGCATAAAAACAATGCATCACTCGCCAACAATATTTAACATAAATAGAGACAAATATTGACTTTCGCTGTTTAAATTCGGAGCTAAGAGTTTGGATCACTCTGTTAATCTTTTTTATGACGGTATCTTGTTCAGTCTTTGAAAATTATGATGTCGTCGACTTTTGTCAAATTCGGCCAGATCAAACTCTGATAGCAACCAGACTTCGGCAAAGCAATACGTTAGCGGTAGTTTTTCAAAAGATTCGCGATGCAGAAGCATGCTCAAGAATAAAATAGGTTTGCAATCTCTTTATTTACAGGCGCTAATAGAGGAAGGTGGATTTGATCTTCGTTGGCTTTCTTCGAAGTGTCATACGTAAAGGGCACTAGTGTGCGTCCAACCACGCATTCGGAGCTCCCTTGAAACTAGTAGCCACCCCTTGTAGCCACTTTGTGGTTTTTGTCGGGAGAAATGTGACATAAACTTTCCATGATTTGATATTTGGTTTACAAACCAATTAAAAGTTAGTCATAAAAATGTCCTTATTATTTCAGCCTGAAAACTCAAGCGATATTTATAAAAACATTCGCTTATGAGCGGTTACTCACTGCATGCGATCCGAATCCGTGAAAATACGGAAATAGAAACTCGGACCGAATTCGAATATTGCTTTACGCACTGCTTCCGAATTCGTGAAAATACGGAAACAAAGTCGAAAAACTCAGACAGACCTCTAATCCAAAACCAAACTATCAATGGGCCATCTTTGGCATATCTAAAGCCGCAAATTCGGAACGGCGCGCACTTGCAGCGGAGCGTAGTGTCATATACTATAGTGTAGCATGTATTGTAATATTTCATATTATAATGTAGCAAATTCTACTAAAGAATCTCTTTTTTCAATTATTGTTTTGCTTTTAGTATTTCTTTCATTCAATAATTCACATCATAAAAATGAGTTTTCTTATAATAATACGTCAATATCTTCCCATTCCATATTTCATTTATGAACATACCACAGGGACAATTCTACTGATATTCAAGCAACGTTCGCATTCGCATGTTAATCGCAAACTGTCAAAACCGGCCAAGTGCGAGTCGGACTCGCGCACAAAGGGTTCCGTTCCATGATCTATAAAAAAAGCCGGCCAAGTGCGAGTCGGACTCGCGCACGAAGAGTTTCGTACCATTATCTATAAAAACGGCAAAAAAATCACGTTTGTTGTATGAGAACCCCACCACCCACACCCACAAAGCGTTTTGGGAATACATTCATTATGCGTACAGCTAAGGAGTGGAATTCCCTGCCAGAGTATATTTATTTTATTCTGTTTTTAGTACAATTATGTTGTTATAGCGGCAACAGAAATACATCGTGAAAATTTCAACTGCCTAGCTATTACGGTTCATGAGATACAGCCTGGTGACAGACAGACAGACGGACAGACAGACAGACAGACGGACAGGCAGGCAGACGGACAGGCAGACGGACAGGCAGGCAGACGGACAGGCAGACAGACGGACGGGCAGACAGACGGACAGCGGAATCTTAGTAATAGGGTCCCGTTTTTACCCTTTGGGTACGGAACCCTAAAAATTTATGAAAATTAAGGCTTTTTTTTAATTGAAATACTCACGGATGACGGAGAGAAATCGGATGTCGTAAGTTGGATCTAGTGCGTAAACTACCATACCCATACACATAGTTCTGTGACTACTTCGGAACGTATTTTCACGGATTCGGATCGGATGTAGTGCGTATGCGCTCTATAGAATGCAACGACATATAATATTTGTTTTTTCAAAAAAACTTTGTACAAAAAATACAACCGACTTCGAAACAAAAAACACTACAAAGTACAAAATAACTTTAATTTCGGTAGTCGGTGTTTTTGGTTGCTTCTTCGTTATTTGACACCGACTTCCGAAATTAAAGTTATTTTGTACTTTCAAACAAAAAAAAAGAAAATCCAAATCGGTCCAGTCATCTTCGAGTAATCGGGGAACGTATATAAAAAAAGGTTCCGACGAATTAAGAACCTACTCCTTTTTGAAGTCGGTTAAATAAGTAGTTGAACAAACTTAAGACCGAAAAACATTTAACTTTTTTCTCGAATCGGAAATCTGAATTTCTGAAATGAAACGCTTATTGATTTCCTTACAGTGATATTAATACAGCGTAGCATATACGCTGTAACATTAACAATTCAAAACGATGCCTCACATCGAGGCTGCTTAGTCATCATAAATGCAAGTAGGTAGTGCTGGTAGTGCATAATTATTTGATTAAAAATTTATTTAGTGAGGAGCCCAATTGCCGCTAGCGAATACATTGTTTTTGTGTACGGATTTAGCGAGTAAAGCACACAGTATCACAGTTCGGGTTAGAGCTTTGCGGACTACAAATTTTTTTGGACTCTTAGTGTCCGTTTACGACGCAGCACGCGTCAGACTGAACAGTTTTACCACCCATATTATATCTTTAGCTGTCTCTGGCGTGAAGCATGGATCACCTTACTTGATCCTCATAAATCTGCCTGCCTCTAAGAAAACATACCGATACGACAATTGCAGCATTGAATAACGCATTTCTTTGATACACTTTCATGGTAGTAAATTATAAAATTCAAACCACACAGGTCTGGTGTGTGGTTGAACACGGTATACAAAGTGTCTTCATATTTTATTCAGCAACAAGAAACTTGCAGTACTGCCCAGCGTAGCTTTTTATGTTATTATAGTTCTATGAGGGTCCTGTACACTTTTGTTGTAGTCACAGATATTTTTATAATCACATCGTAACATATAGGTGATCGGATATAGGATGAATAAGAAGGTTAAATTGGTAGTGGGACCGAATAGACGTAGAACTTGTATTCTAAAAAAATTGTCAGTCTGATGCAATTGGTACTTTAAAATCTATGATTGAACTAAAATAAATGCTATATACCAACGGCATCACACTGCTTGAACAGCGTCTTGTTTGGAAGTTTTTAGTAGTTTTTTGTGGTCTGGTATATTGACGTCATTTTTTACTTCCTACATGTAAAATATTTGGAATCGTCATAACTTCAATGACACTCGCATATTGAGTCAAATCGATAGATTCATATATTCATAGGCTGATACACATTAACCTCCCTTGCGTCGTGCAGTCGGGGAAAAAGGAACACGAATCGAAAGGTATCATTAGGTTCTCTGCTGTTTCTGGAGCTACGATTTGAGCAGGGTACGGAATACGGGATTGAGTTAAACGCTGAGCGCCTAGTGAAGTGAGGGCTTTGTTCAGGCAGTGGAATGCTTCAATTGACAAGGTTACATTCGGAAAACCTACTCTACTTGATGTGCCATATTTAAACGGTCACGTACTGAAGTGGAAATCATATTTAGTAGAAATTTTTTCCTACTCCTCCGCTGTTAATTTCTGAGTTATTTCGTTGCGGGATCCAAGACAGTTGAATCGTTTCTCCGGGACTCGTCGAACTTCATTGACTCGGCGTTTTTCTGGTGGTCGCCAATGTTGATTCTGGCTTTCAGGAGTTGCAGTGGTTTATGTGTGGCGGGTCGCGTACTGTACAACCTTGATTTTTTTGCACATCCACTAACATGACTTTTTCAAGATTTTATTGTCACGGTCTACATCAAGTTTCAGCAGTTTTAGAATGCGTGAAGGGAACCCTGTAAGTGAAACCTTCGGCACCGAAGCAATATTTCTACAAGTAATAAGTGGTATTCACATTTCGCTACTTGAAATAGCAACGACTTTTAAAGTAGGACACGGATAAAAAAAACGCAAATAAAACACTACATATCTTTATTGCTTTTCACATACATATCACAACTTTCTTGATGGTCACTGAATTCATCGATGCTCTTACATGGCTGTTTTATTGAAACACTTTTTAGAATAGGTATGCAAGATATTATATATCACGAGGGCAATTTTGCCAAACTTTTTAAATGGTTGTATATCACATAGATCAATTATAAATGGGTATCCGTACAGTTTGCTTAATAACATTTTTTTTCAGAGCTGGTTGTATTCTATAATGTTTCTCTTTTGAATGTAGCAAAGTCTTGGTCCAGGTAGTTAGTTAGTTAGAAGTCTTCATCTGATCTTCAGCCCATGTAGTCCTCAAGTAAAGAGCTATTTTCCTTCACACACCAAAATTTATGACTAGCGGTTAGTTTTCGTTATCGACGGGGACGAGAAGATACTCGAACGTGTAGTGACATTCAAACTCCGGCACGCACTCACACACGTTCAGGTACAAGTCGATGTCTTCCGACACGCGGACGAAGGACTTCGAGAAGAAGCGCTTCTCTTTTTGTCGACATTTACATAATAGAAACCTAAAATTTAAAGGCCTCGGTTTCATCGGGTCCGAGACGAAGATTAAAACGCGCAAGTGCCTCACATACATGATGGAGAAAATTCTGCAGAAGCTTTTTTCAACACGACTTGCCCTTACGGCTGTCTGTGCAACACAGACTTGAATTTATCGATACTTTTGTGGTTGTCTTTAATTACAATGTTACGCCGCGTCCGTCCTTCACCGTCGTCGACGGCCGATTCCTTTGTGGTATAAAATATCGACCGAACGAAGGGCTACTATTAGTTTATCGGTAAAGACACCATTTATTCCACCATTTGTTTCACCAAGGTTTTTGCATCATAGGTTATTCTTATAAAATATAGAATAATATTAAATATTATTCGCACATCTAAAACAATCTGTTTTGTAAATTAACTATACTAATAACGTTAAATAAATAAATAAACTATTAAATAATATGAATATTTAACGTTGCGATAGTTAAGTTTTTTGTTATTATTTAATGTGTTAAACCAAAATATTTAATCTTAATTTAATTTTATACTATACTGGGTAATCTTTTTTCCAGTGCGCAAACTTTAAGAACCACTTCTGCCCATGTAAATGAACAACTTTCCCCAAGAAAGCCATAGTCAATTCCTAAAAAAAAAATTGAGTCTCCCATACAAATTGTGGTCAGTTGATGACAATTTTGTATGGGAAGTTCAAATTTTTTTTTAGGAATTGACTATGGCTTTCTTGGGGCAAGTTGTTCATTTACATGGGCAGAAGTGGTTCTCAAAGTTTGCGCACTGGAAAAAAAGTTATCCAGTATATATGTCGCAGCCAATTGGCTTAATCAGCCGTTTAATTGGTTGCCTAGCCATTTCATTTAAATGTGCCGATATTTTAGCGAATTAAGTGACATCTTTTGTTTAATAACGTTTAATGACTTGCCCATGACACTTATGTCGCTGATTAAACGGCACAGTTCAATGAAAAGGCTAGACTTTTAATGAAACGGCTGATTCAACTAGATGGCTGCGACATATATATAGTATATTTATCTGTCACTCTTATTATTCGATTCTGGATGTATGTGTTAAATTGCTAGATTTATGCTGTCTTTTAATTTTTTTATCATTCATAATTCTCAATAAATTGCAGTAATAAAAATGTAGAATAAAGATAGTGCAACTCAATTTTGGGTCCTTTTTTGTTTCTAGTTAAAATAAATGATTTGTTTTTGTTTTTTTTTTCAAAGCCATTTACAATCTCCGCCGCGCGCCGGCGCGATTCTCTAAGGAACTTTTTAAAGAAATTAACATCATGACGATGACGGTCCCTTGTCAATATATCTATCGCAGCCACCTATCTTAATCAGCCGTTTAGTTGGCTGCCTAGCCGTTTCATTTAACGGCGCCGTTTAACTTGCTGCCTAAAGGACATCCATCCAACTTGTCTAATACAACATTTAATGAAAGGGCCTAAGCATCTGCTAATGATTCTTAGGCCGTCACAACACACATTTTATTTTAAAATAATAACAGTACTTAGATACGATTACAACACGGATTATACGATAAAATTCGAAAACACAAACAAAACACGATATTATATCTTGATGTTGTTGGTTACTCTTTGAGTTTATTTTCAAATGTTCGCAGAAACAATCGTAAGAGTTTTCTACACCAATATTTTCATTTAACACTTAGCATTTACTAAAAAGTATCTACTAACGTTGATTTAAAATTTTGAATTTGAGAGATACAGCAGAAATGTCACAGCTGGTCAGTGTTACCAGCTCTCAAAAAATATTTTCGCTAATACCAAAGTGAAAACGGGTTGGGTTTAGAATCAAGTCCTTTGAATTTCACGAATCTGTCACTGTGGGAGGGGGGGGGGTCAAGGGGGCTTACCTCAAGCCCCTCTATGCAATTTCAGCTGCCGCGTATTTTCTAAAATTATTTGTAAATCACTATTAAAACGTGAAACGGAACTATAACTACTCTAAACTCTTGCATTTTTGAAGTTATATCTGTCAAAATGCGTGAAATGTGCTGCATATCGTTATTGTTATCTGCCTCCTGTTTTTGCTACCCCTCTAGACACCGACTGCTTGCTATTTATGACAAGTTCGCTACGCCTTTGGACACCGATTAGATTATAAGTAGTAGTAGTTTTTTTAAATCACCCAGGAATAGAGCGATTTTTCTCAGTAATTATCGTACAAAAAAAATAAACTTCAACAGTAAATTAAAAAATCCACGCACCTCCGGGGCGGTGAGAAAAGGCGGGGGGCTAACCCCCTAATAACTCGATTCTAAACTTAAACCTTTTTAATTTCCAGTAAGCATGGACAAAGTAACCACAGACGATAGAATAAATAATCCTTTTTTTATGGTTAACACTAGTGATAGTTGTTTTTTCTTTATTAAACTCCGCATTCTTAGTCACAAGGAATTATTCAAAAATTGATTGCGTAACTTTTATTTATTGACCTAGGTCAATAAATAAAAGTTATAAATGTACCACTTATTTACCCCTAAATTTGGGAGAAAACCCCTAAGTTGGGAACCCTGCGGCTGGTCGACGCAATTATGACAGTTCCGCCCACAGCGCGCCAAGTGTGAGAAAATGGAACTAAATTTCAGTGAACATGGCTAGGCAAACCATTAAATGTTAGTGAGCCAATTCATGCACGCAGGTTTGACGACTTCCAGCCTCCCGAACAAGCCGGATTCCGAAAAGGCTTCAGCACCGTAGACCACATACACACGCTGCGGCAGGTTATACAGAAGACCGAAGAGTATAATCTGCCCCTCTGCTTAACGTTTGTGGACTACGAGAAAGCCTTCGATTCGATCGAGACTTGGGCTGTGCTGCAGTCTCTCCAACGGTGCCAGATCGACTATCGGTACATAGTGCTGAAGTGTTTGTATGAAAACGCCACCATGTCAGTCCGACTTCAGGATCAGACATCAAAACCTATCCTCCTGCAGCGGGGTGTGAGGCAGGGAGACGTAATTTCTCCGAAACTGTTCACGGCCGCAATGGAGGACATCTTCAAGGTTTTGGACTGGAAAAGGCTAGGCATTAATGTCAATGGCGAGTACATCACTCATCTTCGATTTGCCGACGATATAGTCGTCTTGGCTGAGACCACGGAGGACCTCAGTACAATGCTCGATGACCTCAGTAGAGCTTCCGAAAGAGTGGGTCTTAAAATGAACATGGACAAAACCAAGGTCATGGTAAATACCCATGTAGCACCCACTCCTATCAAGATTGGAGGCTCTGTACTCGAAGTTGTTGATGAGTACGTCTACCTGGGACAAACGATCCAGCTAGGTAGGGCTAACTTCGAGAAGGAGTTCAACCGTCGAATCCGACTCGGCTGGGCGGCGTTCGGGAAGTTGCGCGGTATCTTCTCGTCTCACATACCACAGTGTCTCAAGACGAGAGTCTATGACCAGTGCGTGTTGCCAGTGATGACCTATGGACTCGAAACGTGGTCGCTCACAATGGGCCTCATCAGAAGGCTTAAAGTCACCCAAAGGGCAATGGAAAGGGCAATACTCGGAGTTTCCTTGCGTGATCGAATCAGGAATGATGATATCCGCAAGAGAATCAAGGTTACCGACATAGCCCGAAGGATCGCCAAATTGAAGTGGCAGTGGACAGGGCACATTGCTCGCAGAACAGATGGTCGATGGGGCCGAAAAGTTTTGGAGTGGCGACCGCGTACCGGAAGACGCAGCGTTGGAAGGCCTCCCACAAGGTGGACCGATGACCTGGTAAGGGTCGCGGGTAACCGATGGATGCGAGACGCACAGGACCGGTTGTTGTGGCGACACTTGGGGGAGGCCTATGTCCAGCAGTGGACGTCTTTCGGCTGATATGATGATGATGATGAGCCAATTCATATGCCGAGCCATTGAATTAAATGCTGAGATGGCATTTAGGCTGCTAACTAAACGGCGCCGTTTAATAAAATGGCTAGACAGCCAATTAAATGGCTGATAGAATAGAATAGAATACTTTTTATTATGTACACCATATACATGTACATGTATGTTAGAAGGAATCTACATCTTTTTAGTAAACGAGTCGACAGACATAACTATGTCACTAGAAAAAGGAACCAATTAATTTAACCAGGTTTCAGACTGGCTAAAGTAGCAACACCTTTCATGGGGTACTATTTAAAATGTTATAATAAAATACCTCCCCTTATATTAGAATTAAATGAGACAAAAATTAAATCTTGTATTAAACGCACACTATGCAGGCAAACATAATTATTATAAGTTAGGGGAGTATATTGAAGATAAAAATGCTTGGCTTAATGCTGGTCCTGCTTGACAGCCACTAAAGCGCTCAAAGTAATCTGTTAGCATTTGGAAATATTGTTGGACCGGCAGAAGATTGTAAGAATGCAATATTTTTCATTGTATAGACTCAATTTATTTATGTGTGAGTACTGTGTGTACCTGAAATAAAAACTATAATGATCATATTGGGTAGGATTTTGACTTGAATGTACCCTGGCGATTGGGGATTTCATACATAAAAAATTTTTAAATGAAATTAAATGTGTAAACAATAGTAGGCTAACCTATTAATAAATTACGTAAGAAAATTTTGTGGACTACCTTGAAGCTTCCACTGTCAATGAGCCCGCGCCAATAAATTAAAAAGTAAATGTGTGCATAAAAATTAAAAAGTTATTTTATGATGCAGTTGTTTGTTGTTGTAGTGAAAATCGAAGGAAAAGGTTGAACTGTAATGTATTTTTTTAATTTTACCTATCCACGAAAAAAGTAGGTACGTGTTTATATAATACTTTTTGAATTCATATTTGGATCATTACGTTGTGAGTGTAGATAAAATAGTTTCTAGAAGAATCATTGGTTTACCTTACCGCCCTTTGGGTCTTGCTTACAGCTTTGCTCAATTCTCACGGGCAGCCCAAAAAATGTGCCAAACAGTACGTATTCATCTCATGAATATAACCACTGTGACTATGGCGCACAACAACACATTTCTGTATTACCTTTTAAGTAGTATAGCCGTAAAGGTTGCTTGTGACGAGAACTTGTCAAGCACTTCGCTATTATCTCATAACCTTAGCTCATAACCAACTGTGACCGTTAGCGTACAACAGCACATGTCTGCATACCCTTTTGAGGATCATAGTCGTGATGGTTCCGTGCTTGTGTACTAGCACTTGACTATAACGTTTCATATTATTATCAAATTTATTATTTTTTAAATGCATGTTCGCATTAAACTATTGCATTGGCTTGTAATGCATCAGACTATACAGGATGGCCGGAACATGACGTCCAAAAACTGAGGAACTTATGGTTGATTAATCACTTGAAGTAAGTGATCCGATTAATTACCAACTATAAGTGGGTAGGTAAGCACAGTTAATTTAGGACGGAGTCTTGTCCCCTCGACCAGACAAGTTTAAAGAGGCGCCGCGCAGTTGTTCCATGCGCATTATTATGCGTGTCCTTACACGCATAAAAATGGACATGGAACGACTTGGGACTGGTCGCACTTGGTGAAGCTTGGCCCGCTAGGCATGGCAGGTTGATACCAGTCGGGAGTGTGCGAAGATGTACTTGCATCTACCGGGCTTTTGTATCTAGGAATCGTGTGGGTTTTAGTCGGTAGGATTCCGAAATAACACTCCCCAGACGCAGGGAATGAACTTACAATCAAAAAAGGCCTCTACCGTAATCTCTAATGTATTGATTACATTGAACAAAAAGCGGCTTATTTCATCGCAAGTTTCACAATCAATAAATAAAGATAGAATAAAACCCCGTATTTTATTAGTATAGTATCCTGTATCGTGGCCCGAACAAAGGAAGTCCAATTTAGAAGAGAGGGAACAATATTCTATTTCTAGAAATAGAAGCTCTAACGGTGTCAATGTTTCATTAAGGTTCTAACTTTATCCAAGGGAAGAACGTGAGGGCTATATCTATTAAAAGAAGCAAGATAATAAAGCCTAGGTCTTTGAACTTTGAACTGCAACGATTTTAAATTTAAATTGAGTCAGCCATTAAAAAAGTGTAGGTTGTTGTGTGAAATAGCTTGGGGCGACCGAGCCTTTGAATTTCCTTTTAAGAAAAAAGAGAGATTTGAAAGGAAAACTGAGTAACATCACAAAAACGTGCTCTTCGAAATGAAGTTTTCGTCCCAATTAAAATTCAAAAGTCTATTAATTTAATTCAACTAGACCATTTAAAGACACTTTTAAACGTCAAATTTAGTTTGAAAATAAAATATTATAGTGACTAGTTGTCCATTCGCCAAAAGTTGATTCTTATGAAGAAGAACGGACAAGAAACTCCATAGTTTACTCTTTTCAAATAAAAAAACAATATTTTTGTAAAATCAATTGATTATATGTGAGGAAGTCTTCTGTCTCAACCCTTAATGAAGTCAGTGAACTGGATAGAATTAATTTTAAAAAAAAACGGGGTGAAGTTCATGCGTAGGTCATTGTGTTTTAAGTTTTATTAACTAACACAATTGTTATTATATGTATACTTGGGTTAAAGTAACCTGAAAATAAAAAGTTTATCTAATATTTTTGAATCATGTTATTACTCTCTGCACAATAGAGTGCAGTCATCATTTGTTAGCCTTTCAGTACCCACTTACCCATGATATCCGTTCCTTTTATAAAAGATAAATACATAATAGGTTGCAAAATACCCACTGGCTATGAAACTACATTGTGTAGCTACAATAATATGGTATGCAATGCATGACAGCCTAACTATCTCACAATCGCATTCAGTCGGATGCGTTTCGCCTGTTGTTCGTTCAATTAAATATCTGAGATTGTGAAGGTGAAATGACTAGACTCGCTGAGCGGTGATAAATACTTTTAGGCCACGAACGTTTATTCCTAAATCCGCGGATGCGGAGAGGTGTAACAACAGAGTTATTATCCTGCTCCCGAGTACTCAGTAACCTGGATCCCGGGAACGAGTCTCCGCATAGCAGAAAATCTTTGAACGTTAAAGTATAATTTACCAAATGATTGCTGTTACTAACTCGTGTTCTATTGTACATACTCATGTATCACACTTACATGTTTGTAACAAATACGGTAGTACCAAGGTCGGTAAGCAGCGTTGTGTAAAATTTTCCATTCATAATATTGAGAAGCGCAGCAAGCTTGTTGCTAGACGAGAGTAGCCAGAACATCGCGAATTAAACATTCTTGTAGAGCTAAGTTTGTTAGTTTTACAAGAGCTATATGTGTATTCTATAAGCCTGCTTAAAGAGCTTCCAGAAAAAGCTAGTCAATCAGAAATGGAGTGAGATCAATAGTTGAATGTCGCAGCCATTTGCAGCTGATGTACTGTTCACAATTAATATGTTCGCGCTGTTTTCATTATTTATTCCCGTTCTTTGATCTGAATTGAATAACTACATACTTTAAATTCAACGTAAAAACCTGGTTACGTAACTATTTCTTTATTCCATTTCCAACAATACCTTTTAATTAAAGCCCACCAATCTACGAAACCTTTTCGCTGTTGCTTTAATTAGTTTCAGAAAACAATTGCTTTAACCTGGGGCTTCAGCAAATAGCTCTGCACCAGGCGCGCCATTAAATCGAGATGACACGAAAATGGGTCAGCGACGTTGGGTTACTGAATCGATAGTTGCAGCCTAACTTAGTATTGTAGACCCTGCTGTAATATTCGTTGCAGTAACCAAATAAACGTGTCATATTCTTGCTTAATTTCTTTATAATGTTTTGACAATATCATATCAGCATAATTGTTAATGACACACTGCAGAACAAAGGCCTTTTTCAAACAAAGAAGGTGCAAGCATCACTACACCTTGTACAATAGGTGGGTGAGACGATGATGGCGATTTAAAACTCATATTTTTAAGCAATTCCAGTGTTCCTCACGATGTTTTTTCCTTCTATGTTAATTAATGAAGTTTCAAGAAAACTTATAACGTCGCAAGCGTTGGGGGAAACAAATAATAAACATTTTTTTTTGTTTGTTTCCCCCAGCGCTTGCGGCGTTATAAGTTTTCTTGAAATTTCAACAGTTTAACGGTATCCTGTCCTCATTATATGAACTCTATAAATAACGTCTCAGGAGGCGGGAATAAGAGAGAAATCTTTATAAGGTTTCCACGGTAACAGGAATGTATCACGTGTGTGTATTTTACGTATTTCAAATCTTCAATCTTTGTTATACTCATTAAACGAGGAAAACCATACAACGCTCACGTCTGATTTGTTGTTGAAAATAACTTATAAGCCGCGAATTCAACCGATAAGAATAAAATCTAACACGATTCGCGTTTTCACTGCAAATCTGAAGAGCGCAAAATTGTGTGACGAAAGTATTTAAACATTTCAACTCGAGTTACTGTAGCAATCAATCTTGATCCTAAATTCGATCTTATCGTCGTGTTTTTCTGGACATAGCTTCCAGATACATTGCTTGAAGAAACGACTATACATAGCGTATTGTAAAGGATTCAATAGTACCTACATGATTGAACGAGGGACTCAACGAGCACTTAGCCTATAAATTAAACTTGTCGGTGGACGTAATAAAACCATCTATTCGACCACACTACTTGCCCTTACTCTGTTTCAAGGAAAAACTGATAGTACCGTACAATAGAAACGCATTCATAACTCCGTATCGGAATTGTATAATAGCGAATAAAACCAGCTACAATGACGAATTCATTACGTAATGATGGCATAGAGAACTGTTTTAGGTAGCTGTGATTATAGATTAATTGTTTTATAATTGGGTAAATGACTAAAAAAACGTAATTAGTCCGTCAGATAGATTTCCAAAAATTTTTCACATTCTTAAACAAAAAATTAAGATCATACAATACGTTGAAAACTTGTGTGTCGTCACGGCATGGTACACTCCTGATGCATTGAATTTTTATTGTTTTGATAAAGCAAAATATACGCGTCCAATATTTTTTACTCAGGAATCCTTTATTTTCTTTAATCATATTTTTTATACTCGGGAATCATACCTATTGACACTGTGTTATCAAGCTAACAAGTATGAACTAACGTGTTCACACCTGATTTGGTATAAAATAAATTTCCCTAGGCACACGGGTGTGATCGAAAAGCCGATAAAGCAGCTTCCCACACGTCCGGAACAGCTCGGCTAGCTATCGAAAATATTATAAATAGGTTAGTATTCCGGCAGAGATACGCGAGTTTATGTACCGTGTTTGTAAATTTAACTAAACATAATAATAACATTCAGACGAACGTCGAGACAAAAGGTGCTTTCGCTTGAGTGCAAATGCGACGCAAACATATTTCGGTAAGGTTTCACAGTGTAAGTACAACCATAAAAATCGCCAGCATGTTTTTGTGAAGAAGAGATTCTTGTCATCAAATCAGCCTAAAGGGCCCTCGGCTGAACACTCTCTACACTCCTGGATTACAAATTATACCTACTAATAGCTTGTCGAGTTTCCGCAGAGCCGCTTGACATTATAAGTCCATTGAAATTTAGCTGCCGATGGTATAAAAAAATATTCTAGAAAGTAAATCAAAATAATACATACCACATCCATTTAATCCCACGAGGCCATATCTTCGGCCGCAATTCAACTCGAGAAGCGTATCCTGGAGCAGTTCACTTCCGTAGAATGTGATGGAGAAGTTGGCAATCTTGATGTCCCTTGACCTCGGGTGCACGGCAAGGGAGCCAGTACACGACCTGGCTTCCGAGTTCATCTTGGCCTCCTCTTCGAGCTTGAGGCATAGTGCCTCTGTAACAAAAGATTTAGCTTTAGAATTTCACACTACTCATCTTGGCGCGTCGATGGGATCATGGGATATACACTGGATATTATGTTTGGCCCAGTAGTCAGCTACGGTAACACCATTAGCTGACCCAATCACATGTACAGCTGGTAGGGCAAGACGAAAGACAAACGAACGAAGATACTACTGAGAAAGTTTGTAAACAATCTGCAACTTTGAAGTAGCTGTCTGCCTGTTTCTGTATAGTTCTGTACGTTCTGACGTTGTTCTTGATCAATACGTATCAAATTCTGCTAATGAATCTTGCAGCGAGTCGGCTTCTTAGTAAACTAAGTTTTAACGACGAATCTTGGCGTAAGCTTCGATTCGATCTATCAAGATCAACACATTTCGGGATGATTATACCTGGCAGATATGAGCGTAAGTTTCGTCTCTATATCTGACCCTAACTTGACCCACTTCTCAAGTTTGTTCCTTTTATTTGGACCCTAAACAAATGACATGCTTACATTACATGACAGGACATGATCGCGGTTACATGGCCTGGCTAAAAGAAAGCATAATATTGTTTGTTTGTATAATTTAGGTAAGAGAAGTGAATACGGCGCATGCACAGCCCCGCACAACATATGCGCAACAGCTGCGTAATGAACAAGGATTGTATGGAATTAAAATGTCGGCGCTCATGCAGCTGCATCAACTGCCGTGCGGTTGTTTCACAGCTGACCTGTGTATGTATGTATAGTTGCGTAGGTATGGTGGAAAGCCTACAGTGTGGTTACTACGTTAACTTTTACATCTTCGTAAAATATGTCTCTTATGCAAAGAATAATATCACTTTTTATGTCAAAATATTTTTATTCGATGATGCTTCGCACTTAATTCTTCGTAAGTAATGAAAACTTTCCTTGTTCATTGCTCTGTCTATTAGTGAAGTCCGAATCCAAATCCATTCCGTGGAAGATTAGAAGAAGTAGGCAGTAAAGCAGAAAGAAGCCGACAGTGATTTTGTTTTCCGTCTTTACCATAAACACGTGCCTTAACAAGGGGCACGTGCGTACGGCCCCGCTTCATTTGGGGCCCTCAAATAACATTGCATAAAATGTAAATTCGAATCCTGTACTAGCTTCTGATGAACTTCTGTCGAACCTTTCCTAGGTGGGATTTACGAATGTTGGATCTCGCTTCGGTCGCAAGATGAAAACTTACAAAATTTTGGGCCATGGACTTAGTTGTGCCTGGGGTTAGGTCGGCCCTGTTTATACTATTTAGAGACTAATACTTACAGTACAATTATTTTCTTAATGTCCTTCGGCAATTTTCGTATGTCCGAATACAAACGAATGCTAATTTCCATGTCCATCAATTAATTTATCATGTATAATAATTATTACTTATGTAGAAAAATTTAAAATTCAGAACTAAACTTCTTTTGCCAAAGATTTTCACAGGACATTCCGTGTGCCAAGTTTAATCCAAGTCCGTTTAGCAGTTAAGCCCGGATGAGCTAACAAATAGAGAGATAGGTAGACCGACTAATTGCTTACACATGTAATAAATTAGTATGAATTGAAGTTCCAGTGATGTCCCTACAAGCAAGCCACCCCGGCTTTGCACGGGTAGAAAAGCATAATATAAGACCATTTTTTTTTTAACTTCTTCAACTATCATCAATATATTTTAGCAAAATACACAAAGCTTCATTGAATTACACAACTAACTCCGAACATTGGGGAAAATCGTATGAAAATCCATTTCCAGTAGTTTTTTATAATAAATGAATTTGTATTAATTGATGTAGTGACAGTAATGTATCACAAAAATGTGTAGTTTGAATAGGGTTTTCAAACATATTCAAATACTTCATTGCAGGACTTTGGGCTGTGTTTATGTACTCTTAAATAATCTCTTTCTTACACAGTGATACATACAGAATACACTTTTGCTTGAGTTAAATAGCTATACTTGTAATTATGGGTGTTTAATGGGATAACAAGGAGATTCTTAGTAATTGATTTCAAAGAAAATAATTGTGTTTTGTTTTTTTATACTAGCTATTTAGGGATCATTGCAAAGGACACTAAGAGCGGAGAGTCGAAGATCAGTACATCTAAACTGCGTTCAAGAACTGTCAGTGTAAATATTCCATACAAAACAATGACACTGACAGCTCATAAACTTGGTTTATTCGCTGAACGCGTTCAGTTTCATTGGTGAAATTGGCCCTAAGTTGTAGTCTGCTCTTTGTTGAAGTGTGAACCTTGACCATTCTGCAATACATACTAGACTTTTATGCTTCTGAGTAGACTACCATAGCTAAACACGAAGTTGACTGATCAAAATGGAATGATGGACTGTCTGTGTCTGAAATTAAACTTTATGTTGTAATTGGTAATAAACATTAAATTCGCGATTAATTCGGCGCACACCGGTGTGTTGCCGGTGCTTGAGCGGTTAAATTAGAACAATATGAAATGTTTTTACAACAGATTGTTACCGGTTTGATAACTAATGACAAATAAATTGTGCAAGAAGTACTGAACATTTGTCAAGCAACCAACCGTTGTATTGAATTTAACAACATTTTGGTGAAAGCATGACTAATGCAATGAAACTTTTTGTTTGTTTTTTTTTTCTCAACAGTCTACAGTAGATAACTGTAAGGCAGTGGCCCATGACTTAGTTGCACCAAATAATTGAGGCTGTTAAATTTCAAATCAATTTCTTTGTCAGTTGAAGCTTTACTTCCCGAAGTCTTGATCAGATTTACATTTGTTGATTTTTTATTTTGTTACAAACTTTTGTTGGTATCAGTACAACTGAATGAAAAAATGGAACCCTTACAAGATTGTATCTTGTGAGTACAGACTGACAGACAGATAGTCAGCCAGACAGCTGACTGTCTGGCTATCAGTTTATTTATTACAGCCAATTTGCTCTAAATCTAGTGTACCAATGTAGGAGATGTAAGGAGTCGAGTGTCTTCGCTTCATGATGTGAGGTTAGCTTCAGGGAACACAATTAAACAGTCCAGACACTTTGACAACAGCTCTCAGAACTTGCCGGATTTCAACGCAACAGAACCACTGCGTATCATCCCACAAGCAACGGAATGGTGGAAAGGATGCCCAGACAACTTAAGGCAGCCATAATGTGCCAAGGAAACCTAAAATGGACGGAAAGCTTACTCTCTGTACCGCTACTTCCAAACTGGTGACCCTCGATATTGAAGGTCAGCGCAGCTATCCCTCATGATGTCATCATCATCATCATCAACACTTCTCCTCATCGTGACCTCAAGCTCAAGCCAGCCAGTAACCATGGCTTCTACAGGTATCCTGACCAGCATGCAGCGGACGCGCATTCCTGGTCAGCATCCTCAGCCTCTATCATCAACCTCATCCATCAGCGACCTTGGCAAGCACACTGCACCTTGGGCCAGTCACAAGAAGAGCCTTGGGCCTCTCCTGGTCGACGTTAGCAGTCACGTCAGCACGTCGCACAGCTCCGACCCACTGGAGCCAGCAGCACAACTCCGACTCACTGGAGCCTGCAGCATCATCCCGACTCACTGGGATGGCATCACCCCCACTCACTGGGGCACCGCAGACAGTTCCGACTCACAGAGAATTCTGCGACTTTCGGTTCCGACTCACCAAGAACTCTGAGACTTTCGGTTCCGACTCACTGGAACCAACCTTCTACTGGCCTGGCAAGCATTTTAAGTTGTATGGAAGACTGATCCACTATCGACCTCCGGTCTCCGGAGAGGAGTGATGTAGCGGCATTGATGCCGCCACAAAAAATTAGCGCAGCAGAATCAACATCACAACAAATGAGACTCGCAGCGCCATCTGTCTCGACAGCTGCGAACTAACTTGACAAAAATCCTAAATTGCGATATCAGAGTTTACTGTGCGATTAAAACCAGACACAAACAACCGTCTGGTCGGAGGATCCTCCCTTTTCAGTGGAGGTATGTGGGACTTTACTCTACCTCCATAAACTGAATTGGTAGATGCAGCTGATAGCTTCTAAGAACCAACCATGAACATGGAATGTTAATTGATACATTTTGAAAGTGGGATTGTTTATATGTATGTACAGCTTTTGACAAAGTGCAATCAATCAGCAGGTTACAGTACAGTTTCCTGGTTTCGTCATCATCATATCAGCCGAAAGACGTCCACTGCTGGACATAGGCCTCCCCCAAGTGTCGCCACAACAACCGGTCCTGTGCGTCTTGCATCCATCGGCTACCCGCGACCCTCACCAGGTCATCGGTCCACCTTGTGGAAGGCCTTTCAACGCTGCGTCTTCCGGTACGCGGTCGCCACTCCAAAACTTTTCGGCCCCATCGACATCGATCTAGTTTGTTAATAAAACCAAGTAATGTCAGTATGTAATACATTACTTGGTTTTATTAACAAAGTAGCTTCTACCAGTTGACTACTGGACAGTTGACACTATATAATATTCTGCTGTTTACATATACTTTTTAAAACAATCGAAAGAACATGCCCCCAAACTCAAAGTCTTGTGGGGGCAGGTTATGAATTACTATCCCGATGACAACTTTGCTATTGTCTTGAACATACTTGCAATGTCAAAATAGGTTGGCAATTTATTTTTGACTTAATCATTATGTAAATTACAACATATTAAAATTGTAGCCTAGTGGGACCAGATAAATAAGATAAACTTTAAGGGATGATGACGAAACTGCAAGATGCATGCCAGAACATACATTCTTGATTGATAATAAAACATCAGTTAAAAAATTTATAGCTTTGTTTGAAAAGGGTTAGTTAGATGGTTCGGTGGCTATCCTACTAAATCGCCCTACCACAAGACGCAAGCGTAAAGCGCCTACTGGTACACAGCTACGCAATTAGATTTATATTTGCCAGCCTGACTGTGCTCAAAGCCCTAGAAAACAAATTAACTAACAGCAAACTAATATTTGAGTGTCGCCTCGCCCTGTAGAGTATATATTATCTCTGTCAAACAGAATCACCGTCCAGTGATTCAAGGGCCACAGTGGATTCCCGGGCAATGATGACGCGGACGAGCTTGCTAAGAGAGGTTCCAAGATGGCAGTGCTGGACCCATACCCACCCCTTCCCCTACCTTTCTCACAATTTCCTACGTGGATTCGCCAGAGATCAACCGAACTTCATAACAACAAATGGTCACGAGCTACAGACTGACAGTCAAAAATAGCAATGCCAAGTCTACATCCCTGACTAACTAAACACATAAGTAGAATAACCTCAGAATACTAATAGGGACAAATACAGGTCAATGTCCCTCCTAAACAAACATCTCTTTAACATAGGTGCCACAGACAGCCCACTCTGCAGGGGCTGCTTTGACTCCAAAGAATCAGCTGCTCACGTCATTCTGGAATGTGAGGCCGTGGCTATCTAAAGTGAACTAATCCTCGGAATGGTGAGGTCGCTCCGGTAAGCCTGTGAAGCTCCCAACTTCTGTGCTTCTGGGTGGACCTAGGATGGCTAACTTAGCCAGAACACCACCGCACAACGGACCGAATGGGAGTGTTAGTGCAGAAAATGGAGTCCCTACTCTACATAGTAACTCATCCTATTCTATCTTACATTAAAACCTTTTTATACAATGGACATCAAAGAGATGCCGGTAAAAGCAAGTTTAATTTGTATATTAATTCATGTTTCTACTTCTGCTATGTTGTCATTTCAATAAGTAACCTAATAAAACATTAAGCAATTATTTTACAGGTAATCTTTTATACAAATACAGTACTTGCTTTTGAAGTTGTTTAGCAAAGGCAACCGTGTATAAGCAAATTAGTGTGCCATGTGCTTCATAGTCATAGCGAAATTTCTGCCAACATCACTCAAGCTTAGTAAAGGTCCAACAACAAAGCCCAGATGACATTAAGGCACTTGCAAAGTTCAAACATTCTGTCCATTCGTGTAATTATGTTTGTAATAATAAAAGTACCTATGGCCGGAAAATATTGCAATATCAAATTTCACCGTGGTATTTACCTTCTGCGGTAAGCTCACGTTCCTCCTTGCCGTTGGTAGCAGATCCATTCTCATCATTAGTCACTCGTGCCACAGGCTTCTTGTTCCTGCTGCCCGCCTGCTCTTTCTTCTTTTGTTGAGCCCTTTTCTTCGCGTCAGACGGCATTCTGGCTACCTAGTTAACGCCAATTTTTTATTACACGAACACAAAAAATGTAGCAATACTTAGACCTACTCTTGATTTCGTAAATCTATACTATATGACGCCTCAAGAATTCCCACGACACTTAAGAATTAACCTTTGAACCAATCACTTTGCTTTATTCACGTGTTTATAATGGAATAAATAATATTACCTAAATTACTTTTACGGGATGATAAGCAAGTCGTCAGCGTCTACACGTGCTGAATTAAAAAGAGAGACATTTGAAAAGTCACAGATATACAAATATCAGTCAGAGACAAGATTGTTTTTTTGAAAAAGTATTACTACACCTAAAAATCAAGTGATGTACCCGTTGTGCAAAGAAAATCCTTGGTGCTCTCCAGAAACACCATGGGAAACAGAGATATAGTAACGTCTTAAAATATAAAACTTTTTGATTAGTAAGGTACTCAATAACTCACCAATTTAAACAAACCCTCTCAAAAAAATAATGATTCCCTCGGACTAAGAAAAACTGGTTGTGATGAGAATCAGCCACTATAACAAGCATCTGAATCTGAATGAAATACAGAAAATAAAACCCTATCCACTGAACCGTAAAATTAGAATGTACAGTCGCCCTAAGACAGTCGCCAGAACATCAAGCAACTAGATCTGTTAAATTGCTTTAATAGATTTTCAACTTTAACACAACAGTTTTAGGTTCAAGGGTGATTGAGGAAATTTGACAGTTTCGAGTAGGTTGACGTTTTTTTGGCGTCTATAATTCAGGAACTTGTAGCGACACCTTTGTGCCCATTCATGTAACACAGAGTTATAAGTTTATAGCACCAAAATATAGGCGGCGCCACCGAGAACTAAAAACAATGACTGAGTTACTTCGATACGAATGATCGAAAGAAAATCAAATCAAACTTAGATTGAGTTGGGGTGCAAAAAAGGTGCAAATTTTATCTCGCACGGTTGCAAGACAAAATTCTAAGTTAGAACTGTTACGAAACCAGTAGTTTACGAGATATACCATGCCATTGGTGGGGTGGCGGTATGCGGTAGTCACGGTGTAAATTTTCATTTCAAAATTTCCCTATTTATTACAAACTGTAATTTGTGCCCAAATTTATACAAAAACTAGCACTTCGCCCGCGACTTCGTCCGCGCGGATTTAGTAGTACTCCACAAACTTGAACGCCCCCTATACCCCTTATAAAAAGGTTAGTTTTGGAAAATTAAGCAAACGATTTTCATTAATTACTTAGCCATTTCTACCTACTTATTCTATGGTCTCAGGAGGCCCTAGACAATGTACCTACCATTTACGTATTGACAATCGCCTACACCACGCCACAGTTGACAGAATCTCACTTGTCTCGGGCCCCGGTCCAGCGCAACTGTTCAACCCGTTCAGCCCGTCAGGGGTTGATTATGCAAAAATTGTTAGGTAAGTTCATCTGTTTCAATATCCCACTTTTAGTTTGTTCATAGCATTCCGACGTAAATTGAAGCAAGCAATAATGTCCTCCCTTAATAAATTAATCACCCCTGCTTCACCCCTTATTATGTACTTATGTAGTTTATTTTCGAAAAATCCAAACATTTGTTATTCTTATTGTTTTAACGAAATCATTTAAATGCCGTGTTTCAAGTTTCATCGGACCAAGCATTGATACGATTCTCCCCAGTTCGCTCAAGCCGAATCATTTTTCTTACTTCGAGCATATTATGTTTCTTACCGTCGTAACTTTTGAACGAAAGGTCCGATTTGTATAATTTAAACTGTAATTTACACGGACATAATCAACCTTAATTATTAAACTATTTGAATGGATAAGGATTAATGTCATGACACCGAAATCACCATTTTTTCATGAAGGAGCCTCCTCGTGTAGCGCAATTTGTTCCATCAGCCACTCAACTGGACCGAGCGCTCGGCGCATCCTGGACAGTCTCACCTAAAACCTTATTAGACTGGCCAATCCTTCCCTTGCGGTGGTAGGGCTGGTGCCCACCTGGTTCGCGACCACCCTCCCACCGGAGTCCGACGTCAAGCAGCCTGCTGTGTTTCGTCGACGCGTGGGAGTACCAGTGCCTTAAGGCATTTTCTGGGCACGCTCGCTCCATCGTAGACCTCATCCATCGCTTTCCATCAGGCGTGATCGAGGTCAAGAGCAAGCCCATTTCTTAATAAAAAATAAAAAAGAATCACCAGGATTTGCTTGAATAATTTAAACAAAAAGCGGTCATGGTGACTTTACCATAATAGTTAGACATATATAGGTATCGCGGACTTTTTTGTAGATATTGATGACCTCTATAAAACTGTAGAACATCACTTTGCTCTATTGTCAATAGATTCCGCAGCGTACGTGATATAAGGATTTTTTCAAACCTCGGGTTACATTATCGAAGTTTTCATACGGATCCCTAATTTTTTTGAAAATATTCTATAGCCTATGTCCATCACGACGATAATGTAGGATTCTATTATTGAAAGAATTTTTCAAAGAGGTGCAGTAGTGCCGGAGCCTATTCATTTCAAACAAACAAACAAATCTTTCCTCTTGATAATATTAATATAGATTAGTAGGTAGGTACTCCTAATGAAGTCATAGTGACCAAAAATTCATATTGCTAAGTGTTGTATTTTAAGAGAAATCAGCTTTCGTTACTTTTCCATACTAAATCTCCGCGTAAGACCGACGCGAGTTGAACATTTTTACCCATCCCAAAAAGTGCTTACTTCTATCGAAAATTCGTAAGACGGATTAATCGTCTTACGAATTTTCGATAGAAGTCAATAGAAACCGATTGGTTTGTAATTTAGATTAATTGACTTCGCTGACTGAATACCTGAATACATTTGCACGCCATATTATGGCAGGATTTATGCTGTAACAAATTTACTGCAACACCTTATGTACCATATTCTAGCAAATAAATATTTTTGATTTGATTTGATCTCGTAAACTACTGGAGCACTTTGAATTTTGGGTACCTACTAATTCTATCTAGCAGGGTACTAATTTTCTATGTAGGTTCGAGGAAAGCGACAAGCTCCTGAAACTTGGAATCTACATTCAATGTCGTGGTCCTGCTGAACGACCGCACGAAAGCTATCATCGTTGATTTCTCGGTAAATACAAATGTTTCAGTTCTGTTTTTTTACGAAATATACCACACTAGCACTTCGCCCGCGACTTCGTCCGCGTGGGGATAGTAGGTACTCCACAAACTGCGACGCCCCTATACATATCCCCATAAATCTTCAGCCGCCATAATAGCAGACACAATAGTAAAACAATGGCGCATCGTCTCCAGGAGACGTCGTTACACATAAGAGGAAGTTAGTTTTGGAAAATTAAGCACAACGATTCTCATTATGGGTTCAGCGCAACTGTTCACCCCCCCGTTCAGCCCGTCAGGGGTTGATTATGCAAAAATTGTTAGGTACATGATCTGTTTCAATTATCCCACTTTTAGTTTGTTCATAGAATTCCGACGTAAATTGAAGCAAGCTATAATTTCCTCCCCTAAAAATTAATTCACCCCCGCTTCACCCCTTATTATGTATGTACCTAGTTGATTTTCGAAAAATCCAAACATTTGTTATTCTTATTGTTTTATCGAAAACATTTAAATGCCGCGGTGTTTCAACTTCATCGGACCAAGCATTGATACGATTCTCCCCAGTTCGCTCAAGCCGCGACATTTTTCTTACTCCGAGCATGTTTATTACCGTCGTAACTTTTGAACGAAAGGTCCGATTTGAATGATTTAAAGTGTACTTTACACGGACATAATCAACCTTAATTATCAAACCATTTAAATGGATAAGGATTAATATCATGGTACTATAATCACCATTTTTTATTTCACCATGGGATTTGCTTGACTAATATTAACAAAAAACGGTCATGGTGACTTATCCATAATAGTTAGACATATGGTATTGCGGACTTTTTTGTAGATATTGATGACTTCTATAAAACTGTAGTACAACACTTTGCTCTATTGTCAATAGATTCCGCAGCGTACGCGATATAAGGATTTTTTCTCACACCTTGGGTCACATTATCGAAGTTTTCATACGGATCCCTAACTTTTATGAAAATATTCTATAGCCTATGACCATCGCCGATAATGTAGGATTCTACTGGTGAAAGAATTTTTCAAATCGATCCAGTAGTTTCGGAGCCTATTCATTTCAAACATACAAACAAATCTTTCCTCTTTATAATATTAGTGTAGATTTAAGAGTACTAATTATTTGCATACTTAGAATTGCGGTAGCATGCCCCCTTTTTCTGCGCTCATGGTGGTCCTGCTGAAAGGAGCGTGACTACCGCTGGACCACCTTAAGGCCTCTGCCTCGAATTTTGCGAGCAGCGGGGCGGCGGCGGCGGCGGCGCGGCAGCGGGGCGGGCAACGCATACCTGTTCTCCAAACTAGCGGGCAGATCGCGCGGCACTATAGCGGTGTAGTGTTGTGTTCGTGGTTGTGTTGTCGAGATATTTGTTTTTATTCGCGAACGAAATGTCTGAAAAACGGCGACATCTTTTTGATTAAAATTTATTCCTAACGCTCGATTTATTGTGGAAAAAAACGTCTTTATTGTTTGTGTCATGTCAAAAACTTTCACTCGTTGTAATAAGACTTAATTTTTGAAAGCAATAAGAAGATTATCTGTAAAAGTTGCGTTTGTAATTTGTGGCCAATCATAACACTGTTTTTTATGTGTGTAATGGACAATTTTACATGCAAATGTGTGAGTTTGGCGACACTGGTTCCGTGCTTAGCCAGTGTAGGGGCACTTCTATGTATATTCTTTGTTCTGTGTACAACACTATACCTACAATGCAGACGTGCAACGCGGGCGGTCACCGCTTGACTGGAGTGCACCGCTCGTTGCCCGCCGCCGCGCCGCTCCTGCACCGCTGTATTCGAGGGCCGGTCCATTTGATTATACGCGTAAGATCCTGCCGCTCCCGCGCCGCCGCCGCCGCCGCCCCGCTGCCCGCGAGATTCGAGGCAGAGGCCTCAAAGTAGATTTTCTCGAAAACTACTGAGGTACCTACACATTTTGTTGTTCGAGTACCAATTATTTACCAAATATGGAAGCGATTGGGGTTCGGGGTCCTGCCGTAGTCAAGGACATTGTCCCACTGCTGGGCAAAGGTCTCCCTCATAGCCTTCCACTCTACCCAGTGTGATACCCTCTCCAACCATCCAACATAATTTAGGTTGGGATAATTAAAACAATCCATAAAGTTTTATTCATTTATTCAGGTAAATATCAATCAACAGCCAATAATTATTTATTGAAATATTTCAACAAAATAATTATATATTTCACAGTAATAATATATAGAATGAATAAAATATTTGAGAATAAGGCGTACTGCGGATATAATATTATATCCGTTCTATGTATTAATAACAGGTACATAATTATTAGTAATAAGAACACTGGTTTTATTGCACATTGCTTATATCTTACTTTAATGAATGTGTACTATATTTCCATTAGACAACTTGATGGTAGGAACTATCTAAATCTTTGAAATAATCAAAGGGAACTTCATGTTCCCGCTAAACAACTTTCACAGTTTTAGGCTATTAAGATATAAGCACAATCACTGATACACATTGCATATTTTAATGCGTATAAATATATGCTATGCGATGACAACTATTAATTTGTATACTATATTCTTATTAATATGGACTTGAGTTATATTAGTAAAAATATTTTGTTAAATGCTTTGTTAAGGTACTTGATTCTCTCTATGCATGTGAGGTGTAATGAACGATACTTTAGGCCCCCTGTACACGTCGCCAGCTCGGCTACCGCACACGCACCTCGGCTCGCTCCATATAAGTGATCTATGAAATAGTATTATTGCTTGGCATTTACAAGGCAACGCATACACAGGGGTGATAAATACGTCTTACAATACTTCCATCCTCAACTACTATAATTATGTAATAAGGGAAAAAGGTAAACTAGCAAAACTACTTAAAAAGCACAATACGAAATTTGTTTCTACCTACCCTAACTACAGTCTAAATTACACCAAAAATTGCATTATGAATCAACACACACTATATGTATGGTATTGCACTCTTAACAGATTCAATTGAATAACAACGGTGTGAAAATAGTTGTAAATATAATGCTGAATACGTTTGTTTTATCATACAAAAATATCACGCCTTTAATATATTAATTTCACTATTATTTTGCTATTGTAGATGCAAGGTTTTGAGAGGAATTGTTTACCATGCAATCTTCTCTAAAAGGTTTTTAATATTATGTTTTCTACAGATATTGAAACTTTAGATGTACCTGAGGGCGTACCATGACGTATTAAAACGTGTCGTTCGAGCGAGAAAGAGGGATGGAGCTATACACCCTATATAGCTCCTCGAACGACTCCTCTTTCTCGCTCGAACGACTGACGTTTTAACACGTTATGGTACGCGCCCTCTGATCTGCCCCATTTTATTACTACTCTAAAGAGATTCAAGTTTTAAGGGTTAGGGTCTTTTGAATGTGAAATAATTAGACACAAATGGTAGGTATCTAGTAAACCATTTAGAGATGATTGAATATACCAAAACACATGATAAATATTGGGCAACAATAACTATCAAGTGTACATAAGTTGATATTTACCCTTCAAACATTTCATTGATTTCACCTGGTTATATGAAACATGTCGACTCTCTTTCAAATGTGTTCTCACAATTCGTGTTAATAACAGACATGCATTTAGAACATTAACAGGACAGTAACATTAGATAAATTTGCACAAACCTTATGTTAAAAAAATAAAATCGCGTGTACCTACTATTCGTTATAAATATGTTATAATGAATACTAGGTACACGCGATTTTGCAAAACGTTATTATAGGTCATAGTTGGCTAAACTACAGCGGCTCACGATGGCGTATCTGGGGTCCTAGACAAAAACTTTTCTGTAGCGTTAACGTCAGACGCTGACGACAAAATGTATGGGTATGACATTAAGTGTGGAAAAGAAACGTCATCACCTAATATCATTCCCATACGTTTTGTCGTGAGCGTCTGACGTTAACGTTACAGAAAAGTCTTTTGTCTAGGCCTGTTGAACCCTCTGTGCTCGAGTAGTTTTAACGACGTACAAATATTTTATGGATAGGCGTTGTCCTAACAGAAAGCGATCCCTTCATGCGATCGCCGCGTATGTTCGGCAAACGCGATCGCATCGTCGCGCCGACAGATCGCGCCTTCCGGGTCTTCCGATCAAATTAACGCGACGATGATCGATTTCCATTAGGACGACGCCGTACGGGTAAACCGGAGCAAAGGAGGAAGAGTCATGATACAATATACAATCATGAACCTTTACGGCGATTTTAAAATTTCAGAAAATACTGTACGTGCGCTAAACTCCCCGTATCATACCGCGAACACTTATTTGAAATTGTTATTCGTCAACGATTTTATGAGAGAAGCCATCGCGTGCGGATTTATAGAGGTTAACATCAAACACAGCAGCGATGCAAAATGTCCTGTAATGCTTCATTTTCAACGATCATTGATTTATCATAACTACTGGATGATGTTAAACGAAGGTGCAATGATCGTTGAAAATGCGTAGGGCTGTTCTCACGGACATTCTGCTCGAAGGCGATAACTTATAACACAGACATTAAATTATCATTAACACAGTGTATATTATAGGCAAATGGTGACGATATTAATCCTATAATTATCGACATAATTGTATTAATTTCAAAAGTCTACCTAACACTCAATATTAAGAGAGGAAAAATTTACTAGGTTCTTCTATTCTAACATCTAAGGGATAAACATTTAAAAAGGCAATAGACAATTTTAAAGGCCTACCTATATAAATTATTTATTTAATTAAGATTTTACTAAGAAAACAAGAAGATTTTTAAGTTTTTACTTGTTTTTTTTCCTAGAAGTTTGGGAATACTGTAATTAGGAAGCAGATGATTTTGAAGCGGTTATTTTCTAACTTTTAAAACATTTGAAATATCTAGATTAATCTAGAGTTAAAAATATTGAAACGGCAATACATGATAGTTAATTAGCTCATAAACAAATGCATAACACATGTAAATGGTGTATTAACATTTCAACCCAGTTTTTGAGTTCGTTAGCAACGGGATTCACTACATTTTTACTAACAACATAGCTGGCTTTCTATTATTCTACTAAATTAGCACACGTACAGCGATTAGAGAGCATTCCAGACTAAACATAAGATAATGGGATTGCAGCGTACATTGTTAGAGGCACAGAAGGGACACTGCCCGACTGATTCTAGTTCTTTGATATTCGGTCTGCATTATACTTCGGCGTAAAACTTTATCCTGAGACATGTTAGGTCATACTTTATATAATTAACTCCAAACATGTTGCTTATACTAATCACAGCTCGTTCCTTACCTCGTGCATAGTATAGCTGCTCGCATTCAACTAAAATACACGTCTTACCCATTTTAATTCAAAACAGAAACCTTCTATATAATCTATAATTTCTTAGAGAAAAATAGAAAGTTTACTTTTGATAAAACTGCACTCTTTCAAATTAGATTGGTAATTATGATGAGACAGACTTAGAATTATGTAATCAACATGGACGGTCTAATTAGAGAGAGTGCGGAAGGAAAATAAATAGAAAAAAATAAAATAAAAAAAATATAAAAAAAAATGATAATTTATTGTAATCACAGTTACGATACCGACGTTCAATCGGTGTATCATTTTACTCTATCCACCTCAATTTACCATCAAATGCAACCAATGGTCCGCTACACAAGTACAAGCTTAATAGATTACAATATTCGTTCAAAACAATTAAAATAATTGGAATATGTCACGTATGTAGAATAAATAAGACTTAACATGCACAAGAGCTATGTACAACGAAATGCAATTTGCTAATATGCTTAAATTAGAATGTGATGCGAGTTTGAGCTCGAGCGTAGGGGGCGGTGGGGCGCGACGGGCGCGCGGGTCCGCGTGACGTCACAGGGCGGGGCGCGCGCGCCGATCACGTCATGTTGACGCCGAGCGAGCGGCTGGCGTACTCGTACACCACGTACGAGATGGACACGGCGGGGATCACCTTGATGAAGTTGGGCGTGATGCCGCGGTACAGCCCGCGCACGCCCTCGCGCTGCACGATCTCGCGGAACACACCGATCATTGTGCTCTCCGCGCCCTGTGCTGCTTTTTCTGAAAGAAAAAAACAAGTTCTGTTAGGAATCGTTCGAGAATACGACACTAGGAGTGAGAACAGAGAAAACCTATATGGTTCAAGACTAAGAAACTCGTATGAAGCTGGCAGTGTGGCTAGTGTCCAAGAGTTAAGCAGACAAACGGTTTTCAGTGAGCTACCTTTACGTTTTCTTACCATATTTTGTATTATAGTCAAAGACGTCACACAAATGTACGTTTCACAACATGTATTTTTTTGTTCCTACAATGATATACTGTTCGACGCTCTTCGATAGCCTGCTAATAAAAACGAGTTCCTAATTCCGGTACTGACGTCCCTAACTCTCCCTCCATATATGTATAGGAATAGTCTAATGATGTGATAAGTAGCAATAACCGTTATCACACGTTGATAAAACATATGGAAAACTGTTTTAATATAGGTATAATTTACGAACAAGGAAATGCTAACTAACGCTGTTATCAATGCGAAGACAGACATGTGATATCGTTATCAGGAGGAGGTTTTTAAGTGATTTTTGGACCATACAATATTTTATATTGATATGCTATCGTATTGACAGTTTCATGCTAGCATACAAGTGCAGTTAACGGCCGCTTTCTATAATATATCTCAATCCGAATCTTGATCCCGGTCCTTGTCTGTAACCAATCAAAGGTGAGGATTGTGTGGTGAAGGACACAAACTCGGCCGTTGATTGGTTACAGACAAGGATCGGGATTAAGATTGGGATTGAGATATATTATAGAAAGCGGCCGTAACACGACATAATTTGGTTACTCCTGAAAATAAATTTAGGCAAGGCCGATGAGAGGGAAGCCTTAGGCACTTGTCTCACCGCCATCGATCAGCGAGAAACTAGATACGAGTTGGCGAGCAGCGAGAAGATACTCTTCCAGCTGGGGCTGCTCGCCAACTCGTATCTAGTTTCTAGCTTTACTCGCTTCTCGTCAATTTTTTTTTTTTTTTTTTTTTTCGGTATGACCACTAGCAAGTTAACACGCAAGGGCTAGCAACTGCTTAACCGGACTAACCTGTGGTGGCCTCAAAAGAATTTAAGGCCCCCAGCCAGGGCAACAAATCTAGCTACAAGCTAAAACTACTGACCGCTCGCTAAGGGCATTCCCTATGGAATACGACCTCGGCTTAGCGGCGTCAGTTTGGGACAGCAAGGGACAATCAGGCTGGGTCGTTTTATTATTTAGGGGTTATTAAAGCTAAAGGCTCAGCGGCGCGGGCTGGCTCGTTTGCAAAAGTCGGGGAGGGTTTTGAATGGGGCGTCGCGACGGACCTCGGCGGCGAGGTCGGAATACGGAACGCGGTCTGTGTTTGTTTTTTCTAAGAGTGCTGGTTTCCCTACAGCTTTCCTGAATCGTTGTGATCTCGTCATCTGACTCGACGAGTGTATGCCGAGGACGGCGAATCTTGCTAATACGAGAGGGAGTGTATTGTGAGGCCTTTGAAATCAAAGGGTTGCTGTGTTTCTCAGCTGATTCAATAAAACGCTTTGTAAGACGTTTCATGAATTGTTTTATTGTCGGGATTTTGAGGTCGACATGAAGTCGTTCATTCCTAATAAACCACGGGGCGCCCGTGGCTTTTCGGAGAAACCGGTTTTGGACTACTTGCATCCTGTGGATTTGCTTTGACTTTGTGTGTGCGAATGTGGCACACGCATAAGTCATAATCGGGCGAATGCACGTTGTGTAAATGCGCAGTTTACATTTAAGGGACAGCTTGCTGCGTGCATTCAGCATGGAGTGGAGTCTACCTAGAGCAAAAGCGGCGCGCGAACGTACCGTTTTTATGTGCTCAGCAAAAGTGAGTCTGTGGTCTAGTATCATACCTAGATATTTGGCTTGCTTTTCCCACGGGATCTGCTTACCAAACATGGTGATCGGACTCGGTGGTTTGGGAACGAGTCTAGCCCGCTGCTTGTAAAACAAGACCGCCTGGCTTTTCTCGGGATTAACTTCAAATCTCCAGAATTTAAACCAATCGGCTTCTCGTCAATGACCGTTATTGCACATTTATCTGGTGACTACCATAGGTACAACGTAAAAAGTAACTTTTATTTCGGAAGTCGGTGTTTCCGGTAGTTTTTCGTTTTTTGACACCGGCTTCCGAAATTAAAGTTATAAAATACTTTGTAAATATGGAATCAGCTTTATTAAAAATAAAACTTTTTTTGGAAGAAGTTATTTTTAATTTAACGCTTTTTAGTAAGTAAGTACTCACCTACTTTATCAACCAATGAGACCAATCGGAAAGTATATAATATCTTCTAAAAGAAGATTTAGGAGTTATGAGGTGACAAACAAAAAAAAAAAAACCAAAGACCTCCTCCTTTCTTTAAATTTGATTAAAAACAACAATAATGTTTATGTACAGTAAGTGTGCTCAACTGTGTCCACTGTCAATAATGTACACAAAACAAAAGGCATTCGTTTACGCACTTAACAAAGAAGCAGCTCGCTTACTCGACCAGACAAATCGAATCAGTACTTGAACATTGATTGGCCGTGATTCGATCCAATGTGTCGAAGTCAAACATTGATTGCACACTACTTGATCCTTAGCGTGTGGCCTCCGAGGCGTGAAGGATAATTTGATTGTTCTGTATTATCAAGTCAGGATAACGAGTTTGAAATTTTGTCTTTAGACAGTTTGCCGTCTTTTCTGATTATTTTTAACCTACTTCAAAAAGGAGGAGGTTCTTAAATCTGAAATGCAGCTGTAAGTATACTAGTATTTTACATGGGACGACAGTCTTTTGACCTCCACAACCCAGTGATTGGTTAATGCGGTAACCCTTGACCAGACTGGTGTCAGACTTTCTGGCTTATACGAAACGACTGTTAAAGATCTATAAATGATAGCCAGGAACAACGGATTAAGGTGCTTTCCGAAGCGTGGAGAAGTCTCGGTATGTAATAGATGGTCGCTCATCCACAGACCGACCTCGCAAAGCGTTGCTTAACCTTGAAGATCGACCGTTATTATTAGGCTTTGAGCCCTTGTGGCAATCGTAGTACAAAGAGAATAAATGGTGAATTACCTTGAGCTTGCAAGCGTGTCCTGACGAGCGCGAGCGGGTAGGAGCACACCTGGCCCAGCGTGCAAGAGGTGCTGCCGCACGCCAGCAGCAGCAGCATGCCCGGCTGCTCGTTGTGCGCCTGGTACTTGGTGATGTACTTCTTCTTCAGGGTCTCGTACACCGCCAGGTCGATACCCGCGTACGGCACGATCCCCAGTATATTTGGAATGTATCCTTTGTAGAAACACTTCAGCCCCTCCCTTAAATATATCTTTTTTGCAGCATCCAGTATCCCACTGTACTGGCCAGTCTTTCTTAAAGCTAATCTGGTTTTCAACACCTCCAGTGGATAGATCACAGTTTGGGCCATCGTGCCGGCCATGGCGCCGGCCACGAAACGCTCGTGTATTTCTAAGGGGTGGTTGTCTCTCATGTCGCCTTTTATTAGTCTTTTAACTTGTTCATAAGCGGCGAATTTGAGGGCCGATTCTGGTGCTATTTTAATTACATTTATGCCGTTCCCCCGCCATAGGCCGCGTAAACCTCCTTCTTTAATCATTTTTGCTAAACATCCCCTCATATTTTCTCTCACAGGATTCACCTGGAAAAAGATAACATCCGATATTAAATTATTTGTGTTAAGTGATAACTTAAAGGCGTACTAAATCAGGACGAGACTCAACAGATTTCGGTTTGATTAAATCTTATTTTGAAGTCGTCGTTGTTTGTATCATTTGATCATCATCATCATGTCAGCCGAAAGACGTCCACTATTGGACATTAGCCTCTCCAGAGCAGCGCCTCAAGCACTGGGTACTGCGCTGCCTGAATAATAATAAAAACATATTAAGCTACATATTGGAAATACGTCCTTGGATACACAAAAACAGGCCGACCATAATGTTTTCCCTCATTTGGTGAAAGCCTAACTTTACCATAGTCTGTGTGAAAACAGGGCAAAACGAGGCTGGAAATAGCAACCTGCACACCACTGTATTAAATCTTTTTAGTTGTGCATAGGCTGTACTTTTACAGTTTCAAGCGATTGTTACACAGAGTAATACATACCTGCAGAAATACTTTTAGTCTATCTAAAGGCGCTGTGCAGGTCCGGCTGACCGCGCCTGCAATGCCTCCGGCCAACAGATGGCGCCACCACTTGCCCGTTTGTAGCTCGCTTGGCGTGAAGTCATCGGGCACATTCATGTCCTCGCCAATGTCCAGGTACTGGAAAAAAAAGTAAAGCATACGTCAGTATATTTACCAAAGATATGTTTGTTTATTAGGAATCATAAGAAGAAATGAGATTTATCAGAATTGAACCTGTTATCAAATACTCAATTTTCTAAAAGCTTTTTACCGGTACAGGGCCAATAGTTTTTAATTAAATGAAGATGGAGTAAACTACACTTTTATTCAGATACTTAATGAGAACATGAGAAGTGAAACCACTTTCCAAAATGAAGTTTTAGGGTGTAGGTACTTTCTTCCACGACTAAGTGACGGAGCTAATACTCAGTGGCGGACTAAGCCCGGAATAAATTATTGGGTCACCCCTCTCGCCCCGGTATGCAGAAAATTTAAAAAATTAAAAGAATGGAGCATAAAAGCGAGCGAAGCTAGCCCCCTCAGTCCGCCAGTGTAGCAGCAGTATGATTTTAACAAATTCAACGATTCTAAATGATCACTACTGCAACCTCAAACATTACTTAAAACCACTATGAACCGGGTTTTAAATTAGTTATAAGTAATGCCCGATGCTTGAGTTAGGTTCTGTAATACCGGCCTTAGTCGGCACTTGTATTGGCTCCTCCGGCTTTTCGTCATCGTCATTCTCAAAATACCATATTCTGGCTCTATACTTAATATTTTCCACCTGCCGTAACAATCATATAAAAATATGTAATTATATGGATTATTATCTTATTGCTAGGTTCTTCAAAGTACAAAAAACAAGCTTGACCCTTCCAGGTATATTACTTGAGGAATGTCAATGAGAAAGTTTCAACTACGCGTTTAAATAGTGAACAATAATAACTTAATGGATCATCCAATTGTAATCTTTCCCTTACTACTATTTTAGAAGCACAAGCCTCTCCTAATTAAGTATTTCCTATCAACCTGTAAAAGGTATCCTACAAGTAAACAATAAAGTCCATCACAGGAGCAACAAAAAGAGCTATCAAGAGCTATCAGGGCCTAAGTTCTGGGTGGTCTCTTGGGGAAGGCTAAGTTATTAATGAGCAACAATTACCGCCGCATCTTTGTAGAGTCGAAGCGACTTTAAATCCAAATCCAGCGTGAGTGCTATAAAAGCAACGTATATTTTCCAACGCATCTTGGTTTTCTTGAATAAGCCTGAATGAACGAAAAATTTCAGCATATACTGGATTGCTCTGTACATATTAAGTCAATTTGGACTACAAGAGTCAGAACACAATCATTTTATTTATTTTGAATTGTTTTCAGGTCAAAATATGAGTATTTGACAGTTCAACCACGTGAACGACGTCAGTTGAATTATGACATTTATTTTTTTTTACAAAGTTATACGGTTCTTATGCTAATCAAGTCAGATTGAAGGAGGTGTAATAAAAAAACATCAGTTATTTTGCCTTTCGGTGTGTATAAGCCCTACTTATCAGTCGTGTGTGACCACACCTTATCTGCCAGAATTTTTTTACATCGACATTAAATTTAGTGAAAGTAGCAGGTATTATAAGATTGGGCGAATGGTTGATTTTTATTATACAAAGTGACATCTTTGGTTCAATATTGTAAATGACTTGCCCATTTCACTTATGTCGCTGATTAAACGGCGTAGTTGAATGAAAGGCTAGGCTTTTAATGAAACGGCTGATTAAGCTAGTTGGCTGCGACATTCGCAATTACTGCTGCTTTCCTTTTATAAACCTTTCTAAAGCATACTTAGAGTCACAATATCTGTGCTGAGACCGCCTATATCCGGATCCGGTATTTCATAACTGTATACTAGAAGTGAATAGATCTTTATACGATTACGTATCATCTGAGAGCTGCTTAGAAAGTTGAAATGCGGATACATCCTACGTCACTTCGGTACCGGTGGAAATAAAAGTACTGTAAAGCAAGCAAGGACAACAATATCAACGAATTTAGATCCGCCTGGCAATACAGTACGTAATATATGAATACTATACTTGACCAGAATATCCGCTTGGCAGCACAAACCTATAATTGAGACCTGCGAGCTGCGGTCCTTATCGATAACGTTTCAAGAGTAAATGGCATGGATGTGTCGTCACTGAGTTAACGCACCGACTGACCTACAAAATAATCGGCGAGCTAGACCGTCTCGTGACGTCTTTGTGGAAACATTTGCTTATAAAACATTGTAAAAGTAGTCCAGGTGACCGTGTTAGAAGAATGAACAAGCCAGAACCGAGACACATTCAATCGTATCGTATATGGATTTCATGCTGTAGCTCGTCGTAGAATAGTATACTCTTTATTATGTACACCATATAAGTTACAAAACAATATAGATGAAGAAAACATTACACAGGGTGACACAATGGGCGGCCTTATCGCGATCTTAAAAGCGATCTTTTCAAGACAACCTTTGCATGGATTTTAAAGAGAAAAGGAAAGGCAGTACTGTAGGTAGTCTTAGGTGTACTATTTATATATGCAATAAATACTTGATAGATAAATATATATAATAATAATCATGGAACAAAAGCATAGAACCCAAGTAAAAACGATTAAAGAGAAAGGTAGTGATTTTTGACCATAGTTTTAAAACTGGACAAAGATTGCGCACGCCTTATCGACACGGGCAAAGCATTCCATAACCGCACCGCTTGAACCGTAAAAGATCGTACTTATAGTTTAGGATTTTGTGGTAATAAGTACAGAAGTTTAGATTTAGTTATTAGCTATTGCACTGATTGTTCGCTAAAAGGAAAACTTAGCTAATAAAATAGTTACTTATACATTACTTTTCGCTCCAGTATTTTAAAGGAAAATAAAACGTTGGGGAAATACATAACAATAGTTTTGGATTTCCAGAAAAGCAGTAAGTACCTACTTTTGTGAACAGAAGTTTGTATTGATTATAATCTCAATATGCGGATCTCAACAAGTATTCGATACATTCTATTCATTAAAACTGTGGGTTTGGTAGACAAATGGTGTCAAGGGTGGACGTCAGTGGGATCGCATTCGGTTGAAACTCATTGCCTAACGCCGTACGTAAGACAAGGTTAAAGATAAAATACCTTTTAAAATATTGCATTGAATTCGTTATAATAGAGATGCTCGATGAAAAACTGAACGGCATTGACCAAACGTCACTGCATTATTAAAAATTAGTTTTTTTGAGCACGCAATGGTTGAGAAATGTTAAGAATAAGGAGTCCAAACACATAATACTTCTTTATAATTTGACTTCAGGCCTTCACAAACAAGAAGGAAATAGTAGCCTGATGACGTATTGGCGCCCATTCATTTGTATAATTTTAATGACATGATACAATAGAATATTATCCAACATTTTCTCAGCCTTATTCAGGTTAACCTTGCGATACTTACTAGTTTTTAGGTAACGCGGTCAAAGCCAAGTGATTGGTCAATTGATACGATAGGTACCAGAATTGTAGCATGTTCATAAAAAAGCAGTTTACGAGTGCCTGGAGGTGGGGAAGAGGAATTGGAAGAGATAGATTTATAATCTGCCATTTTCTAAGGAATATAGACGTATATTTTTGTTTATTGGTATTGGCATTAGATCCCGCAGCCTGGGTCATAAAGGTGTGTTGGTCGTTCAAGGGTGAGTTCACAGCTTTTACTGCAGCTTTCTTAAGAGCGTGTACGCCGTATGTCATTTCATACAAACTTTCAAGTCCATATTCTTCTAAATGCATGAACTGATTTTAACGAAACTTGGTATGCATACGCTAGATATCCAAGTCTAAATAGTTATCAGAAAACAACGAACGGTACGGAACGGAACGATATAGTGATTTTTCACTTTCTATAGAAAACTTAAAATCGCTCTCTCTCTCCCTCTGAAATCTTTTTCAAAAATGTTTTCTGATAACTATTTAGACCTGGATATCTAGCGTATGCATACCAAGTTTCGTTAAAATCGGTTCATTCAGTTTGAAGAATAAGGACTTGAAAGTTTGTATGAAATGACACACGGCGTACACGCTCTTAAGGTGCAATAAATGCCTCTGAACAGTCTTGAAGCATCAGCCGTAGGAAGATGAACGTCTTATTACTTACAGTGAGTTTAGCATACTAAAAGACTAGCCTCAGCATAAGCCGAATGATCACAATATAAAAGTGGAGCTGCAAACTTGTTATTTTGACCTTTGGTAAGGCTCCTGCTCAATAAAGACACATGTAAGCAAAACGCAGAAACATCTCTAGAAAGACCATTGACTTGTATGGAACCGGTTTCCTGATTTTACAGGAATTGCCATTTTACTAGAAAAATCTTTACGAATTAATGTCAACGATTATTTCAAATAGGTAACACAAATAAAGGTCATTCCTTGTAGCTGTTGCCATTTTGAATATCAATTCCATTTAGTTGGAATGTTACAAACCTGATATTAATAGGTGAATAAGTGGCATTTGAAATCCAAAAATACATTTTTATCACCATTAGTCATGACATTTAGATAAAGTCATTAAAAACATTGAAAGTTCGTAGAAAATTAACTACGCTGGTTTACCTTATCTTTCCGGAAAACGCGGATAAAATTAAAGTACGTGAAAACACTAGAATTATCGAATGATGAAAAGACACTTCTGATTTAAAGCAAATTAATTTTTGGAAGACTACGTAGCGTAGTGAGAACGATCGTTTTGTTACGTAAGAGCCAACTGTTCATGTGTTAATTTAGCGTGTCACGACTCACGACGTGGTTCAGTGTCACGGCATTCACTCATGATCCAAATTTTCAGTTTCCTGTGAGGTCAATAACATGAGCTTAACCACACTTTATCACGTCATAATAAAATTGTTTTCTGATTAGTAACAAGCCTTAGCGAAATGGCACTCCCCACCAACCGTGTCTCCACGTTGCCGTCGTGGTGGGGCTTGCGTGTCTCAGTGATCTTGGGGGCTTTGCCGGTAGAGCCACTCATGCCGGAAGGTCCCAAGTGAGATCAGACCAAGAGAGACACAAGAGGGGCACACCGTTCGGAGACTTGAGCAGTGTTCGGGTCCTCGGACGGTGTGCGTCTCATTGGCTTGCTCGCTGCTCTCTGGTACGCGTCTGATCATCAGACGTGACTGTGAGGGCAGCGAGCAAGCAGTGAGAGAGAGGGAGAGAGGAGGGGAGATAGGGACCGCACCCTTTAAAAGGACAACAATGGACAGTTCTGCTAAACAGAAACTACCCCAGGGCGGTACGGACTGCACAGCGGTCCGAGAATCCGCCACGCCTCGTGCGTCAAGCCCCTCGTATTCTGGGGGGGGCAACAGGGCTGTCCACCAACCGTTTGCCGATGGCAACAAGGGCCGAGGAGGCCCCCGATCCGAACCATCCGAGGAGGACCCGATCGGTTTTAGTTTTGGCTCGCCCGACAGAGTGTCGGTCGGGCGGAGCGCGGCAAGAGGCGCGCTGTATTGGAGGAGGGGCTCGCCTGAGCGTCACCTGGGTGCAGAGTCGGAGTCCGAGTTGGACTCCGACGACCTGGTGACAGTTGGCTCGGCGAGCTCTGAACCCGAGGGGGCAGGGACTGCAGCGGAGGACTCGAGGTCCTTCCGCAAGCGGCCTAGGCCGGAAGACGACCGGGGGTCGTCTTGTAGCGAGGAGGTGGCCTCGGCCCGTAAGATCCCCACCAGCAGGCGGGGTAAGGGCCGAGAGGGAGGCAAGGGCAGAGTCCTTGCCTCCAAGGATGCTGGACGACCCCCCGAAGATGGCGGTCGTGGGGCTCATGGCTCGGAGTCCTCCGGCGGCGAGCCGGATGACCGGAGGGCCGGGTTTGCGGAGGTGGTGGAGGCCGCGCTTCGCGATGTGGCCTTGAAGAGGAAGCTTTCCTCTAAGAACAAGGCCATAAGCGAGGCGATGGCCTCCATTCTGGCGGCAGCGGAGGTTACCAGGGGTGGGCCTCCGCCGGACGAGATGTCCGAGCTGCGGGTGGAGGTCGCCCGCTTAGCTGCCGCCACGGAGCGTCTCCGAAAGGAGAACGAGGGGCTCCGCGCAGACCTGGCCAGGCTCCGGGGAGCCGGCCCACAGGGGGCGCCGCAAGGGGGGCGCAAGGAGGACAGCCAGCCCGTGCCGCAGGAGGGGCAGGTGCTGGACCTTGTGCGGCAGGAGATGGCTGCCTTCCAGGCGCGGTTCTCCGTCCTGGAGGGCATCGTCCTGCGCCCCCCGTTAGCGGCAAGTGGGAAGGCTCCAGGCCGGAAGGCGGCGTCGTACGCAGCCGCCGTGGCTGCCACACCGGGGTCGTCCGGCCAGGACAAAGGGTCCGGGCCGGCACCCGCGAAGCCGGTGTCGGGAAAACCGGACCCGGCCCCGGGAAGGAAGAGGAAGGGTGGGGTTGCTGCGCGGACGGCGAAGGCTCCTGCGCCGTCTGAGCAGCAGCTCCCCCCGGCTTCCTCGCCTTCAGCTCCTCCCCCGGCTCAAGCCGAATGGCAAGTTGCTGGGGAGAAGAAGAAGGCGGGAAAGGCAGCCAGGGCGGCAAAGAGGCGGGAAAGAAGGCGGCGGCAGCGAGCGCGAGGCGTCGCGGCTGCGCTCCGCGCCCCGAAGACCGCGGCTGTAGTCTTAACGCTGCAGCCGGACGCGGTGAAGAGGGGCGTGACGTATGCCAATACGCTCACCAAGGCCAAGGAGGCCATCAACCTCGGTGAGCTTGGCATCGTCGGGGGTCTCCGGCTCAGGGTCACCATGACCGGGGCCAGGATGCTCGAGATCCCTGGAGCAGGCAGCGGTCCGGCCGCGGACGCTCTAGCCGAAAGGCTTAGGGCGTCCTTGGGCGCGGATGACGTCCGAGTGTCCAGGCCCACGAAGTGCATAGATATGCGCATCTTGGGCCTGGACGACTCCGTCACGGAGGAGGAGGTGTTGGCCGCCGTCGTCAGGACGGGGGGGTGCTCTGCAGAGGAGGTGAAGGCGGGCACCATCCGTCCTGACAACACGGGCATGCGAACCGTAGTGGTGAGCTGCCCCGTGTCGGCGGCCAAGAAAGTCTCGGAGGGCCGAAGGCTTTTGGTGGGCTGGGTCTCCGCGCAGGTAAAACTGCTGGAGCCCAGACCTCTGAGGTGCTTCCGTTGCCAAGTTGGCAACCACGTGGGAGCACGCTTCACCTCGGAGGTGGACCGCAGTGACCACTGCTTCCGCTGTGGTCAGCCCGGTCACAGGGCCGGCTCGTGCGACGCCGCGCCGCACTGCTTCGCATGTGCGGCAGCTGGCAAGCCGGCCGATCACTGGGCTGGGGGCAAAGCCTGCGGTCCACCCGCCAGGGCCGGGTCGAGGAGAAAACCCTCCTCCACCGCCGCCGCCGCCGCCGTCGCTTCCGCCGCAGCCGCCGCCACCGTCGCCGCCGCTGCCACTGCTCGGGAGGGGGCCGAAATGGAGTGCCAGTAATGGCCCCATTTCGCCTCCTCCAGACGAACGTTAGTCGCTGCGCCTCTCAGGAACTGACGCTCCTGAGCAAGGCGCAGTGGCTGACGCCTGCGGACAGCGAGCAATGGGTAGCTCGCTGTCCGATCAGGTCAGGCTAGAGTCGGCGCGTTTCACTCCGAACGCGCCGGAAAGAGCAGTCAGCAACGGAGACGGGGCCCGCCAGGGCCAGAGCCTGCCAGGGTTGCGGAATTGTTCGAAAGAGTTACCGCGGCCCTGGGAAGAAAGGCACTAGGAGGACTAAGGGTGGGTTTTAGTCAGTAAAAGTCTGACACTCCCTGCCGCTCCACCCAGAGCGGGAGGGGTCATTTGATGATTTCCCATCCTATAAAAAAAAAAAAAAAAAAAAAAAAAGCCTTAGCGAAATGGTAACTGCAGTGCAGTTTTTATAGCATGATTTATTTTAGGACTTTCGTCGATAACGTTTAAAAGGATTTAAAAATATGTCGTGTGACGTTCGCACAAATAATATCGATGAAACAATACTGTATGACATTTTTATCCTATCCCAAATATCTCACGTGAGCAGACGTGGGCATGCGATAAGATTAAATATGGGTCAGCTATGTACTGAACAGCGAAAAATGTGGAAAATTTTACTTTACGTATTCGCAAGTTATCTCATTTAGAGAAAGACGCAGAGGTGAAGAAAAGCCGAGACGTATTTATGAGTTTTAAAATTAACTATTAACGGAACGCAAATATGCGATCACGTGCAAGCTAGAGATGTGTGATTTCAATCCACTTGTGGACCAATGTCAGACAATAAATAAGAATATATTACGAACAAAATAGGTACCTATACGTTTGAGAAGTCTAGTTTTAAATATGTAAATTATTTTTTTTTGGGGCTACACCTACGTTAAAACGATTTCGTGGTTAATGCATTAATCTTTAACCTTAATTAAAATAGTGGACAGAGTAAGATCGAGTCATTATTTTTCCGATTACTGATAGTGTGAATGATTATTGGAATTTGTAATCAATATTGATTAGTCGCGAACTCACCAGTCACCACATTGAGAACACCAGTATTGTGGGCATTGAATTACTTGGTATCAGTCTATGTTTACAAGTTGATCATTCTTTACGCACATGATTGTTTACAGACAGACGGTAAATTATGATTCTGCGTTTGCCTTACGTCAGATTGTAAATACCTGAGATTGGACGAAAATTGTGTACCAATTACAAGTGAGATGATAACAAATAGCCATCAGCATCAGCCTAGACCTTGCTTTTAAAATTAGAATTAGACCTGCCTCGAGCATAGGCATATTAAAAAAACAGTCGTACGTAGGCACGAGTAGATTGATAAGTGCAAAAACTCATACAGGAAAGTGTGAATCACTGCGATAAGGATGTATGTCCTACAATATATTATTAGGATTTCCCCGACGTGTTTAATGAATGTCGTTTGGCGCCTTACTCGGGCGCGTGACGCAATGCGTGCGCATGACGCGTCATCGTCGCGAAGCATGCGCTCGCGTCGAATACGTTACCTTCACTTTCCGATACTCTAATGATTCCCGGTACTATCGAAATCTGTCTAGTTATAAACATTGTTTTATAATAGTGAAATAAGCAGGCGAAAAAAGGCATCTGAGAGACCCAATATGCCGATTTTAAACACTCGTGTTTCAATCTAATTTGCAATGCAGTACGGTCAATGCTCTTCAAGATTGTTGACTTTCAGGTTTCAAACAAGTGCCCGTAAAACAGGGTTTCTCATAAAAATAAATTTATTTAATCTTAACTCATTTCATATTAATTTTCCTCAATGAAAAGGTAAGCACAAACTATCTGAATTCACAAACAATATTCTGATGTGATCTTTGCTGAATAAGATTACAGCGTAAGATTGTTTGATATTCAGTAACTAAAAGCAGCGTCTACAGTTCTCGGCAAACTAGCTGGGACCCGCACCCTTTGAACCCCTCGCAAACGTAACATTCACTCATTGGTCACCTTGCACGGTACACCTCTAGTCTGAACCATGAGAATGAGATGAGAAGTGTCAGAACTTTAGTTTCTAAGTAATTTCTGTTTCTTGCACCGATAGTTAGGTACACTCGTTAGAGAACGAGTACATGAACATTTTTAATAAGATACCCTGCTACCATTCGTCTGGGTAGTTAAATCTATCACAAGTACACAATTTTCACATAATTTTACATACCTAATCAAATAACAAAGCGAATTTATTTTGATCATTTTACCAATTAAGAGACGTCGGTATGTAAATTTTTAATGCAAACACATTTTAATACAACATAGACAAATGATAATAATTCGTCTTAAATAAATAAAACCATTAAATTAATAATAATAAGAAAATGTTGTAATCAAAATGATGTAATTTAAAATAGCGACGATATGAATAATAAACTAACAAAGTCAGTGATATGCGTTCATGATAACGAATGAGTGTTCAGAGCTATATTTTATTATTTTTTTATGGTCTGTTAATTGGACTTTCCAGACAGCAGGTTTGTTAGTTTTAAACAAACTGAGGTTAATTCGGATAAATTAAAAATAATTGATGTTACAATCGTTACAGCACTAAGTACTGTTTGCTTGTTTCTATTCAGCAGAATATAACATTAACCTAATTGTGAGGAGTGATTCATATAATTATTTACAATTAATTGTTGCTGGCCCCCGATTCAGCAAGCGACGTTACATCCTGGTGACGTTACAGCGATAAGAGTTAGATTTCTATTCGCGTGTCTAGAATAAATAAATCGATACATCGAGATACAACTCAATGTAGTACAAGAGTATTTGAACTGTCGCGTGTAGTCATTCAATCGTCATCGATTTGAATTTTAAGGTGGTCGGTATCGACTAAATAATCGTGTGGTTAGTATAGACTTTATTTATTTAACCAATATCTACCTACCCACCAGTGGTTATCACTGCGGTACCTGTTGCGATATGTAGGGCATGCGTTTTGGCGCTGATATAACTTGAAAGTTAACGGTCTATGTAATTCGCTATAGCAGACTAAAATTATGACCTAAAAAGTATAAATTTGCGCTAAAATTACCAGATCAGACATCATTCTCACACTTTCAAGCTAACTTTTTTGACAATGTGGTCACCTTCCTTCTAAAAGAGTCAAAACTAAGTATAAGCATAGCCTCTAGAACATTCTAACGCTGACTAAACAGGTTGGTAGTATTCGACGTTCATGAATCATCTTCATGATCATTGTTATTCTACACTTAATGAATATAAACAAATATTCAAAATAAACATAATAAAGTCAGCAAAAACTATTCTTTTAAAAAAAGATCAAATAAAAGATAATGAGGCAGAGTAAGGAAAATGTATTGAAAATATTTTGACTCAGCTGGTTTCTACACATCAGTGCCTACTGACAAAGTCCAAGACATTCGCAAGGCATATTTTAAGCAGAGCTAATGAATAATGTGGGTGTGTCAATTTTGTACGCTCAAGCAAGATTTCATTAGGATAAGCAAGTAGATATTTGCTGGTTGAAAATGCTTAATCATTCTGACACGTGTAAAGAATCGATCAATACGATAACAAGTTGACTTTGACGACGATTTTAGATAGAGTGCAAAGGAATGATTTTGCTAGCTGTTGATTATGATATTAGAACCATGATAAAAGAAAGAGGATAAAAATACATATTATGATTATAATATGTAACTCTAATGATGACAGAAAAGAAAGGAAAAAATCAAAATCACACTAAATTTGAACACATAGCAAAGTGAAAGTAGAATAGTCATCAAAGAAAGTTCATCAAAATTCGCGATTTCGCAAAGCGGCGCCCACGCCCAGCATGGGATGTATGCTAGTGGAGGTAAATGTTAAAGCAATCATTCTTTGCTATGACATCTTTAACATTCATACATTTACAACGTTGATAAAACTTTTAAGTTATCATGGTACCATGATAACTTATAGTGTGAAGATAATTCCAGAACTCAGTAACGAAAATTGTATATCCATGCCCCCACGCATGCCCGTTGTTGCCTAGGCAACGCAAATGCCACGCTTCCAAGGTTAATGTTAAAATTAACATTTTGAGAGGTAATGGACTACTTATAATTTATTACTTGATACAGGTACCGCATGACTCATATTTCATGAACCGTTCAGAAGCTAAAAAACCCATTTTGCAAATATTATAACCAAACTCCACGCTATGACACGTGTTTCCCGCTTTATGCCATTATTGGATATTCCCGAACGCGCACGTCGGGTGTAAAAGAGACAGCATGCTTTCAAATAGCGGGATTTATGAATTTTTCTTACACGTAATACTAAATTTATTTCTGAAGTTTTGAAAACGTTCCAAGATGCAAGCACTTATGTAAAATGTTAAGAATGGACAGGCTAGGTCATACCTTTAAAAACCATTCCCAAGCGTCGTCGTAAGACTCCATATCCATTTGTGCAAAAGTCAAAGTAGAAACTATGGACCCGTTCCCAACGCAGCGTATTTAGTAACTGGCATCGTCTCGACCAGCTGTCCTAGCTAACCCGAATTTAGAATGCATTTACCTTTGCCAAACAACGACGAAAGACGATCAGGAAATCCTCGAAGACATCGCCGGTGGTTACAGTTAACTCCTCCATCTCCAGAGACATTTTATCTAGTTTACAGTTTTGCAAATAAGATAAATATAACTAAACTATTTTAAAATAAGATCACAGACGATTTTCTTCTTTGGAACTATTTCAGATCGTATAATTAAAATTCGAGTGTGCGTACGGCTGGGGCAGTAACGATCACGCGTCTAAGTCGGCCAACGGACAGCCTCACACTGAGCACTCGGCGTGAACTGCACGACGAACGATATGGTTTCGTCATTGTGATCGGGCAGAGAACCGCGTGCCACCGGTTTAGTGTAGTCGGCGAATACCAAGCCTCCGATACCAAGGTTTGTTTCGCACGCTTTCCATGTCGCGTGCGGACTCGATCGTTCAGTGAAATCGGCGTGAAGTCAGATACAGTGGTACAGGCAGAAAAACAGCTGATAATGAAGGCGCGTTCAGGTCGATATACAAGTTCACTGGGGGCTCGCCCCATACGTATTGCGATTTGCGATAGGACAGGGTACTGCGGTGCTGGTTAGCAACTGTGTGTGCGTTGGTATTCAGGCAATGTGAGCGAAGGTGAAAGTGGTCGGGCTACATGAACTTATTGAGAAATTAGACCAGAACAATGCTGATTCAGGTGATTCGACCAATTAAGGCAATCATATTCTTGAACGTAATAAAGGCATTTCCTAACCGAGCATGAAATGGATGAAGCAGACTGTTTTTGAATTCCGGACTCTTAGAGAGCATAATCAAGAGTATTTTACTAAAGCCCTTGCGCAATCCAGCTTGCTCTACAGGTTGGTGTTATTATTGAGTATTTGTGTTCCTATCCGTTATCCTCCCATCCTCCATCCATCTACCACCATCCATCCATCCTCTATGCATGAAGCCAATAGCTTCAAGAGTGCAGGTAGTAGATTTACAGGTAAATAGTTGCTAACGTCAGTTCTTTTCTATAATGTTAGATTATTCTTGAATCTGTCTTTTTTTGTACTTTACGCTATTTGGGTATTTTTTTGAACAGTGTGGTCATTAATTTTCCAAGCTTGATGCACTCGTTTGGCATGTTGTCCGGGCTGGGGCTTTTTCGTTTCTGAGTTTGTCAACGCTTCGTTTTCTTTGTAGATGGCACTTTCGGTAACTGTAATTTTTTCGTAGATTTCTGTAGAATTCCGTAGGGAAATTTATGCTTTTTTGTAGTCGGTAGTTCCTTTCCTCTTCATCTCCTGATTTTTTTTTTAATTGCTGCGTTTTGTACTTATGTGTTTTTCTACTATTTCTATTGTATGTTGATTGTGTTAGTTTCTTAGATTGTTTTTGTTAGTTTCTCATAATTCGGACTTTTCTTGTTTACTTAGGGAAGGTTTGTGCTGGAGTTCTGCTCGTTTTTTCACAGACAAAGACTCAAGAAGTAAAATGCAAGTATGCTAACGCGATTTATTAATAATAATTTTAAATATAAAACTAAAAGACAAACATAAGACTACAATGAGAAAGAAAAAAAACTAATACAATAGATGCATTGAAACATTCACGAAAGTTCGAGTAGAAACGGCCTGGCCATGTGGCCAGATCACACGATGACAAGTTGTCGAAGTAAGTAACAGGGCCAGGGTGGTCAGATCCGAAAGGCAAAAGCAGACAAAGAAGATCACAAGAAAGATGGGCTAATGAAAAGTGAATAGCCAAAAATGGTTTACAATAGCAGTAGGCCGCAAAACTTGGCACAAACTGCAGGAGGCCATAACCCAAAGAGCCCTTAACTGAGCGTGTTCAATTTGCGAAACACTTATTGTTACTGTATTTTTTGAATAAGGGAATAAATAGGCTTTTTTATTTATTGTCTTGTGGGTAGTACTGCTGTGGATGTTGCAAAATAGCCTTTCATCCATAGTTACACATACATTTCATGCTGCATGCAATGCTATGATATTGTAACGTGATGATTCGTTTGTCATTTCATCTTGTGTTACCCTTCAAAATTCGGCTCCCGGCTATGTGCCAAGTAAGTAGTGTGTGTGGTAAGTAGGCCAAGTCAGACTCGGTCTTTTTTTTTTTTTGGGACTGCTAAAATAATAAGAGCACCGAATCATTAAGTAGTTTTAAACCCCTAAACGGTGAAGACCGATATATACTATTTGTGGTAACAATGCCAGTTCCGAGAAAATTAAACACACATGTTTAACGTCACACCTGTAATGTAGTTATCAAAGCTGTGGCACGTGTTGATAATAAAATTACGGAGTGGTGTGCTGCTGACGTCAAATCATCTGGTCCATAGTATTTGTTTGCAGGCCATTTAGTACCGAGTTGTTAAACACCACCTCTTGCTATTCTAATGTTATCAATATTATCAATCACACAACAAGCATGATGAATGAGCTGCGATGTGGAATTGCATAAAAGGGGAATGATGTTTAAACTGCTAGAAGAATTTAGTTGGAGTTTTCAAGTGTCGTTTTACGTACCTATATGATTTTCCACGTCTGGCTCTCTGAGTGTTGATAATCTCCAGTTAATCCACCCATTGTTGTCAGTGTCTGGTGATTCAAATAAGTCACGTTCTTCTATATGTGCTGCTAATACGGGCCCGACAAAATATCGATAGCGGCATAATAGCAAACGAGGTTTGAGATTCACTTTATGTATCAGGGTGAGAATGCAGTAGTTATATTAACTTACACGTTCAGATATCAGCGTCACAATCATGGCATTGATATGAGATCATAACATACAAATATCGAGAACACATCGTGACGCATACATACCGGCAGATAATGTTTGTGTCTTCGGACTCGAATCACAAGTTACAATCATCGTGACTATTACAAGAATCTAAGAGGTATTCGACAAATGACCTAAGCTGAGTTTACATTCTATGTCGGGGTGTGTGTGTTACGGTTGCACCAATCAAAAGAATCTTGTCAAGCCTACGTCATATCATAACGAGTTTGGTAGCCAATCAACTGCGTGATAAGGCGCCACGACACGACACAATACATCATGTAAACCCAGCCTTACAATCACTACTCTAGGTAACGGGTATAGAATAATCTCGAAAAAACGATAACATACACTACTGATTTATAAAAAGCCATTTGATAAGAATATCTAATCTAGTACCTACATTATGTTTGCTTTGATAGAAAATCGACAGTGGATCAAAAACATTTTTAGAGGGACACCGTGTATACTCATCCTGCTTAATCGAAGCGGTCTAAGAAGCATGCTACCTATCAAAATACTTCATGTAACTTAAGAGATGATCATGTTTCATTGAGTCAATCAGCAAGTGTCATATTACGTATAAAGAAGCTAGAAAAATTAAAGTGTGCTTATTTATTATGTATAAGGCAGCATAATATTCTAAGCTTCGGTCTTTGTAAGGCCGCAAGCCATCAGGATTCGAAAATACGACGAAAAGTTTCGAGAAAAGGCTGTACTGTTTCCTTTGGCTCGCCTTGACGGGGGCAACGTCGTGCCCCCAAATGCGCAAAAATGGGGACACCAACAACTAATTTACCATTCGAGAGTAGGTAGGTAAGCACTGTTTAAAAGACACATGGCAACATTGCCAACGCTATGTTTGTAGATCATAGTAAAGCTATCTAGACCACATTAGTGTCCAATATTATACTTGCGGTCTGACCACCATCCATTAATTTGCGGTGTAGGGCCATTATTTATTTAAGCAAACCACTAATTCAAGGCCAACAAATAGTTTAATAATATCTCATCCATCACTGATAATGGGATAAGGAAACTGGCAACATGTATGAAAGACGACTCCTATATTTTTACGACTAAAAGACAAGCCAAGCTTTGACGTTATGGGGCCATATTCAATACCACGAAGTAATGCTCGTTACCGCTTCAAAGAACGAGAATGTTTGCTTAGGGTTTTAAATAAATGAGTTGCCATGCGGAAAGCTGGCACGTCGGCGTCGAGTCAAACGAATTAATAGTTAAAATATCGAAACACTGGACCGCTGGTCCAACAGCAACACCTGGCAATAAACCAATTAGGTCGGACGTAGAATGAGACCTAAATGAACACCATCGACAAAACATAAAAATAGAAAAAATATTATGTCACAATCACCGTAAGAAGAGATCAGTAATGACCAGTGACTAAGATTACAAACCGCTCAAGAAACATGTAAAAATGTTGGCAGAATTACAACTTGTCACCAGCAAGGTTGATTCGCTGTTTTCTTCTGACGTAATGCTTGTTTTTCACAACATGCATGTTGAAAAACTTGGAATAAATGCGTAATGTTTACATCCTTGTCGGAACCGGAACCGAAAACAGTTTTTTTGTGGGTTTTATCAGTTTGCCTAGGTAGATTTAAAATGATGAAAAAGAAATAAATATGCACACTTTCAATCTAAAATTGGAACGTCTTAAGCGCTCTTAAGTATGCTTGTTTTAAGGATGGGAAATCTTCAAATGACTCCTTCCGCTCTGGGCGGAGCGGAAGAGAGTGTCAGACTCGTAATGACTAAAACCCATTCGTGTTCCTCCTCATGCCCTTTGCGTTTCAGGGCCGCGGTGACTCTTTGGAACAAATTCCGCAACCGTGGCAGGTCAAAAGTATGCCTAGACACTTTGTCTCTTTCCAACAATGTTTGGGACGATTTCCAATCTAACTGGATGCAGCTGTATGCAATACTTTTATTTAAAAATTCCCGTGGATTCCAGTATGGTTTGAAATTGCACAAACTGTTACTAAGTGCCTAGTATATAGAAGACGCGCATCATATCCTGTCGGAGTGTGTTTATTTTGGAGTCCAAAGACGTCAAGATTTTGGCAATAGCTTAATGTAGGCTTCTATAATAGCGTTCTGGCCTCACCATTACCGGATGAGGCTAGAACACTATGCAGGACAGCCGCACACACAGATGATAGTAAATAGAGTTAGCCATGTGTTATTTTTTGGAAACAAATACCGTTTACTTAAGAACATTATTATGTTTAGAAAGTAGCCAGATGTTTGGGAATCTTCGACGCTCAGGAATTTTCGGGTTGCATTGTCAGTATTGTTATTGTTCAGGCAATGGCCGAGCGCCATAGTTAAGATCCCTTGCTTTCTATATTTTTTGTAAAGTTTTATGTCCGTGCCATTCATAGCATTGTGTTTTTCTTTCGAATACTTATTAACGGCCGGCAATAACTATTTGTAATCCGCGCCGAAAATGTTTTGTATTCTTAATAAATAAACAATACCGTAGCGAGTACCTACCGTTCTAACTCCACCAAGCGGGGTGAAACAGACGCTAAAGATCCATATAAAAGAGGCCAGCGGGTCCAAACAACTTGGTTCCCGACATATTTCCGATCACAGTTCCGAAGACAGTTTTGACTTGAGATCTGCTATGAGACACTGGACTTGGCGCAGTCAGCAGGGACAGTACTCGCTACTTTCGATAGTAGAAACACCGCTCGAGCACTGCCGGCACACCGGTGTGCCGCGAGTTTATCGCGAATTTAATGTTTATTGTTACTATTACGTAAGATTTCTTTTTTATTTTGGAATTCTCACAAGTCAGTGTTCGAGCGGTTGTAGTATTTTCATTTAAATACTTCCAACGTGGTAGCACCTTCTTCACAGTGACAGTATCTTGTCGCCTTTCAACCCTCCAATCCAGCACACTTGTACGACCCATCGTGCAAAAATACTTTTATCATAATATCTGTGGCCTGGTGCTAAAAGGGCCAAAGTTCGTTTTTGTATGAAATGAGATTGTAACGCCAGTTTATTGAAAAAGTATGATATTTTTTTGTGCTAAAAGGGCGTTAGTTTATCAACGATCTTTCAAAAGTTACTACGTAAAAAAGGCCAATGTAGTGTGCGCTTTCATACCGTTTATTAAAAAAAAATATGTGATAAAAGGGCTGCAGTGTAGGTACTTAAGCCGATAAGAATTATTATTTTTTCACTTAGCTAGTAATAGAGTAAGAACTAAAACGACCAAACTTAACATTAGCCCTTTTTGTTAAAGAATCTTAGTTTGATGCTTAGCTCATCTAGCCATCCATTTTGTGCGTCGCTGGAGGCTGGCCCCGAAACGGAGGATGTTATGTCAAGTTCAGATGAAGAAATATTGTAAATTCTGATTAATTGTATACGTAATTATGATCTAACATAATAATTATCATCAGTGCTAAAGGGGCTTAAGTAGTTAATATTTTCAAAAATACCCAATTTTTCTGAAATTATAATTAATTCATAAATCAATATAAAAACATAAATGAAATAACAGTAAAATATTTTTCCCATACTACAGTATAACACGTAAATAATAACTATTAATGCTGGTTCATTGGTCTAATGCTCATTACTGAAAATAAGGATTATTGATATTGGCCCTATTAGCACCAGGCCACAGATATTATTGTCATGGGTAAGGTTGCGAGTACTATAGTAATAATTTGTATTCAATCATCGGGGTGACATATTTTAGAGAGCGCCCTGTAAATAAATAAAGATAAAAAGTGCCTAGTAATATCTTGTTATATGCAACGTTTCACTGCACTGCTACGTGTGCAGGTCGGTTAATTGGTTAAAAATATTGGCTTTGAAGCAAAGACCCATTTACATCATTAAAGATGGTGTATTTTAACGGCTGAACCAACTTCGTACAGCAAACATTTGTACTGGGTTACAAAATAAGCCACACCAAATTGTTTTGCAGAATACGTCTGTAGGTGTTGATTTCGCGGAACTGCCCGTGCGTTGTTTTCTTATAGTAGGCCGTAACTTCTTCCGCTTATTTGAGAATAAGCATTCTTCGAGCAAGACTTCGTTGAAGAGCATGTATGATAATGATAAGTTGGCCAGAGACAGATGACATTCTTGATCAGGTATTTTATACAAACAGAGAATGTCTATAATAGATATTTATCTCTATTTTGTTTCTTCATCATTATGCGCTAATCGGAGTGTCACATCATTAGCGTTTCCTCGTAGGGGTCCGTAATGTTCGTTAATTTGGATGTTGTAACTTTGTTTGTGTACTTATCATCACAAATATGTAATATCAGCCAATAAATCACTAGCTGTCTACATGAAGTGTGACGGATGAGTTCCGGTAAATTCAAGCGTAGATTATGCAACTCGGATAACTTCCAAATATTCACCAAAAATCAGAGTGCAGAAATATTAAATGAACTAACGTATGAGTGACTTTGGTGACCTACTTTGAGCATTAAACTTTCTATACAAGCAGGGGATTAAACTAGACTGTAAAGGCATTCTCAACAAGGTTGTCAAAGGCTTTTATGTTTCTGAATTCGCTTCTCTTTATAGCACTAAAACAAAAAGACTTTGTGGTACTGTGACTAAAACAGAATAAGTGGATTTCGGGACACCGTGTTAGTCGAGCATGCATTTTTTGCATAGACGCAACATTGTTGTTTTAAAGGGAAATCTTCTAGCATTTCATGATGATTTTTCTTTCAGCAAGGATTTATGGACCGTCAATAGTACATTTAACTCAACTGCACTCTCAAGATAGCAATCACATAAAAATGCGAAGACATGCTAGAATAGAAAACGCTGTGGGTATTTACTCGACTGTTTTTTTTTTTCAGAAGGATGGTAATGTATTTTTATCGTGGATCCCACTGTACATCGGAGATTGCATACAATTATTGATTGTACATAAAGAATAAAATTGATTGCACTTTATTCACCTGGCCCTCCATCCGGCGAAATCAGGCTGTTTCTCATAACTTGCTTCAGTAATCCTCAGGATTTTTCCTCTATTTGTGTTTAGATATTTACAAATGTAGGTATTTAGTCATTATGTTTATCAGTCAGACAAAAAATACACAACGGGTTGTACTCCGGGAGTGCCGGCAGAAGTGAAAACTTGAACATTAACGTTGTGTATTTTTGAATTTTTTGGAATGGTTAGTGAATAATTTCGGACGGATTGCTTTATTTATCAGTATAAAAGTACTATAATTTATGTGGTTAAATACAATATTCATTTATTGCACTATCGTACACAAACATGACAATCTATATTACATTATCCGTCTTACGAATTTTCGATCAGGTCACGTGTCCTGACGCGAGTTTAAAATTTTTTACCCATCCCAAAAGGTGCACAACGCCGCTAAAGAAGTTTTCGCTGCTAAAGAGATTTATTTCATGTCTTTTGATAATTACTAGTAAAGCAATGTTGTATCCTTAGATTGTCACGAATATATAATATGCCTATAGTGTTGTATTTCCAACAGTGTTGGAATAAGTGGCCACTGGACGGACATGGGTGATAGACCATGCACGATGTTGATACATGTGCTTATTGAAACGTTTTTAATATCCAGTAATTACTCAAGTTAATGAAACACGTGTTGTCGACACTCGAGATAAGCCATAAACCCTGTCAAACGCAAATGCTATTGCCACAATAAACTTGGAACAACGTGATAACTGGAACTCTGCTATACGTACTCAGGTATACACATTTCCATCAGCCTGGCAGTATATCGAAATCAATCAGAAATATCGAAATATTATTTGTTAATTTAATCCAGTATTTCTACAGTAACGGCATGGCTCGTGCCGTGGAGTTTTTAATCGTTATTTTATAATTATTAATTTGTTTGGCAACGTTATCTGTCGTAAGAGGGAAATATTTTTACACAGAAATATTCGCCAATATATGAATGAGGATAATAGGGTATTTTACTGAAATGAATGTTTTCAGTAAAATACTCTATTATATCAGCTGGAAATTTTACTGCAACAACCAGTAAAGGTATTTTAACAGATTTCACAGGAATTTGTAATTCGTGTTCCGTGTTGCATAAAATAATTCGAAACAATAAGCACAGTACCTACCGAGCGCCCGGTTTTGAGGTATTTTATCGGTTGTTTATCTGTCCGTTAACCACTAACCAATCAATGGCGTTATGACAAATACTGTTAACGGACAGATAAACGACCGATAACATACCCCAGAAACTGGGCATCGGTAGACCGAAACGAGCTGTATTTTTTTTGCTTCCAAAAATAGGCATAAATATTGTTTTTGCTGTTTTTGGAAAACATGGTAAATAAAAATGAATAAGTTATATTTGTATCATAAAACTTATTTGTTGCGTTTGAAACGCATGGCTGCACACAGGCACATGGGCAAGGTTTTTAACAGTTTTGGGATAAATCGAGATGTCTGATTGGGCCGACCTAAGACGACTATAGACATAATTCTCGAGGGTATAAAAATTAGGTAGGTACCATCGATACTTATGGTTTGTAACAAGTTCTGCACTTGATATAATGGAGACATGCTTAAAAATAATAATTGTTAAAATGACTAAGTAATTTAGTAATTTTCTCCGAACAACTCAACTGAAGACCTCTTAATTTATAGGTTTCATAAAGTGCATAGGTTACGTAATAAAAATGTGCGAACATTTCTGTAAAAACCAATAGTATATGACACGTATTAAAAATGTAAATGTATATATTCATGCGATTTGTTAACATCATGTGGAATGATTGACAATGAATTCCGATGTCTTTCTTTGCCTTGTATAATTGTAATTTTATTTTGATTTTTATCTGAATTGTTAATTTATTTAATAATAACTTAAGTGTGTTTAATCTGTTAGTGCAGAGCAAATCAAAAAATATATAGTGTTTCAGTGTCTAGGCCGATCAAGCTAATCGAACTCACTTGATCTTGCATGAATAATGCAGTGATCAAAAAGTCCTACACAAAAGACTATTGGATGAAACTCGCTAAAGCCGAGTGACCACTGATATAATCCGGTTCGTGCCTGACTACAAGACATAATAGACTATGTTTGCGTCCATGATTCATCTTAATTGTGTTAAATTCTATCGTTGGGAGATTACGGATGAAACGGCCCTCCCAACGCTACATGTTGTGTGGAACTGACATCATCATTATTAGTCTCTTTTCAATAGAGACTTTCTTCTGGAGTTGGTAACTAATCAGAATTTTACTTAGTTTAATATATTCGATTACTTGAAGCGCATGCGATTTTGATCTTTTAAATGCTTTACTCTTACTGGTTGATCGCGTTTGACCATAAAATATAATTTGTCAGGATTTGGCAGCGGCTATTCGCTAAATTGCCAAGATTGTCAGATACCGGTATGGCAGCTATGAGTCTTGGCGATCCGAACGAGCATGTAATTGATAACTCAATTGAACTGCTTCATTATATCGCTCACTTCAATTTAGAATACCAACGCGTATTTTTTCCAAAAAAAAAAACAATGTGTTAACCAAAAGTCCAAAACTTATAGCTGATGTGTTATGAAGCGTATTTTAGTCATTTTTATCTTCTACTAGCTGAGACGTCATTCTGTCAAAAGCTATTGGACTGTGTCCGCTAGAAACAGTTTGCATGGGAAAAAATAAATGTGCTTATTGTTTTTCCGTGCAATTTTTCCATAATGTCTCTTCATAAGAACCTTACCCGGACACCACTGAACATTGAAAAAAAAAGCCCATATAGATTCCGCCGTTCTCGAGTTTTGCGTTCAGCAAAACATTTAGCCATTCATTTTTATAGATAGATCGGTCTGTCAAGCAATATGAAAAATTAAGGCTCATGAAATGCTGGAAATTGGCCGCTGAAATGACAGCGGTGTCAAACTATCTAACTATTACGTTTTGAGCTTATAATAAACTAGAAATGCCTGGAATATCGCCTAAGCTATTGAGCTTCAAGTTATGCAAATTGAAATATATCCGGCTCCACGGTTTGGTTTGCGTATTTCTCATTTATAGCTGGTTGGCATTCGGCAACGAATAAATGTTAGTGCTATGAACGAGTTTATTGAGATATTCAATTTTGGACGGTATTTAGACTTCGGCTTCAGGAATCTGTGAAATTTTAATAATCGTTAGATATCAGGGACTATTGTATCCGAGTTAGCGAGGACTAATAACATTTCGATTAGAAATAATTTAGTCAGCCCACAATGTTCTGACTCAAAATTTACATCAGTAGGTATTAATTTTATAACAATCTTTTTTTATGAATAATCATTAAGTTCTTTCTATCCGTCATTGATTGAAGAACCCAATCTATTAAAATAATATTCGCAGAAAATTAAACATGTGTAAATTATACAGTCAAAGATCAAGCAGCTGAGATAAAGGTTCACGATATCGTTTTAAAATATTTTATTGATTTAGGTATTTCTTAAGGTCAACTATTCAAGTCCAATGAACAAATGATACATACATTTAACGTTACAGAATAAAAAGCCACAAATAGGTACATTTCTAGTACTTACAGAAGATTGCAGTCTTAGGTAACTATCTAGGTGTAAAGTTAATATTATGTTATTGTAAGTCCATTTGTTGCACTAGTCGAGATTTGTGTTTTTTCATTATCGTAGCTTGCAGGAGTCGTTGAGATAAGCTTTCAAGCCTCCAAGGTCAACATAGTAAATTTTTATAACTCTCTCTATTCGTTCTAGAGCTGTGTAGTTTCTCCGCTTTTTATGTTGTTGTTATTTTCAAACAGTAGGATAGAAATGTGTTATCAATTTTAAGAAACAAGCTGGCATATAATTGTGTGAAACAAGTCTCTGGATTTTTTTTGCTTTAAGATCGAACCTAACCAAAAAAAATCAAGAATTGGTTCTTCGAGCCGGATGAGTGTTTGGACTTATGGCTTAGTTATCGTACTGGATTCACTTCTAGCTAATTCATCATGAAACTATCTAATCGGGGACATTTCTTTTCAAGGACATTAGTACGTCTCGCCTGGTTCGACAGTAAAATATTACAATTTCATGCGATAAGATTGTATTGTTACGAAGGATTATTTAATGCAGCACGTGGAAGCCGTTTGTAAGATTTAAAAGTATACAGTAGCCACTTGATGAATATTCGGTTTGTACTATTTTCTTTAGACATTTTTGTTCAGTAAATGTAAGTAATCGATACTTTATTACATCGATTTTTGTCTGTTAGTAAACCGGACGTGAAAATAAATTTAAATATAAATTTTATCTATTGATACTGGGTAATACCTGCTACGTTTCAATTATCTACGACTCACGAAGATTGTGTAATCTACATGATGAAGTAATCATTGTTCTTCAGTTCACTTAAATAATATGAACTAATGAGCCTTCATTGAAAACAAAGGTAAATCGGGCTTCCACACCTGCAAACACTGCCAATTAAAACAAACTACGTCAGACACTGTTCTATATTATGAAATATTTACAAGTTATTTGTTATAATGTTATAAAATTGTTGATCGAAGGTTATAAAGAAGCAGAAATTTGTTGAATATTACGATTTACTCAAACGAAACTAAGAAGTTAAGTGAGAAATATCAAACATGGGTTAAATACTAAAACGGTTGCAATGATTCACAAATGGTTAGTCTTAACTGGGCTTGTGGTAATTATTTAGTGATTGGTATTATGACGAATCTTTGTATATAGGTAGCTCTAGCCACGCGCCAAACTCATCGTCGTCGCGTCGATCAGCCACAATGTTAAGAATGACGTCACTTGGCAACTTGCCAGCTAACCAGTTACAACCGGATCAGTGGAGTAAACTGTCGCGGATTAATTATTCAATTTTGCATGAATGGTTTTCGAAACTGTCGCACGCTCGTAACTAGGATTTATGTTCAGTCCGGTTTTATAGATTTATCATTTTATCATGCAATCTCTCACCTGCCGCTACTTCTTAGAAAACAATAACTAGTAGTTTTTTGTGCATGACCGGGATATGGAAGAAGAGGTACAGTATACGAGTATTATCTTGATCCTAAGGGACGTAAAACGCTCAGAATATTTAAACAATATATGATCAAATTCAAATTTATTAACTCATTGACCTTACCGATAACAATGTTGCAAATGAACAAACGGCGAGTGTCTAGCAGTCTCGAACTTTCCATCAAACTCGCTTTATCTCTTTGTCTACTGAATACTTCATTATGTAAGGATCGACTATAGGCCATACAGGAAATATATGTTAAAGCTTTTGACGTCAGAGAAACCAGTTACACCACCACAACTTTGTTTGAAAAACTAAAGTATGATAAAGATTTTTGAAACAAGCAATACTGCTACTAGGCGCAGTTATAAAACGGAAAACGAATGTAGCAGATGCAGATCGTGGAGTGGACCCGACCACTTTAGAGTATATTGCTAAGTTGCTGGAAAGTTTGATGTGTGCCACTGCCACCTCTTCGTCTCTACTTTTTCTTCTTTTCGTGTAGATTGACTCGTTTTAGACTTTGTCTGACCAGTATTCAGCAACCTGTACGGCTTTGTCATTGGACTCATTTGGATAGTACAGGTGGTTGTGCACGACGGGCAACTAAGGAGGTGACGCTTGTCATGTGATGGTGCTCCACACTGTCAATGCCTTTGGGATGGGTGAAGAATGCCCCATTTGGCCAGATTAGTTTTACAGCGACCAACCTAGGTTCGCAATCGGTTAAGAGATTTCTAGATTGGCCACTGCAGTTCACCTCCAGGGTGTAGATGTTGTAGATGTTCGTCCTTACTGCTGCCAGCAAATAAATATGAAACTTGGTCATTTTGGCTTTAGCTTTCATATGCTTTGGCCAATGCGGTGACTGCAATAACTTGCAAACTGAAGACTTGTTTATAAAGCGGCAAGGGAAGACCTCGCAACATTTAAGTCAGAAAAACATTACAATCAATACCATTCAACAATGTGTATTTGAAGACCACCAACGCGGTTGACGACAGAACCTTAGCAAAGTAAAAGTATAATCCTTGAGTTAGCAACTACAGTCATGTGGTATGTAATAAACAGCTGTTTAAATGTCATGTGACGTAGGCATGACGTGTCTCGTCACCACATGCAGCCATTTTAGAAAGACCTCCCCCTCCTCCTATTCCTCACTAACGTCCAGAGTTTGAATTAAGTTAGCGCTTTATGGTAGAGGTCAACACAAATTGGTACGTACTTTTAGTTCAATGCCACACGTGCCCATTATTTATAATTATATTCATTGACTTCAATTAATACTCTTTATGGGGGGATTTCTTTCAGGTAATTCCTTGATTCATGTACTATTATAACTATTGATCACAATGTATTGGCTGACGCAAATGGAAATTATGTAAGTATGGTAATTTTCTGCCCAAATACAATAGTTATGGCCAATTGACAATAGATTTATTAACCAAATTTGTATAAACTCCATGGTAATTAGGCGTGGTAAATCATCATCATCATTCTGGACCAAAGTCGAATAGCTGCACAGAACTCGACACATTTTAACTTGGTAACAATTGAAACATGGTAAAGAGGCCCTGAGTATGCACTCTTTTTCTCAATACACTCGTCAAATGTCACCTAGCATAGTAACACAGGAATAATTAACACAATGGCAGTCATGCTCATATAACGCTGCAAAACGTGACACTTAGTCGCGACTCGCGCGATATTGTCCGGTGCTCGAATCGTTTCGTTCTGACTGTACCAAAGGAAACCCGCTACGGCCTCGCTAGTCCGGCTAGGTTAAACTCGGTATAAAATCGCTGTTCTTGTTTTGGCTTTCAATAAACGAGACTGTCTACGGCAACGGGCAGGAAGGTATCGTGTGACCTTTACATGTGTTTGGTATTGAAAAGTGATCACGTTTCGGGTAAAATCCACAGACGTCGGCTTAGCATCAAGACACTTTAAGAATTCACATTCATATGTCAATGACATCGCACATCGCGAAGCAAGGTTGACTTTGGCCTGATTCGCCTAACGAGTTTTCTAGCACTATGCGAGCCTCTGTTGGAGAGTGATTGATCGCTTAGAAATTCTATTACTATTACTATGACTTCTCCACTCTATTGTCTTTATATAAAATCTCAAACTTGAATGGATGAACAGTTACTGTCTGTCTATTGTAACAATAATTGTAACTACTGAATAAACAGTCTTTTGTTTGATGGCAGAGTTAACACTCGCACTGATGACGTTCGACAGCTGTTGTATCTTTGGCATTTGGTAGGCCAGATTGGTCTTTAGGGCCTTATTACCCGACTGCGCCAGAAGAAGGGTAATGTTTTTCGAGCGTATATATGACGTATTTATGTTTATATGTATGTCCATTACTTTGGCACGCCCAACAGCCCACACGGCTAGACGGATTTTGACATATGAGGTGTCGTTGAATTCGTCAGAATTGTAGAAGTGCCATAGGCTATATAAATTTGCAAAACTCACTAAAATGTAGGAAATAAAAAAAGTACTTTCAATCTGATGCAGTTTGTGGCCTCGGATCTGTGATTGAACTGTATCAGACTGCCTGAAAAGCGACTTGTTTGGAACTTTTTAGTCGTTTTTAGCGGTCGGGTTTTTTGACAAAGTTATGTTTTTATTTGTAACCGAAAAAGTGCTCATTACCTGATGAAGTTCTTTTAAGTCCCCATCGTCCACCAGCTGACTACGTCAAAGAACCCCCAGCGGGTCACTTACTGCTATAGCCCACCTGTTGTCAATCAACAACAAAGACAGATCGACCGTTGCAGCTACATCTAGGTCAGATGGGTAACCGATAAGCCACTGTGCTTGGGTGGATCCACATCACAAACATGTCCTCTGCTAGGTCATTACTTGTTGATGAGAACATGTCGAAGCTCATTAGCTTGTTGATAATTTTCTAAGAAGCTTAGGCGGAAGCTTTTGAGGGTGAAGTTGTTAAATCGGTTTGACAGTATAAAGATCATAATCTACAGATTCCAGAGTATGATTTGTAGCAATAGCAATATGCAGTGCTGTGGTCTTTAAGGTCTAAAAAGTTACAAGTACGTTACCTTCCATATGATTTTTTTGCTGCGTGGTTGGTAAGGTTTTTTAGAATTCGTTTCCGTATTTTTTTTTGAAAAAAGGAGTTTCATTAACTTTTGAAATATGTCCTTAAATAAATAATTTGTTAATAGTATGCATATAACTTCAAATTGTTAATTCGACAGTAAGATTGACGAAGCTGTTTCGTCTTTTGTTTATGTAAATCAACAGTCATTTTCAAGTAATTAATCATGCACCTGGGGACAAAACATTGTTATTTTGAAACGGTGTTCTTTTAAAACTTGCGATAAAGGCATCTCTAAAATGAGAAAGTGTCGGTTTAATACAATAGACGGAGGGCAGTGAAAACGTTGATCTGATTCTAGACAAACTTCTGCGCGATAAGGTATTTATTTGACGAATAACAACCATACGAACAGTGCAAGTTAAATAAAAGCTTGTAACAATAGGGGGATGCAAAAAGTCGAATTGTTGAAAAACATCTTAGAGAAGGTTGTACAATACTGTGCAGGACAGCCGCACACATAGTCTTAGGTTTTTAGGAAATAGTTAAGCACGTGTTATTTTTAGGAAACAAATACCGTTTACTTAAGAACATATGTTTAGAAAGTAGCCAGATGTTTGGGAATCTTCGACGCTCGGGAACTTTCGGGTTTCATTGTCAATTTTGTTACTGTTTAGGTAATGGCCGAGCGCCATAGTTAAGATCCCTTGCTTTCTATAATTTTTGTAAATGTTTTATTTCCGTGTCCATTATTAGAATTATGCATTTGTTTCGAATATGTTTTAACAACCGGCAATAACCATTTGTAATACGCGCCGAAAATGTTTTCTATTTTTAAAATAAACAATACCGTAGCGAGTACCGTTCTACCCCCACTAAGCGGGGTGAAACTGACGCCAAAGTTCCATATAAAAGAGGCCAGTGGGTCCAAACAAGTCAGTTCCCTCGAGTTCCCACTTGAGTTCCCTTGAGTTGCCAATCAGTACGAAACACTGGACTTGGCTCAGTTTTGCAGGGACAGTACTCGCTACTATCGATAGTGGAAATAGTATTTTCATTTAAATACTTCCAACGTGGTAGCACCTTCTTCACAGTGACAGTATCTTGTCGCCTTTCAACCCTCCAATCCAGCACACTTGTACGACCCATCGTGCAAATTGGTCCTTCGAGCCGGATTTGAGGAGTAGAAGCAAGATCCCGGTCACGTTTTCCACCGGAAGAAGAGGAGGCCCAGCATCGACAACCACAGCCGAAATCGATTCAGCGACTTATGCTGCAGCGGCAATGACGTTTATTGAAGAAATCGTGACTACATCGGAAGCGCGAACCGTTGCTGAGCCCGCTCCGTTTAGTCAACAAAAACACGTCATAGCTAGCGTCACATCGGCAAATGACCGTCGAAGCAAGCAAGCGTCCAGTACGTCCGGCAAAAGAAAGAAATATCTTCTAGCGAAGCTTAAGGCCGAATTAATCACCGAACGTCTCGCCCAAATAGAAGTAGAATCGAAGCTTAAAGCCGAATTAATCAACGAACGTCTCGCCCAAATGGAAGTAGAATCGAAGCTTAAGGCCGAATTAGGCGCCGCCCGTCTCGCTGCACTAGAAGCGCAATTCAGCGAAAAAGAGGAACTCGCTTCAGTTATTACTAAAGCCACAGTTACAGATAGAGTACAGACCTGGCTGCAACCCAGTCAATTGCTCGCCGTAGATAATCAGTCACGGAGAACGCAAGAAGAGCGACCAGATCCGAAGTCCCGGTGTGAACCTGTAGTTCCAGTGACCACGGCCGTGTCCTGTGACATCCCGGTGACTACACCGGCGGGAGTTAGCTTAGATACCCCGCCGTCTCCGCGCCTCTTGCCTGAAAATGGGATCTCTAAGCACGCTACCTCCAACCAAGAGGGGGTAACACTACGCCTCACGCAGCCAACAATTGCAGCCGCATCTCGGCTAGCCACAACTACGCAGCACCCACAAAACAAAGCTGCGAACCCTATCGCAGTGCCAACATTGTGCGACTCATCGCACAGATCGCAAACGCCTGCACCGCCCGCTCCGGACCTCGTCACTGCGCAGCCCCTTGTTAACGTCGTGCCTGCGCAGTCTGCTCCGAACATAGTCCTTGTGCAGCCATCTGAGAACGACGTGCCTGCGCAGCCACCTGAGAACACCGTGCCTGCGCAGTCACCTGAGCACGTCGTGCCTGCGCAGCCACCTGAGAACGTCGTGCTTGCGCAGCCACCTAAGATCGTCGTGCCTGCACAGCCACCTGAGGACGTCATGCCTGCGCAGCCACCTGAGAAAGTCTTGCCTGCGCAGCCACCTGGGAACGCCGTGCCTGCGCAGCCCCTTGAGAATGTTGTGCCTGCGCAGCCACCTGAGAACACCGTGCCTGCGCAGTCACCTGAGCACGTCGTGCCTGCGCAGCCACCTGAGAACGTCGTGCTTGCGCAGCCACCTAAGATCGTCGTGCCTGCACAGTCACCTGAGAACGTCTCGCCTGCGCAGCCCCTTGTGAACGTCGTGCCTCTTCCGCCTGCTACAAACGTAGTGCCTGCGCAAACTGCTCTGGACGTCATACCTGCGCAGCCACCTGAGAAAGTCTTGCCTGCGCAGCCACCTGGGAACGTCGTGCCTGCGCAGCCACCTGAGGACGTCATGCCTGCGCAGCCACCTGAGAAAGTCTTGCCTGCGCAACCACCTGGGAATGCCGTGCCGCCGCAGTCCCCTGAAAACGTCTTGCCTATGACTGCGCTCGTGTCATCGGTCGAGAGCGACGATCCTGCACCGTCTGTATATTTGCGCCGCCAGTGTTACAGTGCTGGACGACGCACGGCGGGAGAAATGTGCAGGACAGCCGCACACATAGTCTTAGGTTTTTAGGAAATAGTTAAGCACGTGTTATTTTTAGGAAACAAATATCGTTTACTTAAGAACATATGTTTAGAAAGTAGCCAGATGTTTGGGAATCTTCGACGCTCGGGAACTTTCGGGTTTCATTGTCAATTTTGTTACTGTTTAGGTAATGGCCGAGCGCCATAGTTAAGATCCCTTGCTTTCTATAATTTTTGTAAATGTTTTATTTCCGTGTCCATTATTAGAATTATGCATTTGTTTCGAATATGTTTTAACAACCGGCAATAACCATTTGTAATACGCGCCGAAAATGTTTTCTATTTTTAAAATAAACAATACCGTAGCGAGTACCGTTCTACCCCCACTAAGCGGGGTGAAACTGACGCCAAAGTTCCATATAAAAGAGGCCAGTGGGTCCAAACAAGTCAGTTCCTAAGTCAGTTCCCTCGAGTTCCCACTTGAGTTCCCTTGAGTTGCCAATCAGTACGAAACACTGGACTTGGCTCAGTTTTGCAGGGACAGTACTCGCTACTATCGATAGTGGAAATAGTATTTTCATTTAAATACTTCCAACGTGGTAGCACCTTCTTCACAGTGACAGTATCTTGTCGCCTTTCAACCCTCCAATCCAGCACACTTGTACGACCCATCGTGCAAATTGGTTGGGTCGTACAAGTGTGCTGGATGTATTGTTTATTTTACAAATAGAAAACATTTTCGGCGCGTATTACAAATGGTTATTGCCGGTTGTTAAAACATATTCGAAACAAATGCACATTTCTACTAATGGACACGGACATAAAAACATTTACAAAAATTATAGAAAGCTATGGCGCTCGGCCATTACCTAAACAATAACAATATTGACAATGAAACCCGAAAGTTCCCGAGCGTCGAAGATTCCCAAACATCTGGCTACTTTCTAAACATATGTTCTTAAGTAAACGGTATTTGTTTCCTAAAAATAACACGTGCTTAACTATTTACTAAAAACCTAAGACTATGTGTGCGGCTGTCCTGCACATTTCTCCCGCCGTGCGTCGTCCAGCACTGTAACACTGGCGGCGCAAATATACAGACGGTGCAGGATCGTTGCTCTCGACCGATGACACGAGCGCAGTCATAGGCAAGACGTTTTCAGGGGACTGCGGCGGCACGACGTTCTCAGGTGGCTGCTCAGGCAAAACATTCTCAAGGGGCTGCGCAGGTACGGCGTTCCCAGGTGGCTGCGCAGGCAAGACTTTCTCAGGTGGCTGCGCAGGCATGACGTCCTCAGGTGGCTGCGCAGGCATGACCATATCAGGGGGCTGCGGCGGCACGATGTTCTTAGGTGGCTGCGCAGGCATGACGTGCTCAGATGACTGCGCAGGCAGGATGCTCTCAGGTGGCTGCGCAGGCACGTCGTTCTCAGGGAGCTGCGCAGGCATGACGTTCTCAGGTGGCTGCGCAGGCATGACGTCCAGAGCAGTTTGCGCAGGCACTACGTTTGTAGCAGGCGGAAGAGGCACGTCGTTCCCAGATGGCTGCACAAGGACTATGTTCGAAGCAGACTGCGCAGGCACGACGTTAACAAGGGGCTGCGCAGTGACGAGGTCCGGAGCGGGCGGCGCAGGCGTTTGCGATCTGTGCGATGAGTCGCACAATGTTGGCACTGCGATAGGGTTCGCAGCTTTGTTTTGTGGGTGCTGCGTAGTTGTGGCTAGCCGAGATGCGGCTGCAATTGTTGGCTGCGTGAGGCGTAGTGTTACCCTTTCTTGGTTGGAGGTAGCGTGCTTAGAGATCCCACTTTCGGGCAAGAGGCGCGGAGACGGCGGGGTATCTAAGCTAACTCCCGCCGGTGTAGTCACCGGGATGTCACAGGACACGGCCGTGGTCACTGGAACTACAGGTTCACACCGGGACTTCGGATCTGGTCGCTCTTCTTGCGTTCTCCGTGACTGATTATCTACGGCGAGCAATTGACTGGGTTGCAGCCAGGTCTGTACTCTATCTGTAACTGTGGTTTTAGTAATAACTGAAGCGAGTTCCTCTTTATCGCTGAATTGCGCTTCTAGTGCAGCGAGACGGGCGGCGCCTAATTCGGCCTTAAGCTTCGATTCTACTTCCATTTGGGCGAGACGTTCGTTGATTAATTCGGCCTTAAGCTTCGATTCTACTTCCATTTGGGCGAGACGTTCGGTGATTAATTCGGCCTTAAGCTTCGCTAGAAGATATTTCTTTCTTTTGCCGGACGTACTGGACGCTTGCTTGCTTCGACGGTCATTTGCCGATGTGACGCTAGCTATGACGTGTTGTTGTTGACTAAACGGAGCGGGCTCAGCAACGGTTCGCGCTTCCGATGTAGTCACGATTTCTTCAATAAACGTCATTGCCGCTGCAGCATAAGTCGCTGAATCGATTTCGGCTGTGGTTGTCGATGCTGGGCCTCCTCTTCTTCCGGTGGAAAACGTGACCGGGATCTTGCTTCTACTCCTCAGATCCGGCTCGAAGGACCAATTTGCACGATGGGTCGTACAAGTGTGCTGGATTGGAGGGTTGAAAGGCGACAAGATACTGTCACTGTGAAGAAGGTGCTACCACGTTGGAAGTATTTAAATGAAAATACTATTTCCACTATCGATAGTAGCGAGTACTGTCCCTGCAAAACTGAGCCAAGTCCAGTGTTTCGTACTGATTGGCAACTCAAGGGAACTCAAGTGGGAACTCGAGGGAACTGACTTAGGAACTGACTTGTTTGGACCCACTGGCCTCTTTTATATGGAACTTTGGCGTCAGTTTCACCCCGCTTAGTGGGGGTAGAACGGTACTCGCTACGGTATTGTTTATTTTAAAAATAGAAAACATTTTCGGCGCGTATTACAAATGGTTATTGCCGGTTGTTAAAACATATTCGAAACAAATGCATAATTCTAATAATGGACACGGAAATAAAACATTTACAAAAATTATAGAAAGCAAGGGATCTTAACTATGGCGCTCGGCCATTACCTAAACAGTAACAAAATTGACAATGAAACCCGAAAGTTCCCGAGCGTCGAAGATTCCCAAACATCTGGCTACTTTCTAAAAATATGTTCTTAAGTAAACGGTATTTGTTTCCTAAAAATAACACGTGCTTAACTATTTCCTAAAAACCTAAGACTATGTGTGCGGCTGTCCTGCACAAATACAAATAAGAAATTAAAACCATTCTCAATGCACGGAGGTATTAATGCTGTTTATTGAAGGAGAAAGCTCGACCAGTGTGAAAGATAGAAAAGACTGTCTTGCGAACAGAAATTTCCACAACAAACATAAAGTTACTGATATATTTAAAGTACCTACACACATAGCACTACGTTATCAAGTAGCTAGTGAATAGGAAACTATGTGTCTATCTGTGAGTCTGTACAAAGGTTAATCGGAATTCCGATGATTAATCGACCACTTATACTTTTATTGAGTCTATTTACATTTTGAGTTTTCTATGAAAAGAAAATGTGAGTTTTGTGTGATGTGACATCAACGCTACTCGTCGATTTTTATTGGAAATTTTCAGCAAACATAACTTGCCGAAGTAGGTATAGCGTAGTTATGTGAAGAAATTAAACAGCCAGTCTTACCTCGTGATTGAAAGGCATTCTGGTAGCCTAGCCTTTCATTTAAATGCGCCGATTTTTCAGCGACTTAGTGACGACATCTTTGTTTCAATATTGTTTAATGACTTGCCCATATCACTTATGTCGCTGATTAAACGGAAAGGCTAGGCTTTTAATGAAACGGCTGATTAAGCTATTTGGCTGTGACATAGACATGGATAAAGACAAAGCAGATGTGTCGCATACGCCTGTAATTACTCCGGCGCCTATTGGAATCTGACCTAGCCGATACAACGTTGCTTAGCGTATAGGTATTTCATCATACAGACCCTTTTGACTTCGGACATGTGATATGCTCGAATTAATCACAGTAACTAACCGTTCCGAGAAGCAGGTTCAGATACTTTGGATAATGGCCGAGGTAGATTATTGATTCAACTAGTTTCTAGTCTAGGAGATATTTGTGGACGAGAATTCAACGTTATTATATTTCCCTTTAGCTTCTACCAGTCGCTTCCAAGGGACCTCCCGGTAAAAAAATAAGTCCTATGTCTTAATCCAGGACATGCTCTACTCGTGTTTCATCTAAATCCTTACCTACAACCGTCGATACGTGAAAGGTAGCAAACATTTAGATAGCCCCTGATATAGTTAATTTTGCATTTATTTTATAATTTAAGTGTGCAAGTATGGATAGACGGAAGCTGATGCCCGATGGAGAATCATTATTCCTCGAATTTAACAACTTCAAGATGTTTGTAAAAACCCTACTAAGAGCTTTTTCTAGTTACATAAAGAACTTTTGTGCTTCTAGACTCAGCGGGTTTAAAGTTCAGGTTGTCTGACAATAATGAATGAACACTTATTGCAGCATATCGCCAGTTGTTCGGACTGTCACTGAATCGTTGTCTACCGTCATCGCTATGTCGCAAGACTCGCAAGGTATTAATGAGACTACAGTTTTGCTTCACATCCAGTCTTTCGGTACCAATTTGACCACGGCTTACTAAGCAACATCCTGGCTTGCAGCATTGTATTTATTAATGTTAAGTGAACTCGCGAATGAGTCTTCTTAACCCTCAACCCGTGTAAAGCAAAGGGACTTTTCCGGATCTGATGAAATACAGTAAAGTTATACCACTTTTTAAATCCGGGGACAGTAAAGACACAAATAACTATAGACCGGTGTCCGTATTGCCAGTATTTAGCAAGGTATTCGAAAAGGTAATGCTTAATCAAATGCTTAATCATTTTAACACAAATAACATCTTACACGATAAACAGTATGGTTTTACCAAAGGACGTTGTACAACTGACGCCGGTGTCACCTTACTAAAACATATCTTTAATGCGTGGGAAGAGGCGCAAGACGCCATAGGCATCTTCTGCGACCTATCTAAGGCGTTTGATTGTGTAAATCACGAAACATTACTCATGAAGCTCGAGCATTACGGACTAGGCAAAACAGCGTTAAACTTAGTAAAATCTTATTTGAATGATAGACAGCAATTAGTCCAAATAAACGGTGTTAATTCGTCGGGATTAAACGTGAAAATGGGCGTCCCGCAGGGATCGATTTTAGGTCCTTTCTTATTTCTAGTTTATATCAATGATTTACCCCATTTATTGCAAAACCAACTAAACATGGTCTTGTTTGCCGACGATACTTCTTTGATTTTTAAGATAAACAGACGTAGTAATAATCTTGAGGACGTAAATAACGCCCTTCTGCAGGTCCAAAATTGGTTCACTGCTAATAATTTAGTTTTAAATGGGAAAAAAACTAAGTGCATAAGATTTTCCTTACCAAATGTCAAAAGTAGTGATTGTGACATAGTGTTGAACAAGGAGAAACTGGAATTCGTCGATAGAACAGTTTTCCTGGGGATTACGGTTGACTCTAGGCTACAATGGGGTCCTCATTTAACATCTCTTGCAGGACGGCTAAGTTCAGCGGCATATGCTGTTAGAAAAATCCGCCAATTTACGGATGTTGATACCGCGAGATTAGTATATTTTAGTTACTTTCATAGTATCATGTCTTATGGTATTTTACTATGGGGACGGGCTGCAGACATCGAGTCTATTTTTATTCTGCAGAAAAGAGCTATAAGAGCGATATACAATCTCCGCCGACGTGATTCTCTAAGGGAACTGTTTAAGGATATTAACATCATGACGGTACCCTGTCAATATATATATGAAAACATTATGTACGTTAGAAAGAATCTCCATCTTTTTAGTAGACGAGGCGACAGACATAATTATATTACTAGAAATAGGGATCAACTAGTTCAACCAAGTTTCAGACTAGCTAAAGTAGCCTCATCTTTCATGGGGTACTGTTTAAAATGTTATAATAAAATACCTCCTAATATATTAGAACTGAATGAAACAAAATTTAAATCTTGTATCAAACGCACACTATGCAAGAAAGCATATTATAAGTTGGGGGATTATATTGAAGATAATAATGGTTGGCTCAATGCCGGTCCAGCTCCACAGTTACTAGGCCGCACAAACTAATCTTTTGGCATTTATAAATATTGTTGGACCCGTTGAAGACTGTAAAACATTATATTTTCATTGTATAGACTCAATGTAATTAGCAGTGTATAAATTCATTAATTAACGGCACATGTGTGAGTACTGTGAACCTTATACTACTTTTATTTATTTTTTAATTGACTTGACTGCCCTGGCGGTTGGGAGTGTCATGCTCACTCAAAAGTCTACCTGATGGTGGCGCATGTGTTGGGTCATTTGGCTCCCTTAAATATGGTTGAGCCGAATGGTGCTAGCGCGTGCGTCATGTTCGTGAACGGACGCCGTCAGTTTGGACTGGTCATCTCTCGGCTGCCACGGTTTATTTTAATGATTTGTTATTTTAATTTGTTGTTGATTTTTATTTTTTTACTCCGGATACTTTAACGTGCATTTCTTTTTACATCGTTCTCACATATATGTTTGTATAATTTCAACAGGAATGATGTAACCATAAAATTGTAAAGAAAAATAATTTAAAAGAGTGTCCGTGGAGTTTCTTGCACGTTCTTCTCCATAGAGATCTACGCTTTGGAACGTGCAAATAGCTTCATCTTTTTGACTGACCGACCTTGACAATTCAAAAGTGCCTGTGAATGGTTTATTTGAAATAAATAATTTGAATTTGAATTTGAATTTGGACTTTTGTTTCTATGTGTTCTGCTCTGCCATTGACATCGTATACAGAAAGGGTGGTTTAGAACATTAATAGGGACGCGATACCTTTGCGTTACTTTCACCAAGCGGCGTTGGCAAGTAGGTTGCATTATCAATTTATTAGATAACTAGGTCTCTAGTTAATTGAACTTCGCGGTCATTGCTTCGTGTTTTACGTTGCACCGTCGGACGCAGTTCGTTTTGCTGACTGACGAAGTGAGTCATACTGGCTCGAGGTACGTTTACATTCCTCGATGGTGACTGGATTGCTGACGCAGCATTAGCACACGTAACAAGTTTGAAGGAGGCAATATCCTCAGAAACTGACCTGTGGGTACTTCTTGTCACGTCCGTCACATATAATCGTGCTAAGCCTATTTTTGACCTTTGACGATTTCGCCAAGCATCTTCTTAGCATCCAGGATTTCCCCTTCCGTATATGCAGATAATTCCAGAGAGAAAACATCCAACACACAACTTATTTTGGATAAAGGTGAGGGGTCGAATCCCACATTGGTAGTCGTATCATAGTATCCCTTGCCCTAAGATTGCATAGCTATTGGCACATGCCACATAGTTGGCGACCAACTTAACCTTGTTATTGCAGGGATTTTAAAGCGATAGTTTCAGAAATAAACTACTGTTTATTTCTAGACGTACACCACATGTAACGTTCCTTTAAAACTTTTCTGACGTTTTTATAGTTAAATCAAGTTAAATCAAATGTGTTTATAACAACCCACATTGTAATTAAAACATATGTTTTACTAGCAACTATAAACTTACTTCTAATAAGAATATGGCTTGAAATACAAAATCATTGCATCATGTATGTTTACAAGCACGATACTTGCATTTATTTGTGATCTTATGACGTTTTTAATGTAAATATGTTTATTTTTGGCATCACTATGCAAATAAAGAAAATGTGCTAATGTTGTTTGGCCAGTCACGTGCATTTTGTGACGTAAGCTAATTCTTTTAAATCATTGGATATTCATTTATTAAGGTAATAAATTAATAAGCTATTGTCAGTTTCCTATTGCCAAGGAATGGAAGAGTCAATAAAATGCATGAGAATGGCATTAATGGAACACTTGAGACACTTGTGCGCTCGAAAACTAACGCCAATGAAATTTTTGACGTTTAAATTCTTTATCTATTGAAGATTGTCGTCAAGCGCAAGTGCAATATTCTATCATGGACGCACCGTCTATTCTATTATGTAACAGGCAATAATAGGTGAAAGCACCATTTCAATTGTTTAAACCTCTAGGTTTTATAAAACCCAGACTTTTTAGCGATCGATCCCAGGAACTGTATTCCTATTACAACGTTGTCAGTGGGACTTCAGATTCGGATTGGCCCGCTTCGTTGCGGGACTTGGAATCGGCTTTGCCATTTAGTTCCGACAAAATATCGTTAAGGAACGTTAATAAACAAAACAGATTTCACAAAGTATTATTATTTGTTTTCCTAGAATCTGGGCTGTACTTAGGACCTAACAGTAGAGAACAGCAGTAGGTCATGCGCGTGTAACCTATCGGCAATCCGTGACTGATCCAGCGGCGCGTGCCTGTGGCGAAGGTTCATTAGAAGTGGCGTGTAATTTATAAACAGCATCAGCCGGAAGAAAATGCCACGTGGAATTTTGGACGGCGACCGGACACGCGTTCTTTGGTCTTTATTTTTAAGTGCATAGAGTCTGTATGCATTTTTAAAACAAATATATTTAAGTAAGGACTTGTTAAAAGGTAATCTTTGAGCCAGTTTCGAGCATTGATCGCGGAAAACTGTATCCTGATCCAGAATTTTAGGTACGTGACCGTATATATCTTCATTCTCTTAGTTATCTTTCATACTTCTCTATCTGTCGTAATTTCAGTACTTATCCCTTTTCTAGATATCATCTCTTATCAAATAGTAATTTCTTGAATATTACTAAGATATTTAACATACAATCAACGAACATGGTCGTTGCAATCAACTAAGCAACTAATTACAATAATTAATGACAAATCGAACGGAAAATTAATTATTGTGAGATTCTAGTAGGCTGAACCCCTTTCGCGTGACCTCACAATATATAATTCATTCGTTTCGAGATAACACCAGTCTACAAAACGTTCATTGTGAAGTTGAATAGTGGAAATGAAACAAGCTTATCATTGTTTGCATTTAATGGCACATGTTTCCCTCTCGCGTGCGGAACCACCTGTGCACGTGCTTAACACTCAGGAAAATGTAACAACACAAACACGGAACGCAGAATGAAATAGAATAGACAATAGTGCCAATAGTATCCAAAATGCTTTATCTACACTAATATTATAAAGAGGAAAGATTTGTTTGTTTGTTTATTTGAAATGAATAGGCTCCGAAACTTCTGGACCGATTTGAAAAACGCTTTCACCAGTAGAATCCTACATTATCCCTGATGGACATAGGTGATAGAGTATTTTCAAAAATGTTAGGGTTTGGTATGAAAACTTCGACAATGTAACCTAAGGTGTGAAAAAAATACCAAAACCAAATCCTTATATCACGTACGCTGCGAAAACTATTGACAATAGAGCAAAGTGATGTACTACAGTTTTATAGAAGATATCAATATCTACAAAAAAGTCCGAGATATCATATACCTAACAATTATGGTAAAGTCACCATGACCGTTTCTTGTTCAGATTATTCAACTAAAACCCGTGTAGAATGGAAAAATGGTGATTTTGGTATCATGATATTAATACTTATCCATTAAAATGGTTTGATAATTAAGGTTGATTATATCCGTGTATATTTAACACTTTAAATTATTCAAATCGGACCTTTCGTTTAAAAGTTACGACGCTTGGGGTCCGATGAAGTTGAAACACAGCATTTCCATGATTTCGATAAAAACATAAGAATAAGAAATGTTTGGATTTTTCTAAAGTAAACTACAAAGTAAGGGGTGAAGGAGGGGTGATAAAGTTTTTGGGGGAGGACATTACCTATTGCTTGCTTTATTTACAGCTTGGCAAAAAAGTCCTGAAACGGAACTAAAATATTTAATCATTGGCAACACACGCTCTGTCTCGTCGAGTGAGGTACATGAACTGTCATTTCTTGTAATCGGTGACTGTTTTTTTCGTGTTTTTTTTATTTATTTGCATTATTGTGGTGATACTGCTGATCCATTGTGTGCACAATGAATAGACCTGTTATCCGCACCTCCGCCAGAGCGATAATTTATAAAGTGTACGTGAGATGTTTGGCGGAACTCGAAGCCGGACAACTTTTTATCCGATCTTAACAATGTTTATAAAAGAACTGCTGAAATGACAGGTAAAATGATTTTTATACAGATTAGAGATGTAATGTGTGTGTATTTCAAGGTGTGATATCTAGTTTAAACATTTCATACAATTATTGAAATGTACATTCGCAAATTTGAGGTTATGTTTACAAAACATTCGCAATGTAGCGCGTTCTATAAATGTTGATACTTTTGTTTTAATATTGCATACATCACTGAACAAATATAACTATAGTATTTTTTTCATACTTCCTATAAATTAAAAAAATGCTGGCAGTCTCTTGACGTTAGTGGAATAAAAGAAAGTGTGTCCTGATAAAGCTGTGGTTGTCTGCGAACAAAGTGCAATGTGTGTTTGAAGACTCGACACGGAAGCCGAACCTACTTATGCTTGTTAAACAACACAAACAGATGCCCATCTATGAAATAGATGAACTCTTAAGTGAGCATGGTCACACAGTGGTAAGGCTCCCACCTTATCACTGTGATCTTAACCCCATTGAACTGATCTGGGGTATTGTAAAACATAAAATTGCCTCACATAATGTAGGATCAGTTGACATCAAGGTATTTTGAAGTCATTATTATATTTTAATTCATTATAATAAGTAATTGTAAATTTTTATTTGTTTTTATTTTATTTTTCTAGGCAGTGGCTGAGCAAGCTTTTCAGAGCATTTCAGTTGACGACTGGAAAAATTCATGTTATGAAAATAGAAAAAGATTATTATCGAAGGGGGCAAACTCTGTATAATGATATTGAAAAAATAGTCATTAACTTGCAAGATGATAGCAGCAGTAGTGATACATCTGAAGATAGCCAGCAGTATTTTGGTGAAGGCTCAAACCAAGACATGGATGAAGACTTTTCGGGAGTTGAATTCTTAGACGAAAACATTTTTGATGATGATTAAAATTTTTGATTCTGATTAGGTATTTTCTTAGTTTTTATTTAGAACACTATGAGACTTTTCTTTTTTCATAAAACCCGCCACACTACACATACACACATTAGTTAAAAAAAAACGAAGTATCAAAACCGTTTTTGTCGTAGTATATAGGGTTACAACATGCACGATAGTGGCGCCACCATTAATTTCACGACTTTTTGGCCAAGCTGTACAGATGCTATCTAAATGTCACGTGATCAAATTCCTACAGTTTGGAATTTCGACAGTCGCATTCGAATAATTGAATGGCACATTGTCTCAAGCCTCCTGAGACCACTGAATAAGAAGAAATGGCTAGGTAATTAATGAAAATCGTTGTGATTAATTTTCCAAAACCTTTAAAAGGGGGTAGAGGGGGCGTTGAAGTTTGTGTAGTACCCACTAAAGCCGCGCGGACGTAGTGCTAGTTTAAAATAAGTATAAAAGGGAGCTATCGGTTCGAGGTTCCAGTCGTTCGGTATTGGTTCGAGTGACTGGTCGACACTTTGCGTGACCTGACAGCTGGCGTTTTTCGGTCAATGAATCCGGATTGCCATTCACAATGCAGCTTTTTGAGATTTTTTCCCATTGACAGCCAAGTGGACGAATTTATTTATGTCTCATGAGCACGTTTTCCTTTTCCCCTTATTTGCTTGACATATTATATGGATTTATTATTTTAAGATTACATGAGTAACTTAAGTAACCATAAAGATTTTATTTCCCGCTTTTTAAAATAAAATATCTAACAACACTTTAGTCGTCAATTTTCTTACTAAATGACCGATATCCTGACAATTCATTACCAATGACGTTTTAATTTAAATAAATGTTTTTGTCTTTGACTTTTAGCCCCATAAACCATCTTTTGCTAAAGCAATTACTTCGCGATCAATAGGTAAGTATTGATACTCGGCTTTTGTCTGAACTGTGAAGAAAATATTAGAAAACTTAGGGGGAGTTTTTTCATTCGTAAACTACCCTTTGGGTAAAAATTATGGGCACCTAAATTGTGTCAGTGTGCGTTTTTTTATGAATAGTATTTAGTTTGACCAATGGTCAAATTAAAAACTATTAGTTATTAACTAACAATTGGTCGAAAAGCGCATTTTAACGAAATTTTTAACACAATTTTAACCATTGGTTAAATTATAAGCGTTTACGCCTTAAGGCATTTCATACAATTTATGATTCGAAATGAATGAAACAACTTTAATGAAACTTCCTATGCATAAATAAGCAGGCCACAGGTCTAAAACTTTATCAGAGAATATTTTCGAAAAATATTTTACAGCTAAATTCGACCGATTACTTTTTAGACCTATGTATCCTGCTTCGAAAATTGGTTTATTCATTTCGAAAAATAAAGACTTGTAAGTTTGTATGAAATGCCGTACCGCGTAAACGCTCTTAACAGATGAACGGATAAACTATGTCCTGGTTTAGGACATTGGGTATCTTATACCCCGGGAATGTGGTCCCTTGGGATGATTTCCAACAGTTACGCGGGCGAAGCCGCTGGCATAAGCTAGTATTATATTTAAATTTAACATCTCTCATGTGGCGAATACGCTTTATTGTAGATATTGCATGTTTATGACGTAAATATAACTATTTTGAAAAACCAACAAACAATAGGGATGTTTCCTGAAAAAAATTAATTAGTCCCTCAGATAGATTTCCAGAAAAGATTGGACACGTATGTTTTCTTTTTTCACGTTAACAAAAAATGAAAACGATACAGTGCGTTGAAAACTCGTGTGAAGTCACAGACCGATACACTTTTTACCGAAAACTGACGTCAGTCACAAGCCCCCAATCCTGATTATTGATGCGCTTTATCTTCCTCAATTTTAATGACTTGATAAAGCAAAATTTCGTTTATTACGTTACATATTTTTAGATAATCTAACTGCCCGTCAGTTAGATTATCGAAAAATATTGGATACGTATTTATCTAAATAGAATCATATATTGTTTACTCAGAAAACAACCCCATTAGCGAGATAACAGACGGTTTCACGAATCTTATCAAATGACAGTTATTGTTTTCTAACAATATTGTGGATTGACAATGACTATCAAAGCTTTGAGATGATCTTCTACAGTAACTTTCAAGGGTGAAGTTCAGGCATCCACCAGAGGGCTTACTGCGAGTTTTTAAACGTAATCGATCGCGTTAACGTAAACGTGCTGTCAAATTATGGGTTTTCCGGTTTTTTTTTATTGTCACCAGACGGCACTTATTCAGTTTCAATACAAATTGACGTTTACGCTAACGCGATCGAGAACGTTAAAAACTCGCACTAAGGGCAACAATGGCACACTATGGTAATAATATGCTATGGGCGGAACGACAAGTGTGGCCATTATCATTATTGTTATTAGTATGTACACATAGATAAATCATCTGTGTATGCGAAAGTAACTTTGTCTGTTTAGGGAGGCATTAATTTATTACGTAAGACTTTTATTTACTATTTCTTCATTTATTTTATTTAAGGGGGTAGGGGCTGTGCACTAACAATAGTTCACATTCTGCTTACGTTAAACTGGGATCGCTTTTCCGTAATATAATTATCGTTTCCCTAGTCTACCCGTGAACACGAGAGTGCTTTAATTCGGGAAAGAGAAAATATCAGAATGTAAAACATAAAAATCGAGAGCTTTCATGTTGTACGAAACGTTACATAGAAATTGTACTATGAATTTCTTTAAAAAAGATTATTCGAATTGCTGCAAAAGGCTCCGTACTTGTTTCTTATAGCAGAAATAATGAAATCGTAATGCTTCCAAGCCTACTTTAAAAGTTATGAGAGATGATAGTTGAGAGGACTTATTGAAAGCTCAGTAATAAAAGTATTCTCCAAGGAGGAAAGTTGAAATAACGCTGGTGAGATAAAAAAAAGTTGAAAGTGCCTAAGAAGTAGTACAATTTCATTAAAGTAGAGAATGCCTTGTTGCATTAAGTCCGCCCATGTACCACTATTGTACTTAAATAAATAAATAAAGCTATGATAATAATAATAATAATAGGGCCTGATACAGAAGGCAGTACTCCTCGATACGGCTCGTATAGTGAGGAGGTTTCTGTCTCTGAAGCCCTAACCACCGGTAGCTTGGACCCAGCTCCCGACACCGGCGGACTACTATTTTTTATATTTTTAAATGTTTTTTTTTTGTTATTGAAATATTTAAAAATATAAAATGTATGTGTAAGAAAATAAATAAAGAGAATAATAATATGTTTATTGCATCAACTGAAATTCTTATTCTATTTCCAAATGGAACATGATAGTTGAACAGAAGAGAACCTCCAACCAAAACACCCACAAAAAAGACAGCGGTAAACGGAAAACGATAAAAGTGGGAGAAAAAATATAATTTTTATGAGCTTTTCTATGAACCATTCAATAAAGAGGTGTGCACTGCACAGCCTTTCTATAATTTTAATTAAATGCAGCTGGACCGGTGAAGCATGCAAGATAAAATGCACTTTTGATGCTCGTTTTTCTTCGATTAACTTCATTATGTCTGCGTTTGAAGCGTCTTAATTCCATTGAGTAATTTAATTAACTGACGTTGTCACGTTATCATTAAATGGTAGTTTTGGATGAATCCCGAGACTTGATAGAGGTGTACGGAAGACGACATATTGCGCTGATTAAAAAAAATACAGTGCAGAAGAATGCATAACAATAGATGAGTCAGCAGAATTATTTTATCTGATTGATCACGAAGTCTGGAAGATGGCAGGAACCTCCTACAGACCAGACTGGCAGGAAAACAGAAAAGTGAGGGTGACAAAGTCAAAGCATTTATTTCAAATAAACCATTCACAGGTACTTTTGAATTCTCAAAGTCAGTCAGTCGAAAACATGAAGCTCACAAGCGCACAATCGCAGAATACATTATCGATACAAGACAAATTAAATTATTTAAAAAGGTTTAAAAATCCTTTGCTGTTTGAATTACTTTCTAAAATAAAATATCTCCACAAATAATCGCGATTTGTTACCTGCTGCAAGTTTCACAAGGATGTCCTCCATTGTTGATTCAAATAAAGCAAAGTTTTGAGGGTTAGGGGTCTGTACACGCACATTATTACATGCGTATCCAGCTCAACACAGGACAGTTCGATGCAATGCTCCACTGACAAGCTGACTATGTCATTAAGTTGCTTAAATTTTAAGCATTTTTTAACTAAGATGAGGGAACCACCGCGCAACATAGATTTGCGGTAAAACAAATGCCCACACTATAATTCTCATTATTAATTAGCATCTGGTAATCTTTCAACCAATGTTCACTAAAACATACAATGTCAAATATTGTTTTTTCTAAAAACATTTCAATTTCTAATATTTTGGAAGAGAAACCTTGAATATTTTGATGAAATAATTTTAAGGTTTGCTGCTGACCCTCTTTTGGACATCTAGTTACTAGAGAGCAAGACGATACATTGTTATTGGTAGACATAAATATTCTGCTACCGGTATCCTCTGTTGTCTTACGAACTAGTTTAAATGATTATCCGGAGTTTGGCCCAAGACTTTAATATCATCACTTGGCAGTGAGTTACAACTACTTGTAGACCCCACATTAGCAAATGAATCTTCCATAGCGATACATGGAACCTCCTTCGTACAATAAAATGTGTATAAGAATTTATAGCAATAGTGCTACAGTTATTTAGGCTCACCACCTGATTCTTAGTATTATTACTAAACATTGTGGATTTAATTACACAAGACTTCGACATACTACTTATGTCTGAGTTAATATAATAAGCTAATAGCCTTGCTATTGTATGTCTAAAACTAATTGGCAAATACATTGGCAATTCCTAGTCGATTTTAATTGTTCCACAAAACTATTTGTGTCAAAAAATATAAACTTGTCACTATAATGACCTGCTAAGAAATGCATGTGTTTATTTAGCATATGAATATAATTATTTTGTTTAATTGACAATTTATCAAAATATGGGAATGCGCACAATATTATTTTATTACATCTTAACTCTAACATCTCAGTTACATTGTCTGTGATATCTGATTTTTTTACTTTTAAACTATTACCTATACAAACAGTAATGTGGGTATTATAATTATTGTTTGTTAATAATGACACCATAATATGTTTGTAACTTGAGCCTGGCATATAATAATTCTGTGTAGAATAAATCAGGTTGTTACTAACTAATTTACCTAAACTTCTTCCAAAACTGTCTGAGAACATCCAAAACTGTCTGAAATTTGGATAACGGACAGGGAAGCCTTTGCAGTCAGACAACACAAGCTATTTATTTATTTTTTAACACTTTACGCACATACTCGTAGATATACAGAGGCGGATTTCTACCAGTCAACCTTTGGGTGATGCAGATACAAATAGTGGTAGGTGCAATGTTTGAAAAGAAAAATCAGAAACGCATATAATTTTGAATACAACAAATCACATCCAAATTCAATAATAGTTTCCAATATATCCGTGCCTTATTGAGAAAAATGAGTTTACAATTTCACGCGATATTTCACAATCTAACGGCGTCTGCAATTTTCGGTGACATATACTTATAAACTATACATACAATACAATACGATAATATAGGTACAGATATACTCAAATGAATACACGCAGGTGATGCAAACAAAAATTGAGTAAATAATTAGCGCTGTGACGATACCACTGCCAAGTTCTTACGAATGTGCTCGTGAACCTTAACTTTGAAGGTTAATCGGTTGGTTGCCATCCTGATTTCCTAGTGTGCATTTGATTAGACCACGAAATCTTTACTCCTAATCCAACGTTCTACCTTCCATTCTTATGGTCAGGGATCTAATTTTTAAGATGGAAGTTTTTCGCGAATCCTAGTGTTGTCATCCGCTCATTAGCTCATTAAGGGGGACGCACATTTTCCCACATTGGAAGGTTCTCTCGCGCAAACTATTCAGTTTAGAAAAAAATGATATTAGAAACCTCAATATCATTTTTGAAGACCTATCCATAGATACCCCACACGTATGGGTTTGATGAAAAAATAATGTTGAGTTTCATTTTTAAGTATGGGGTACCTACGCCCAATTTTTTTTTTATTGACGAGAATGAGTTCATGGCATCATATTAAACGATAGTCCGCGGTGCCAATCGACGCGTGAGCGCGGTGTTAATTAACTTTATTGAGAGGATCTATCATCTGCCTAGCCGTGTCTCGACATTGTTGATATCGGCTTTTAGTTAAATCAGCCGCAGCTGAATATAGTAGGTATGCTACATGAAGCGAATGCCTATTTCTCCACAACCCAGTAACCCGCACGATACTTGAAAGACAAAAGTAAAATTTCTGTTTCTGTCTAAATATTAACGACTGCCTTAGGACAGTCGGAGGAGTCTCGGTATTTAATGAATGCTCACTCTGGCCATTGTTACTTATTATTTAGCCATGAGCTCTTCAAATGAACAACGTCATAATAGCGTATCGAAAGTACTTGAATCGTCTGGCGCAAACGGCAATCCCCGCTGCCGCTTCACTTCCTAATTGGCTATTTAGACCTATTGTTACACAGAGCTCTTATCGTCGCCGTCGGCATCTAGATCGACGATATCAGCGCGAAGGAGGACGTCAGAGGTCAACTTGTTCACTTTTTTACAAGTCGCGAGACACTATTGTAGAAAGTGTTTCATAAAGTTCGTGTACCGAGAGTAGAACTGTCGTGTTAAGCATCATCTGCCTAGCCTTTTGCCAACTATATTGGTGTCCGCTCCCGATCAAACCGGATTCAGCTGAATACAAGTATTTTACGTGGACCGGCTACCAGACCTCCACAACCCATAAACTGGGTAACACGGTACTTCTTGGCAAGATTGGTGTCAGATTTTCTGCCTTCTGACATCCGTAACGACTGCCAAAGATCTCCAAATTGCAGCCGTGACCAACGTCGTAACGTGCTTTCCGAGGCACGGAGGAATGTGTGTATTTAAAGATGGTCACCCATCCATAGACCAACATTGGCAAGCGTTGCTTAACCTTGAAGATCGGCCCGTGCAGCTGTTATCATTTAGCCACGAGCTCCTCAACTGTCGGGTTAACCAATCTCTTATAATACGAGTGAGACAAAGTCTGAACAATCCAAACACTGTCTGTCCGTCTGTCACCAGGCTGTATCTCATGAACCGCGATAGCTAGACAGTTGAAATTTTCACAGATGATATATTTCTGTTGCCGCTATAACAACAAATACTAAAAACAGAATAAAATAAATGGTGTCCCATACAACAAATGTGATTTTTTTTATTATAGATAATGGTACGGAACCCTATCTGCGCGAGTCCGACTCGCACTTGGCCGGTTTTTTTTCATTCAAGTTTTCTAATTCTAATACTTTAAAGAAGGTTCTTACGGAAAGGAATTTAAGAAAAATGCGCAAAAATATTATTCCTACGGGAACGGGAAATACGCGTACGAAGTCGCGGGAAAAAGCTATGTCTTCAAAATACATGTCTGCATTTTTATTTAAACTATGGATCCTGGCTGTTTTGATTTTATGAATAAGCCTGTTAGTGATAAACAGATATCAATTCAAAAGCTCGTCTTTACATCATAGTCAGATGTAGCCAATACACTTAGTGGTTTGCGTTCTGTCTGTAGCAGACTTGCATACGTTTATCTTTAGGACGAGATGCAGTCGAAATTGCGTTTGGTCATATACTCAAACTCAAAGCATTTATTTTAATTAAGTACAAAATTTCTAGTGTTAGCCTACCGGCGTTCCTGTCTTCGGTCCACAGCACTGAAAAGTTGACCAAAAGAATTTTAAATTCATCCTTGGTTAACTGTGAAGTGCCGTGCTTGACCGATGCAGTGAGCGCCTGGAAAGTGGCTTGCCCGAACACGGCGTTGCCCGATAACCCATTTTCCCAAAGACAATGGGACGAGCCGCTCTGCAGGTTGGTACGGAATAACCTCATAAATACGTCCACCAATACTGGCAGCTGGCTGTGGGTGAATGGGAGTCGGGTCTTTGGCTACAGGCCCTACCGTCACCCAACATAGGTACCATGCTGAGTGACGGTACTTTCCGGATCGCTACGTGTCTGCGTCTGGGTGCTCCTAGCGGAGCTCCACATCGTTGTCAATGCGATGAAGCAGTCGACCGCCTCGGACACCATGGCCTGTCCTGCAGTAGGAGCGCTGGTCGGTTAGCGCGGCACGCCAGCATTAATGACATCATCCGTCGGGCTCTTGTCACCGCCGCGGTGCCAGCTGTTTTAGAACCTAATGGCTTGGCACGTGACGATGGGAAGAGGCCAGATGGGATGACAATAATGCCTTGGAAGGTGGGTAGGCCTTTGGTGTGGGATGCAACATGTGTCGACACCCTTGCGCCATCCCATCTTCTTAGCACGGCGGGCTGCGCTGGGGCGGCTGCTGCAGGTGCAGAAAATCTCAAACGGCGCAAATATAAAAACCTTATTGGGAGTTATATATTTGAGCCGTTTGGGGTTGAAACACTAGGCCCATGGGGTCCGAGTGCTCACCGAGTCTTTCGGGACATCAGCAAACGACTTGGCGACTGTTCACGTGACCAGAGGGCTGGGCTTTTCTTTGGCCAAAGAATCAGCATTGCCATTCAACGTGGCAATGCTGCCAGTGTTCTGGGCACGTTTGTCATTGACAGCGATGTGGATGAGTTTTTTGATGCCCAATGATCAATTTGTTTTTTACACTTTTTGTACATAATTCGCAATTTTTAGTCTAGTTTGTATATAGTTAGGTTTAGTAGACATAAATAGTTAAGTTCGTTATGTACATTTACTATACTAATTCCTGAATATACTTTCTATTAAGTACACCATTTACAGGCACTTTTGAATTGTCAAGTTCAGTCAGTCAAAGAGGTGGAGCTATTTGCACGATCCAAAGCATAGATCTCTATGGAGAAGAACGTGAAAGAAACTCCACTTTTAAATCAATGAATTATTAAACGATGTAGAAAGACGTGCACGATAAAAGCTTCCGGAATAAAAAAGGAACAATTAAAACTAAAAATAATTAAAATCAACAATGGCAGTAGACAGATGACCAGTCCCAGCTGACGGAGCCAATGGATGAAACACATACGCCACCATCAGAGAGAGAATTTTGAATGAGCATGACACTCCCTCCCATGCAACCTCCAGGGCACATTCAAGTCAAGGACATATCCATAAATTATAGTTTAACTTTAAGGCAGGATAGTACTCACACATGTGCCGTTTATGCATGAAACTATACAATGCTAATTTTTAGATTGAGTCAATACAATAAAAAAAAATGTTCTTATTTACCGGGTCCAACAAGGTTTCCAAATGCTAATGGATTAGTTTTTGCGAGTGGCTGTGGAGTAGGACAACAGCATTTAGCCAAGCATTTTACCTTCAATGCTATCCCCCAATTTATAATATGCTTGCCTGCATAGTGTGCGTTTAATACAAGATTTAAATTTCGTTTCATTTAGTTCTAATATATGGGGAGGTTTTTATGATATTTTAAACAGTACCCATGAAAGATGTGGCATAATAACCATATCGCTCACCTAGTAATATATTGGCACATCTACGTTTTTCACATTTTACAGAAACGAGGATCAAAGATTTTATAAATTGTAAAAATGGATTTATGGGTTTATTTTACATTTTTTTACTGATTTTATGGGTTTGATAAAAAAATGTAAAATAAACCCATAAATCCATTTTTACAATTTATAAAATCTTTGATCCTCGTTTCTGTAAAATGTGAAAAACGTAGATGTGCCAATATAGGTGAGCGATATGAAGGTAGCGCTTTCTTTTTTTTTTTGGGGTGTGATATAATTAAATGACACGCTCCGCCCAGAGCGGAAGGAGTTTCAGTCTCTTACTGACTAAAGCCCACCGGTGTTCCTTCAAATGCCCTTTGCGTTCCAGGGCCGCGTTCACTCTTTCGAACAATTCCGCAGCACGTAGGTAGCGCTAGACGAGCTAGACCGCACGCTCATTTGCGTCGCGAGATGAGGAAATTATATTTATTGACACATTTCGCTTCGACTGCGTTACCGCAATATTGTCTGAAGCTGCAACTTGATTTGGTTGATTTTCGAATGTTTAGCTTTAGAGCGATCGAACGAGTAAATAAAACATGACTGGTTGGCAGCATGTTGCAGTATCTTACTGATGCTGATGCCGTCATTTAATTTTTTTTTATGTTACTTTCTCTTAACTATGAATATGGTTAGACTTTTTTTTTAGAATTAAACCTGTTTATGGAAATAATCTAAAAAATGTAGTGTTAACTGAATGATCGCAGAACATTATCTACGTGATTATCAATATACAATCATGTAATTTTCTGCGATCATTCAGTTAACACTATATTTTTATAAATAAATAATAATGAAACACAAAAAAAAAACATGCGGAATACAATCATCAGATCATGTGCCAAAGTCAAAATCTACAAAAAAATACCTTGAAACCAAAACAACTTTTAGTAGTGCCTGAATTTCTAAATGAAGACATTTCGACCTGAGTTACTCTAAACAAAAATAATATAATGTCTTAAAAATACTGGCTACATTTGTAAAACAAATTAGTCACGATCATTCTACATTTACCTCTTCTTTGCATAAGACGTCTTCCCTTTTCGCTAGCACTGTTGACCGTATCATGTTGTGACTTGTTGCGTCTACAATTTTTCTAATATAGTCCACAATTGTTCACTGAATACGTTTTATTGTTTAGGCAGTACCAGAATTTAAAAATAAAGGAACAAGGTCTAAAATTTTACTAAAATAATCACATTTTTTCAATCATTTTCCAATTAAAGATAAATTAACCACGTTTTTGGATCTTCAAATACATTAATTAAATTTTTAAAACCAAAAAAAATATATATCCGAAGTCACTAACGTGCAACAAAAAGTTTCAACCCGAAAACAGCATTAAAAACAATCAAAACTTGTCGAAAATGCAACAAAGTATACTAAGCTAATTAAAATAACGTATTTATCAGAAAACAATGCATAAATAAAACTTTAATGTTAAAATTTCGAGAGTCGGCGTTTCGTTCCGTTGCGATACCGGCACGGTCCTGAAAACCGTCCCGCGCGCCCCAGGTCGTCGCAGCAACTAGGAATATCCGTGAAACTTGCATGGAGCCTGAAAGGGCCTAGTGCATACAGCCTTCTGTGAGCGACCGAATCTTTTGTTAGCTTACGTTTTGGGTACGAACAGTTGTTTAGTAAGATTCAAGGTATTTACTACATATTACTTATTAGTGCATTTTGTAAATAAGTATACGTTTCAAAAACTTAAATAGATTATGTACCAGTAAGTTATGTGAGTGATTGAATTCTGTACTTAAATGGAGAAGGGCATTTTTAGCTGCGCTACAGTTTATATTTTTGCAGATCGTTTTACTTTTTGAACTTAGTCTTGTGTTCCAAAATAAACTTTTTATTATATTTTATTATTACATATTATATATATAATATTTAATTACAAGGAATTTTCCAACGTTTAAAGTATATTGCTAACTGTCAAAGCATATTTAATACACTTCCAAACAAGTAAACGTACGCATGATTTAAAATTGATATCATTTGGTTAGCGGTTTACCTAAAAAACCCCTGCCGAAAAGGTGGCTCTGTGCATAATATTGTACATTTATGAACAAGTAGCATAATGAAACAGATTATGCGTACGTCGTACGTACATCATTGTAAAATAAATAGGGAGTAACAGGCAGCCTGCAAGGGAATATTGGGGTTTGTCATGGTTAAATCGCTAATGACAAACAATGGACTCACATTGTTGATCATTAGCGATTTTACTATGAGAGATAAATGATGACCTCTGGGTACTTCATTAGTTTTAACAATCAGGTCGCGGGGTATATACTTAACCACTTCCTATATTTAACTAGGTATTCTGTTATACGATTGCAATTGCAATTCATAAACAAGTATTATTCACAAAAAAAAAAAAATGTTTCATTACGGATTTTAAATTCAAAAAATTATATTCATAATATTTCTGATCATCAGTATTTAAACTAAGTATAAGGTTAATTGTTTAAGACTAAGCCTGACCATATGATGAGGAGCAAGAAATTAAAATGGGCGAAGGACGTAACTGAATGGTGTCCAAGGCGAAATAAAAGAAAGAGAGAAAGGGAGGCAGCGTCTAAGATGCGAAGATAATACCCGGCGAGTAGCTGGTGTTATTTGGAGTAGGATAACCCATATCAGGAGAATGTGACAAGCTCTAGATGAGGCCTTTGCGGAAGCGCAAGTTAATCTCAATACCGGTGTCAAATAATTACCTAATTAGATAATAGTGTACTGCTTGTTATATGAGTGTTAAATAAAGGCTATAATAATAATAATAAGCCTGATAGTATGTCTAACCGGATGCAGCAGAAAGCCATTATTTTACATGGACTGGCTGAAAATTTTACCTCCAAACATAATCATGGTATAATAACGGACATTAATATTTAGAAGGATTGAAATATAATGATGATGAGTATGGAAATATCACAATATCAATAACGGAGCAGACAAAGGAAACGTTGTGTGTTAAGGCTAGAAAGGTCTGATCGAGAAATACTATGGAAGAAAGAGACACATTCTGCATCAATCTATGCTAATATATTAAAGTTCAAGAGTTTGTTTGTTTGAACGCGCTAATTTCCGGAACTTAGTCGAATTTGGAAAATTATTTGCATATAATATGATAGACGCATTCATGAGGAAGGCTTTATGCTATTCGGAAACGGGAAATTCCCACGGGAACGGGAAAAAACGTTATATGCGCGTACGAAGTCGCGAGCAAAAGGTTATAAGCATTCTTAGTGCTTGTGATGTTCTTATACATTACATCGATGTACCTACATGGTGTAGCCTAATCGCGTACTACAAAAATGCAATCAATGGTCGCATTATGTTTTCATTTTGACAATGCAACCGTAATGTGAACCATGCAATGAGCGTGTTTTACGTTGTCAATTAGAAGCGTTTTTGAACGTATGAAGCAATGATCTGGAGTTGTTTCTCATTTGTGAAAGAATATGCGATTTTATGAGTTGCACAATTCAGGTGTGTCTAACATTCAAACTTGCCTTTACATCCAGCATCCCACTGCTGCTCAAAGGCCCTCCCCAACATTTTTCCATGTACCTTTTTTGCGCTAGCTCAAACTTTTTGTTTTTGAATCGAAAACTCGAATACATTTTTAAATGAACTGACAGACAAAGCACAAAGGGATTATTTTTGAAATTTCATCTCCGAAATGGGGGAAGGATTAGACGTTTATTTTCACTACACATATGCTCAAAGGCGAACTGAAGCATGTGTCAAACTGAAACAAAAAGAAACACTATAGGGATGACCGTTATATATTTCCGTCATGCGCCTCGTCAACTCACTGCAACTACGGTACTTTAATTAACTGTACGATGGAAAATCGACACTGTGAATAACACAAGCTGCTCTAGTTCAATTTGAGCCCACGTTAGTGAGTTTATGAAATGATACCACAGCCCGAGCTATCAAAACAAAGTTAAGGTAGGTAAGAGAAGTGTATTTCTGCATTTATTCAGCGTACGGTATTTTAAAATCATATTTGCTCTTACCGGAAATAGAAAACGAATGCTACGAACAGAATTGAATTGACAGGTATAGTTGGACCACGTATGTACATGTTGGTGTACAACTTAACGTTACTTTGAGTTTCATTTCAGTGTTGCACAGTTCAGTTGGTATGTTATTGGTAAAGTTTTGAAAGTAAATAAGTACTTGATGTTTCTCGGGCATCGTTTGAAGTACAACACGCCAGCTAATCATGTGCTGTAAAGTTTATTTATAAAGTGTTTAATAATAATAAAATGTGTAAGAAAGATATATTTTATTTAGACTATGATCACGCTTCTTTTGCTCATGTGGAGTGCCACACGAGCAAAAGAAGCCGTCGCTAGCGAAAGCAATTGAATGAATAAATAACTGTATTTTATTCGTGCACTAGCTGTTTCCAGCGATTTCGCCCGCGTCAAACTCAAATAAAACAGCACAAATGCCATTTTGTTTAAAAATTCATGGGTTTGATTTTGTGCGGATACTCTAATTCTTTTTCTAAAAAAAAAGTAGCCTTATTTACTTCTTCGGCCATCAGCTTCCAGTTTAAGTCCCGTCAAAATCTGTCCAGCCGTTTCAAGATAATCCGGAACAAACAGATAGAAAGACAGACGGTATAAGTATCGAGTAACATTCACAACTATGCTTTTTTGTCATTACAAACAGACGTTCCAAAATTTTTACTGGGTCATATTTTTTTCATCAGATCATCACCATTCCTATAGTGGTACAAAGGCTATATTAATTAATTCTGTCTTGTTTTCTATTAATTTCGGAGACCCCATTTCTATAAAAATTTAGGCGACTATACCTATTACCGCAATGTTTTTGCGAAGTGATGGTCTGACGTCCATCACTCTAGCTCCAGGAACACATCTATCATTATTAATTCTTTTTGACAAAACTTTTAGTTCTCTCAGACTATTACGTGGGCTAGTGGCCGTCCAGTGGTTGAATTCGATCGTAATTTTAGCTTTCCGCACTTCTTCATATAAACTTTCAACTATTCCAAACATTACACTCATCTGGTACGATAAAAGGGGTAGCTCTTCACATTATATAGAAGTCGCAGCCAACTAGCTTAACCAGCCGTTTAATCAGCGACCTAAGTGACATCTCGGCATTTAATAATTGAATAGCTAGGCAACTGACTTGCCTAGCCAAAGGGAGCGTAGTGCACCCTGTGTATCGGTTCGAATGGCATGTGTGTAACTGTAAACATCATTCATAACCATCGTAATTACTATGACTTTGTGAGGGAGCGAAGCGAGCGAACTTAGCTCCCGTCATGCCTAATGTTATGTTCCTATAAACCCTGCAGATATTAAAAATTTAATTTTTTAATTAATAAGAATTAATTTGAATTTAATTTGACAGTCCGTTTATTAAATGTTGTATTAGACGCATTGGCTGGACATCATTTAAAATAATCGGACGGTATGAAAAATGTCGGGACGGTAACCTATATGTTACCGTTCCGACCTCTTTTAAATGAATTCTAATTGCCAAAGCAGCAACACGTTCTGTCGACGCTTTCTCAAACTAATGTTTCTGCAAACACCTAATACCAACTACCTACGGCTATTTGCTCAACAATCAGTAAATATGGCTTCAGTGAATGTCAAGATCACATAGAACGTGGATAAAGGACTAATTAGACGCAGAAAATGCCTGTCCTTTATATTGTGACATAGATCAAGAAAGATGCGGACGTTAAAGATCCACAATCACTATACAGCGCGACTTAATTCATTGGCAATCTTTACGGTTGAAAGTAGGTACTTACTTACGTTTGTTATTCATATTATGAACAACTTTTTATATGAGACTAACCTTGAAATAGCTGACGAAAAGAAACCACTGTTCTCGTCATTTAGTCGAGGAAGGTACTGAACAGTTATAGTTTTTACTAATGTGTTGTTGATCAGACAATAAAGCCCTGGAACTCTATTCGCTCCAATTTCCAAGTCGCCTTGTATAATCAAGGAATTTATCATCTTCCTGCCCCTATCCCAAGTTACTCAGGGTCGGCGCAACACGTTTTTTTCTTCTTTTCTGACCTGTCAGCCGTCTCGCTAACTCGCTATCACTAACTTTTCTTTCATTTCATATCCTCACACAATCCCTCCAACTTTTACAATCAAGGAATTGTGATAGTGAATTCTTCCAATGGAGTCTGTTAAGCCTTCCAGGTTCAAAAGTTTATGAACTATTGTGAGTTCAAGATTTTTCTGGTTCCGCAATACAGAGCGTACGTGCGCAAGATATGATTCGGTGTTTTGTACTCTTTAAGAATTGTAAGGGACAATAAGAATGAAGCTGGAAATTGATAAAAGTTGGCAATAAGTCTGTTTAATTTCGTCGGGATTATGCAGTTATCTAGCTTAAATCCAAAAAGCGAACAACTCTGATGAAGTAAGTCGTTGGCCGAAAGTCCGGGCAAGTGCTATCCCAAAGCCGTCTTTCGTAGGTTTATTGATAAAAATCCAATTAAACTAGTTATGTTACCTTAATAAAAATGAAATCTGAAACTACAGCTTCAAAGAAAAATACTGCTATATTCCTTCCCATCTTGCCAACTGTGTATTAAAAGCGGCAACGTAATTCCATATCAGCACTTGACAATTTATATTTCATAAGTGCAATAAAAGTAAAAGAGTGGGGAACATTCGATATAAGTATAAATAAGAGAGATCGATTAACACGGTCGCCGCAGTGTTGATAAAAATAAGAAGTCTATTGGAATCTGAAATAGGATTGGAAAACTTTTTAATTAATGCTTTGTTGATGAAGTTGGCTTCATAGCTTGTGTGGCGGATTCTATCAGCCAGACTAATGAATTGCAATGCAATTATCACTTCAAAATGCAATGTTTTGGAGATTCACAGGATATCGTACAACTAATATCTATAAATGCGAAAGTTTTGATGGATCTTTTTTACTAAATCACGCTTGAACGGCTCAACGGATTTAGATGTTTGCACAGTTATGGATTTTAGTCAGGAATAGCACATATGCCACTTTTCATCTTGGGAGTATGTTCCCTTGAGATGATTTCCGACATTCACACGGGCGAAGCCGCTGGTAGAAGCTAGTTTGAATTTTTCAATTTTCAACTGAATGTTGGTAAAAGCGGCCAATCCCTTCGGAGATTATTCATAGACGAGGAAGATTTATAGAACACAAGTGTGTGCGCAAACAGGTGCGCTCTCTCTTTCTTCACTCCCATAGTGTTTCCAGCATTGTCATATCGCTTTGTCAGCGCTAAGCTGCGTTACTTTGCTTTGCCTACCTGTCCTCTAGATTATCCCGTTCGATAAGAATAGGCAGCGTGGAGATGCATCGATACCTGAAGTAACTATCAGTAAAATTTACCCAAAATATACCTTACAGCAATAAACATAAGTGGCATTTACCAATAATGCAGAAAAATGTCCCTTACCTTAATCGATAGTTTTGTCTTCTAAAAAAAAAAAAAACGCCCCGCCGTTTATTGGACAGTTCGGCACATACAATAAGCTATTTTGTGCAATTGATGTATTTGCAAGCTACCTTTTAGAACTGACATAATTAAAATTTTGAAGGCTCAACAGTAGCTTCTCTTACCCTGGCTACAATTAATGTTTGCTAATCAGTTTGTCTTAGTGTAAACAGTAATCTGTGTAAAATGTAGGTAGTGGGTTATTAAGTCAGAATTATGTTTAAGATACTTTGTATATTTTTAGTGTAATACTGTTTGTTTTCCCTATAAAAATAAATAAAATAGTTCTCGACATTGACATTGTAAGAAACAGGCAACTAATCTCTGACACCAGACAGACCGCCATTATACCCGCTAAAACAATTGTCAAAGCTCCATATGCTTGGGACCATGTAACACTTGCGCTTGTCAAAATCCATACCTTTTCGGACTCTTGACGATGTTCTCGCTGATAGAATATCACCGACAAGAGCCAATGTATGTAAGTACTCTTCTTGTTATAAATTGAGTTTGATTAGTGACGTAGCGACGTAGTTCGCAGTCATAGTCCGACCACGCCTTCCATTTTTGATGGATGATCCAATTACAGAATTATAGTTGGCGTTTTTATATTTATAGGGCTGTCTCGAATGTAGAGCATTTAATTTTTTTTTTTGCACAAACTACGAGTCGCGAATGGTTCGTGATTGTCAAATATTGTAGAGCGAGAGGTAGGCGGTATGTGAAATTGTGAACACACTATTTGATTTCAGTTTGGTTCATGTATCACATGGAATTTTGACTGAAAGCCGACTTCTAAAAAAGGTTCTCAGTTCGGATGTTTGAATTTTTTTTTTATGTTTGTTCGCGTATAACTCCGTCGCTTGCCAACCGATTTGAAAAATTCTATGGAAAAATCATCCATGTATACGAAATTGCGTATTTTTGTTTTACTGTGACTTTCCAGTTGTATTGTTAGGTGTGGGAGGTACCACTAAAAAGTGAACAATAAAAAAAATCATTTTAACAAAAAAAAAACTGACTTCCAAAAAAAACACTACAATGTACAAAATAACTTTAATTTCGGAAGTCGGTGTCAAATAACGAAGAAGCATCCAAAAACACTAACTTTTGATTATGCGAACTCAAGTAACTACATGCCAGGAGCACTGCACCATCATAGCTTTCCGAGCCAACATAACAAAAGACGAAACACATCGATTTATAAAAAAGCTATAATAGGTGTTACGGATTTTCATGACAAAGGTTGTCAGCAGCAACGTTGCAACGCTTTGTTGTTACAGTGACACAATATACAACAACCATTTATGTGTTTATGACAAGCAATCTTCACGCATTGCAATTTAACCCGTATATTAATGTGAACTAAGATTCACATGAGGCATGTTTATTATTTTCAAAGAAAAAAATAAGTGACTAGGTTCCTACACTTTTCTTTGCACTGTCTTCATTCGTCAGTAGTTCAGAGTAGTTTATCAGAGTCCCTATACTATTGTTTGGTGTATCGATGTGTTTTAGATAAAAGCTGGTAACTTGTCTCATTGAGTATTCTTAAATAATGGTATTTGTCTCTTCCAATTAATTTGTCCAAGAGTAGTTATCTGCATGAAGTTAGCTTACCCCCACGTTACTTAAATCAGGCCGACATTTATTTACTTGTGTATATTGTGGAAGTAACCTCCGAAAAATTGACGTCATAATGTAGGTCCCTAAAAATAATTTGTTGTAAAAAACCGGATGAAATTAAACTTTTTTGGTAAATTATAACGATAACAGGTATCTGCAATGCTCTGCAGTGAAACCGAAACAAGCATACCATGTGTCTGCACTGTTATTATTTGTTAAACCAACCAATTAACATATTTGTTTGTGTTAGAAATAAAATAAACAAAATGGCGGCAGCCCTAACGAGCAGTGAGTAACGTCGTCATAAGAAAATCGTTGCCCCGTAATACATACGCCACGCTCACACCTCCGAACAGGGTCGAATTTAGATGTGCGTATTTTTACCAGTAGTCAATCTGCCTAGCATTTTCTCAACTATATTGGGGTCGGCTCCCAGTCAAACCGGATTCAGCTGAATACCAGTATTTTACGTGGAGCGGCTGCCTACCAGACCTCCACAACCCATTAACTGGGTAACACGGTACCTCTTGGCAAGACTGGGGTCAGATTTTCTGGCTTCTGACAATCCGTAACGACTGCCAAAGATCTACAAATGACAGCCAGGACCAACGGCTTAACGTACTTTCCGAGGCACGGAGGAGTCTCGGTTTGTTAATATGGTCACCCATCCACAGACCAACCTTGGCAAGCGTTGCTTAACCTTGAAGATTGGTCCGTGCGGCTGTTATAATTTAGCCACGAGCTCCTCTATCCTCCGTATTTTTACCAGTAGTATTGTACAATATTAGAAAACTAGCACGATGAATGCTGTTAAAGTATTCTCATACATAAATAGCATTCAAATTCAAGCCGCATACTCTCAACGACATCAATGCCATAAACTTGCAAAATGTAGAGAATTTAGGTATTGATTGGACCAACCCCGAAATCGCGTTAAAAATATGCTGTCCAGTACATTTTGTCGAGTTATGCTCACATAAATGTATGGGGGAGTCGACTTGTTTTCGCGATTTCAGTGTTGGTTCCATAGTAAAGGTGTCCGTAATGATGAGTACAACTGTACAATTCCCTCACGAGGTATTGCGTTTATTCTGTTACACGTCATATAAAAGCAGATTTTAGCAAAACAAAAACAGTTGTGCAATTGTAATTTTGTTTATAGTTGCCCGGTAAATATCGATGAAAAGCAGTTTTTCAACTTGAAGAGAAATTATGATGATTGGAATCGATCGATAGCATGTTCATGATTCAGTACCTATCACAATCCCTGTATGAAAAAATTGTACCAAGCGTCACTGCTGAAGACATAAAAAAACGGCCAAGTGTGAGCCGGACTCGCGCACGTAGGGTTCTGTACCGTTATCTTTAAAAAAACGGCAAAAAATCACGTTTGTCGTATGCCCCACTTAAATATTTATTTTATTCTGTTTTTAGTACTTATGTGTTGTTATAGCGGCAACAGAAATACATCATCTGTAAAAATGTCAACTGTCTAGCTATCACAGTTCATGAGATACAGCCTGGTGACAGACAGACGGATAGCGAATCTGGTCCCGTTTTTCGGAACTCTAAAAAACTACCAAACGATTGGACTAATAGATAAGCGCGTCCAGAGTGGAACAGATTCAAATAGCTGAAACTTATGAAAAAAACCGACCAAGTGCGAGTCGGACTCGCGCACGAAGGTTTCCGTACAATTATCTATAAAAACGGCAAAAAAAATCCCGTTTGTAGTTTAGTATTTGTTGTTATAGCGGCAACAGAATTCATCATCTGTGAAAATTTCAACTGTCTAGCTATCACGGTTCTATTTATTATTAGTAATAGGGTCCGATTCTTACCCTTTGGGTACGGAACCCTGAAAAAGAGAAAAGAAAAGCTGATAAGTATAGTTTTTATTTGGTACTTACTTACAGGTGTTCATGTTAAAATTTATGTAAGTTTTTTTTTGGATTAGGTATTAAATACGTTATTGCACAATGATAAAAAAATTGTCATCATTGACCGCCTTACGCCGTCCCTGGTTGTTCAATATGAAAACTGTTGTACCCGTCACAAACAATCAGATCTCCACCCCGTTTCCGTTGGACCAGTGAGATCAAACGCAATAAATAGCAGGAAATTGCATAAATCGCTGTAAATATTGCTACAGACTGTATGGTAAGAAGAAAGCGCGTTTTTACGTCAATCATATCGCTGTCGTATCTGACCTCCACAACCCAGTAACTGGGTAACACGGTACCTACAAACGGGGTGAATAGGAATGCAGGGGTGAATCGGCACAAACTTTGAAGGAGATTTTTACGTTATTTAAATATTTACGGTCTCCAATTTTATTGAATTGATATAAATAAAATAATAGTTGCTTTCATAAACAACCAATATATTATAGCGAAAAACGTTATCAAAGTTTTGTTTCGCTCACCCCCCCCGTCACTATTCACCCCGTTTGACGGTACCCCTTGGCGAGACTGGTGTCAGATTTTTTGCCCGTTGCCCTACGTACCGAATGTCAAAGATATACAAATGACGGCCGGGAAAACCGGTAGGTAAGTTAGGTTCGGCAAGCTTTGCTTAACCTTAAAGATCGAACAGTACTGACTGTGGCTGTTGTTTAATAGCGATTTTACGTGCGTTTGGAAACAGATTTTTACACTTCAATTTAATTTGTGAGCTAGAAGAAGACTTTTTTTTTTGGAAACACGGATAAAACGACGTTTTCTTAAAATGAAACCTAGCTATATCGATTTATCGCCCCCGAAACCGCCTGCATACTAAAGTTCATGAAAATCGTTGGAGCTGTTTCCGAGATTCAGATTATATTACAAGAATTGCTCGTTAAAGGTAAAGGTATTAGATTAAGATAGTTAAATTGAAACGACTACGTCAATGTAGCAACAAGTATTTCTTTGTACTTTTTTAGGTAGATTTCTTTTTGTTGTGTTTATTTCAATGGTATGTTACTGGTAGTTTGATTTTTTAACTTCCCATATGAAATAATTAGTCCTTTGTTTAGTTTTGGTGAAGAAATGAGGGATTTAATGTTTGACCACGAGATATCAAGACCCGCTCTCTTCCTAGTTGGTTCAAATATTCTTTACATCTAGGTAGTCTATCGTAGTACGTAGGTACATGTAGGTATATTCCTGAGTTGTCTTCAGCCAAAGGTCGTTTAAAATTAGAATCAATTTTAAGGCTTGCATTAGAAGTTTGAATCTTTAATGTGGTAATAAGCTTTCAGCACGAAAGGGCACAGGTCTAGAGCTTCTAAGCACGAAAGGGCAGAGCTTTGGTCAAGGTCTAACTAAGCTAGCCAGTCTTGAATTTTAAAGTGATGAGTGGAACACGCAAGTCCATAGTAGGTACGAATAAATATTTCCATGTTTGTCTTATTTCCAATACTAATACTTTAATTCTTCGTCATCTTCTTTTGGCTTCTTCTATTTATTAAAACCGTCAGGTGACATGTCGTGTGACAATCTGACATTAAAAAAAAATGCATAAGTATAAAAAAGCACCTGTCACGAAAGTCGTACACCTATGTTGTTTAAAAAAATATATCACACACAATAATATTAAACAGGGCCTAGTAGGGAGCTACCTGAAGGAAATTCTCATATTTTTAAGGAGCATCGCAGTTGCAAGATTACAAAAACACTTCTTATCTATTTACTTATACTATAAATAATGAAATAAATATATGTTGCACACTCCAAGTCGCCGATTCCTCGAACTCTTGGGACTCAAACACAGATTTGGATATGTTTGCGGATGAATGGAAGATAATACTGTCAGAATGTTTGAATTTTTGTGAGAAGAATGCATGAATGTGTTAAATAAATGATATTTAATTGTGTTATATTAATTAAATAGTGTAATTGGTTTCGGCCGTTCTATTTAAATAAATTAATAAAACTGAAGAGTTTGTTTGTTTGGTTGAACGCGCTAATCTCAGAAACTACTGGTTCGAATTGAAAACATTTTTGAATATTTGTCGAGAAAGGCTATATCACATCACTCTCCGACTAATAGGAGCGGAGCATCAATAAAAAATGTTGCAATATGAGACGCAGGCGCAGTTGCACGAGTCGGCTAGTTTCCCTATAATTTGCCAACTTTTTGACGTTGATTGTCTCTGAGATGATATTGCTGCTTCTGGACTGGGTTAGCGTTATTCATTATCATAATTTCAGACAGAACCAGACTGTCCCCAGCTTGACTTGGGTCTACCCCGGGCATCGTTTATTCGTACACTGTCCGCAACTCCGCATCGAGCAGATTCCCACGACCTTCGTAGGGTCGTCGGTCGAAATTGTAGGGGGCCTTATACCTACGCTGCGTCAATCCAAATAAACCGACATAATATGTCAATCATTACCATTTCCAAGCCATTGTTCTAAATGTGTATAGTTCAAGTACGGAAATTGAGCCAAACCGATGATTGCGATAAGATAAGCCGGTTTCCTGACTAAAAAGTACAATGACTTGCAGTTCAGTTTTAAAAAATAGGTAGGTAAGTACCTATAGTTATTTTGGTAAACAATACTTTAGAAGAGTCATTGTGATCGTTCGTCTTCTGACACTTAGTGCAAAGGTCTTCTATTGCGTTTGTTTTCATAATCGTTGATAACCTCGATGTCACTCAGGCAAATTTTACAAGATTCGTCTACAGACTTTGGTTACAGATTCTTTGCTCTCAAACAGGCTTATTCATAAAAAAGTACATGTACTCTAGTAGATTTTTTATGAATAAGCCTGTTGCTTAAAACTACAAATTAGAAGATTCTTTATTCAGATTTTCTACAGATAATTTCAATTGAAAATCCGCTAAACAATATTTTAACTAATCATAAGGTTAGATTTTTAGTAGGCCAGCTAATGTTGAGGTTTATTGGCACATTATAAAAGTGTTTTAACCGACTTCCCAAAAAGGAGGAGGTTCTCAATTGGACTGTATTTTTTTTTAATCGGTTCAGCAGTTTGGTTTTTAAATCCAAATAGCTGGAAAAATATGGGGAAAAATCATACGAATTTACATATTTTTGCTTTCCTGTGACTTTCCAGTGGTGTTTTTAGGTGTGGGATACCACTAAAAAGTGAAAAATAATAAACTTTTTCCCAAAAAAAAACTGACTTCCAAAAAAAACACTACAAAGTACAACATAACTTTAATTTCGGAAGTCGGTGTCAAATAACGAAGAAGCAACCAAAAACACCGACTTCCGAAATTAAAGTTATTTTGTACTTTGTAGTGTTTTTTTTGGAAGTCGGTTTTTTTTTGTGAAAAAGTTTTTTTTACTTTTATATTTCATAAGCAGGTTTGGTATATCCCGTACGCGATAACTTGGCACCTGGCTCGAGCTCGACACATTTCGAATGAAATGATGCGTTTTGAGGTTTTAATTTTAATTGAAAAATTATAAAAAACATAAAATTATAAAAAATATAAAAATATAAACGCGCTTAGCATCACTGTTACCGTTGCGTTTATATTATTTTCATCGAATTGTTCAATTGTAATTGAAATGTCAAAACGTGTTTCGAGCCAGGTGCCAAGTTAACGCGCGGGTAGTACTTGCTAATTAATGTTAGCGATTTCTTGATATTACTTAGGCCTAAAATCTGGCACTTGATCCGATCATCAATGGTTATAAAATAACAGCCTTATTTATAAAAACCTTATAACCATTACTTAGCTAAAATTCCGATAAGCAGACTCTTAATTCAAAATTTTGTATGGAGAACTTGAATTTAGAATCTCTTGCACAGTATTTCAACTAAGTAATGGTTGAAAAGTTTTTATGAATAAGGGTGTTAGTCTTTACAAGTCCTAAGCATAAACATGTTAACAATATTAAACAAAACAAAAACTTTTGATATAGGTAGTTATTAGTATCGATACGCGATAACACGAACGAACTTTTTGCGGGCGGCGATACTAAAACCATCTGAAAAAATGTAACACTTATATAAAATATCCCCAACTACGCCTCTGTAAATTTTCCATTACAAATTTGAGCTAACAGTTCACACAGTATAATACAATACAGTTATCATTGGCATGCATCAATTATAAACAGCAGGTAAGTCTCTCATAGGTAAGTAGGTACTTTATCTTTGACCTCGACTCGACAAACTTTGACCGCGAACTCCTTCGGTGCAGTTCATAACGTCACATTTCCGTGTTGTTCATAGATGCGACGTATTTATTTGTATTGTATTGCATGATACCTTATCTATAAATATTTGTTAGTTTTGTTATTGTAATACCAACAGGCTTACTTCACGCTGTGTAACTACTTGTGCTAGACTGCTAGAGGAACGCTTAGCGCCATCTATTGAATAGTAGTCGAACTAAGTCGTAATAGTATTTTCGTAGTTTGTGGCCATCTACGATTCGCTTTTTGGATTGTTTTATTAAAACGTTTTTGTAAAATACACCCAAAAGTTTTATTGCCGTCCAGGTTCAATTCTGATTCTTACATCTAACAAGAATCTTGAGTGAGTTCATGAGCTGTTCTAAAGATCAAAACGTTTTCACATCGATGGCAGTCGCTCCAATGCTAGAAATCATAATGCCAGAGATACTCAAGCTTTTGGTTTTCGTGAACCCCAAGTTGTTTGGGCTGCTCTCACATATGAAGTAGCTGTAGGTACACCACTCCAGGTGATCTTTAGAATCTTTAGATTGAGTATCGCTGCATAACACCAAAAATGGCTTATAAATCTAACCGTACACTTCCGCGCTGTTTCAGCTTCTTTTTGTCCGACTGCGGAGCCCAAAAAGAGGGTAATGTTTTTCATATTCATTGAAGCCTTGGCGTCGGCTGCGTGCGATTAGACCTTTACTCATAATAAAACGCTAGTACTCACAGTAGAGTGTCTCCAGAAATGTATGAGCGAGTGTATGTCTGTGTCCGGCGCGAGCAGCATGTAGTCCCGCCATTCGTCGTAGCTGATGGTGAGACTGCCATCCTGGTCCATCCTGGGGACAAACTCAATGTGTGAGGGAGACAGACAGACGCTGAATGCTTCTCCTGCTTCAGTTTTGAACGAAGAAAAAGAGGTATTCCTACAAAGTTCTGAAATAAGAAATACTTAAAAATGAAATGGATAAGAATTTGATTTGAATGCAATTTTTTTCTAAATATTTTTTTTTAATATAAATAAAAGATATAAGACATTACCTACATGCTCAGTTGATATGAAGACTTTTAAAATTGACTAGCTAGGTTTTTATTTAGTTTTACAAATTTATTGGTTTATTATTAGTTTTTATTTTTTTTAACAGAGGAAATCTCGGAAATGCTAGTAGATACCTACTTATAATATAATAATAGTATACATGTGTTTTGAACAGAACATGGAAGATATTCAAGTGCTGAATGTGCTGTTTTTAAACAAAGTGCACATGCATCGTGCAAATGTTTTATAAAAAAATTGCTATATTTTGGACATACTGATACAACTTGACAGTTATGTCGACATTAAGCTTAAACTGACGTAATTAGGTATCTGTATTATGATTTTGTGGTCAAAGACGATATTATATTAATCAGCTACCATCATATTATCTGTCTCACTATCATCACAATATTTACATCCAATCAATTAATCTTCTAATCATAACAATAAGGTATTTTAATGAAAAAATCTAATTAGTCCATCAGACAGATTTCCAAAAAATATGACATCACTACGTTGTACCATCGTAGTGATGTCATATTTTTTGGAAATCTATCTAACGGACTAATTAGATTTTTTCATTAAAATACCTTATTGTGTGAGTGTTTTTACAAGGGACGTAACGTCACGAGTGTTTTCAACACACTGTATCGTCTTCATTTTATGTTTACTTACGTGAAAAAAAATCGAGTCCAATATTTTTTGGAAATCTATCTGGACCGTCAGATTGATATTTTCAGTAAAATACCCTGTTCACATGTTTTCTTCATAATATATTTAAAACGTAACATCAGTCAGTTTGTCCGCCAGTTGTCTAAAAACTCGATATCTAGTATAATTTAAATGCGTCCGTTATTAACTACCTATTAAACAAATTTAAATATGTCACACGTCCTCCTAAATGACCAACGTGTCATATTACACAACGTGTAACATCTCTTCAGTTCAGGGGTCACTGTACTCATCATTATGAACAACTTTTACTATGGGACCAACCCCAAAATCGCGGGGCAGTCGATTTTTTTCTTGATAGTTAATGATGAGTACAATGACCCATTAAGAGGTAGGTAAGTATTGCGTTTATTCTGTTCCACAATTTAATATTGTAGTTACAATAATGATTTCCCTAATTTACCTAACTAAGTATATGAATGATTCTATTTTGTAAGTAGGTTGTAAATAACACTTTTACACATCAATCTTTTTGGTCGTTTTTAAACTAGATGAGGCCGGTGTTTCCTAGCTGACTACACTGAGAAGAAACACCGAAACCAATTCAGAGGTCTCTTTAGAAGTTCATACAATAAAATTGTACTGGTGAAATCATAATGAGAACCATTTAGGTGGATGTCTGAGGTGGTCTTTTGAGGAAAGTACCACAGATTTGAGTGGACCTGTCCAGTGCAAGCATTTGTCAGTTATCATGTAGCTCAAACTTAGAACTTTAAGGAGCTCAACGATTTGACGAACAATACCAAAGTAAGGACATATGGGTAGGCCGCATAAGAAAATCAAACCGCCAGACTAACATGAAATGAATACGTATAAAGGGAATTAGTGTCTTTATTGAAATGATATTGTGCAAAGAACATTCAAGGCCTGTGTTTTCTATTTTTACTGATATTTACATTCAATTGTTTTTGTGCTCAAGGCTCAAACTAATACTATTGTGTAGGTACTATTAGCAACACAAATAGCCGGATGGCGGATGACATGAGAATAGTTTTAATGTTAGAATACATTATGTACCTATTTTATGGTTCGATATGTACCGAAACGAAAAGAGTTTATGCTAGGAGTAAAAGAATTAAGCCGGTTGCAGACTAGAGAAGTGGTTCCGTATATTTAAGACTTTCTGTAAACTTTCGAAGCGTAAGCTTAGGCGGAGTGAGCTGTCAATCAAGATGGAATGACAGTACACGTTCACTCCACTGACACGATGAGATGTCGACAGATCTGTTTTTGATATTGATCGTCGCTTGTTTTGAGAGATAATATTTCGACTTCAACGTTTTTTTAGTACGAGGCCTTCCGAGCTATGCAAAGTTCCCGGGATGAAAATTTTCTGTGCAGGAAATTTTTATCTCTTATATTATAATATCTCCACATGAATGGGAGTATTATTTTTATGGCACTTTCGAAAATCATCAAATGACTCCTCCCGCTCTGGGCGAAGTGGGAGGGAGAGCCAGACTCTTACTGAGTAAACCCACCCGTGTTCCTTCAATTGCCTCTTGCTTCTAGGGCCGCGGTAACTCTTTCTCGCGAACAATTCCGCACCCTTGTATCCGCTCTTTATATGTTATTTACGGCCATTATTCGAGGATATCTTTCCGGCGTCACGTCGGCCGATATGAGCTGAGTTCTTCAAAAAGACTTAGAATATAGCTCTTCGTCTGCAACAAGCTTAACAGTTATGTAGAAGTTGCATAATCGTTTGTTGAAGTACCTACCCTCAACTTCCTCAACGAAGGCATTTAAAAATCGATCAAGACGATTCTTTATTTATAACTCGATTAGGGTCAAGTTAGAGCATTAGTGTCGGTAGCCAGTATTTTATTCTACAACTAGAAATAATCGAGTCAATAAACGCTGTTCAATTATTTAAAAAGATAAGCTTGGCTTACTAAAGGTGGGGCCACACCTCTATAAAGTTTATACTCGCCCGTTTTCATTAATGCTAGGTGATACCAAAATGCAATTCTAATTAAAACTGTCAGATCAGTGCAACGATATCAATGCATTCATTTAGGGATCGAATAGTGTTCGTGAAAACGGGCATTAATAACAAGTTAACCGTTAAGAGTGACAGTAAAGAAAAATATAACAATATAATATTATTAAAAATAATGCTTGCCTGTTTATAACTACTTAAGCAATACAATATAGGTAATATGTTGCTACATTTATAAAAAAAATATATTTTAAAAACCCTTTTGGGTGTTTTATCTTTTGCATTATTATTTTAGCTACAAATCTTTCTGTAAGACGAAATTTGGTGATAAATACGTTCCATGTTATTACAGAAGGCATAAAATATTATAGGTACCTATTTAAATGCTATTTATTTGTGTCATATGCAACAGCACAACACACTCGTTAAGCACTTTAGAGGTTTTGAAGGAAAACCTATTTCAGTTGACTTCCCTGTAAGCCTTTGGGATTGAGTTACCAAACCCCGCTGGTGTTTCCGTGAGTAATGTCCAATTTTGTAAGCGTTTTAAAGTTTTTCCTGTCCGAATGACCTGCGGAGGCCTACCGACCCACACTAGGCCTTCTATCTTCTCAAAATAGAGGATACACTTCAGTAGATTATAGGCCCTGCAGAATCAGCAGATTATAGGCGATTATACATCCTGAGGAGCCCCGTATACCAAAGTTAGTGCGATGTAGCGCTGATGTTATGCTTTTGATTTACTTGATAAGTTGCTTTTAAAGAAGCGATAAGAAATTTTTGAAAAATTAAAACGATTGCACGAAGAACGTGAACAGCTGCATCGCACTGCAAACCTGTGAGGAAGTAACGAGGTGCCAACAACCTCCAGATTTTTTGAAAAAATATAAGATTTGATTGTACTCCCCCAGTCATGATTGTTGGCCATGAAATGGAACCAGAATGTATTTTTTATAGCGAACTATATCTGTGTTGACACTGAAATGGTTATAGGTTTAACTGAAATTAGGTATCGCATTAAGAAGTACTAACACGCGTGTTGTGTGTAGTGGAACGAGACTAGTTCTAATTGTAGTGTAACGCATGAGCGACATTTGCTCGAACGCAGAACCAGACTACACTTTCAGCGTAGAAGGTGTGGCCCTTCACTTTACCTGATTATCGAAAGAGAAAAAAGATAGCGAACACCATTTAGCAGATATAAAAATACGAAACAAAACAAATGAGTTTTTTAAAACACACGAAAGACGACAAATAATATAGAAAATACGAAGAAAGCCTACCTACATTCGCGATTTGATATTTACGCAGCGTAAGACAAAGCAATTGTGAGTTATGTTGTTGATTGTGAATTGTTTAATTGTACAAACTGCTTGGTTGACGAGAATCAAATAAAAGGTTGTAAAAGGTCAAATACAACATCCGACTACAAAGAATTTGTCCAAGCAACTTGTATTCACACATAGAACTGTCAAAATATGGCATTGGCTAAAAAAAATAGATGAAAAATTCGTCACATTCGAAATTCAAATAAAATTTCGTAAGCCAATGGTTGTCATAAGTCTGTCGAAGGTCGGCAATTTGTAAATCTTTATTGAATATTTTAATGACGATGTTTTGAAATTAGCGAAATATGTTTAGCAAGTTAAAGCCATTGACTACTTGTGGTTTTTCGACTTACCACCAGAATAATGGCCAAACAGCTTTTCTGAAACATTTATTTTTTAATGTTTTTTTTTTACTTGTTTGATTTCCTGGCCTTGTGCATTTAGTTATTGTGTTAAAAAGTTACTGAAGTTGTTTATACAATAAAAAAATATTAAAAAGTAGGGGATATCACTACAACAAAAGATTTAAAGGCAATCGCTATCGCAAAACCTAAAAAACTAAAATTCAGTACTCAGTAAAATTATAATCGCTGTGCTTTTATCGTGATAACATTGTCACCATCGAACCCACGTGACCCTCTTTTACCTTTTAAGCAAATTAGTAGCTTCGCTGTTCCCGACCACGATCCCCATATCGGCAAACGCGCATATAAGTTCTTCCAGATCCACTTTTCCTGGAAAAAGAAGAGAAAATGTTTCAGAACATTTAATATATGAAAACATCATAAATTAAGAATAATTGTAATAGTTTAGATTCGTTAGAAGGAATCTGGGACTAGGATTGCAAGTTTGAAGTTTATGATTTTGATATTTCATTTCTACGACCCCGAATCAGAGATAAGCAGCAGTTTTCATCCTTCCATTGTTATAAAGCTACTGAGGCAAATAACGGCAACCATATGTTTAGACTACGCAATCATCGGAGCCCGTCCGCATAAACCGAGGCGTCGACATACCGACGAGCGTCATACTCAGTTAACATTGATGGCAGTTACACACGTGAAGCCCATGCAGTACCATCCGTGTTTGCCAGCAACATTAACTAATTCAAAACTTCAGGAATCTTAGTACACGGGCAGTACGACATCTGATTCCTTTATAGAAGCCAATGTGCCATAAATAAATAATGATAATTTGCTTCAATATTTTAGCTCACATATCAGCCACGCGTGCATATTTTCGATGCATAACGCTCATATTGCATAATTATGCAACTTATTGTAATCGATTCTATTAATGGACGTCGTGTAAAAGTGTCACGCATCCATTTTGTAGCGAGGCATACAAAGAAATGAAAACGGCGGTGGAATCACTACTGCCATAGCAGCAGAAATGGGCACTCATCCAAATGAAAACTCGACTACTGCTACGCCAGTTTCGATGTTCATAATTTGCTGAATGTTACTGAAACTATAGGGAACTGTCTAGATGCCAGCTTCGAAGAAACAAAATAACTGTTATACAGTAGCCCAGAATTAGAAACATTAGTTCATGTGCTAGCTGAAACAGTTGAACGATCATTAAACGTAAATGCCGTACATTTTGGACTGGGCTCAGAACAGAAATAGATGCAGCTGAATTTTTAAAATAATGACTAATTGTGATGTTATTAGGGTTCCGTAGGTACCTCAAAAGGAAAAAACGGAACCCTTATAGGATGACTTTGTGGTCTACAGTCCCTTGAAGCTGTGAAAAATCAAACTTCTAAGTTAATTTAAAAAAAAAGATGGCGTTTATGCCGCAAAAAAACGTATATTTCGACTCTCACAAGGGAACCAAAATTTATAGAGTACTTCCCGTTGACCTAGAGTCATGAAATTAGGCGGAAGATAGGTACAGGAAAAAGTCTGAACATTGGAAATTTGTAGTTTTATCATTTAAAAATATTTTTTTGCGATTACAATCTTATTTTCAGTTGAAGAATTGACGTGACGTACTTTGATGTATAGGAGAACGTTTTTTCAACAACAAAGTTATATTTGTCCTTCAGTCTTACCTGCTATATTTTTGTTAGACTAATGAGAAAAATATATAATAAAATAAAGTCTGACTCGCACTTCAACAGTCGTTTGCTCTAGAAAAACTTGTGAAAGGAAATTTCTTAGACAAAAGACCAATGCGAATATGAATCCATACAGTCGTCAAGGGCCGAAGCCCTAGGGCGAGCTGCGTCATCAAACTTTTACATAGAAGTAAAGGTTATAAATATAATGGACCTAACGATCGTTCGTGCATTGCGTAAACTACTGACGTTAGCCGAGAAATGTCAATGTTAACGAGCAGAGATAACGACTCGAATATCGTCGGCCTGACTCAAGCTTCCTTGATAGCATAGCAACGAGTCCTGGAAAAGTGATGACTTTCTAATGGATTCCTTCAATTATGGAGAAAATCTAAACAGGAGAGTTCATTACATGTGATATTTACCATCTTGGTTCTTGTCGAGATGAGAGAATTGGAGCCTGAGGTTCTTCTCATGTTCGCGCACATAGTGTATGAATTCCGACAGAGTGACGTCACCGCCCTCTTTCCAGCCAGGTTTAGCAAGGAACTTCTGAAAAATAAAACGAAATTCAACTTTACTATGGGCGTATCGGAATGACGTAACTTGCATTAAAAAAGTTATACGGTCGAAGATAAGGGAATTTGAGTTGACAAGACATAAAGGGCATTACATTATAGACGTCATTAATCGTCCTTGTTCAAGAACAGCTCAAAACTCAACGCTGCTATCACCTCGTATAAAACACGAGTATTTTTCCATATTAAGTTGCCTATTATAGCACTTACGGGAAGTTATTTCGTTTATTTCAGCTAACCGCAGAACGACACCTCGTCCATGCACTACCTATATAAATAGGTACCTAAACAATTCCAGCATTCATGGTGTTGCTAAGTTCTAACGAATAACAATGTATTTTATCAGGCTCATAATTTGCGGAAGAGTAAACATATTTTATGCTAATACGGCTGCAACTGCGAGCATATTAGATATTATATCGATCTCTGAAGGTCAGGCGGTAAACACCGCGTTATTCAAAGCCACGATCGGGAAAAAGCGAAGAAAATAAGGTGGTGGAAGTCTTGAACTGAGAATGAAGCTTAATGATTTTCTCAATACATTGCTTCCTTTGTTCGCAACACATCTGGCAAAGGGTTCGGTAATCTCTCGATGCATGCCAAAAATCTGCGAGCTATCGTTTACGGGAGCTGACAGTCGACAGATGATATCTATATTTATAAAAGCGAAAGGTCATTCATTCACTCACTGATTAATCACGAAATTTAAAAAACTACTTGACCTATGAGGATGACATTTGGCACGGAGGTAGATTATAGGTAGGAAACCTCAGCTAAGACAGGATTTTAGGAAACTCCCCCCGTTAAGGGGTGAAATAGGTGTGGAAGTTTGTATTGAAAATCTTATTCCTTGGGCCAATATGCTTGAAACTAGGTACGAATACTGACTTAAGTAATTTATAAAGGTTGTCACTATTACGGTTTTCAGAACAACACCTCAAAGAAGATTTAGGGGATGTTAATGTTTGTATGTCAGATTCTTATTCCTTGGGCTTATAAACTTGAAACTAGGCACAAATACGAACGTCGTCGTAATTATTTTTCAAAACTGACCCCCACTGGGGGTTCAGGGCATGTTAAAGTTTGTTTGGAAGAATCTTTACGATTGGTTTTATGAATTTGAAAGTCGGCAATAATGATTTTAATAATAAAAAAATAGAATTACGTGTACTTTATTTTTTCTAAAAACAACCCTAAAGAAGGTGTAAAGGGGTGATGAGTTTTAAGGGGACCAAGTGATATAATTGAAACGAATCTAAATTTTTTTTTTCCATACAACCCCCAACGGGGTGAAGGGTGCACAGTTACGCTGAATCGCTGATCCTATGGTCTTAGTAGCAAAAATGGCTGGGAAAGTTAATAGACGAAAGTACAAAATCCGCGCAGTCGAAGTCGCGGTCGAAGTGCTAGTAAACTAACAAAATCAGTGAGGTTACTAGACACGCCGAGTTCTGTATATATGAATCACACCGTTACATCATCTTGTATGGGGAAGCTGTTTGAAGCTAAATACGGGCACGTTGTAGGTGGAACAATTAGATTGCGTATTTTATGTACCTACAAACAGGGTGAATAGGAATGCAGGGGTGAATTGGCACAGAACTTTGAAGGCGATTTTTACGTTAGGTATTTAAATCTTGTTTCCAGCATTTGCGGCTTCCAATTTTAATGAATTGATATAAATAAAATAAAGTTGTTTAGACAGCCAATATTAAACTAAAAACGACGTTAACATTTTCTATTCACCCCGTTTGACAGTAAATCAAATCATAAAGGTGTGAGCAGGAGAATCGGTTAACAGGGGCACTACTAGGACCTTCGTATTACTAGGTCTCGTAATACGGCTCGTTGCACCTGTCTCTGAGAGGTTTTATTCATGCTTTTCATATGGTGCAGAATGTGTTTAAATTGCACTTAGCCGGTTTATGTAGTGACAACTTAGTTGCCACTGCAACACTATGATTTCTAGAATAAATGAACATCTGTTATTTTTTTATGCTAGTAAATAACATGCAAGCTAGATCTACCTGTTCATAATTTTTAAATCATAAAGTACTAGCCCACAAAATATGACATGTTTCTTACAGTTCTAGTGTAAATGTTTTATACAAAAGCACTGATTGCATACTAAAAAAAAAAAAATTCTGACAGTCAATGCACTGTGTAAACTGTTCTCTCTCTAGAAAATAATACCTACCTTTCATAACCTAGATGAGTATTGATGCAGGATTTGAATAATTCTTTCCCTAAATAGTGTGTTTAAGCTTAGATAGAAGTTTATCATTTTGCTAATGAATTGTCCCAATGAGATGACAGCTGGTTTATTTTAAGTTAATATTTATCTAAATTAAATTAATTTGTTTCATTACAAAATGTTTCTAGTTTAGACTATGATAGTGCCACAAAAATGATTAACTATGAAATGAAAATAACTAGACCGAAGTCATTGAAGCGGGAAGTTCAATTTAAACATTAATTGGCGTTCAGTTTTTACAATAAAATTGGCACATAGCACTTATTCTAATTTTTGGTAGTTTAATAGTTTATACAATAACATTATAAGTAAACAAAAATGATTTCTTTTCTGTGTATTGCCAATTGAAATGCCAGTTTCAACTGAATTCAAATTGAAATGCCACATTTCAATTATTAAAACAAGGTAATTGCCATCATTAAAGTATTCTCTCACTCTCACTCACATGTATATACTATTCCAATTTATACTTGACATGCATTTCTTGTGCATTTTTTAAATATATTATTGGGTTTAGCTACCTATGTGTTATATAGACTTCATGGGCATTTATGTTACTAAGGGGTAAAATTAAGAGAAATTAGGCTTGTTGATTTGCAGACAAGAAAAACAAATTGTACTATATTTTCTTTAAATTGGTTTGATTGTTTATTTCTGATTGATAAAATATTACTAGCAATTACTAGAAATTTTATTCTACTCATACCATTTGGTATGACATAATAGGTCCTAATATAGAAAATAAAAAGTTCATGAATAGAAAATAATGGAAACAAAAATAGGTTGAATGGTTCTTTAAAAGTCACTTCCTTTCTATTCAAGATCCATTCCATTATTGTTATTAAAATTTACATAAATCAATCAGATATGTGTAATGAAATTCAGCTTCAAATAATAACTTTTTAGAAACCAGTGATGAGCAGAGATTATCTTTGTCATCATCAGACTCATAAGAATAAATCTTGACATAAGATAATTTTATCAGTGATTTATCGTTTTTACTTTAGAATATTTTTAAGTTTAGAACATCTTTGCATAAAAACTGATACGGGGATCAAATATAAAGTGCGTTTTTTTTAAATAAAAATTGTTACTGGTAATGAGGGTGTTGACAATTTTTTACTGAATGTATACTAAGAAAACTGACCTAATTTTGCAGTAAGTATCCATAGTTAACTTTCAAGCATAAGTTTAACATGCGACTATAGAATCATTAATTCAAAACTAAAAGTTAAAAACAAAAGAACAGTTTTTTATATAACGAAAAACTTTTGTTTAAGGAAAAAAAACTGGGCCAAAAAGTGTTGGACATGGAATAGCAATTTATTGCGGCTTACGTGTCGACAGGTAATCGAACACACTGTTGGAAGGTGAAACCGTTAGAGCAAAAATTATAGGAAATGTCTACATTCTAACCTCTGCGTAACTGCGGTTGATGTGCGGCGCCAACTCCCTCAGGGCGGCTGACAGGTCGTGGATGTCGATCTTTCCATTTCCATCGGTGTCTAATTTAGAAAACAATTTCTCTAGCCTTTCTTCGTCTTCTTTTGGTATTTCCTCTAGTTGCAACGGTGGATGACACTGAACCATGGTTCCAGGAGTCGGCGTAAGTACTGCTTGTTAAATAACAAGTTAATATAATTTCATACGGGCATGTGGGGGCGTACATAACTCTAAACTAAACTAATAACGTAATAGAAATCATTTTTAAAGGAAAAACTGAAATCGTCTCCCATCCAGTAGTTATTTGACAGCTACTTGCTGCCGCACTGCCGCACACAGACGCAGACTTCCATGAACAAAACGAATACTCCCAAAGCGTGCTGTCTCCGTGTCCTACTATTCCACTAAAGAACTTTATGTTTCACAGGAATAACGAAATATGAACCTTATTTTCCACGTCATAAAAATAACTCGACTGCAGAAATATTTCAGTCTGTCATCATTCATGTGTGCTCTTTTTTTCATTGTGTGCCAAAAACTTGGAGTAACGCCATCTGTATTTCTGATGCAAATTGATCTGGCATGCAAAATTACCACGACCGTGAACAGTATCGAAATACTTTATCTTTTTTTTCTCAAGTAATTTTTGTTTATTTTTAATCGAACCTACCTGGCATTGAATTGCCTTTTGAAAATAATGCTTTTTCCTGTAATAAATTGATGTATGAAAAGGTAAGAAGTTAGCAACATTGACTGTTTTAAAACAACTTTGGATAATCTCAATAATTAATAGACTATTTAAAGCAATATCATCTACCTATTCAAAATCTAAGTAATTATCTGACTGCCCAGAAAGGGTTATGTTTTGTTTTTGCTTAAATTTAAAAGTTCACTGCTAAAGTTTCTAGATAACAAGACAAGGTCATTATTTTAAAGGCAAGTACCTGGCAACATTTGAAAAAATATGACATTTGAAAAAATATTTATTTCGATTCCAGATGTCACTAGCTTCATGTTCGATTCTGTGCTAAATTCATAGATGGCGCTCGCAATAACAAGGTTAATCGCCACTAACTAAAGACGATGTTCCAGACACCCGCTAAAGTATTATTACTTTCCTCTAAGTTCCAGACTGGTACAAACATACAATGTGCATCCAGATTGAGGGCCCTATTTTTGAACCCTTGCGAAACGTGCTAAGACTTAAGTAGGTATAGGGAAATTAGTTAAAAATAGTAAAAACTTCAAACAGAGGGCCATGAATTAAATGTGATTTAATACTGTGATTAAATAACTTGGGCCCTCAATCCAGACGCGTGCACAAAGTGGCAGGGCCTAAATCTCAGTAAGTACCTACTGTCTCTGGGTTCATCATTTTAATTTAAGAATTTAGTTAAGTACTTAGGTAGGTTTAAGAAATTCCCTGACATTTTACAAAAAAAAGATGCCTGACATTTACAAGCACCGTATTTCGTTTTAATAGGGGGAGGCGAACTGCCAAACAGACCTATTTAAAATGTACCTAACGAAAACTGAATGATTTCGTACTTATTTGGAACACAAATGAAATATTCATCAAATTATTTTCGTCTGGCGCCGGGAATTTGTTTGTTTCCTACATAGTCAAAGCCCGAGACCGTCGCGCGCCGAGATCCGGCGCCCGCCCCATGGTACATTTAGTCTATGCTCATGAGGGAATTCATGCGGGGAAGCATGACGAAATGCGCAAGCATTTCAGCCCAGTGGGTTGAAAATGAAGCTCATAGATTTAGCGTCGCTCAAAAATCAAGTAGGTACCTAGGTACCTACCTACCTAAGTTTGAAAAAAAAAACAAACATATAGGTATCAGCGTTTTCCTTTACTGATTTAGTAGCAATATTTAATGTGGTTAAACATTTTTTGATAAAACTATAAGTAATACAACGTATAACAGAATAAACGCAATACCTTTTAAGGGGTCATTGTACTCATCATTATGAACAACTTTAAAAAAAATTGTTAATACTGATGAACTTTAAAAAATCGCGCGCATAAATGTAGGGGCAGTCGATTTTTTTTCGCGATTTCAGTGTTGGTTCCATAGTAAAAGTTGTTCATGATGATGGGTACAGTGACCCTTGAGGTACCTATTGCATTTATTCTGTAACACGTTGTTTATTAAGTTATTTGTGATTTCAGATCCTTAGCCCGCCCTAGGGTGGAGAACATCCATGGGGATTTCCACAGGCCAAAAAAAAGTAGGTACCTAGAGTGTTCAATGTTAACTTACCAATATTGCATTCCATACTGAAGTGATTAGAACTGGGGCATCGAATTGAAGAAGACGGTAGGGGCGGCCAAATTAGAAAGTCTACGGCAGCAAATGTGTAAATCCGTCACTGCGTGGCTACCCTACCCTGAGGTACCTACACTTCGAACGTCTCCAGCTCGCTACAACAACTCACGATGTAATACCTATTGTGGCCACTCATCTGCGTGTTCACTCTGGACAAGGGATTGGCTTCAAGTAGATCTTTAAAACAGGTACTCTTAGATCCTGATAGATACTAGGCACACAGACGAATAAGCCAAATGACAGTTCTTATGCTAGGTAACGTCCGGCACATAATCATTAATACTGGGCCGTGATGCATAAGTGTATTAGGTGAAATGTCGCAAATAGAATGAGGAAGTTAGATACCGAAGCCTACTTCGACTAGGTATCGATCTTCCAAATATCGCGCTTCCATTAATAAGACTGTTGTCGTGTGGTTTCATCATACTGGCTAAGACCCCTTCGTGCCTCGCAAAGCATGTCAGCAGTCGTGTTACCCAGTTACTGGGTTCTGGACTTATAGAGGTCAGAGAGGTTGTCATTCCCCCATGTAGGATACTGGTGTTCAGCTGCATTCGGTTAGACTGCGAAGCTGACTTTGATATGATTTGGAAAAGGTTGAACCGATAGATTGATTCAAGAGCTAAGAGAACTTTGGAAAATGTCTTTAAACTCCGCGTTGGATTTAATTGCAATAGATTACGAGGAAACTACATAAATATCCAAATACGGTCTTAGGTTCTATCCCGTGTATTAATTCAGAGATTTACAAGAAATTAATCACAACTAACAATATACCTTAGACCGTCAACATGACATGCCAAAAAGAGGAACCAAGGAACCAAAGACCTGAAACTAATGCATGGAATTAGTCAGTTAATGCATCCTGTCTACTTATGGCAAATGTTCAGAAACACACCAACTCGTTACCTACCTTTGGAACTGCAACTAATCAAATTGCACATGGAAATCTTTCAGGAGGTAAGTACCTAAAAAATAGGAAAGACGAACACTAAAATCGCGGACAAAAAGTTTTCTATGGAACAGTTAGGTACTGTTCCTTATATTATTGTCGAGTTATGTATGCGAACTTTATATCCAGCCTACTGAACAGCTGATAATTTTTCCGATTTCAAAGGGAATCCCGTAAGTAGTAAAAGTAGTTCATACATAAATAGGTATTCAATATTATCCATGCGTGATTTTCAATACTAATATTATAAAGAGGAAAGATTTGTATGTGTGTATGTTTGTAATGAATAAACTCAAAAACTACTGTGCCGATTTCAAAAATTCTTTCACCAATGGAAAGCTGCATTATTAAGGAGTAACATAGGCTATATTTTATCCACGTATTCCCACGGGAACGGGAACTACGCGGGTGAAACTGCGGCGTGCTGCTAGTATTAAATAAATTAAGTAAGCGCAGGTTGAGTCCGCGCCATGATTTTGTGAAAACGTTTGCTACTAGACTTAAAACCACAAAAGCTACAACGAAAATTACACTCGATGAAATAACCGCTCTTAAAAACACCCCAACACAAATAGGTACTGGCGGAAACAAACACAACGACATGTGGAGCTGCGGCTTAGGACACTAAAGACCAATTTAACGAAAACATAACCACATTTCACTTGAAAATACACATCCTGCTCAGATTTCCAGGTGGAGTATCTCGCTATCGAGCGGTCATGTGAATACCTACTGTGTCAAAACTATTAAAATATTGATAACATCGCCTTATAAAATATCATATCAAATTCCACGTCCGCATTACAGGAAATAAGGCACACAGCCTCAATCCCATTGTGAACGCTATGAGGCGACCGATGACATAGAGTCAATAGTAGGTACTTACACATTTTGTTATAAGTATATTATTATAAGTACCTACATATTTTAGAGCATACTCCGTTGTATAGCGCCAGCGTATCATAAATGGTTTTTTTTAATTTCCATAAAAATATATAAGAATCAAGGAGTTTCACATTACGAGAATAAGCTGAATTATCGAACCTCCTTGGAAGCGCTTTTGCACACTACGTTTGTCGAGAATATGAGACGAAACATGAAAGAAGTTCCATTTGCAAATTGGCGCCATTTTCATATTAGAAACGTCAAAGATTGTTCCGACTTTCCGACTGATATCTAAAAACAAAAAAGTTTTTTTCATAACATAATTATGTAGGTACACCTACTGTTCTCTTGCAAATGTGTTGAAAAACGTATGACACACATGTGGAAAGTGGTATTTACAAACTCGTGACCATGGTCAGCTCTCGACTTCGTCTCGGGCTTAAATTCGTCTACTCGTTTGTAAAAACCAACTTACCGCACTAATATCATAAATAACTATTAATGACTGGCCCATGTCACTTATGTCGTTGATTAAACGGCACAGTTAAGTGAAAGGGCTAGGCTTTTAATGTAACGGCTGATGAGACAAGTGGGCTGCGACATTCCTTGTGGTACATCTGTCTAATCTGTGTCTGTAATCTTAATTTCATGGAGCCTAACCCTTGCGGTGACTGAGCCATAAATAAAGTAAATGACACGGTTGGCGCAGTGGTTGAGCGATCGACTGATGCGCTGCGTGTCCCGGGTTCGATTCCCGCACGGAACATTTGTATGGCCTGCAGATGGTTGTTCTGGATCTAGCTGTTTGTGCATGTGAGTTTATATGTTTGTAAATGCACTCACGATACAGGAGAAATTCCTAGTGTGGGGGGAAACGTTTAAAAAAAAAAAAAAACCTAGCAAAAGTTCCAGTCTATAATCTTGAACTCAGAGATTGACATTATAAATTGAAGTATATATACTTATTAAAATCGGAGTTAGCCAGTAGTTAACTAGCTTCTATTTAGAAAATAACTCTCTGTTCCAATCCCAAGTAACGTAACTAATGCTGGCATCTTAGCGTAGAAGCTGGAAGCCGCATACAAAACCTACGTACATTCATACCATTATCTAGCAAGTGTATTATAAATATTAACTTGCAGGTCTGTATGTATCTGGCTTTGTCCAACATTTACCGCCATCTATCTACCCTTGCACAAAATACATCGGGCGAAGTTCGCGAGCCAGGATGATTAGTTTCACAGAGGTTTCACACATTTGACATGCATGTTACACTAGATGGTGCGAAGTTAAGTTTTCCTTTCTAACTTAAAGCTTCGTTTACCTACAGATGACACTAGATACAAGACTTACATCGTTTTAGACTATTTTTAGTTGTACGGAATATCTCGCTCATTACGCAATAAAAATCAACCAAGTGCAGGGCCTTCATTAATTTCAGTGTTTTCACAAGAATCGAAAATAAATTCAAGAAAATTGTGACTTCAATTTTCAATAGCAAAACAAACTGTAAATCTTCAAATGAATGTAGCTCAAAAACTAAGCAATGTAGCACAATTCTGATGATTTAAGTGCAATCTACACCTTATTATTCTTGGTTCATGATATTTTCAGATTAAGACAAAAAAAAATATTTTCATCTACTTAAGTAAGTAAGTACCTACTCAACAGTCTCGGACACCACGGCCTGTCATGCAGCCGTAGCGCGGCACACGAATATTAACGACATCATCCGACGAGCTCTTGTCACCCACCGTCGGCGTTCCGGCTGTATTAGAACCCAACGGCTGGCACGCGACGATGGCAAGAGACCGGACGGCATGTCGTTATTTCCATGGAAGATGGGTAGGCCATTAGTGTGAATTTGTCACATCAAGAAGAACACAGCTTAAACATAAGTAATACATAAGTACATAGGTACTAATCATGACTTATGATATATATTTTAAAGTGATTAAAATAAACTAAATATATTTTTTGTGACACAATGAAAGATACGTAGGTAAGAGCTAAGTACCTACCGTATAAAGACAATATAAAAAAAAACATCAATTTACTTAAGTAATTAATTTACAAATAATAAATACCTAAGTAGGTACTTAGTTTATTATTGTACGTAAAACGACTGCAATAAACGTGATCAACATGTTTTTAACAAAACTATGGTAGATACCTTATCAAATATTTAGGTTGAAGTAATTAGATAGACATTAGACAGTTTGTGTTTTTAAATAGCCCTGTTGCGTTTTCATATGCATGTGCCTCATGCTAAATTTGCGGTCAAATCTGATGAATGTGATGATAGTCAACCGATATTATTAATCTGCTATAGGAACGTCTTCTGTCCAACACTAGCAGAGAGTCATTCTCTTTCATTAAAACGTCCTCTAAACCGTTGATGAATAGAATGCTATATTTACAGAAGAAGGAAGGTCCCAGTAGTTTAACTCTCTGTCAGGAGCAAACCCAAAACGTCAAAAAACTGACTCATAAAATTGGTTACAAGATATTTGGGGCGCATTAACCGACGACAATAAGTCACATTCAGAAGTATTGTCACGTTGCCGATGACACAGACATAAAGGACTGTCACCCTATTATACTTCATTAAATTCACTCAATAACAGCCATATTTCCCTAAGTAGGTCTTTCATTGCGACGTTACTTTGTCTCCATCCCTCTCTTAAATCGAAATGCACCCTCGCGCGAAAGAGATGCACAAACAAATTTGTCAAAAAGCGTAGCAACTGTCATCGGGTTTCAACCAATAAATCCGTGAGGATGGGATAGCTATTATGTCTGATATGACAATACACAGATTGACGCGACCGAAAATCTATAAACTTTAAAAGTTAATACGCGCATGCAGTACAGTCTTGCCATTGCAAAGTAGGCTTAATTTTGTAGAGACGAAAGCTCAAAATGACTGTTGTGCAGCTGAATTTACATGTAACAGAAAAGTAAACTTTAGCTCTAGTAGCTTAAAGTTGTAATTTGCAAAGAAGGGGGAACCTTTTGTTCATGGGATGAGCCCACAAAAAATTCTCAATAGGGAGTGAACAAAAGCTCATAAAAGTTTGAGATTAATCGGGGATTTGGGCACAATAATACACACATGCCGCTGTCGTGGTGTAGATCGTCTGTTTGTCCGTCATACCTATTGTTATGGGGGCACATCATTATTATTGATTTACGAGTAAGTAGGTACTTGCGAAGTGCACGCTAAGTTAGGCATTGAATTTAGTGTTTATTCAAACCGTTCCTTATCACTGTCAGAATAGCAGAATTCGACGAGCCTAGGAGATCGGGACAAGCAATTAGGTGTTGAAGTTCAGCATCCCTACCATGACGTGTTAAAGCGTGAGTCGTTCGAGCGAGAAGGAGGGATGGAGCTATACACCCTACATAGCTATAGGGCCACAGTTCTAAGATTATGTACTTCCTTACTTTAATTTAACTTTTTTTATTATGCTCACTTAAATGAGTTAAGCAGGCTCTCGGGCATAATTCACCCTGTTTGATTGAGCGATTACACTGCTTTACAAACTTTTTTTATACAGGATGAATTTTGGAGGCAGTGCTAACTAAGCTCTAATAGTGTTTATTACGTTTATGGATTCGCCTTCTCCTATGTCTGTTCTATTCAGACATAGGAGAACAACGCACAGGATTGGTTGTTATGGCAACACTTGGGGGAGGCCCCAAGTGTTGCCATAACAACCAGTCCTGTTCGTCTCGCAACCATCGGCTCAAACTTAACCGATTTAAATTTTTCATGTTTTTTTTTAAATAAGTAGGTGTGTCAGCTCTCAAAGATACAGCCCTGTGGCAGACAGCCGGACTGCCGGACGGTGGAGAGTTGGTTATGGGGTTCCTGTTTTTAACCTACGGGTACGAAACCCTAATATAAATTATAGATTTCTCAAAATGTTTTGTAATTAAAATCTATTTCAAGCAACCGCATTTAAGAATTTTCCCTGAAATATGAATTACGAACGCGTTTTTTCCAAGCTTTACAGACTTTTGAAGATCGAAATCAAGTATTTTGTGTTGATTTATTAAGCAAAAATTATACCTATCTGTTCAAAAATATAATAATGTTAAACAACCGCTTCTCCGAGAATGTCAGCCTTAATTGATATCTGTGGTACCGACCTTGTCTGTGCCTCTTAGCTTAGCTGTTACGTTTGAAGTTGTTAAGTCGGACATATAGGGCTTTGTGTTTAATTAAAAATAACAATATAAAGACAAAGTTATTTACAGAAATAAATAGTTTCAGTTATCTCCCATTTTCCAATATTTTGTTATGAAAACAAGGGGATTGCTGTTGGTCTGGTCCATTAGCAGAGGAACTAATTAAAAAAACCGGCCAAGTACGAGTCGGACTCGAACACGAAGGGTCCCGTACAAACGGTATGTATAAAAACGGCAAAAATATCACGTTTGTTGTATGGGAGAACTTAAATATTTGTTTTATTTTAATTTAATTGTTTATTTTTAAAGTGAATAAATAACTAAATATTCTGTGAATATTTCAAGCGTCTACCTGTTGCCGTTATCAATATCGAGCAAAAAATCACGTTTGTTGTATGGGAGCCCTTATATATTTATGTTATTCTGTTTTTTAGTATTTGTTGTAATAGCGGCAACAGACATACATCATCTGTGAAAATTTCAACTGTCTAACTATCACAGTTCATGAGATACAGCCTGGTGACAGACGGACGGATGGACGGACGGACGGACAGTGGAGTCTTAGTAATAAGGTCCCGTTTTACCCTTTGGGTACGGAACCCTAAAAACTATGAAAAGTAGACGAAAATAAGCAAATTTTTAGTTTTATGTTGATTGGTACTACGATTTTTTCCATTTTTCAAGCTAGTAAATATTTCTGAAACCAGACGTGACAGAATTATTTTACTTATTATTTTTTCTATACTTATATATTTTAGCTCGGGCCAGTGTTAAAACTCGAAAGTGGAAAATTAACCTAAAGAAAGATTCTCTCGGGACGAAAGTATCATATGGCTTTTTCAGGGGTAAAGTCTATCCATGAGCCAAGTTTCATCCAAATCCGTTCAGCCGGAAGAAGTAACTATTGGACTGACAGAATATACACTGACAGAGTTATTACCGCATATTATAAATTTAACCTTACTCCTCCGCTGTGCTTTTCTGGTAAACTAAAGGAAAGAAACCCGACTTCCCAAAATAGAGGAGGTTTTCAATACGACTATTTTTTTGTGTGTTTGTTTTGTTCAGCGATATTTTCTCCAATTGTCAACCAATTTTGATGATTCTTGTTTGGAAGAGAATCTTCCCGGACTGGTCCCATTTAAATTTGGTGAAGATCTGATGAAGAACTTCGGAGATAGATGACGGAACTCTTCAAAATCGCGCATATCTGTTTATTGTTTATACCAGTTCATAACATAACATCACCCCGGTACGCTGTGAAGGGGTACGCAGATGTGTAGCAGTCAACCACGGTTTTGGGGTATTTACTTCATAACTTTATTGGTTATGAACCAATTGTGATGATTCTTTTTGCGTTGGACTATAAAGCGAAAAATAAAAAAACTTTTTAAAAAAGTAACTATTATTTCGAAGTCGGTTTTTTTTGGTTGTATCTTCGTTTTTTGACACCGACTTCCGAAATTACAGTTATTTTATACTTAAGTAGTTTTTTTTGTTTCGAATTCGGTTGTATTGTTTGTAAAAAAGTTTTGTTTTAAATTACTTTTTAAGCGGAGTTTTATATAATACCCTTTAATCTCACAAAATACAGTGGTACGTGATGAAACCTGGGTGATACTACGTATTTCTGACTAAATCTACCTACTACGGGCCCGATCCGATGCATTTTTTTTTTCATCAAAATCGGGCTCGACACTCGTTCCAGTGTTTTTCGTTAATCCTCATAGTTTCGGATTTGGCCTGCCACGCACACTTGAAAAAATCATCCTGTATAGGTGGGCGAGCCGAGAGTGCAATGACAAGAAATCACGAGTGTCAATCAATGAATAAAATAACAACACAATTTCTAATAGACATTTATTTTAAAGCTTGTGACATAAGAGATTATATTTACATAAGTTAATCCATAGTAACACTTAAAATTAAATATATTTATGTAGATAATACATTATGTACTAAAACTAAAGATTTGATAATATTAATGACAAATCTTGTCTAAAATAATAATGATATTCCTAAGTTATTTAATAATTTTGGTCGTAATTTTGCTAGTGTATAATAATAACTACCTAACTAAAACTTAAAATAATGGAAAAAATTAGTATTTTGTAACACAATAACTAAAATATTATACAATTTTAAGTGAGTACATACATGGAATGCTTCAAGGAATGTTTTATACGAAAATGCGAAATTTTGACTAGACTTTTCTTTCATTGACAATTCCAAACATTTTCTTTTCTTTTAGTGGTAAGTATAGCGGATTCATACAAAGGTTTTTACTAACGAACCTACAGAAAATATAGATTCAATATAGATAGGCGAATTAAAATGTAGGATATGAACATTGAAAACTGCAGATATGTCTAATAAACCTTTGAATCGAATAACCTAACATTATTATTTTTTTTACCCTAGTTTCGAAGGGTTTTTTGATTAAAAGCAAAGAGTTTCATGTCCTTATAAGACAAGTTATACAACATTTATTTATCATAGTAAAGTTTGAGATTTATCATTTTATTTACTGTCATATAAAAGGTATACAGGAGCCTTATGTTTAGCAGAGGACGCCTTTTTGCTGAAATGATGATAACGTTGATGTCATCAATATTAATATTTTAGATATATACAGTACATATTCTGTACGCTGTATGTATTGACTACACTGTCTGCTAACAGCAAGATAGTTTAGTTCGGATATGTAATCGACAACGACTGACATTTAAATATTTAATTCGGATAATAATATTTCTTAAATATGTTTAAAAGTGTAGTTACAGTAATAGTTGCATACGACACCGACTATTGTCTGCGCTGACTTTGAACTCTGAACACAAAATGTCCGCATAGGCTTATCTCCACCTCAAAAGATCTAATTAACAGTTCATCATCTGCTTAGCCTCTTCCCAACTATGTTGGAGTGGGCTCCCAGTCAAACCGGATTCAGCTGAATACAAGTATTTTACGTGGAGCAGCTACCAGACCTCCACAACCCATAAACGGGGTAACACGGTACTTCTTGGCAAGACTGGTTCCAGATTTTTGGGCTTCTGACAATCCGTAACGAGTGCCAAAGATCTCCAAATGACAGCCGGGACCAACGGCTTAACGTGCTTTCCGAAGCACGGAGGTGTCTCGGTATGTTAAGATGGTCACCCATCCACAGACCAACCTCGGCAAGCGTTGCTTAACCTATGCAGCTGTTATAATTTAGCCACGAGCTCCTCAGGTTTACAATTACTGTAAGATAAATGTCAGTGTGATAGATATTTTTTAATCAGAGTTCGAAGTTTGCGCAGACATAAGTTTGTATTGTGTGGACGCACTATAAGTAGGTAAAAGTGGTATGTTAGACGCCAGATAAACTTGCAATTACAGTAAGTAGATTGTCCTTTCCCTCCCTTCGTACCCGAATAATAAATTGAACCGTTTTTCATTACTAGAGAATGTAAAGGATCACGATAGAAGTCGATTCAGGACAGCTTTATGTATTCATTTCTGTTTTTCATATTAAGAAAGTCAATAAATGTATAGGGTCAATGACCGTTATTGCACATGTATCTGGCGCCGTCTCTAGTAGTTTATTAAATGACTCTGATACTTATATACATTGTGATACCTATTTAACATTTGAAACAACATTGATCCCAACAGGACTCAAGTGTTTTGAGATATTTTCTTTTTCTACTCCTACTTAATGAGAATGAGTTTCAACGTTAGTTTATGTAAAAAATTATATTTTTAGGTACTTAAATAAATATTGAACCACGTGTAGTAGTATAATTAACCGTTTTATCATCTTTTTCCAGATTTAGTGTGAGTAAGGCTCTATTAGCGATTGGGTTCTCTAAAATTTCAAATCTATGTAGGAGAAATCAAGAATTCGATAAAATAATATGTATACCTGAATCAGATGCAGTAGCAGTGGATTATGAGCCCTCAATATACAGCGGACCTCAAAGAGGTATTCGAAATTATTCCTGTCCGTTTGTGTACATATCGTTTAGTATAACCTCTATGGGTGTATCTCCGACCGTGTCTCTGAAGAACAGCCCGACGATGGCAGAGCTGGGCACTCTTTTAAGGATGGGCAGCAGGTTTTGCAGCCTGCAGGCCCTGGCCAGCTGCAGCGGGTATGTGCGGCGACAGTACTAGAAGGAAAAGCGATTGTTAGTGCTAATAGGTTGGTATTAAAAAAATGATTGGTTCTTGAGGTTAGACATACAGTGTTTTCCAGAAGTACTTACGTAGACATGTTATTATTCTAAGGTGAGCTTGGGTAGCTGATACATTAAAATATAAAAAACCTAATTTTTTTTTCATTTTACCCGAAAAAACGACAAAAAAGTTCCGAAGAAACGATTTTTGAAGCAGTTTGTTACAGTTGGTGGCATTTACTTTAGTTTAATTCAATCACAGATTCGATGTCACCAACTGCATCAGACTGCTTGAAAAGTCATTTTCTTCGGAACTTTATAGTCGTTTCCTGTGGTAGAAGTATTTAAAAAAAAAGTCCTATTTTTATGGATTGATATTTTTTCCTTAATGTATATCAGCTACTCAACATCACCTTTATATGACCACGCTCATCTGGAACACCCTGTATATTTTGAAGAATTTTTCGTCAACTTCCTCGAGTAGATAGTAGTTGGCAGTGTTGAGGTTGTGTTGATAAAGACTGAAAAACTCAAAAAGTTCTCTTACCTCTGATAGCATATACACCGACTGGCCGTAGAACCCAGCGACGGCAGTAGCATTCTTTAGCTTTATGCTATCGGTGTCCATGTTGCTGGGGCTGCTCCCCCCATCCCTCTCCCAACAGGTCTTGAACAGCAAGATATTCCGGAGACACGCATACTCATTTGGATCCGGACCCACTTTAGTAACCTCTATCAACGCCAATTCAAAAAGGCTAGCCTCATTTTTACCATCCATATTTGAATTGGTCCTTTCTATTAGCAAGTTTAAATTCAACGGGTACAGAAATTGTGCAGCTCCAAGTACGAAGAGATTTTTCCAGGATTCTTCTATCAGGGTGAGTCGGTCTTCCATGGGGAGGTTGTGGAAAGCTGGGACGTGTTTGGTCCACGTGATGTTCATGAAGAGTAATCGGGCAGCCGCTTCGCAGATGGTGGCGGGGTCGGGAGGGGTGAAGAGGAACGGTGTCAGACTAATGGGTGTGGTTGGCGGAGGCCGCGGTGTCTCCGGACTCTCAAAGAGGATGGGATAGCTGTAAGGGTTGTATATCGGCAGTACTGGTGCCGATATCAGGTTGTGCTTCGGCAGAGTTAGATTCAACGGCGGCGGGACCGGTCCGCCGGCATCCGCACGGGGCGGAGATTCTTTCATGAACAGCGCCATTTGACGACGAATTGTTGAGTTCCGAGGACCTCTTTCATGTTGAACGGCTGTAAAGAATTTTTTTAATCATTCCAACGTGTTTTTGCACCAAATATTAAATGTTGTATTCTAAGTACCTAAGGTTAAAAGTTAATTTTATTTAAAAATGTCAGATTTAATTAATATAAAAATCTTTCTCAAATACTGCTTGGAAATGGTTATGGTTGTATTATAAGTATTAGTATGTGCAAAAAGAAATAAGAATGACAGTAGCAGAATGTGACTTTTCTAAGTCCCTCCAGCTTCAAGACTTACCGTCTTTATTCATGCCAGCCTGCAGGCACTTGTCGAGCCTACAGGCGCGGCACTGGTTGCGATGCGCCTTGTCGACGAGGCAGCCGCCAGGCACGCGCGCCTTGCACGTGTAGCGTCGGTCGCGTCGCACGGAGCGCTTGAAGAAGCCCGCGCAGCCGTCGCAAGCGAACACGCCGTAGTGTTTACCCGACGAGTGGTCGCGGCAAACGGCGCAAGGCACGTCGTAGAGGATGCGACCTGGTGGATGAACTGGTGATGAAATATATTGGAAAGTAATGTTCTATCCCGACTGGTCATCAAAAAGTGTCAATAGATGCAGTTCTAAGGTTCTCTTATATCGGCTGTGCCCGGGATGTAGCCGGGCCGTGGTATGTGCGGAGTTCAAAAACATATCGGTGCGAACAACTTATATGAACCCGTTCACACACGAAAAAAATATACAATTTTCATTTTTCTACATTTAGGTAGATTAGCACCTTCTCTTCTGATATGATGTATATGTCACAGCCAAATAGCTTAATCAGCCGTTAAATTAAAAGCCCAGCCTTTTCATTGAATTGCACCGTTTAATCAGCGACATAAGTGGTATGAGCAAGTCATTAAACGATATTGAACAAAATATGTCACTTAGGTCGCTGAAAATCGGCGCATTTAAATTAAAAGGCTAGGCCACCAATTAAACGGCTGATTAAGCTAAATGGCTGCGATTTATATATTATTAGAACTTATACACGTAATAGTCCGTACTAGTTTTGCTAGAATAGACTTCATGGCCCATCTTTGATCTGCAAACCTTGTTACAAGACATTCGTCGTAAAGTTAACGAATCTCTTTTTCTACATCGTAGGTACATAATATAAAACGGTCGGCTGTAAATGTTTAGAGTTACTCTTGTACAACAAGAGCCACCCACTAATAAATCAAAGTATACTGTCGCCAGAGCCGGCCACCGCTAGCTATTACTGCGCCCCGAGCCGGTGCGAAGCCCCGCCCCGGGGAGGCATAATTTATAGGCACCCGGCCTTTTCCTGCCGAAACATTCGTCATTGAGTGAACTCGAACAATTTGGCACGCAATTAAGTTTTAATTTAATCGATAAGATAAATAAACAAATGTAATGTTTTAAGATTGAATTTAGACAAAACGTTGACTTAGCGGCGTCAAAATTATACTCGGTCATGAATCTCTATAGTTTTAATCTATACATTGTTAAAATAATTCGATTCTGGAATACAGGTTTAGCTGTATTATCTACAACACAAAGCACAAAATTACACGTCTCGAAGACATTGCTACGTTCGTAGCACGTCTACGAAGCTACGTTCGCTTTGTCTACGCTGCGCCGTAGAATCTCCTAGTCTAGTCTACGCACTAAGTTAAAGAGGTATTAATTTATGATCATGGTCTTATCTACCCAAACGCCGTGTGCCCAATGGGATTTTCTATGGAAAAAACGACACATGTTCATCCACAAATTAAACTCCTAAATAAAGTGTTTCTCTCGTTGTCGCAAAAAAGCTTTGATAATTTTATGCAGCAGTTTAGCTGTACGCAATCAAGTAAAATTTATTAGGCATTATCAAATCTTGATAACGATTGGTGTACAGCAACCGCGTTAGACTCAACACATAAAACACTGGATATTAACTACTACTCTCTATTAAATCGTCGAGTTAAAAGCATTGAAATGTTCTTGTCAAAATATTTTCTGCACGCAGGTCGTTTTGAAGGCATCATTAAAGCGAATGTGAATGGCCGCTGCGTACAGAAGATTGGCGGTGTGCTGTCATTCATTGCGCTCTTGTAAAAAAATACCACGCTCGTTGCTTGTGCTGGATTATTTTTTGTTGGGTTCCGCTCATTATTTAGGCTTTTTTGGAGTCCACATTTTGAACAGTAAATTTTGTTTTGATTATTTTTATGTATTATGCGGAATTTGAATGAGCCAATTTTTTCTAAGAAATTATATTCTTAACCTCAGAAAAATCGGATACATCTAAGTTTAAAAATTGCTATTCGATGAATGTGAATTCAATTGTCACTTTATACGGTTTTTTATGTGAATAATCTAATTGAATTTACCAGACTTCCCGTCACTTGAAACTTTTCGTTATATTGAAAAGAACAAGACAGAATCATCTTGAAACTTCGTTCAAGAGTATAAATAATATTGAATTTGTGTGAACAAAGAACTTAGGTACTTTTTAATTTGAAATGAAGCCAACTAGCTTAATAAGCCGTTTCATTAAAAGCCTAGCCTTTTCATTGAATGCGTTGTTTAATTAGCGACATTAGTCACATGGGAATATTGATCAAAAGATGAAACTTAGGTCGCTGAAAAATCGGCGCAAATAAATGAATAGGCTAGGCAACCAATTAAACGGCTGATTAAGCTAATTGGCTGCGACATCTACACAAACTAGACTAGAAAATTCGTCAATCCAACGATTAGTACTCAGATATTAAAATATCGTGGTGCATGTGGTTCTCATAAAACCATCAATTATATCCGAACGATCCTTTACCACGGTACCCTAACCCGAACACAAAACGCTGTCTGATCCCACGGCTGTGAAGATAATACGCCATTTTCTTCCGCCGCCCAAATCGTCCAGTCGAAAAGGCATAAAGGTAAACTGAACAAGACATCCCATATTCAATACACTTGCGAAGCAGGAAACGCGGTGTCGAGTGTTCGCTAAAAACGACTAAACAATGCCAGAAGGAGAGCGGGAATAAATCGGGCAAGATAGATAATTATGGGTTCAGTACAAAGACAAGTATTGTACATAATAAAAGTCGTGGATTCGATGTACAGCTTTGTTTTTTTTTGTCGATTCTCGATTTTATTCTGTATTTTAAAAGCACTTGATCACAGTTTGGAAATGGAATGTTTTCGAATGGATAGGTATCGGTTAGGTTTTGATTTGGAAAAAGAATGCTGTCTGTTTTTTTTTCCAAAAACAATTTTTATTTGTCTAAAACTTTTTATTTCTGTTACATTGTGGCCAGAGTGTCAGACACATAATTAGGCGTATCGCTTCCGAATCACCCATAACGATCTTTATCAACCGTGCGAACATCCACCTGCGTCAAGTGGACCCGGTACTCATGTGTCAGATCCCATAGCGTGACTCCTCATCGATTAGGGTCAAAACTAACGCACGATTATTAATCAAGGATGCTATTTAAATTACAATTTATTTGAAATAGTCTGCCCGGGAAGTTCCCACATCATTTTGGTGTGACTTTTGAGAGTAAAGCGAACCCTAGTTGTGAATGCGATATGATCATTGTTTGGAACGGAAGCTATATGGTAATATGGATGTTTCCTGAGTAAAAAAAAAGGTTTTTATTTAGTACATCAGTTAGATTATCGAAACATATTGGAAACGTATTTTTTGTTTTATCAAATCAATAAAAATTTACAAATCAACGATCAGGAGTGGGGGCTTGTGACGTCACTTTCCGGTAAAAGTGTATCGGTCTGTGACGTCACGCCAGTTTTAAACGCACTGTATCGTTTTCATTTCTTGTAATCGTGAAAAAAGAAAAAATACGTATCCAATATTTTTTGGAAATCTATGTGACGGATTAGGAGGCCTTTGCCCTGCAGTGGGACGGAATAGGCTAAAATAATAAAAAATAGGTAGAATAGGTTATGTGACGGACTAATTATATTCTTTCAGGAAACATACCCATTTGACGAGGATGACTTTGGTAATAGTTATTTATGATATTAGTGCGGTAAAGTGATTTTTACAAACGAGTAGTAACGAATGTAAGCACGAGACGAAGTCGAGGGCTTACCATAGTCACGAGTTTGTAAAAACCAAATCCGCACGTGTGTCATACAACGTTTTTCGACACATTTGCGAGAAAACATTACAATAAGTAATGAAACAAACTTTTTGTCTCTAGAAATCAGTCGGAAAGTCGCAACAATCTTTGACGTTTCTAATATGAAAATGGCGCGAATTTGCAAAGGGCGCCACATGCGCGTGGTGAAAATTAAAACCACATACTTTATTTTTTTTATTTATCTTCTCTCATTTTCTCTACAATATTAAAATGAGACAAACGTATACAGCAAAAGCGCTTCCAAGGAGGTTCGATCATTCAGCTTATTTATTCTCGTGATGTGAAACTCCTTGGTGGAATTCTTATTAATTTTTATAGAAATTAAAAAAAAAACCGTAAAGAATACGCACGGCGCTATACAACGGAGTTTGCGGTAAAATATGTACTTAGGTGAGAGTACCTACTTTGCCGCACGCTCCATAGTGTGGTGCATAATTTTTAACTTTCGAACAATGCATACAGGCTTCGTAAATGCATTTTTTGAGCAAATGTGTTGAAAAAGACATTTGCAGCCATGTCACGTGATAACCGAAAAAAATATTACATTCATAAAAATACAAGTAAGTACATACTATTATATTATTACTATTTTTCCGTCCAACACTTCGGAGTCGTATCTATCTACTTTGTTGCGTGTCTTAGCCAAGCCTTTGTTTGCGTGTAATGAAGTAGGTACATAATATTTCATTGGATATCTCAATTTAATTTTTTTGTTCCAAAAAGTACTTATTTGTCAAGTCCTTATTTTTTAGGAGGAAATATAGAGTGATTTTTCACTTTCTATAGAAAACTTAAAATCGCTCTCTCTCTCACTCTCTAAACTCTTTTTCGAAAATGTTTTCAACTAACTTTTTAGACCTGGTTGGATGGCGACAAACATAATCTAATAGCCTGAGCAAATAAATGTAAAAAAAAGCGAAATACCTCTAACAACACTTAAATTGAAAAATGAACATCAATAAATAAATAATACACTCATAATATAGCCCAATTACCAAATAGCTAATAATGATCGGTATCAGTATCGGGTCAGTTCGCGGGGTGGGGGACGTAGTGGGGGAGTGAAAGCAGCAGATGCGCACACGCAGCTCGTGGGAACACTGCGGATGGGACAAATTGGCCCGGACACGTCATCATGTCATCCCGCGAGCTGCTAATTAGCGAACGGAGGTAACGTGGATGGTAATAAAATGCCCATTAGTGTCATCCCTGTTTGTTTAGTGGACTACTCACACGGTGTAGCGTGTATTGATATTTGATGGGTAGTAGATAAATAACAAGTCGATACTATTAAATTGGTTGGCAAGTTGTTTGAGTATGCACAAAGTTAAAGTTGATTAAATTAAAGAAAAGAACAAACTAAACAGAAATAATTAATACAAATTAAAAAAAGAAACAATAATAAAACTCACTTGACGAAGCCGTTACGGAGTGCATGATACTCCTGCTATATCGACATTATATCTGAAAAGAAAGATAACTGATAAGAAAAAATTCATATCCATCAGAAACATTTTCACACAGGAACCATCGCGTGAAATAATTCTCAAGTGCAAATCTTTCGGTCGCGGTTTTCAAGAGCACTCCAAGCCCAATGCAAAGAAAAGAATCAATCAAGAATGGCAACAAATGTAAGAAAATAAAGTTCCATTGTACTTTTGCATTGTGGCTGACATCTTTTGGCCACAAAGCTGAGTGCTACTCATGTTTTTGTTCATAATTCGCATTGTTTTAATGGCCACTTGTTGTAAACGGTCATTGAGTGAGAGCCATCGAGGGCTGCCGTTTGATTTGGTACAATTATACGACAAAGTATGGTCGTGTGAACTGAAATTGTATTTGCATTTTGATTGTGTTTTAGAACGTTGAGACAAATTTGGTTGCTTTCTCCAATGGGTTAGGGTTCGAGAATAGTTTGAAGTTGCAGTTGCTTAATTAAGACTATCAAAACGAATTGCAGATTTGTGTTGTACCTAGGCATCTACATACTATCATATTTTAATTAGATTTGCGTAAAATATTAAGCAAATATAACAATGAAAGAGAGGTTAACAAAAAATATTTACAATCGATTTGCTTAAAAATAGCACACAATGAAAAAACAGAAATTACTCAAAGGAGTCCAAAGAATTTTCTTCGAAATCAAACAATGAGCATTTTGTTTGCGTCAAGCATAAAGCTGCTGCATCCCGGGATTTTGAGGTACAGTAGCAGAATTTCTCACTCTTTGTCTGTCGGTCACTCAGAAGTTGGGATTGCATCTTTTTGCAAACGTAATTACGGGCTCGCAAAACAGGTAATTAGGTTCGGATAATCCCAGTAAGTACCGGGACAAAGGCTCGGATGAGCCGGGACTATGGCCGGGCCCAAAAGGCCTGGTGTGCGCTGGAGGGTTAACAACAAAAGCGAAACCAATAATAACATCGGAAAGTCGGTAGCTTCTTGCTTTTAAAATTGAGATGGCACAAAAAATCACTAATACGTTTTTTGAATGTTTGGGACTAAATAGCGAAGAGAATTTGCGGACCATTTTTTTTTTAAGTTTGACTTTATGCAGCTGTTGTAATAACAAACATGTACGGTATGGGTTTATTAATCTGCAATATTTGGGATGTAATGTATTGTAATGTGCTGTGCTTTAAATAACCCGTAAGTATGAACTGACTTTATGATTTTATAGAGGCTTTAGGGAGAGTGTCAAGAAAAACAAAATGCTGAGAAAGCTTTAAATTAATCATATTTAAACACTATGGGACACTCCTATATTATGGATGATTATCGCTACTGAGCAGTTTTAATAAAACGTGTTGTAAAAGAAAAATTAGCAACTATTTATAAATAGCACAAGGATTTACAATTTTCGGTTGACTATTGCAGTTAAAAGACCTTTGTCACTACTTTGTTTGCAATACACTACCGGGGCTTACACATTTAGATATTATTAAAAAGGTGACACAGACACACGATACCTGACCAAAGGACCAAGTAGGTAATATCTTTTTAATTATAATATATAAGTATAATGTCGATATAAAGAAATCGTTTTACGAATGTGACTTACGCTGCTTTACAAGATCTCCTGTGTAATGCCAGCAAACACCGATAACATTCGTCTTGACGTGTTAAAACAATTAAAAATTAATCCAATGAGCGTGACGCCAGCACATTAATAGGAAACTTTAACAACTTGACAAATAAGCGAAAATTAATTTCAGTATTAACAGCTTGGTTATTGTTTTCTATCGAAAAATTCATTTAACGCCACCTACTGGTAAAATTACATTTTTGTAATAGGAGATTAGCGAGTTTAAGAGGTTTGATTACGTAATCATTGGACAAAAGGTACCGTAGGTACATACTGGGCGAGTTTCCCATTGGTCTACAATTATGGGGACCTAAGTTTCGTCGTTTTTCGATAAATAGGTATTTAGCTTGAGGAATGGTCAAATAACTATCTATTCGTTAAAAATATTTAGTGAATAACTGAAAAATTGGACGAAAAACGCATTCCATCGTGCCCAAAATGTTTAACATTGAAAAAAAAAAAACAAATGATTTCTTCCGCTCTGGGTGGAGCGGAGGGAGTGTCAGACTCTATGTGACTAAAACCCATCCGTGTTCCTCCTCATGCCCTTTGCGTTCCAGGGCCGCGGTGACACTCTTTCTAACAAATTCCGCAACCTGCCAGGGTTGCGGAATGAGAAAAGAAGGAAGAGCAAAGAAGACGGGGCCCATTAGGGCCAAAGCCCTAACGGGCCCCGTCTACTGTGCTGTCATCTCTTTGAGGCGTGCGTGGAACACGACGCGCCGTCTACCCAGGCATGATTCAGATCGGACAGCGCCCAGTATCTACACCTACATCTCTAAACAACGACTGCATAGAAGAAAGAAAGAAAGAAAATTAGTAGGTACACAATGTAGACAAGAATAAACTTGAATTTTAAAACAAAACATTGGAACCGCATACAGCTCGTTTCTCATCAAAAACTTCTCTAGCCGTATTTTATTAATTCCACTGTAGAAACTCAATTTATCCTAAGTTCTGTCTAATATTATAGGTAAAAATGAAATTATTTGTTTGAATGTTTGTTAATCAAGCTCGCCTCAACAGCTGAACAGATTTAGATGTTATTTACAACACATTTAGACTGTGGCTTTGATTGGAACATACAATAATTTTAGTCCGGGACAAGTACCTATCTTAGCGAAGCTACTGGGAAAAGCAAGTCTTAAATTAGTTATTCAGTATCTAGTTATTTTGAGTGAAATGATTTTGAATATTATTTAGATAGATACCGGAAGTTTCAGTTTATCCAAAGTGCCAAAATGTACCATACAGCTTTTAACATACGTGGCATTTATCAAAACTGCAATAATGTCCCTTACGTTAATTGATACTTCTGGCATCAATATTATACAAATGTAAACTATTAAATATTATATTTATTTCTATAAATATAATATTTAATAGTTTAAAACGCGTTGATTTTTAAGAGCATCGCTACCGGCTTTCTTATTTGATTTTCTTTTTGAACTTTCTCATTGCAACTATGTCATTTAAACTATACAACACTTATAGGGCCTCTTAGGCCCATGTTCCAAAATGTAAACTCCAACTCAACTCGTACTCCAACTCCATCGGAGCATCAATCTGTCAATGACTGTATATGTGATAAAAATAGTTGACGTGACAAATTCAAGTTTTCGTTCTCGAGAGATGAGGAAGCAAATGCGCGTAAACGCGTTTGCTCATCTCCCGAGCACGTTTTCGTGCTCATGTTGGAGTTGGGGTTCAGAAATAACAGAAATAAAGACAAAACTGTTCTGAATCGATATCTATCGTGATCCTTTATATTTTCTTGTAATGAAAAACGATAATTAACCGTCCAGCTACAACGAGATATTGGAAAGGGTTTTAGAAGTGCAGTTTGGAAGATGATATGACTAGAAGGAGGTGACTACTACAATGCCGTCTAATAGAGAACTTTAGTTCTGAGTTGACATCCCATTTTTTTTGAGATCAGGATGAATGACAAGACATGAAAACATTGAAGCATCATTGTCACGCTTTATTGGCGGGTATACTTTCCGTGTTCCATGTTTCTTGACGTGCCAGTGACCTAGATAAGTTACTTAAGTACTGAAACCTAGCTATAACGCCTAATTAAAAAGTACAAATCAATGTAAAGACAAACAGAGAGAAAGAAGTTGTATTTTTTATTAACACAAGCCGGATGCCGTTGGGATTTGTGATATACAATCTTTGTTCCCCTTAATTAACCTCTTTACGATTAAATAAGAAATAATTTCTTTCTTATGAACCTAAGTCTGCAAGTTAAGGGTGTGCATTGTCTGTCTGTGTAATGCATTAATTAATTAATTCAAGACTTTAGTAGGTTACCGATCGTGGCAATTTGCATGACTAATTGCCTAACATTTTGTAAAACAGCATCTCAGTTTTCCTAAACCCGTTTTTTTAAACGATAATGACATACATAAAGCAACCCCTTCACTCTCGAAGTCGAAAATATCAAGTTACGTTAAAAGTATTTCTTAGCCCTCTCGGTACCCGCATGTACTTGATAGCCTATTTGACGGCAGAGGAACGACCTACCGCAGCCTACAATAGGTGGTCTTAACGACCTAGGCAAAGGTATTGATTTAAAAAAGGTCCAAAATGTACCTGGCATGCGCTATCGAAATGTCATGTGATCAATCAATTTGCACCCGTCATTGCATAAAGATTGTCACATGGTTTATTATAATAGGGTAGTATTTAAACGAGTGACTGTATATTAAAGTTTTAAGTGACAAAAATAATTAATTTACGTTATAGTATTACTGAGTGAGCGACTGACTGCGGGTGACGAGAAATCAACATAACAGCGACTTACACACATTAATTTGAGTTACTTAATATACAAAATGAGAAGCTTCATAATATTTGAGCGACCTAATATTTATTTGAGTGTCAACGTTACATCCTGCATTTTTTCAATATTTGGCAAATGATATTTCTGGGTGGTTTAAAAAAAATAACCACGAAGGGGATGGCGGTCATCCCCTTCTAACCTAACTTGTCCGAGTCGGGGTGCCCCAATTCCCGAGCTCGGATCACTTGCTCTTACGCACTAAATAAAACACCAAAATGTTAAAACATCAATTGTCTCTGTATTTCTAGTCGTGCACTTAGTAATTTAGTCGCACGACTAGAATTTTAATATCTGAAATTGATTAATCACAACCCACTTTTTGTAAGCTCGTTCTGGATTTTATTATTAATCAATATTCGTCGTTAGTTTAGTAAATTTTTCGCTTACTCAAATTAATACCGGTCAGTTATTAAAACAGTATCTCATCATCAGTCGCTAAGTAATTTTTTTATTCGATCGTTTTATAATTTTCCATTATAATATAGTCTAGGCAAATTAAGCTGAAAATAAGGCTAACTTTGTAGTTGCGGATTTTGTTTGAAAGAGTTACCGCGGCCCTGGAACGTAAAAGGCACTAGGAGTAGCATGGATGGGTTTTAGTCAGTAAAAGTCTGACACTCCCTGCCGCTCCACCCAGAGCGGAAGGGATCATTTGATGATTCCCATCCTTAAAAAAAAGGATAACTTTGTAATAATTAATAACTCTTTTTTTTTGCCGTTAACGTGCGGAGTATAGGCAGGGAAGTATGTTAAAATGTATCCCACAAAAAGGTAACCCCCGCATGTTCATCTTAATAAAACATCTAATTTCAGTAGTAACGCGGCTCCAAAAACATGCCAGTTTTATAACTGGCATGGTTTTGGAGCATAGGTAGTAGAGATCGAGTTTAACAAGTAGGTCAGTAGGTAAATTAAACATTTTTAATCCGTGCAACTATCCTATTTTTTAAAGAATGTTTATCTCTTATTTAGTACTTCAAGCTAAAAATTAACTAGGTACCTAAGTACTTTCTTTTCATCAAATTATTCAATTACCTACTTAAATATTTTAATTCGATGATCAACTAATTTGAACATTATCTGTTAGCGCAAGTTATTAATATCAGTTGTTTGCGATAGCGATTCAAGCAAAAATGTAACTGAATTAAATTAGGTTTAATTTTAATTTACTTACAGGCCATGTCTGACTTAATTATAAAAAAACACAATTTTTAACGACATTTCTTAGGGCGAAAATGTTTAGTTCCGACAAAATAAATTAGTTTTTTTTACATACCTATTGTAAAAAAAATAGAGAAGTACCTAACTTGTTTTTTCTAGTTTTTATTGAAATTAACGCGTTTTTTTTTATAAACTTTTTATTTTGTTGATATATGGTATTAGAAGAGCTAAGATCAAATACACGATTCAAGAAAAAAACTTAAATTTGTATTTTGGACAGGTTTAAAACTAATTTGACTGGACTAGTCGCTCCGCTAGTAGGTTAGTAGTGATGACCTACTAGCGGAGCGACTAGTCCAGTCAAATTAGCTTTAAACCTGACAAAAATACCAATTTAAGGGACAGGAAATAACAGGAAATAAAAGCCGCAAGAAAAATAGATGAATTATATCGCTATTTATATATTAGTACTATCTATAATGAGTGCTGCTATGTGTAATATGTCTGTTATTCTGATGTGTAAAGCCACTTAAAGTTTCATCATAATCCGTTCAGTAGTGTTTGAAATGAAAGAGTAAAAAACATCTAGGTATCTATATCCTCACAAACTTTCACATTTTTTATTGTATTACATGTAAGTGTATTACGGTATGTTAATAAGTACAATTAAGAATATTAAATAGTAATGCATTTTTCTGATTTAAAAACGTACGCTGTCTACTTTTAACTACTGAAAAACTTAGTTATTTTAAACATCTGCAATTAACAAGCAGACTATATTTTTGAAAGATATAGACGAGCTCCATGAGAAGGACACACAAGACCAGATATTTCATAACTGTAATGGAACCCTAATAAATTGGCGTCCCTTAATGATTTCAAATTTATCAGACACAGTCCTTACAAATAATGACGATCCTGTTTTATGGATGGAAAATCATCAAATGAGTTCTTACGCTCTAGGTGGAGCGGAAGGGAGTGTTCTAACACGGGAGTGTTAGAAAACCACACAACCCATCCATGTTTGTGGAAGGGATTCCACAAACATGGATGGGTTTTAGTCAATAAGATTCTGATCTTACGGACTAAAACCCATCCGTATTTCTCCAAATGCCCTTTGCGTTCCAGGGCCGCTGTGACACTTTCGAACAAATTCCGCAACCCTGGCAGGATTGAGAGCCCTGTGTTAACTATTTTACTGTACTAGACTACTACATTACCCCATTTTCCTAATCCCTACTTCCCTACTAATATTATAAATGCGAAAGTAATCTAAAAGCTAAAGTAAAGCTCTGTCTGTCTGTTACGATTTAACGCTGAAACGGCAGAACGGATCGTCATAAAATTTGGCAGATATTATAGCCTGGGATATGGAGAAGGACATAGGCTACTTTTTTACGCGATAACTGACATCCACGCGAGCGGAGCCGCGGGCAAAAGCTATAGTAATATATGTAAAAGACAATTGCTGAGCATTGTTTGATAAATTGCTAGGCCATGTAATTGTTCCTACCTAAATGTAATTAAACATACAATAATAAAGACTTGAGATTGCAAAACATTCGCAAAACTGTAACACATCGTTTTCGATCTTGTGTCAATTGCGCACAGCCAAGATAGTTATTATGTCTTTGTTCACTAAAATTATTATTTAGATTTGCGCAGCATTTATAGTAGTTAACAGCGGCTTCACTGCAGTATTTAGCAGCTTAATAAAGTATGAATAAAAAAACACTTACAAAATATTTTATAGCAAAATCAGCCGCAGCACTAATTGATTGTTCTTATCACTAAATTGGTACTAATTTCAATAAAAAAATTGTGTTACTTAATTTTGTAAAAAGTACTAGTTTCGAAATAATCAACTAATTTTTATTTTCACTCAAAAAAAGTTTCTAAAGTCACTATTCACTACTAATATAGTCACTAAGTAAGTAAATACCACTTCACTGTTAAAAAAAAAATGGCAAATATATCTGTCTATTTGGCTACGTCAATGTTTACCTCAGAGGGCTGGTTGGTGATTGAGCGAATCTTGCGCAGCCCGCTGGGGTTGGACAGAACGGCGCGCGGCGGCAGCGGGGAGCGTGGGCACGCCCCAACCGTTGTCCATTTGAAGTCATTCATATTTGGAACGATCAATGATTTATTGATGAGCCACTTTATAAAGGAAAGCATGGGACTGAATATTTGGAACTTGGTGTGCTAATTTCGTAGTTTGTCAATTAGGTATTTCTCTTCAATGTATATGTGATTAAACTAGGACATTATGAATAAAAAAATAAAATAAATAAAAATGTTTATTTCAATTACATAAAGCATTAACATACGTGACTTGGAGATCACCTTTTAAGCAAGAAGATGCTTGTGTTAGATGACTCCGCTCTTCCTAAACATCATATACAGTGTATCGACCGGCTGTAATCATTCGACATTCATTATTATTTTACAGGAAATGTATCCAAGTCCTATTTAATTATGGTGAGGATCTGGTGATGGATTTTGGAGACAGGCATGCAACTCCTCACTTGATGGGAATAGTTGAATACTTAGTTGTATGTTTGATGTTGGCAACATTAAAATTGCAAAACCATTCAACTCTTTATCAGATAGGAATGCAATGCCAAGTCTACATCCGCGATTAACAAAATGACTACTCAGCCTAAGTAGAAATGACCTTAGAACAATAATAGGGACAATTACGGGCCGTTGTCCCCTAAGCAAACATCTCTATAACATAGGCGCCACGGACAGCCCACTCTGCAGGGGCGGTTTTGACGTCGAAGAATCAGCCACCCACGTCATCCTGGAATGCGAGGTCGTGGCTACTGCAGTGTTGTCACCACATGATTCATTAAATTACTCCAAAAAAAAGAGGACGTTCTCAATGCGGTTAGGTATATTTTTCCGTTTTATTTCAAACTTTTTTAAAGCGATTCTTCTTGCTTAAATATTTCTTTCTGTTCGAGTGTTTGAAATAAGATCGAAAATATTTCACAAGGAAAATATAAGTTTGTTTGCCTGTCAATGTGAAAGTATTCGTCGATGCGAGACGTTGTACATATGTATATTTTTAGAAAGCTGAATATCTAAATTACCAGTTTGTGATGTTTTCGCGCAATGTATAATAATTATCTGAAACCGGTTCGCCGGTTTACCCCGGTAGTGATCCCCGGTCTATCCACTCCAAGGATCAGATCGCCTGATTACGCGGCGAGTTCGTGAGGTACTTGCAACTGCAGCTTGATACCCAGGAAGCGAGCAGCAGAAAGACCCACTGAACGTTATCCCTGATGGTGATGTAAAGAAGCGGCGTGAAGAATCACCATTCACGGCTCGGTGCAGAGGTTTGTGGTGTAGTTTTGGTGGTTAGTTCCCTCCCAAGGCGTATCGTCGGTGTGCCCTCGTTCGTGCGCGTAAATACCGTTACTTAACTCCCAGTTTTAAAAAACGTGTTGCAACTGTGTTCTAAATCTGCATGTTTAAACGTAATGGTTTCTGTGCCATATTTAGGTTTTGGGTGTTAAATTAGACGATTACTTCCAACATATTTTTTATGTTATGTAAAAGTGTTTACCTATTCTATTTTATTTTGTGGTGATATTCAATTTATGCGTTTTTTTATTATTTAAAAAATATATACGTATTTAGTGTAAAAATGTGTTTTCTTCCATTTTTTTACACTACACTACCCAAAGTGAACAAATCCTCGGAACTGTGAGGTCGCTCCGCGAAGCCTGTGAAGATCCCAGGAAACTGCTGTGCTTCTGGGCGGAGCTAGGCTGGTTAACTTAGCCAGGACACCTACGCAGAACGGACCGAATGGGAGTCTAAGGCTGCGTTTCCACCAGAAATGTGCGAGGATTCGTAGCGAGGGATGTGTTTGTTAAGAACCAATCGAACGGCTTCATTTACCCAGCCTCGTTCAGCGCAAGCAATTCTATTGGTTCGTAATAAACACATCCCTCGCTACGCATCCTCACACATCTCTGGTGGAAACGCAGCCTAAGTGCGGAAAAGGGAGTCCCTACTCTACTCTACTACAGAAAGGAATAGTTGAATCGTGTTTAAAGATTTTGGCTGTTGGTAAAATAAACATTGCAAAGCCTCTCGATGATGTGTCTTGGAGACAAAATTGCAACTCCGCAACGGATGAGAATTGAGGAACCGTGTTAAAAGATGTTTGTTGTTGGTAACATAAATATTATATTTTATATTACTATGAATTTACTATGTTATAAGGTATGATGGGGTTGACATATCCTTATTGGACAAAAACCCCTAAATTTATATTAAAAAAAATAAAGATTAAAAAAAAAAACAAAAATATTGCATAAACTCTCCATCATTGAACACCTATGGGTCTGATGATACTCGTATGTTTGAGTGACAAAAATGCTACTTCCTATCGGATGACAGTCATAAAATCATTCTATCGATTTGCTTTTTTCGTGAAATAAGTGTAATGTTGTGTAATGTTTTTCGTAAAAATCCATCGAATCGGTAAATAACTGCATGGTTACATGCAGTTATTTACCGATTCGATGGATTTTTTGTGTTGTAATTTACTAAAACCGACCAAGTGCGAGTCGGACTCGCGTACGAAAGGTTCCGTACCATTATCTATAAAAACGACAAAAAAAACTCGTTTGCTGTATGGGAGCCCCACTTAAATATTTATTTTATTCTGTTTTTAGTATTTGCTGTTATAGCGGCAACAGAAATACATCATCTGTGAAAATTGCAACTGTCTAGCTATCACGGTTCATGAGAAACAGCCTGGTGACTGACAGACGGACAGACAGATAGACGAAAAGGCGGACAGATAGACGAACAGCGAAGTCTTAGTAATAAGGTCCCGTTTTTACCCTTTGTTTACGGAACCCTAAAAAAATCCGACATGCAAATATAAAACTTGAATTTAGAAAGAAGTGTTAATTTGCGCCAAGTATGACGCATACCATCTAATTAAAACAAACTTGACTTGAACATGTTGGGAAAATATACGTCACACATGTGCGGAACGGCCATTGCTTAGCATAATGCTAAGACTCATGGGCGAGACAGAGCCACAACGCACCAACCATGGTTTTCAGCGACTGCCGGCTTGGACTGGATGAATAATTACTATGCATTTGTAACAATATAATTTAGAAAGTCGTTATCAAAAACAGAAACACCTACTTCCGAAATAAAATTTATTTTTCATTTCGTACTTAGTAATTTTTATTTGGAGGTCGGTTGTATTTTTTGTAAAAAGTTTTTACTAACACTTCTTCAAAAAAGTTATAAACCATTTAAAAACCCACACTCGTGTTTTAATAACCCCTTTTATAAGATCGTTGCATAAACTACTATTATCTGCACTAACAACGAAATGTTCTAAATATGATTTCAAAATCGATTGTATAAACACGGTACTTACTTTCTTTTCGTGGGTACGTAAAATTAAAAAAAAAGCTATTACAGTTCAAAATTTTCCTTCGATTTTTAAACAACTGCATCATAAAATAACTATTTAATTTTTATAGCACTTTTACTTTTTAATTTATTGGTGTGGGTTCATTGACGTGAAAGCTTCAGGGTAGCCTCGCGGGCTATCCTGAAACTTTTTCAAATTTCAAATTTTCTTACGTTTTTTGCAATTTGCACGTCAGTTTTTTTTTTTCAAACGCATGCAAACGAATCACTTGTTTTACGTAAACGAATTGTATAGATAAATTGTAATAATAAATTTTATTTTATTTTCAGAGTCCGAAACATAAAATCAATCGAACAAGATGGACGACCTAACAGAGGAAGTGAAATAACGATAAAAGAACAAAAAAAATACAGTCGAATTGAGAACCCCCTCCTTTTTTATAAGTCGGTTAATAATCAAAAAGCTTTCACGGTCAAGCTTTTTTATTATTATTTTGCGTCGTTTTTTACACAGTATAAAATAACTTTAATTGCGGAAGTCGGTGTCAAAAAACGTAGAAACAACCAAAAACACCGACTTCCGAAAGTAAAGTTATTTTAAACTTTAATTTCGGAATTTACAAAAAAAATAGTATACCGACCTCGTCATGAAATAGATTTGTAAAATAATTTTCAGCAACAATCAGAACTGTTTAGATCAATAAACAGTTCAGAAAATCTGAACTTATTACATTTTACTTATCTCATACTCATAAGGTTGAGTATTGTTCATCCTACTTGTTAATATAACCTAATGCTTATCCTTACCTACCCTAGTACCTACAACTTACCTTCTTTATTGCTTTTCCATTCCCAATGATCACGGTAGAGTAAGAAAAAAGGCGGCAGCGGATTTTATTTTAGATTCCCTTTGCTGCAATAGTTTTATTCTACAGATGCGTTATAGCCAAATAGTGCCTGGGGGAATTGAGTACCGATAATAATAACCCAAAATAAAATACTGCAGACAATGCACGGCCAGCCGCATCCACAGACAAATAAACTAGGGTGCCATCTTTAAAATATGTCACTGCGCTGTCAGAAGCACGACGTAAAATCAAAGCCGCGTTCTGATTGGTAGATTTTTGACGTACGGGTTTGGGGGAGCATTTTTATTTTAATTTAGGGCCACTTTGCCGAGATAACCTTTTGTGTGTGTGACTCCGGGGTTGCCTTTGTGACTGGCTAGTCATTTTTTAATCGCAGTTCATTATTTCTTTGTTTGTCAATTCAGTGATGCTTTTAGGGGGAGTACCTATAGCCATAGCGTCATTGTGCTGTGCTTTCGTGAAAAGAAGTTGATTGATTTGCTGTTTACTTTTGTGGTTTGTTTATTGACTAGTCGCCAAGCCCAGTTGCCCAGCCCGTCACCATTGATGGCTGGGGGACTGTCTTCATGTAAATTTTGACGTTCAGAAAGTGCTGATTTTTAGCATACTTTGAATAAATGACTATTATAGAGATGGCATTGCGTTTTCAGAAACAAATTTTAAAACTTAATTTTCTAATATTTCTTGCTAGAAAAATATTTCCTTACCTTCTATTTTTAATTAAGTATTATAAATTAACACTACCTCTCCAGACAGTACGTGATCATGTCGTCCACGATAGAGCATGCTTGCCTAGAAGCAACCTTTTCACTTTTGACCTGGATGGAAAAATGGAGGGTTTTTTGTTTCTTGGAAGCTAAAACCTGGGATGTTTTAGCTTTCAAGAAACAAAAAACACTCCATTTTTAATATTCCTAATAATTTGAGCTCCTTAGCTTGAATTCTTCGTGGAGTCTTATGTCAAGATCATCCCGTCATGTCGTCCGCGCGTTTCTGTCCATCTGTCAGAGCTCCAATCCAATGAGCAACTATTCAGATTGGCAGTCATGAGCGTGCTTGTTTAACGATTGAAAAATGCTACATTATCATCATTCGTAGAACGATTAAAGTTTGTTCACCCCTCCTCTTGAGGCCGGTCAGTCAATAATGTCATTGAGAATATTCACTTACAACTCACATCACTCAAACACTCACTCTCTTCACTTATAACTCTCAATGGACACTCGTCAATCCGATTTCCAATACCTACCGATTACAAATAATAACTTTACTGATATAAAAAACCTTAATTACAATATAATCATAAGTGAGTCATTTTGTCCATTTCGTTTTGAAGGGCGGTTTTAAATTACTGAGACCTTTGGGCTCGAGACAAGTGAGATTCTGTCAACGGTAGCGTGGCGTAGGCGATTGTCAATACGTCAAAAAATCCTAAATTTTGGTATTTCGACAGTCGCATTCGCTAATTGAAGGGCACATTGTCTAGGTTCTCTTGCCTCCTAAACTAGGGTACCTACAGCTGTCACGTAGGAGTCAGTGTTCTGCGGTTACGTCGTGTTTGAATATTTGTTTATGATGTATTTTTATTAAGTAGGTTGTTAGTCTAGTCAAAAATATTAACTAAAGTATCCCAACCCCAATATTCATACAATAGTGTACTAACTTCTGCAGCGGTTTCGTCCGCGTGAGTCAGTCCAGCCTGCTCGAAATTAGAGACAGGATACTGTTGTCGCTGCCCCACACCGCACGCACCAGAGACGCACAGCGCTAATGCATAGTGGCAAAGAAACAATACACACGTGTGTCCGCGAACATCCCCGATGAGCTGCAGTAGCGAGGCAGCCCCAACAGCACCCTGAACGCATTGTTGTACTGCACGCGGAGGGCATTGCACGATTTGAGTACCTATATCTAGCCCACAGGCTGCTCGTGTAAAACGCAGTGCAGTACGCTCTGATAAGAATAATCTTAACGCTTACCAAACAACGTGCAAAACTACGGAGCCATGATGTTCGCTTAACCGACAAGGCCCTCCGCGCCCACTCAATGTCGTTATCGTCCCAGAGATCAGGGGTAAGCATGTGGCCAAGATACTTAAACTTGTATCTTCTCTAACGGCATACTATTAAGGTAAACTGGTGGTATATAAACAGAATACCTACCCCCGACCCCAAAATACCATTAACTCACTTTTCTTACAATTATACCTAAATTAAGCCATGTGTGTGATACTCCTCACAAATGGCTAGAAGCTTTCTGAGGCCACAGACTGACGAACTCAGCAGCACCATGTCGTCTGCGTAGCTGATATTATTAACGCAGAGTCCATCTATATGAAAACCGACCTTGGGCTCTAGACAAGTGACATTCTGTCAGCGGTAGCGTGGCGAAGGCGATTGTCAATACGTCAAAAATGTAAGGGATTGACAGATGCTATCGAAATGTCACGTAATCAAATTCCTACATTTTGGCATTTCGACAGTCGCATTCGCTAATCGAATAGCACATTGTCTATTGCCTCTGGTTTCTATACCAAAATTTAAAGATGTTGATTATTTCAGGTGGAACATGAGCTTTTTCAACATACGAAACCAGGTCCAATGCTTTGGACAGGTCCAGAAAGCAGGCTGCTGTCGGTGTAGTACGTGACTTATGCATTTATGTCAAAGTGTTCCAGAAGTGCGTGGTCACATTTAAGGGTGATGTTGAAAAAAATAGCTAATTAAAAACAAAAAAACGCTTTTTTTTTCAAAATATCCAACGCAAAAACCGACTAAAAGTTCCAAACAGATCACTTTTCAAGCAGTCTAATGCAGTTGGTGACATCAAATCTATGATTGAACTAAAGTAAATGCCACCAGCTGTAACAAACTGCTTGAAAAGTCATTTGTTTACACACACTTTAGTTGTTTTTTGTGGTCGAATTTTTTGAAAAAGTCACTTTTCTGTTTTGATGGTTCAGATACTTTCTTTAGTAGCTTCTCAACATCACCCTTAAGTATGACTACGCACTTCTGGAACACCTGTATATTAGTAGAATGCCTTATGTTGTAGAGGTAGTTATTTTCTGTGTTATTTTTGATCAGAGGGCTTCTTAGTGTGAGTTTTTTAACGTACTTGATCGCGTTAACGTAAAAGTTCGCTTATGTTAAATTGTATAGAAAAAAAATTGGTTGTCTATAAAGTCGGTTTACGGACGATAGTTTAACGTGACAGCGACATACAGTTCGCGTCAAATAACTGTGTCCCTCTGAAGTTAGCCATTTGCAAAGATCGCGCAGGTGCAGTCACGTAGACGGGAGCAAGCGGGACGCAAGCATGCATCGAACGTAAACGTAAGACTGAGACATAAAATCGCGCCGCCATAATCCCCGCCCCCATGTCTCTTGCGCATGCGCAGTTGCAGTTTGTTCGTAATTTTGACTACTACGCAGCCACTCGTAGCCAACTTCAGAGGGGCACAGTTATTTGACGCGAACTGTAACAAAACATTGATGAAATGATTGACGTTACAATGAGCGTAACGGGACAATGAGTCATCCTTTTTTGTGCGTGCAGCCGGCTTTTATCGATTTATTAGACGTTGTCACGTCAAAAACAGGTTGTCCGTGGGTGTCACCAGACGGCGCTTATTCAGTTTCAATACAAATTGACGTTTACGCTAACGCGATCGAGAACGTTAAAAAACTCACGCAAGGCCACAGATGTATTCTGAGCGATGTCCCTAAGTGAACTCAATTGCTCGTCGCAATGGAGAGCTTTGTTGTGTAATTGAGTCGTCTTAGGATTTAAGGAGCAGGAGGCCTACCACAACCTCTTAAAACAATATTATTTTAATATTACTTTGTAATTTCTGTTGTTGCATTTTCAACTCTCGGCGCTGATCCGAGCGTTGAAAATCCAACAGAGCGGAACGCAAAGTAATATTAAAGTAATATTGTTTTAAGAGGTTGTGGTAGGCCCCCAGGTATTGTAAGAGCAGCCTGCTAATCTTTTTTATATTAAAAAAAAACACGTTGCCCCATACTTGGAATTTCTCCTGTATCGTGGGTGAGTTTACAAACATACAAACTGACATACACAAACAGCCAGACCCAGAACAAATATGTGTAGGCCATACAAATATTTGTTCCGTGCGGGAATCGAACACGCGACTCGCAGCGCAGCAGTCAATCGCTCAACCACCGCCTTTTTAACCTTTACCTTTGATTTTTTTTTCTGACTAACGATTTCTATGAAAACAATATAAACGCGTTAGCATCACTGTTACCAGCTGTTACCGTTGCGTTTATATTATTTTCATCGAATTGTTCAATTTAAATCAAAACCTCAAAACGTCATTCGAAATGGTAGAGCCAGGGGGTCTACTCTCTGTATGTTTTACTTGTGACTAATAAGAGAAAACAAGAGAGTGCTGTCTTTTTGCCTTTAGATAATAAACCCACCCCGCACCCCACGGGTACAATTAAAACACCATAGATCAGCGATTCTGTACAAATTAGTTACAAATTATATGTACAAACCTGTCTCATTTATGGCTCTTTCTAAGAGTGAAAACGAAAACCATATTAAAATCCGTGACTTTGATATTTAACTATTTAGAAATACACATTCCACAGCTGGATGTAGACCATTAAAATTTGCAAAATAGGTGTTTATGTTTAATGAATAAAACAAAGATTATAAGTACAACATTCTTTATTGTTACAAATAGTCACATTATTAAATAAACAACAACATTTTCGCTAACAAATAAAATGCCAGTATCTAAACATCACTCATTCGTGCTTTACTTTACATTCACGTGTGGACAGTTCATAAAACCTTTGGCTGAAGTAAAAAGTTATGGGAAGGTCCATTCTAAAGTATTATACTCCCACATAAAGTCATGGAGCCTTCTAAGCAAACTGAAGCGAATCCCGCGCGGGGTACGGCACCAAAATTCGTTCGCGCCATTTTTCTGTATCAGTCAACTTATAACTTATCGAGGTTTTCAAACTGGCACGAAAAGTCACGTGAATTTCAAGTAGGTACGAGTACCATGCATTCACCTGTGTGGCCAGAGTTTTGTAACACGAGACTTCACTTTGCAAGATTTGATATCCGGTTCAGGTCAAGGTCTGTGTAACCTGAGAGGTCAATTGCAACTGCTTTGACCGGTTTTTGATTGAAGAAGAAAGGGGATGGTTTGAACGTTTCGAATTTAAATTTTTAATAAGATCTCCATCTTGTTTTGCTCCGCCCGCATGTCTCAAGGACTTGTGTTTCCACAAGCGGGACTTTGTGGTTTCAAGCGCGAGTCGTTTGTAAGAAACTGTGTTACAGAAATTGAATGAGTGACTCTTCTTGAATCTCTTTACTTCTCTGGCCAACCAAATCTCTAGCCACAGCAGGCTTCATTTCAACGTAAACACAACACAGCCTAAGTACAAAACTAAATTCGCTTTTGTCTTTAGCAAACGAACCACCCAACATGAGATAATTCCATGAGATTTTTTCACACAATCAAATAAAGTAATAGAACATTATTTTCAGTTTAGTATTATGTCATTACTTCAAATATAATTACGTATATAGTGATCTATTATTACATTATGTCCGCAAGCAGAAGATATAATCTGCACATTTTATTATCGGCTATATTTTGAAGAAACCTACCTATCTATAGATAAGTACACATTGTTTAAGTTCAAGCCTCAATAAGTATCAATAAAAGAGGTATAATTTCGGCCATTTTTTTTTAAGATAAGCATGCCATATAAATATTATATCCTTCTGAACCCTAACAAATTTATTTTAGCGAGACCTACCTATCTGTAACAGTACCTACACATTTAGAAGTCCTAGCCTTGATAAATATAACAGAGGCACATTATTTTCTCTGCATAACAATATCATAAACATAATCTGCCTTAATTATAAAAAAACAATTTGTTACCATAAGATTTGTTTATGGTAATGTTTATACAAATCTTGAAACTTAAATAAGAATGAAATACTTAATTAAAAATATAGAACTTAACAATCTGCTAACCAATATTAGCAGATTCTTAACATTTTTAATTCAATTATCTATTTCTTAGTTTCAAAATATTAAAAAAATCAATTCAGAATCTGCTAATAAGTGTTTAACTAATTATAATATTGAAAAACAGTTTAAACAAATAAAGCCCAGTATGTAGAGCTATGTGAATTTTATATTTCTAAATTCAATAATAATTTGAATATGAACACTATCGTTTAATAACTGAATTTAATTGTGTTGTCTACACGTTAACGCACAGCAGAGCGTTGAGTCGATATCTCATGCCCATTTTAGAGGGGAACCCACTTCACCCCGGCTTAAAATAGGGTTGCCATTCAAGCCTAATGTTTGTTTCTCACCGTGACGTTAATAAACAATATTCTACTCATCAATAGGGAATATGCATGAATTTTTTTTATTAACAAAATAACTTAATCGGCGATGAAGTTATAAGCTTCAAAACTTACAATTAGAAAGAAAAGGCCGATAAGGACTTTGACGTCAAAGTCCATGACGCCTATACTGCTGCCCGTACAAAACAGCGTTCTCGCGAGAGAAACAGAACAACAGTTAAATCTCGTTGGTTTCTCGATCAATTTGGATTCTATTTTTATGTTAGTGTTATGTTTTTGTATATTTTGAGATAAACTATGTAGAAAACAAATATTTTTTCATGCATATTCCCTATATAAATATTTAATACAGGATTTATTACATCATCATAATATGCATTTAAGATAAAAGGGAAAGTATAGCCCCTTTCAGTCCTACTTAATATGTTGCCATTAAACGTGGAATATCATTTAGGGTTGCCTCATACCCGAAAGAAGCCCTGAGCTTCGGTGACCTAGGCCCTAGACAATATCGTAATTTATCACCGATAACGATAGTTTTAAATTCAGAATGTTTAGGATTGACATGCGATTCTGAAATGTCACGTGGTCTATGTAAACATTTTGGACTTTTGACGATCGTTTTCGCTGAAAGAATGTCATTTGGTTCGGGATTTTGTTCAGTTCTTCATGCATTGAATACTCCTTAACGTCGTATTTAGTCCCGGAGACAGTTAAATGCAGCTAATCTTTTGGTAAGGCGCTATCGCTCTTCCCTCGCGAGTATACTCTGTACGCTGTCTTGGATCCTAGCATTCTGTCGAGTAAGCTGTGTTTGGCCCTCCGCCTGTGCGTTAGGACTTCTCGGCAGAGCTCGTGGAAGACTTCGCCGACTTGGTTGACTTGCTCAGCGGCGGCCACCTCGGCGAAGCTGCATTCGAAGTCCTTTGCGAGGATCTCTCCTTCCTCTGGACTCACCTGGAAATAGACGTTTTTTGTTACTATGCAATATGTTATTAGACTAGTTCTTCCTAGCCATCAGCGGCTACAAGCGCGGCAATTCCAAATAGCTCTGTTGGTACAGGTTACACACGATACTATTGAAACCGTTTCAGATGGTGAACTTGTCAGTGTTGGTTTATTAATCGCACAAGGTTCAGACAGCCATATAATCAGATTTATTAGTAATTACAAATTAACAATTAAAGTAAATGGCAGGATCGCTTTGAGAGGACAATACGATCAGATTTTGTGTGGGTTAGGGCTCATTCACACGAGGACGATTCATGGTCTTGAACGAATCGTGCTTTTTCACGATTCGTTTTTTTTTTGACGGCGGCTATACTTTTTAATGCCCGTGTCGTCGTTTCAAAATCACTTTCGTCAATAAACATGAATCGTGAAGATTCTTGACGGATCCCGCCACGTCCGCCTGCGCCCGCATATTTCAGTAGGAAGTAGTAGGTAGTTCATCCAAGACTGAATTCTGAATCATGAATCGAATGTGAACATTAATTCTGATATTTTGACGAATCGTCAAAAAACACAATCCCTGACTGTGAGAATTGTCAATAACTGATCTCGTGTGAATACGGCCTTAAGCTGGGTTAGAATCTCATTTTTAGGGTTTCGTACCCAAAAAGTAAAAACGGGACCCTATTACTAAGACTCCGCTGTCCGTGTGTCTGTCACCAGGCTGGATCTCATGAACCGTGACAGCTAGACAGTTGAAATTTTCACAGATGATGTACCTATGTCTGTGGCCGCTATAACAACAAATACGAAAAACAGAATAAAATAAATACCTATTTAAGTGGGGCACGTTTTTATTTATAGATAATGGTACGGAACCCTTCGTGCGCGAGTCCGACTTGCACTTGACCGGTTTTTTTAAGTCAAAGTCAAAGCATTTATTTCAATTAGACCATTTACAGGCACTTTTGAATTGTCAAGGTCGGTCGAAAAGTCGAGTTAAGTTACTTAAATATTCAAAGCAGCATGAAATTAAATCGTAATATTGTAAATGCGAGTGAGATTTTCTTCGATTAGTTTTGGTACCTACAGTGATAGTGGGGAACTGGAGACAGTTACAATTTATTTTTGTGAAAATCTATAATAACGCGAGCAAACCCACGGGTAAAACTAGTATTGAATAAGTAAAGTCTCAGTACAAATGCATAACGACATAGATGCACGAAGTTTATAGTCTCCCTAGGAGGACAGCCGTATCACCCAGAACACAGAACAACTCCTGAACTCAAGCTGTTGCGGGGGCCGCTTAGGTACTTCAGAACTGCCAAGAAGTTGGTTAGTACGAAAGTTCAGTCTTTGTTGCTTGTTCTACAGCGTTGGTTCATATCGCGAGGTGGGCAAGAACACTTCATAGTTTATGGTAACTTTTGAAACAAACACAATATAACTTTTGCTGTTAGTACAAGTAAGTATTGCATTACATAGGTATTTAGTTTCAGCATAAGAATATCAATTATTTTCATGGATACATAATTATGTTAAATTCTGATGTTAAATTTTAAAATGGAAATCAAGATATTAAATCGTCCTGATAAGGCGTGAAGCTCCAAAATTTTTATCAATAAAAAATTTAACAATTATCCTACTTTAATTATTCGGGTTTCTGAAAAGAGATACTACTTATAAGGAAAAAGGTACAGAGGACTTAGTTCGCGTTTTTAAAACATACTAGATCGCGTTGAAACACAGAAACCCTTCACTAAGGCCACTGTAATGCGATTCTTTTGTCATGTTTGTGTACGATAGCGCAATAAATGAATATTGTATTTAACCACATATAAATGATAGTACTTTTATACTGATAAACAAAGCAGTTCGTGCGAAATTATTTCCTAACCATTCCAAAATATTCAAAAATGCACAACGTTAATGTTCAAGTGTTCACTTCTCGAGGCAATCCGTTGTTTTTTTTCACTCTACTCATAGCTTACAATTGACGCATTTGAATTCAAGTTGACAATTGGTACTTACTTGGACTTTTACCCCACATGAGAGTGCTTTAACGAGCCAAACACAAAAACAATAAAGTAAAACAAGAACCTGTCTCAAATGCACCATATCGGCCTTATTTCCGACGAGAGCGAGCGGTATCTCGGGCTGGAGGCTCTGCTTGGCGCGCCGCACATAGTTGAAGGACTCCCGGTCGGTGATCGAGTACACGAGGAACAGGCCGTCTGCCCACTGAGCGATCTCGTTACCCGGCAGCTCGTCTATGCTCTGCAACAAATTGGCTTCGTTAGGATGAGGGGTCTGGAGGGTCTGTCGAAGGATGGTCGGGTTTTTGTTGCAGTTGTTTGAAGCGGTTTGTTTGTATGGACTTGCGGTTTTGTTCTTTTGTGATAAATAATGTTAGTGATGGGACACTGTGCACGAAATGAAGCTGTCAAGTATTATTTATTACTACACCTAAATCACAATGGCGTTGTCATTAAAAATGTAGAAGAAATGTTTTGCGGATTTCAAATGCCCTGTAGGAAAAGACTAACTATCTAATATGGCTCGCTTGCACAAACCAGAGGTATCTTTTAAAACATTACTTCACACGATGTTAATTTGAAAATATTTCATCAAACATAATGGCCCCGGTTAGCGACTAACTCAGCTAACTTTGTTTTGTGCAAGTGGGCCTTTTTTTTATAAATACGATTAAAAATCGACAAATGAAAAACAATTCAAAGTCCAGTCAGAAGAATAAAAAAACATTTCGCGGTATGCACACTAATAAGATTAATAAGGGCCGGAGAATGTCTAATAAATGGCTTGTTGTATCACAAAAGAAAATTAGAAGAAGCAGCCATGTGTATGTATTCAAAGTGAAATAAAATTCAAGGTTCTAGACAATAAAAAAACCCATTAGACATTGTTGAACAAGATTATTACAGACACCAACTACCGGTGTGCGGTGCCAAACTTGTACTACGGAGCGTAGCTAGATGGAATGCCTGCTTACGCCTCGTAACTACGGCGCCACATCAAGACTAACAATTCCAGTATAACCTGACCTGTCATCGTATACGCCTTCCTTGCGATGAAAGGCTAGTATAAACAAGATATGTTAAAACGACGAGTCGTTGAGCGTACAACGACACGTTCCACTAAGCGAGACTATGAAACATTCATTTTGGCAGAGAATGTGTTTTGTAACAATTAATCAAATTCGTTTTTTAACATTTTGGTAACATTTGCGTGACAGAGTGTAAGTCACAATGTTGTAGATTATCGTAATGGGTTGGCTGTTTTGAATGATTGATTGATGAGTATTATTTTAAATCTAACTTTTTTAATTAAAAAAATCGTCACACACAAGCACAACACAACAAGTCCTATCCTACTATAAATGCATACTATAATTTATAAATGCGAAAGTTTGTGAGGATGGATGGATGTATGTTTGTTAGTCTTTCACGCAAAAACTACTGAATGGATCTTGATGAAATTTGGCACAGAGGTAGATTATAGTCTGGAATAACACATAGGATACTTTTTATCCCGGAAGTATGTTCCCTTGGGATAATTATCGTCATTCACGTGGGCGGAGCCGCGGGCGGCAGCTTGTAGGTATATAATTGCGAATCGGTTACCATCTCAGTATTTGTTGGGCGTCAGATATGCAAAGCAAAAGCCTACTCCTTTGTCTGACTACCAATTACCTAAGTATCGAAAATACTATCTACGTAATCACTTGTTGCAGTTCAAAAGTCTCGTGACATAAGGAATTCTTGTGTTGTGCACACGCTTGCTTATCTAAGCCCAGCATTTAGACTGTGTCTTACTTGTCACTCCTGTCACTGATATCTCACTCACAATAAGCTTACCTTTGGGCAGGTATCCAAAATCTCGAACAATATCGGCTCGCCATCCAGCAGCGCTTCGTGTTTGTATTTGCTATCTGTAAACAGAAAAACGATAAAAAAAAGATATTGTCATTTTTGAAAAATTTCTCGCGTATTCGCTTAGTACCATTTTTATTCAGATTTAAGTAACAAATATTATGTGCTAGGTATAAAATGTTAACTATCAACATAGTCGGATATTTTACTAGCATGTGAAAACCTAATCCTAACAGGTATAAAAGAAGACAAGCCCAGTCTTATCGGGGACATGGATTGTACAATAAATTTTAAGTTTCAAGAAAGAATTTTGTTATATCCTGGCCTCATCAGATCATCCAGCTAGTAACAGTCTAGTGCTTTTTAATCTACATATAGGAAGGCATGTATAAGCTGGTGGTCCCGGCCGTCAAATGGCGGTCGTCAAACCATGTCAGAGGCCTTTGAAGCGGTTTAGAAACTCTGACTACGGTGTGTGGGATCGTTAGACCTTATTGCCCACACGATAAAGAAGAAGAAGAATCTACATATACAGGGTTATTTGTAAAACACCAACAACCTTTCAGTGGGTGAAAGTACTCATGATTATAAACAACTTATACTATGGGACCAACTCTGAAATATCAAAAAATAAATGGGCTGTTTCATACAAAATGCAATATTCACCCGATGAAAATGTATGAAACAGTTGATTTTTTTTTCGATTTTTTAGGGGTTGGTCTCATAACAACAGTTGTTTATTCACCCACTGAAAGGTTGTTGGTATTTTACAAATAACCCCGTAGACCTCGCATGCTCACTTTCCACGGAACCCCTTTACTAACCGTCCGTACATCTGTCTGTCAGCGGGCTGTCACTCATAAACCGTAATAGGTAGAACCGCAAGGAGCTGTATAATTTGTCGGTATACGGTACGGAAACTTTACTGTGTGAGTTCAACTCGCATTTGGCTGTTTTTAATGGAAACGATAAGAAATCGCTCGAACTAGCAGACCTTTCGCTTTGAATATTTAAAAAAAATCTTGGTTGGTTAGCATGGCAGCTCAGCATAAAACAATTTCGAAAAGGTATTTTAAAAAAACAACAAATTTTGTTAATTACCTTGTTGATGATCGTATTCTCCGATGTACCTCTTTGTCAAAAACCGGACTGTTAGAGCTGAAAAGAAGAAAAAAACTAGCTAAATTATTTTATTAGTACCAGGGGTACAGACAATGTCAAGTGATGCAACAAAAAAACAAATGGACACTCTGTGGCGTTTCTCGAACTGCCGGTAGTCAGCTATCGATCAACTGTAATGTGCAATCCATTGTTACATGAAAGGTTTTAAGTCACTATGCATGATGTATACTCCTGCCAGCGTTGCGAGATTTGTTCGAAAGAGTCACCGCGGCTCTGGAACACAAAGGGCATTAGGAGGAACACGGATTGGTTTTAGTCAATATCTAAGAGTCTGACACTCCCTGCCACTCCACCCAGAGCGGAAGCAGTCAATCGATGATTTCCCACACTTCAAAAAAAATATGTACAACTGTGCTTAATAAGGTAGCTTGCCAATCCTGCCTTCTAATCCATATTCTAGCTAACCGAATTATTTCATAGTCAGTCCAAAAATCTTTACCAAATAATCCTAACAATGAATAACTTGAAACATTTACACTCAGGATCAACAAAGAGTACATCTGTGATTGACAAATCACTAGTGAACTACAATATCTTCTACCTCAGGAGTTAGTCTCCGCTGAGCTATAGCTATGACGGAACTTCGGTCATGATGACTACAACATTATTCTACTTTAAAAAACAGTATCTTGTTAACTATAGATTAGACCATATGCAGCATCAGTGACGTCTTTGCTAGTACCGACGATGCCTGGAAGACGCGAAGCTTTGGGCTAGCAACATTTTATTTTCTCGTGCCAGAGACACGAAGAAGAACAGACCATTCGTACTACACAAACTTATATTATTACATTTTTGTATGGTTCCGATGACAATTAATTTTTTAGGGTTCCGTACCCAAAGGGTAAAAACAGGACCCTATTACTAAGACTCCGCTCTCCGTCTGTCAGTCACCAGGCTGTATCTCATGAACCGTGATAGCTAGACAGTTTAATTTTTTTCTGTTGCTGCTATAACAACAAATACTAAAATAAATATTTAATTGGTCCCGGTTTGTATTTGATCATTATGAACAGATTCTCCATCTAGGTTGTTTCGAAGGAACGGAATATGGACGAAGAAGTTGTATAGACATGAAATGCATTTATGTACGAATATACCACTTTATTAAAGCTTGTTTTTAAAGATGTTTTTTACTGTTAATTTATTAAGATTCAGTGCTGTTATTTTAGTTCAACGAACGACATTGAGGGCTATCGCCACGATAACCACGCTTGGCACTTGGCAAGGTGATCGGCGATCTCTTTGACTCAATTGATGTCCAATCCTGTCAGTCAGTCGGTGCATTAACCTATTTGGCATTCGTTGAGTGTTTTCTTTTCTTTTTGTAAAGAGTAAACTTTTCTCGATGTTTATTGCGAACTTGAGGAGATGAATTCTCAATCCAAAGAGTACAGCAGTGCGATTCTGCAAACATGTCGAAGAGAAGATGATAGCTCACTTCGCGCTCACTCCACCTGGGTTTTCACGGTGAGAGGATTTCAGAATCGACCGGCTGAGGTTCTAGACAAGTGACATCATCAGTGGAAACGTTTACAGCCGTAGATTGTGTTGGGCTCGTACACGAAGGGTTCCGTACCAATCAGTCTGCTCAGCCTTCTCGCAACTAAACTACATCATCATCATCATCATCATCATCATATCAGCCCAAGTGTCGCCAGAACAACCGGTTCTGTGCGTCTCGCATCCATCGGTTACCCGCGACCCTCACCAGGTCATCGGTTTACCTCGGGAGGCCTTCCAACGCTGCGTCTTCCGGTACGCGGTCGCCACTCCAAAACTTCTTGGCCTCATCGACCATCTGTTCTGCGAGCAATGTGCCCTGCCCACTGCCACTTCAATTTCCTTCGGGCTATGTCGGTAACCTTGGTTCTCTTGCGGATATCATCATTCCTGATTCGATCACGCAAGGAGACTCCGAGCATTGCCCTCTCCATTGCCCTTTGGGTTACTTTAAGCCTTCTGATGAGGCCCATTGTGAGCGACCACGTTTCGAGTCCATAGGTCATCACTGGCAACACGCACTGGTCATAGACTTTCGTCGGTAGACGTACTCATCAACAACTTCGAGTGCAGAGCCTCCAAACTTGATAGGAGTGGGTGCTACATGGGTATTTACCATGACCTTGGTTTTGTCCATGTTTATTTTAAGACCCACTCTTTCGGAAGCTCTACTGAGGTCATCGAGCATTGTACTGAGGTCCTCCATGGTCTAAGCAATGACGACTATATCGTCGGCAAATTGGTGATGAGTGCTGTACTCGCCATTGACATTAATGCTTAGCCTTCTCCAGTCCAAAACCTTGAAGACGTCCTCCATTGCGGCCGTGAACAGTTTCGGAGAAATTACGTCTCCCTGCCTCACACCCCGCTGCAAAAGGATAGGTTCTGATGTCTGGTCCTGAAGTCGGACTGACATGGTGGCGTTTTCATACAAACACTTCAGCACTATGTACCGATAGTCGATCTGGCACCGTTGGAGAGACTGCAGCACAGCCCAAGTCTCGATCGAATCGAAGGCTTTCTCGTAGTCCACAAACGCTAAGCAGAGGGGCAGATTATACTCTTCGGTCTTCTGTATAACCTGCCGCAGCGTGTGTATGTGATCTACGGTGCTGTAACCTTTTCGGAATCCGGCTAATTGTTCGGGAGGCTGGAAGTCGTCAAACCTGCGTGCGAGACGGTTTGTGATGACTCTGGAAAACAGCTTGTAGACATGGCTCAGAAGTGAGATGGGCCTGTAATTCTTAAGCAGGGCATTGTCGCCTTTTTAAATAAGAGTACCACCACACCTCTGCTCCACGCTTGTGGCGTTTTCCCCTCGAGTATGACGGAATCGAACAGTTTCTGAAGGGCCTTAAGGACTGGTTTTCCACCCGCCTTCAGGAGTTCGGCCGTAATTCCGTCCTCACCCGACGCCTTGTTGTTTTTAAGATGCTTCAGAGCCATCCATATTTTTATTTATTGATTTCATATAAGTAACACATGCTTAAATAAATATAAATTGAGTGTTATAATTACTTAAAGGTAAGCACCACATGCTCTTCATTGGTAATAGTGTGATTCTTAGCAAACGTGTAAATATAGCAAATGTAAATAAATTTTCTTATTTTAATTTCTTCGGCTTTTAACAATGAACTAAATCTTTCCGTGTTTTATTTTGTTATAATACGGAAAATTGGGTCTGCAGCGCAATCGCCAGCCGTTTATCAACAAAAGAAAAACAATAAAATGAACAGAATATAATTCTTAAGTGCCATTACGTAGTAAATTCATAATTTGCGTAGTATTTTCGCCAGCCCATGACCTCGGCGGCAGGGTCGGCGAAAAATAAATTCCGGATGTAACATAACAACTGTCGTACGAGTGTTTTGTTTAACGAACAATTTTAAGTGTTGTGATCTAGTTGTGATATTTCTTCTTGTTTGTTTTAGTAGATTTTGAAGATTGTGAACTTAAAAGCATTTTGACGCGACGATAATATATAACGCTTACCAAATAGAACATGTATTTCAGAAAAAAAAAACATTTGATTTTCAAATTCGGAATATGTTTCCAGTTTCAAAGGCGTCTGATGCACGGTCTCTGAGGTTTTTATAGGTCGTTTATCTATCCGTAAACGACTATCCAACCAATGGCGTTAAAACAAATAGCGTTAACGGACAGATAAACGACCGATAAAAATCTCAGAAACCGGACATAAAAATTATCATTGTTGCTAGTAGGTAAATAAAAATGGCTTTTCAAAAGGATAATTTTGTTTGGATGAATGTTTGTTACTCAATAACGTCAAAACTGCTGAACGGGTATTGATGAAATTTGGCACAGATGTAGATTATATTCTGGAATAACACATGAGATATCCCGATTTTTATCCCGGGAGTATGCTCCCTTGGGATAATTTTCAACATCCACGCGGGCGGAGCCGCGGGCGGCAGCTAGTAAAATATAATGATATACAATATTGCGCTGAGCTTGCCCTTATTGAATAGGTAATTCAAAATATGATGGTTCACTGATAGTCAAAGCCCGAGCTACTTTCGTGCAGCCGAGACGATTTTGGGGATTCATTTCAATTCGGAAACTGACCCGAAGGATTCAATGTCAAAACCGTGCTGCTCTATGGGAGCAAAACGAAGAAGCTTACAAAGGATATCTCACGCCAAATTCTGGGGCTTCGACCACCACTTTCTTCGCAACGTCATTGTGCTAAGAGATTGTCCAGAGAGGCCCAAATCCACGTTAGATCGTGGAGTTTTTGGAAAAAGTCCCTAGACCTGGATCTGCTGACAGACGAAGCGTCGCAAGTGGAAATGGATTGACCCTATGTGCTCTGAAGTGCTCCTGATCATATACCAAGTTGGATCGGAATCCTCAAGCAAAACGAGAAATGAAACATGGCAATCACATTCGTAGATCACGACCTTAAACATGTGTGGTGAGGCCTTGATCTCTAGGGTCATCACGTCAGGCACACACATATTCAGGGACAGGGAAACCGAGTATAATTTAGTATTTATTTACTTCTCAGGTACGGCCAGCAATCGCGCCAATTTAAAGAAAAATGGCATGCCACTTCACTCAATGTCTTAATAAGGGAGGGAGTGTCAGACTCTTACTGACTAAAAACCATCCGTGCTCCTCCTAGTGCCCTTTGCTTTCCAGGGCCGCGGTAATTCTTTTGAACAAAATCCGCAACTCATTCACTGTTTAGAGTCCTGAGTCCTCCTAACTGATTCTTCACCATAACTGACGTGGAAAACATAAAACAGATATAACTATTTGCTTTTTGGAAATAACAAATAATAGATAATAAATAAATATCTAATTTCCTTCCTATTTAACCCCCGAGTTAGCCTAAATTTGAAGGAAATTACAAATTTAAAATATCTTTAAAGTTTTACCCCGAAGAGGTTTTTGAAATGGTGAATAAACTTTTTAAGGTGAGAGAAAGTTTATTATGAATATTTTTATATTGCGACTCCCGCAATAGACGTAGTAATCACTATTTACGACCATTATGTATAGTCCTACTGTAACGTGGGTTTAGTGGTGGGTAAATAAAAATAAAAAAATGTATAGATTAACTTTACAACCACTACCATACGTCAATAGGTAACAGTCTATACACACGTCATTTGTCGTTCACTACATCTTCTCGCATATTTTATTCCGCAGTTTCCTTCATATTTTTACGTTTTAACTAGCTTTTCCGCGAAACATAATAAGAAACATTGCAATTTCGCTGCAATGTTTCTTGTTTCTAAACAATGTACGGAGGATTCCGTTTCATTGTGCTGCAGTAGATTTTATTTAGAAACTATGTTTACACAACATGGGCTTGTTATGCCTGCAACATATTTGGACGTTGAGGTAACGTATAACTCTCTCTCTATGTTTTATTTGTTCTAAATGTTGACAGTGAGTGAGCGATTTAAATAGAGAACTATAAGACTGGATTTTTGCTCAAGCACCGGCAACACAATGGTGTGCGCCGAATTAATCGCGTATTTAATGTTTATTACCAATTACGGTTTACGTTATTATTAATTAAGGTTTAATTTTTTTTTGGGAATTTTCACATGTCGGGGCTGGAGCGGTTAAAAACAATATTAAAAACCTAGAGGAAAGACAAGATGCAGTAAAAGCAAGAATCACAAAAAAAGGGAGTTATGTTCGTAAAAGTATAATAAAGGGGGAGAGCACTAATTGCGTGTGACGTCACTGGCAAGTCACGTCATTTTTTGTTTTCCGATCCAGTTCTTATCACACGTTTTGTGTGATAACTAGAATAATTCATTTTGTAGACTGATATAGTGTATTAATGAAGTGTTTTGATTCTTTTTTATATTATTTAATTTTATGTAAGTACATTAAATTTGTAATAACTAGACTAATAATCGCGAAATTATGTACAAACGTGTATAAAAATAAAATAAGTCATTGGGCATTATTTTTAATAACGCTATCCTATATTTTGTAATCACTGTGTACAAATCTTGCTACTTCTAATGTGCCGCTACTTTTTTGTTTTTTTTTTTTTTTAAACGTTGCCCCACACTAGCCCCCCTTTGACCCCCAAGGTACAGGTAAATCCTTATTTTTGTAATTGTGCATTTTTTATTATTATTATTAATCTTGTAGCTTTTCAATTATACCATCTTTTATTTATATTTAACAAATCGTACCATTTAAACAACATCTTTTAAATAAGTATTCGTTGATGTAGATTTTTGATAGGAAACGTTAGGATCTACTTTCGGGGCAGGCTCTAACCTTGCCTTATTGTAGAAGACCTGAAATCGTTCAATTTGCGCACAGACCTACTTCTTAGATTACAAGAGAATCTTGTAAACTAAGAAGTAGGTAAACTAAGAAGTAGGTCTAGGTAAGCCTTCTAGCGGATTTGCTCCCTTGCAGTAATGCATGATAATAAAAGTCGCTTCTGATGCTCAGCGGTACTTGTAACCGTTAAAAAAAGTTCATACACACGTTTATCAGGTAAAAATGTTTAAAATCACCTAAAAATTAAGCTCACGGTAAAATAAACAGATACCGAGGTGTCTTCAAGTGAAAGAATTCAGTACCTACCATCAATGTTACCTTTTACGAACATAGAACATATACTGCTGTGACCCACATAACTGTATGTAGTCTTTATACATAAAATACCATGCCTCCCAAGTAAATTGTGCTACAGTATATCTAATCTAATACATTTGAACGAGCAATTCTTGTATTTGTATGCCAATTAGATTAATCAGCCACTTAATTGGTTGCTTAGCCTTGTCATTTAAATGTGCCGATTTTTCAGCGACCTAAGTGACATCTTTTGTTCAATATCGTTTAATGACTAACACATGTCACTTATGTCGCTGATAAAAAGTCACTGTTCAATGAAAATGCTAGACTTTTAATGAAACGGCGGATTCAGCTAGTTGGCTGCGACATATCAATCATCAATCTCGAAAACGGCTCCAACGATTTTCATGAAATTTAGTGTGCAGGGGGTTTCGGGTGCAATAAATCGATCTAGCTAGGTTAAATTTTTAGAAAACGTCGCTTTATCCGTGTTTCCAAAAAAAAACCGAGCAAAGCTCGGTCATCCAGGTGCTATGCATTAAGTAAGACACTTTTAAGTGAAAAAACACAAAACAATAATATTAAATAAATAAAATTATTATATACCTATATATATACACAATCATAATTTTGTTGCCTTTAATCACTTACGAGGGAGCCATCGAATAATTCTACCTGTAATAATAAATTACAAAACACGTACGCGAATAGGTATGAAAAACGGTAAATATTCTACTCACGTTTGCAACTGGTAGTAGAAGTAACTAACTAGTCTTAATACAGTTCATAGGTACACAAATATAGAAGGTACTTAATATCTCACCGTAAATTAACGACACGTACGCAAACGAAGTAAAAATAACGTGTAAGGATCGTCGTAGCATATTATTATTGCGTTCTGTAGTTACTGCCTACCCCCATGGTAAAAACAAATAAAGTCATAAAATAAAATAAAGTCATACATGACTTTATTTTATTTTCATTTACATGAATTATAAGCTGTATTACCGTGACAAACGGTTTCCAGCTTTCAAAAATCAATAACTAGTTATCCAGTCTTCCATGACTATCGAACAATTTCTCGACGACCTTGTATTCCACGTTGTAACGAAACCATAGCGAGTTCTAATTCGACGCCATCGCCATCTAGGGAGCAGAGTGGTATTAAAAGGCGCCCCTTCCCGCGCTCGAATACAGGGCAAACGAATGAGTTGAAAAGTAATGCAATAATAATAGTGCGCACTTCTGTTATCAAGAATTTTAGTTGTACGAGTATAATAGTTCACAATTTTATAATTGTTTTGGTTCGTCGTTCGTGGTACTACATCTAAATTACTAACGTAATCAAAGCAAAAGCCCGGATCTAGCTCTAAAAGCTTACAATTTTCCACATTTCCTTACAATTTAATGATGGTATTTTATACAACGTGTAACAGAATAAACGCAATACCCATAACAAAGTTTGTTCATTATGATGAGCGAGAGACAATGACCCAAAGGAGTATTGCGTCCATAATTATTTCGATTTAACGAATATTTACCACCTGTATGTGTACAATGTGGTTTGCAACAAAGGTTTCAGATGTAAGTAAGCACTATTTAGAATTATGGAAAAGTCATTCCTTGAACGTTAATTACTCGGGAGAAAAGTTTCTATGATAATTAATTTATTTGGTAGTTTTTTTACGATAAGCCGTCAGGCGCACACAGGTGGTTCAAATATTATCAATAATCACTAAATAATACGTCTCAAAAAAAGTCAGTGTCTGACTGATTCTATTAGGTACCTATATTATAAATTTCAATGTCGGTTACCCAATTCAATTAAATAATTCAAAACGCGTGGCGGGGCGCGAGTAAGCCATAATGGATGTGTTCATTCTAGTGTATTAATTTATTATTAGGTCAAAATAAAATCTAAATTTGTATAAAGTGTTTTTTTTGCTTGGATATGTTTGGTGGTTAGACGTACTGAACGCTGCAGGGTTCAGAAAACCAAATAAATGGACCAATTTTAACACAGCGCGCTGTGTCAATATGGGTCCATCTATTTTAATGGGACCTTATATAGGTACTTACAAACCTTCCTCGTTTACAACAAAGTGATCCTAAAAGGGTTCTGTTTTTGCAGACTGAGGTACGGAACCCTAAAAAACCTTTCATAATCTGATGGTTTGGAAGAACTAAACAGAGAAACAAGTATTTCCGGGGCTGAAACATGTCAAAGTATTTTTAGTTTTACTCTACAATTACGCATTTTTTATTTCCCTCTGGAGCTAGGTCTAAAGTTCACGCGGACGAAGTCGCGGGCAGTAGCCATAGGTTAGAGATACAGATTTAAATTATTATTAAAGTTTTTCAAGAATAAATACTTGAGATAAGTTTGACTTAATCGCGTAACAGTGCTGTTTCCGACACTTGATTTTAACGACACGCGTTAGCACTAAGGTCGCGTCAAGCCGTGTGATAGACAACAATCTAATCAGCGCAACACTGGAAGGCAATTCGCGTCTGCAACTGAATAGCATGCAGACTCAGTTAAACTGAGTTACGGCGTAAGTTCATTTCACGTAATCTCCGGCTACGCGGCTACGGTGCTACGAATGGCGTAGACCCACGTAGAGGTCCAGGCCAAGCGACATTTTTCTATACCACGTGCCACGTAGTCACTAGTGTACGTGTGTGTAGTGTATGTATTTTTTCATTGTTTGATTCAATTAATTTAAATCTTCAGCTTGGTATTAGCTTGTATATTTAAATGTACATATTCATTTAAATTCAATGCACAATTCTAACAGAACTGCAATTTGCCAAGTTGCCTATGAAGACCCGCAGCCAAATTGCCCATTACTAACACAAATTACACGCGATCGATCGCATATGCTTTCATTTGACATTGCTACCGTATTGATTGGCTGTTTTATATCACCGAGTAGAGTCATATTAAGCAATAGATCTTCCTATTGACTGTTAGATTATGCGATTTTATGAGGTACGCAGATAGGTTGCTAGGGTCCAAAAACTCCAGGTTCCATAATTCACAGGGATGACTGTCTGTGATTATTCGTTATTGTCACATGGATGACAATCTTTGTAAGATTACCCGATGGTCACAGGGATGACTGTCTGATTGATTCGTCACAGGGATGACTACCATTGAACACTTGTAGTCACAGGGTTGACTTAAGTGTGTTTCACATTTCATGTTCACAGAGATGACTTTCTACGATTGTTCGTTATTGTCAAAGGGATGACAATCTTTGTAAGATTACCCGATGGTCACAGGGATGACTGTCTGATTGATTAGTCACAGGGATGACTAAATCATTGAGCTCCCATGGTCACAGGGTTGACTGACTGATAATTTGGAGTCACCGGGATTACTACCATTGAACACTTGTAGTCACAGGGATGACTTTGTTACTGTTACATGAGTTGTACATGAAGATCTTGCAGCAATGGTCAGTCACTTAATTTCTGTTTGTGTAATTTCAATGGTGTTACAGAATTTTGTATTTAGAATACAAAGACCATGGATTAGGTCCAGTGTTAGGTACGTTATTTGACTCATCTTCATATACTATAGTGACTGTAATAGAGAAGTGGCGTCAAGAACGTGCCCTTAAACCGTCATCAGCATGTCACTCTGCACATCTGTATGTCATCAGCTGTATTCCAACCTCTTAGCGATGCTTTGTAATCTAGCTCACACTTTCAACGCTACAATGATGTGCTTTCAAGGCACTTCCTAAAATAAAACGAACGTGTGTTTTGCGTAAGTCTAAAGTACCTGCGAATTGTATATGTTTTGTTTTTGTTTTCATATCATATCAGCCGAAAGACGTACACTGTTGGACATAGGCCTCGAGGGGGACCCTAGGGGGGGGGGTGTCCATAATCGCCACGCTTGGCAGGCGAGTTGGCGATCGCAGTAACAATCATCATCATCATCATCATATCAGCCGAAAGACGTCCACTGCTGGACATAGGCCTCCCCCAAGTGTCGCCACAACAACCGGTCCTGTGCGTCTCGCATCCATCGGCTACCAGCGACCCTCACCAGGTCATCGGTCCACCTTGTGGGAGGCCTTCCAACGCGGCGTCTTCCGGTACGCGGTCGCCACTCCAAAACTTTTCGGCCCCATCGACCATCTGTTCTGCGAGCAATGTACCCTGCCCACTGCCACTACAATTTGGCCATCCTTACAGTAACAATGTACCATTTTTATTGCCATAGCACGAACTAAAATATTTTCCCGCAATAGCCCATAAATTGCCATTTTAGCCAAACTTAGCTGCCAGATTGGAAAAGTTTGATATATTTTACGGTACACTTTCGCTTAGTGTAATAGACTAATTTTTATCTCGAATAAAATCTATGATTCCTGTAGGATAAGTCGGTCAAATTAGCTTTCGACCTTGCAAAAACTCCTAACTCTGATTTTGTTCTTGAATCATGATGTAATTCATCTTAGCTCTTCTAATAATATAAAAAATTAAACATTTTCCGTAACCAATCTGAATAAAAATAAAACGCGTTTTTTTTCAATACAAGCTAGGAAAATCAAGTTAACTCTAATTTTCTTTTTACAATATTAAAGAATAGGTAAAATTAATTTAGAATTAAATTAGAAACAGACTTAAACATTTTCGCCCTAAGGAAAGTTGTTACAAAAATAAATACGAAATATTGACATTATGATGTGCTTATTTTTTTATTAAGTCATGGCCTATAAATTAAAAGGAAACCCAATTTCGTCAGCATCAGCTTCGCAATCGCAAAAAAACTTATTAATAACTTGCGCTAATCAGATATTGATTAATTTTGTTGGTTATAGAAAGCAGTTGTATTTTGGAAAGAGTCACCGCGGCCCTAGAACGCAAAGGGCCTTGTTGACGGATTTTATTTTATTCCGTACTGCCTGACCCGACAGACATTATTATTTGAAAGCAAAGGGACTGTGGGAGTGTCAGCTAGGAACATTTTCTATAGGATGAAGTAAAATCTGGTTTTTCTGTGCCTATTTTCTAATTTTTCTCTTCATAATAAATAACCCTCCTCAGACTTCAACGAATACCTACATGAAATTTTTTTACTGATTCAATTTGGTCCAATTCAATTCAAATCTTTATTGCAATCACATGTGTTTAACAAGATCATGGTAATAGTTTTACAGCTGACATGGACCCTGTCGGGCACAGCAATTTATCATAGTACTACAATTCAATTTTTTTTCGTTCTCGAGTTTTGTGCTTAGCAACGCATTCATTTTATTGATACAAATAGATGTCATTAGGAAGAACACGGATGGGTTTAAGGCAGTAAGAGTCTGACACTCCCTTTCGCTCCGTACAGAGAGGAAAGAGTCATTTGATGAATTCCCAACCTTAAAAAAAAGGCTGTGCTTGCCAAGGTGGGTCCATGGATGGCCATCCATTACATACCGAGTTTCCTTCGTGAATCACGTTAAGCCGTTGGTCCCGGCTGTCATGTGAGATGTTCACCTGACAGTCGTTACCGATAGTCAGAAGCCAGAATATCTGACACCAGTCTTGACAAGGGACCATGGGGCCGAAAAGTTCTGGAGTGGTGACTCCGTACCGGAAGACGCAGCGTTGGAAGGTCTCTGTGGTGGACCGATGACCTGGTGAGTGTCACGGGTAGCCGATAGATGAGAGACGCAGAGGACCTGTTGTTGTGGCGAAACTTGGAGGAGGCCTGTGTCCAGCAGTGTACGTCTTTCGGCTGATATGATGAGTGACTCGTATTACCCGGTAACTGGGTTGTGGAGGTCAGATATGTTGCTCTGTGTAAAATACTTGTACCTGCTCAAATCCCTGCTCAAGCCCTTTGGTTTTAGGAGGAACACTGACGGTTATTTGTCAGTAAGAGTCTGACAGCAGTCATTTGATGATTTCCCACTAATAAACCTACTCAGTTGTATCCCGTAAGACTGAATTACTGATCTCATCATAATTGGGAACAGGCAGATAGGTTGTTAAAACTGCTTACTAAAATTCCTACAGACTTGTTTTTTCTTTATTCAAAACAGCTGATTTGACTCAGAACTGACCGTGTCTAACAAAAATAGCTTTTATTAATACTTCTACAAACAGTTTCTGGATCAAATAAATAATACGACTCGATGTTTATTGGATGTTGTAACATTTATGCGAAGAAATTATAGATTTATCGATCTAAGAATAACTTTAGTGTTACGGTTTCCTTAATCGCTGTGGAATGGGGATAGGCAGTCGCTATGTCAGGGATTTGGAGTGTTTTGTGATTATCAGGAGTTCTTGCATAAATATTAACAGCCGCACGCGTCGATCTTGGAGGCTTAGCAACGTTTCCAGAGGTCGCGGTCGGTCTGTGAATGGGTGACCTTTTTAACATACCAAGATTTCCGTGCCTCGAAAAGCGCGTTAAGACGTTGGTCCCAGCTGTCATTTGTAGATCTTTGGCAGTCGTTAAGGATTGTCATATGCCAGAAAATTTAACACCCGTCTTGCTAAGATGTACTGGGTAATACGGGCTTACTATTACCGTATGAACCCTACGTGCAACGGAATAATGTCGAAGTCGTTGGACCCGGTATTAGTATATAATTGGGATAGAAGCTGCTCAACTACGGGAAGAGACTGGTATGACCATTTGAACCTAACCTATCCGTGTCGGGGTGCCCTAAGCTCCCTGTGCCTTATGTTCCACGACTTGGCTTGGCAAGTTATCAAGTAATATTGAACTAATATAACTATTTAATTTGCCTAGCTGTTTAATTAAATGCCGGAATGTCCCTTAGGCCGCTGATTAAACGGCGTCGTTCAATGAAGAGGATAGGCTGCCAATTAAACGGCTGATTAAACTAGTTATTCGAACGAAAACTATCATAGCGGCGTATCGACGATGCAACCGTTTTTATGTGGGCTGAACGTTACTAAGCCGCTTTGACGAACGCGAGGTGCTCTTTCAATACGGCGTACTTTATTTCAGCCGAATTGAAATCTGGCTGAACGTGTGGTAGCCGCATTACATTACAGCGGCGTTTTTCAATCCGGCGCGCCTTTATGTAATACGGCGTATTATACGATTTGGCTGCGACATACACAACAAATCGACGATTCCGAGAGCTGTCAAAACAATTTTTAATTACAACCTAACTATAACCTCCTTTTTTTAAGTCGGTTGACTTCAAACAAAGGAGGTTTTTTAAATTCGACCCGTAGGTATACGTATGTAATATTGTCAGAATTGCACAGTTTTGGTATATCGATACCAGAAGTATCAACTAAAGTAAGCGACATTTCAAAATTTTTGAAAAATGCCACTTGAAGTAATCGCTGTAAGGTTTCTTTTGACATTTTGGGTAAATGTCCCTTACGTTAAATGATACTTCAGGTATCGATATGTTAGCCTATACCAGCATCTAAACATGTGTGCCAAATTTCCGCGCATATCTCAAAAACTATAATAAGATTGCAAAAAATATTTTTATAGTCTAACTAAGGGAATAGTGCAAGGTTAATTAAAATCGGTTCAGACGTTTTTGTTATAGGCTACTACTAAGCGAAAATCTACATCATTATATTAACATGAGCGAGACGGCGCGGCAGGCAAAAACTAGATCATCACCATCATCATCATCATATCAGCCGAAAGACGTCCACTGCTGGACATAGGCCTCCCCCAAGTGTCGCCACAACAACCGGTCCTGTGCGTCTCGCATCCATCGGTTACCCGCGACCCTCACCAGGTCATCGGTCCACCTAACTTAAAAAACTAGATAAGAACAAATAATAAACCCCCCGGAAATGAGAATCCATCATCACACATCATTTAATATCTCCCAATAAATAAAGCTTCGTCTAACAGTTTTGTCTGTCTCGTTCCACCTCGTTAGACGTGTTTTTAATAAAAACGAACACTTCAGACAACTCATTAATTATATTGTTTAAAAACAAATGACCACTGATTTTATAACTTTAAAAATATATCAAAAACTAGCTTTTGACCGAGGCTCCGTCCGCGTGGATGTCGGTTAAAGAAGTAGCCTATGTCCTTCTCCATATCCCAAGCTATATATCTGGCAAATTTCATGACGATCCGTTCAGCCGTTTTAGCGTTAAAGCGTAACAGAGACAGACAGATTTATTTTCGCATTTATAATAATATATATCTACACTAATCTACACTAATATTATAAAGAGGAAAGATTTATTTGTTTGTTTGAAATGAATGGGCTCCGAAACAACTGGACCGATTTGAAAAATTCTTTCACCAATAGAGTCTTACATTATCCATGATGGACGTAGGCTATAGAATATTTTCACAACAGTTAGAGATCCGTATGAAAACTTCGATAATGTAACCCAAGGTTGGGAGTATCAGACTCTTACTGACTAAAACCCATCCGTGCTGCGCGTAGTGTCCTTTGCTTTCCAGGGCCGCGGTAACTCTTTCGAACAAAATCTGCAACCCTGGAGTTACCGATCGCCTACCGACGAAATTCGGGCGATAAGTATACAGGCGACCCGTATACAGTCAATCTCGAACGCGATCCACGGATGAGATCATTGATTTTGATCGTCGCGATCGGTTACTACGTCTGGACTCCCGCCTTCGTAATGCAGGACTGCGAATTCAGAACCACGTGAAAACAATCTGAGCTTGTATAGGTATGTATTTCTTGCTTTTTCCCGCGACTTGGTTCTGGTATATCAAATAACCTTACTACCTGGATAAATATTATTCTACATATTATTATGTCCTAATTCAGTAGGCCAATTTATTAACTTATTTAACATTTTACTCACACAACGCGTACACCGCCACTAAAAAGCGGGCGTACTTAATGCCATACTAAAAAGCGTTTAAATTTAAGTTGCAATTAAACTCAGCGAGCATCAATTACAAAAACTTGTCAAAATGTACGGAAAATATAGGAGATTATCACAGCTTGCCTCTGTCAACCCTCGTGCCAAGTTACATCTGTGCAAGTTCACGAACACACAGACATCAACATGTACAAAATAAAAAGGGTAGTATGTATGTAAACATAAAACATACGGAATCAATATTGGTTTGAATAAATGTAGCAATTGGATTCATAAACACAACGGTAGTGTAATCATACTGAAACTTTTATGGCAACAATGCCGATTACAAGTATGAAACACGTGGGCCGATCGAAAACTCCTTAGTATTATTTTCAGAGTGAGTAATCGGGAATTTCTCAATGCAGAACCCAGATACCTCGATTGTATGGGGAATTGTTGGTACCTACCTACATACCTTCGTTAATGTGTTGTGTTGTGGCTCGTCTTTCATCTGATCTAATAAACCCCGTTAATGAAACTAATTTTAGATCATGTCATGAATAGATTTCCTCTGAACGTGTGTTGAAACTGTTTGGAAGCTAAAAGATGAGGTTCAAGGACTTGATAACAAAACATAACTTTGCAGCGTCTGCGCATATTATCATAAAACACTGAAGACGCATGAAAATACCTCTTAAGTGCAATAAAACATTTTCAGCAATTATATCTGGCACACCTCACGAACTGTACGGCATAATATTTTTACTGAAACATTTATTATTTACGACAACATACTATTTTGGCAACGTAATATACGATATACTTACTACTCTCTAGTGCACTCATCTGCTTGGCAAGTTCCAAGATCATACAGACTCCCGCAGACGGACGCGACGCGACAATTTAACATAGTCATCATCTGCCTAGCTTTTTTCCAACTATATTGGGGTCGGCTCCCAGTCAAACCGGATTCAGCTGAATACCAGTATTTTACGTGGAGCGGCTGCCTACCAGACCTCCACAACCCATTAACTTCAATTCAACATAGTACCTACTTCATAGAAATTGTTCTACGCTTTTATCGCGATTTTAAGTTTGCCCCATAATTAAATGTGGTTAATTTTTTTGTGTTCTTTTTCTTTCAGGATACACGTTATGCCTGTTACTATGATCCCTGAATTAAAGGGTTGTCGCACTGGCGCGTCGCGGCTGTTTGCAAGCACATTTACCTTTGCATGCGCACAAAAAGTGAATCGGTTGTCTATTCCTATAGTGCCGCGACCACACGTGCTCGGACCGTCGGATGCTGGTGGCAAAAACATGCAAATGTTTTGTTTGTCGACACCTCCTATAATATTTACACCATCTGTCGACTACACCTATTATCGCGGATGTTGGGTAAGATAATAATGTCTCGAAACTCGACAGATTTGTATGCCCGTGTTTGTAAATCTCTTTGAAATGTGTACCGCGATTTTATGAATTTCCAGGCTAGTCAAAACTGTGAGTTAATGATTTAAGTGAAAACCATCATCATCTGCCTAGCTTTTCCCAACTTAATTGGGGTCGGCTTTTAGTCAAACCGGATTCAGCTGAATATCAGTATTTTTAATTACCATAATGTAATACAAAAAGCTCAAGATGGACCGATGACCTGAGGCCCTAGACAATGTGCTATTCGATTAGCGAATGCGACTGTCGAAACGCCAAAATGTAGGAATTTGATCACGTGACATTTCGATAGCTTCTGTCAATCGCATATATTTTTGACGTATTGACAATCGCCTTCGCCACGCTACCGCTGACAGAATGTCACTTGTCTAGAGCCCCTGGTGAGGGTAACTGGTAGCCGATGGATGCGAGACGCACAGGATCGGTTGTTGTGGCGACACTTGGGGGAGGTCTATAGCCAGCAGTGGACGTCTTCGACTGATATGATGAATATGAATAAAAAAGCATTTTAAAACCATAAAGTTTTATAAATAGAATATTAAATTAAAAAGTACGACTCAGAAGTACAGTAAAACTGTAGAAAGCAAGGCTATATCGAGTAAATAAACAAACACCCTACATCACCCGAACAATGTGTGGTTGACTTCCTTGGGCCCAGTCGGTCCAGTCCAACCAGTATTTGACATGGACCGACTGCCTCTCAACATGATACCCTTGGCAAGACTGGTGTGAGATTTCATTGCTTCTGACATCCCGGTATGACTGTCAAAGACCTAAAACTCACAGCCGGGACCAAACATTTAAGGTGTTAGCCGAGGCACGGAGAAAGTTCGGTAGGTATGTCACCCACCCACGGATCGACAGCGGTAAGCTTGAAGATCGACACGTTCGGCTGCAGCTGCTATTAGTTTGTACGCGCAAACTATGCTGTAATATGCTATACTATAATAAGCAACACAACATTTTCAGCCTGATTAGTGAGAAATGTACGAAACGATTTTGATAATAACTAGCATATCTAGGTACTTACTTCGCTCTTTTTACTCTTAACCAGGGGCCTAACCACCAAACTCTTAAAGCAGTATTACTTCTTAAGAGACGGAGCTATACAGGACGTTTAGCTCCGTCTCTTTCCCACTGGAAGCAATATTAAATTAATACTGCTTTAAGAGTTGGTGGTTTAGGCCCAGGACTATAGGAGATTAAAATTTCAGATTAACACTGAGAAAGATGCTCTGGCGAAATTTATCGGTCGACCACATTAGCCTAAGCCGGTAATAACTATAACTATTTCTCGATCGAAAACTTTCGTTGCATACATTCGTCATTTTTAGGCATCAATGCATCATGCAACTCTATGAAAAGGGTTAATATAACAGTAGCGGTTCCCCGGCTTTGCAAATTATACAGCCAAACTTTCCTCGTTTACCGGTCTTTCTAATGATGAAACCGTATCGAAATCCGATGCGTAGTTTGGAGTCAGCGGAGAAACAGTAAAAAGCGGACTTAACTATGTATATATTGTTTGACGATAATTCGATCACTAGAATAATTAGGTCAGTTATTATTAAATCAAACTATTTATTAGTTGATATTTAACAATGTTTAGATAATCTTTGCGTCATTATTTAAAACCTTACAGCCGAACCTATTCATAAAAACTTTACATATAAACATTTATCATCATCATCATATAATCAGCCGAAAGACGTTCACTGCTGGCATAGACCTCCCCCAAATGGGGGTTGCCATAATAAACATAAAAAAATAAACATTACTCAGATAAAATAGAAAATGCTTAACATTAATTCCGCCTGCGTGTCACACACATGCCACATCTGTGTGCGTAAAGTATAAATAAATAAGCAGATTCTTTATTTAAAATTTTCTATAGTACATATTAATCTAGAATCTCTTAAAAAGTATTTTAACTAAGTAATGGTTAAAAAGTTTTTATAATATATAATCCTGTTTTTATTTATTTTAATTGTTGTATACCTATCACAGAGTAGTTTTTTAACCCAAAGGCTGACTGGTAAGGAATGCCTTGTTGTGTTATGTCCGCCTATTACCTACTGTACCTAAAATTAAAATAAATATTTTTTACAGCGAGTTCAAAGATTATTTACTTTATCTAAGATAACATAGGATATTTATTTATAGATTTTTATTACAGAAAGTTAAACCAGCGCCAGCAGTGCTGTAATTTACGGAAGTCAATCTTGGTCTAATAGAAGCGTCTACCGGTGAAAGAAGGCTCTAGTCGTACTTTTTTTTATTTTCATTCCTTTAACGTTGAGATTGGTGTTAATAAATTCTGTAGGTACCAGTTTTAAATCTTTAGTAATTTCCCATTTGGTTCGCATTATATCATGGGACTGGTTAGCCAGTCATGAAGCTCTAGACAAGTAACAATATGTCAGCGGTAGCGTAAGGAAGGCAAATGACAAAACGTAAATAAAAAACCGGCCAAGTGCGAGTCGGACTAGCGCACGAAGGGTTCCGTACCATTATCTATAAAAAACGGTAAAAATCACGTTTGTTGTATGGGAGCCCCCCTTAAATACTTGTTTTATTTCAATTTAATTACTTATTTATAAAGTGAATGTGTTACTAAATATTCTGTGAATATTTCAAGCGTCTAGGTACCTGTTGCCGTTATAAATAACGAGCAAAAACATCACGTTTGTTGTATGGGAGCGCCCTTAAATATTAATTTTAATCTATGTTTTAGTATTTTTTGTTATAACGGCAACAGAAATACATCATCTGTGAAAATTTCAACTGTCTCACTATCACGGTTCATGAGATACCTGCCTGGTGACAGACGGACGGACTGACGGACAGCGAAGTCTTGGTAATAGGGTCCTGTTTTACCCTTTGGATACGGAATCCTAAAAATGGGATTGACAAACGTTTTCGAAATGTCACGTGATCAACTCTTGTATTTTGCAATTTCGACATTAATAGCATTCGCTAATAGACTCGCACTTTGTCGAGAACCTCATGATGCGATGGGAACCTCACATATATACACACACATACATAAACTCGTATGCATCACAAAATAGATAGAGAACCCACACATAATATTTCAAAACATTTCATTTTTTCAAAAAAAAAAAAATTGTGTCAGTGTGTCAAGATTTGGAAATAAATAGACTTATAATAACGTGTATCAAGAAAAAGCATTTCAGCTAACTAGAGCGTCAAAAATCATTAAAACATTTTGCAAATATACAAGTTACGCTAGTGGAGTTACACTTTCGCATGTCATTCGCTACTCGCTGCTAATAAAATACACATTAATTTGTTTTAAAAATATAATATTCGCATCTAATAATAAATTCGCTTTTTTCATCTCAACATTGATACATTAAAACGCCTATCCGTCGACGGCCGTTAACTCTATGAGAAACATAGACAACAAGACTATTTTATTTGATAATAAAACTGTGACGACCATTCGGACCATTATGGCGTGGGCTTATACGTGGGCAACTTTAAACGAAGCAGATATATGTGTTCTATCGCATTTGATCATTTACATCAACACCATCGTCATTCTTCGCAATTTTTTATGATAGGACAAAGTGGGACTTCAAAAATTTAAAATTAATAGTGGTCTCATTTATAGATATTTATTTCTAGAACCTTTCTTAAATTAAAACTAAATGTGCCGTCAAAATGAAAATAACGCCAAATGTAACAGGTTTTGGCTAGAGTTCATACGTAATAAATTCAGCTGTAATTTTAACCGAAACAATCGGTGGAACAATAAAGTATTTAGTTTTATACCGGCGCCTGCGCCTGCGCCGCACCGTGGAATTACTACTTTGTTTACTAGCTGGCGTTTTGACATTTCTGACAAATAATTACTCAGTCGCGTGTTTATTTACACAGCCGAGTGAAGATCCGATTTTATGTCGAGAATTAATTGAGCTTCTGCTAATATTTCATACCGTAATTTAAAATTATAATGAATAATGATATCCTCATTAACAGACAGAATAAATCTATCGATGAACCACGTGATGCATAAATGTCTCTTTTAAACATTCATTCACGATCATATTTCTTGGCAATCGCAAATTTTCAATACGTATTACATTGTCACGCATCTAGCCAACATTTTGACAGTCTTGGCGTAAATATTAGTTAGTATTAGGGGATTAATACGTTAGGTATGTTGCAGCTATAGCTATCCTACTCTTGTAAGCCGGGATGTTACCTATGTACAGTCAATGTAAGTACTCCTAAACTATAGATTATAAATATGTTTTCTAGACAACGACCATATCATGTGCGTGTGAACTGAGGGACCACACGGGGAATTCGCGAAATGAAAATCCTAGGATTTAGTAGTAGACTTAAAACAATTGTAGAACGAATCTTGGAATTTGTAAGCAAATGTATTAAAAACTACGACTCAGTTACTTTCTCACAGCATGGCGACGCAAAAACAAATAGGCAGTGTTAAATTGGCTGAAAACAGAGACACACAACGTTGTCTACCGATGCAAAAATCAAATCCTCACGTGTAAGATGGAAGTTGGACCATTGTGTAGGTACGTCAAGAAACTACGTAAACACTTCACTAATGCTCGTGTAAATCCCTCAACCAAGGAAATGCTAACTATGTAACATAGGTATATATTTAAATTCAGAAATCGAGACGATTATCAAATATTTAAACTTAAAACTCTGTGTTAAACGAGACAAAGTTCTAACTCCATTAAAAACCTACACATTTTTTGGGTCCTTTTTAATTGACTTAAAAATCAACTTAAAATACTCAATGCTAAAGTCGATACTTTTTCGTGACGGTGGATGCAAATAATCTCGAATTGTAAGAAGGTACATCATTATCATCATCTTCCCTGCCCTTGTTCCAGTTGTCCCATAATACATTGCGGTCGGCACAACATGTTTTCTTTTTCCATTCTCTCCTGTCACGCTATTATTCACTCCCTTTTCAGCAGTGCGATTCTATAAACATATCGAAATCAAAACTTAGGCGAAGTGAACGACGAAGTGAGCTGTCAAACCATACAAACAAGATGGAATGACAGCTCACTTCGTGATCACTTCACCCAAGCTTTTACTACGACATGCTTACAGAATCAACCGTACATCCGGTCGATTCTGTCGACATCACCTAGGCGAAGTGAACGACAATTGAGCTGTCATTCCATCTTATTTGTATGATTTGACAACTCACCCGTCGTGCAACCTGCCCAAGTGTTCACTACGACATGTTTACAGAATCGCACTGCTGTACCTAAGTTATAACAAATCGCGTAAAATGGTCAACTTTGTCTACTCAATAAGAATCGGATACATTTTACCTAAACTAGCGAGTTAGGATAGGATTTATTATATTAGAAATGATCAGTTCACACACAGTTTAGAGAGTTTATTATCTAAACAAGATTTACCTGTTACAATAGATAAACAATCTAAGAGTGTTTGCAGTAATCAACAACATATATATTTCCACCACTATTTAGTTTTAGTCTTATCAAGGAGTCTCTCGAAGTTCTCAACACAAATGGTCTGACGGCCATTTGTGCTGAGAACTTGGAGAGACTCCTTCCAACTGCCACAGGCGAAGGTATCACTTTCATACTTCCTTTAAAATATTAATTTTAGTTAAATCGATATACCTACTCAGGTATTTAGTTCAGTGGAAAAGTTCATCAAAATATGATATAATCCGCGACGTCTCGCACCTCAATATTCGCCAGTCGGCTGCCAAGACCATTCACAATGCTTTTCAATATTCTGGATAAATCATGTGATTGTGCGTCAATACTATATGAACCATATATTCAACAGTAAATTTGATTTAGAAGATCCACTACAATTTCATGATAGGGGTAAATCCGCGACTAACCCAGTCATTAAAATTTTGTTTTTCTTTCTAGCCTGTCCACACCCGCGTTATTGTTGGAAAATACCACAATAAGCACGTGAGGTGGAGTTTCAACTTGAAAAAAAAACTAAGGTTAAATGTAGAAAAGGAGACGAAGGATAAGAAAAGAGGAAGACAAAAATACTGGCCAAACTATAGTACCATAACATAAACCGATAAATAAAAGCTTCATGAATAGGGGCTATTAAATTATCAATTAAAAAGTGTAACAACAGCTAATACTCGTAATAGGCAGGCAGTTGAAATCACACACTGGTGCTGACAGACGGACGGACAGCGTAAGCGTAGGCTTAGTATAGTCGTTGTTAACCTAAAAATTATAGATTGGGAAATGTAATACACCAGAAAGGGAAAGAGTAAAATGACGGTTTAGTTTAAGTGACACCACAGTACACCTTCCATCCCTTTAAGGGGAGCAGATTTTTTTCACCTGACCGATGTCGGTCATGGCGGCCAATCTCAACGGAGACTAGCCATCAGCGCGGGAGATATTATAGTGTAATTGTGTGCGCAAACACAGGTGCACTCTCTCTTCCATCACTCTCATATTCCGATGGGACATCAACCCGACTCGACCGGAGAGAGATCTGGCCTCAAGTCTGCTATTACAAAAGTGTCAGAATGGTCTATCATTGATTTCATAATTGTTGATTTTGACAAGTTTGGTAATCTTCTAACATAAAAGCGTCATTATGACTTTCCAATGGTCAACCACTGACACTCCATTGAAAGAAATGGCATAATAAAATGGTAATCTCGTACATAATGACAAATGAATGACAGACGTATGCGGTAATCTGCTCAAATTTTGACAGTTCCTTCGATCAGTGACCTACCATTAGAACGATATTGTGCAGTTATTGCTATTCAAAGACATTGAATATTTAGAACCACGATTCTATTACGAGACCAATGACCGACCTATGATCGACCATTATGAATTTAGCAGATTACGAACTTATAGCAAAATGACAATGGGATCGTGTTGGAATGACGAATTTATAAAAAATAGCAGACCTGGCGCAGGACCAACGGCTTTACGTGCTTTCCGAGGCACGGGGTGTCACACCATCAATTTCCAAAGTCCGGGATGTCAATGAGAATTTCCTAATGATAAAACCCAATTACTCTTTTTGCCCGACCTTGGAATCGAACCTAGGACTTCACGCTTGGCAGTCGCGCTTGCAACCGCGAAACAGTACCTAGCTAGTGACGGAAAAGAGTTGAAAACAATCTGTTGTTGACCACGGGTCCACGGGTCCTTCATTCTTCTTTTATTGATCGTTAGTCCATAATCGTGTATTGTGTGAAGCAGTTCCTCTGACGTTTCCTCCATTGCGGTGATGTTATCGCGGTACATAACCATTGACCCACATGTGCGAACGCACGGTTACAATGTTAATGCCTAAAATTAGTTCAGTTATGAAACGGGTTATTTTTAATGTCCACTTGAACTGTTACAAGCACTTTAAACGTTTAGGTGAACAGGCGATCTTTTGTTCATTTCATATTTATTTTTGACACGGTGGAAAGCTTTTGAGACTAAGAGTGCTAATATACTTGTTACTAAAATAGCGTGGAAATTTCCAAATGATACACATGGGATAATATAATAATAATAATGATACGCACTCAATCCAGCAGTGCGATTCTGTAAACATGTCGAAGTGAACACTTGGGCGGGCTGCAGACGGGTGAGTTGTCAAACCATACAAATAAGATGGAATGACAGCTCAGTTGTAGTTCACTCCGCCTAGGTGAACACCGTGAGATGTCGACAGAATCGACCGTCTGTGTTGGGGCTGTCGCGGCATGTCGTATAGCAAATGTCAAGTTCCCAAGTTGTGACGAGGCTATAAGACCAAAATCTGCTGTACCAGCCTGGCAATGCAGGATCGAGCGGCGTATCGATGAGGCTAGGTACTCATCGGCAAACTATACTGCTTCAGGGAGGGCAATACAAGACCACGTGTGATGCGCTTTGGGAGACGGGCGTTTTCGGGGACTAGAATCAACCCTCGAGAATACACGTTCTGTGTCACAGAGCGCATCGACTTCCTGAAGCAGAAAGTTTGTGCATGGGCAAACCGTATTCGGCGGTATAAGCGGCGGCGGCGGGTTGATCGATACTCGCAGAATCGCATGTTCCAGAGCGATGAAAGGTGGGTACACAGAGCTTGGGAGCGACCTGAACAAAGTGAGACAGACGTGTGCCGCCCGGATGGTATCGCCACGAGTACATTCGAGTCGAGCGCGTGTGAGAAGCTATACCACCAATGGAACCAATTAACATCACCCCATTGGATGTAGCCAAAGCAGTCCGTCCGTTACCGAACTGGAAATCTCCAGGACCGGACGGACTGCATAACTTCTGGCTCAAATGGTATAGCAGCTCACACGCACACCTGGCATCTCAATTCCAGTCATCCTTGAAGTCTGGGTCGCTACCACAGTTTCTAACAACTGGAATTACCCACCTGCTCCATAAGACTGGTAATCCCGCGGAACCCAAGAATTACAGACCGATTACTTGTTTCTCGACTGTCTATAAACTTCTTACATCCATTCTGAGAGTGAAAATTAATGATCACATTGAGAATAACTCAATTATGTCCGCCTTTGGTTTTGCTTAGATCTGAATCTTCTTAGCACACTGCTGAAGGATTCAGGCCTAGGCTATCGGTTGAGAAGAGGTGGTCAAGCCATATCTCACCTCCTTTACATGGATGATCTGAAACTCTTTGCCTCCAACAATTTGCGACTGATGGAGTTACTGAAGGTAACTGAAACCTTCAGTAGTGCCATCAGAATGGAATTTAGTGTGGACAAATGTGCAGTCATGTATGTTAAGAAAGGGGAGATTATGGAATCTGAGGGAATTCAACTCTCGGATTCCATAGAAGTTAGATCCCTCAACTCGACCGAAACCTATAAGTATTTGGGTATGTCGGAAGCGTTGGGCATTAACGGTACTGATATGAAGCAATCGCTGAAGGAGCGCTTCTTTGACCGCCTGAAAAAGGTTTTGAACTATCATCGCTAATAAGCCCGATATAGTGGTGATAGACCGATTAGCGCGCCGCACAATAATAATCGATGTTACCATTCCACATGACGAGAACCTCGTGAAAGCTGAGAAAGAGAAACAAATCAAGTATCTTGACTTAGCACACGAGGTTGTCGACATGTGGAATTTGGACTCGGCTGTCATTGTGCCGATCGTCGTTACGGCCAATGGCTTAATAGCCAAAAGCTTCGACGACCACCTGTCGAAGCTGGCGTTACGCAGTTGGGTAAAGGGCCTGATACAGAAGGCAGTACTCCTCGATACGGCTCGTATTGTGAGGAGGTTCCTTTCTCTGGAGCCCTAACCACCGGTAGCTTGGACCGCGCTCCCGACACCGGCGGACTACTACTTTTTTATATTTTTAAATGTTTTTTTTTTGTGTTTTTTGTAAGAAATATTTAAAAATGTAAATTTGTATGCACAGAAAAATAAATAAAGAGATAATAATAATAGTTTATTCAGAAAATACTCATATTACAAAGATCAAAAGAAAACAGTGTAAGTAATATAGATTGAAAGGGACTATTTTTTTCTTTTGAGATGTATCTAGGAACATTTAAGCATATAAAACAATGGTACTATACATGAACGAGTACTAAGCAAAATAAATAATAAAAGTGCGTTATAAATTAAACATAAATATTTTAATTTGAAACTATCGCTATGTGACCTAATACCTAGGTGTATTACAAAGATATTCAATAAAACAAACTACATAGTTCAGACTAGTTGACCCGACCTATAGGAAAAACACTTTCAGTTTTGATCGAATTTTCCATTTTTATTTCCCTAAGAACCTTATTCGAACCTTATTTTTATTTCCCTAAGAACCTTATAAACAATAAAAAAACCACACCCTTCCAGCCATTCTCATGTCTCATCATCGAGCGGCATTTCATTTTCAGTTCTATACAGATTTTGCGTTGTGAAAATCTCCCCCCTTAACAATACGAGTACTGTACTGGAATACCCGAGTATCCTGAAACAACGCACAAGCACCGCCACTCTGCAAGACATGCAACTCGAATACTTATCCATGGCTCGAATAGAGGGTGCTCCGTCTCACTGAGCATTCCTCAATGCGACCACCTCCATATACACCAACAATACCTACCCATCGATGGATTTAACTCTAAGCTTCAATGCCAATACAATACAGCAAAAAACAACAGGTCCTCGTTACTACAATTGTTTCAAATTCCATTGTCTATTAGCATTCCGAGCTAATTGAATAATGTAGATGAAATAAGACTTAATTAGTACCTTCCTATTGTGATAGAGCTTGTTAATTGATTTGTGACATCAGTTAATGCAGTCAGTGCAGCGTTTCAGGCATTGTTGGGTGAGCTTAGAATGAGACCCGGAGTTTAGTGCTTACTGCATAGCAATTGTATCTGAATTTCAATTTATTGGGGCCATAACAAGCGGAACTTCCTAGTCATATTTCTTTATGGTGCATGTCTCAGTTGTAGCCTACTATCTATCTATCTATTTATCTAGCCTATTTAGTCCCACTACTGGGCAAAGGCCTCCAATTTGCTATGTCGGGACAGTCCTTTCGGTAGAAGTCGAGGTCGTCCCGCCATCTTCGCCTTGGTCTGCCACATTTGGTACTTACTATGCAAAACGAAAAAAAAAACAATGCTGTCGTCGTCTACCTGACCTAGTCTCAGTTTGTTTTGGGTCGACGAAGCACGTTCTCTTTTTCCGAAGAAAACACGATTTTATCGACTACACCCAATACTGAACATCTGGTAAGACGGTCTGACGCGTGTGTCCGATATCTAAATAAAACCAACCTTTACCTTAATCCACATTGAAAATCACATGACATTTTTACGTAGGCAGCGAGAAACTGAAATTATAAGACGAAAATAATTCGGTCTCCACCGATTGATCGCAATAAGCTGAGACTGTCCAGCCTGTCATTTGGGGCGAGTGGATGCAGGCAGGCAGATTTTATCAAGATTTTTAGGCATTTAGGCATTGAACAATGAAGAGGGAAATTATTCTATCACAAAAATTCTAAAATTGATTTCTGGTACTTCGAAGGTGTATAGCTACGGTTCGTCCAAGCTGCAAGAAGCGCCAAAAATAGTCTACCGACTTTCGAAACAATGATTAATCACGTGCCCCAAGAAATAAAGAAAATTATAATAATAATAATAACCGCCGGTAGCTTGGACCCTGTTCCCGATACCGGTGGGCTACAATTTTTTATATTTTTAAATATTTTTATAACTTTGTATTTTCATATTTAAAAATGTAATTTATATGTATTGTACAAATGAATAAAGGAGATAATAATAATAAATAAATAATAAACGACTAGAAATAAACGTACCTACCCAATTTGTATGTTTCATTTAGATATTTTAAGAAACAGTACTTAAATAAAATGCTTGCATAAATATTTGTTAGTTTACAATAGAGGGCCAATTCTACTAATTTTTAAACTACGTACGCATGTCAGTCACAAACTGTCAGAATAGCCTCAATTCCCAAACATTTTTGACAGATTGGAACTGAGAACGAATCCGAAAGTTGCTTGACAAGTTCAAGTGTCCCATCTGCTGCTATTAATTGCATAAATATAGGAAAACATCTATTTCACAAAAAATAATAGAAGACATCTCTGCAAGCAAAAAACATCCATTCATTTTGTATTGTCAAGCTCAAGACTGCTCTAAGAAAGGATAGGAAACAAACAAAAAAGGATAAGATATAGCAAACGAGATAAAAAGAAAAAATCTGAAGACATGTTCTGAATGGACGGAAAGAATATTTCGCAGTTAAGTATTTGAGACTAACTGTATGACATAGCTAGCAGCATCTCAGGAAAAAACATGAGATCTACGAGTTAGAAATGAAACAACATTTTTTGTTGTCGATAAACATATAAATTGGAGCTGCATGATGACTTGTATGTTAGATTTAGTGATAGAATTTCCACCAAAATAAATATTCATTTAACGCCGTATTGAAAAAGTGAGCATTTCTTATTCTAAGTTTTTGACCTGCTTATTCTGTAGCTATGTCGCAGCCAATTAGCTTAATCAGCCGTTTAATTGGTGGCCTAGCCTGTTCATTTAATGGCGCCAGTTTTTCAGCGAGCTAAGTGACATCTTTTGTTCAATATCGTTTAATGACTTGCCCATGTCACATAAGTATGTCGCTGATTAAACGGCGCAGTTATATGAAAAGGTTAGGCTTCTAATGAAACGGCTGATTAAGCTGCGACAGCTATATTGCTTTAATCGTAGAATAACAGTTATTATGTATTATTTAGTAAGTAACTACTGCAATTAATAAATTTGTACAAGGGCAAGAGATTATATAGCTGATATAGTAAAATTTTCCTTACTTAGGTACATGATTGTTATATTCAATTAATATCTTGACCAATAGCAGTCAGTACATCCAGAGACTTCAAATGCTATTCAATATTTTTTATGCCTCGTTAGGACATCAAGGTGCGCAAAATTCGACCCCTTTGCTCGTCCCGATGCGGAAAGATTATTGTTAGCGCGCCTATAGACGGGATCATTAAAATCCACGTGTAGCAACAGAAATAAACGCCTACTGTACTAAATTAAGTAAATAATACACAAGTGTGACGTTTGTGTGGCCATAAATTCTCATTATTATCGTAGTTGGCATCATTATTGTGTTAATATGGTATTTAATGAATGCGCTTGAGCTGCTAATAGCCTGATTTATATGCTATCAAAAGTTTTAGTTGCTGCCGCAATTATTAGGACTTACGCGATTACGATTCTGGACGTAGGATTAAGCATTAGAAACCGACGTAATCTTGATATTGATGTAGGCATGAATCCTTGTAACTGCTCCGCTAGATAAATGTAGTTCCCATTAACAAGGCCGTATCCTTATTAATTAGGTATGCAGAATGTAGGTAAGTAGGGCTTTTTAACCGACTTCTAAAAAAGGAGGAGGTTCTCAATTCGGATGTTTTTTTTTTTTATGTTTGTTCGGGCTTAACTCCGTCACTTGCCGACCGATTTGAAAAATTCTGAAATTTTTGGAAAGGGTATACTTCCCAAACGGTCCCATTGAAATTTTATCAAAATCGGTTCAGCAGTTTGGTTATTAAATCCAAATAGCTGGAAAAAGTATGTGGAAAAATCATCTATGTATACGAAATTGCGTATTTTTGCTTTCCTGTGACTTTCCAGTGGTGTTGTTAGGTGTGGGGTACCACTAAAAAGTGAAAAATAAAAACCTTTTTCACAAAAAAAAGAAACCGACTTCCAAAAAACACTACAAAGTTCAAAATAACTTTAATTTCGGAAGTCGGTGTCAAATAACGAAGAAGCAACCAAAAACACCGACTTCCGAAATTAAAGTTATTTTGAACTTTGTAGTGTTTTTTGGAAGTCGGTTTCTTTTTTTTGTGAAAAAGTTTTTTATTAAGGATGGAAATGACCGTTGACTGTCAAATGACTCAATTCGCTTTTGAAGTGGGAGGAGTGGGGCGAGTGGTAGACTCTTATTTTCCAAGGCCTCGGTTACTATTTCGTAAAACCTCGCAACTTAGCGGGCCCCTAGGTAGCTACTACACTCAGTCATTCATTAACTAATGCAGAACGAAACGTTTAACTGAAAAATAAACCTCAAAAAGAAACTTATGAACTTTGAGAAAAATGTTTTTTAACCGACTTCTAAAAAAGGAGGAGGTTCTCAATTCGGATGTTTGTATTTTTTTTTTTTTTTTTTTTTTTTTTTATGTTTGTTCGGGCATAACTCCGTCGCTTGCCAACCGAACTGAAAAAATCTTTTTTTGTTGGAAAGGGTATACTTCCTAAATGGTCCCATTGAAATTTTATCAAAATCGGATCAGTAGTTTGGTTATTAAATCCAAATAGCTGGAAAAAATATTTGGAAAAATCATCCATGTATACGAAATTGCATATTTTTGCTTTCCTGTGACTTTCCAGTGGTGATGTTAGGTGTGGGGTACCACTAAAAAGTGAAAAATAAAAAACTTTTTTACAAAAAAAAAGAAACCGACTTCCAAAAAAACTACAAAGTTCAAAATAACTTTAATTTCGGAAGTCGGTGTCAAATAACGAAGAAGCAACCGAAAACACCGACTTCCGAAATTAAAGTTATTTTGAACTTTGTAGTTTTTTTGGAAGTCGGTTTCTTTTTTTTTAAGTCAAGAATACGGAATAGGTGACGGTACAACCAAAATAACTAAAATCCAATCAATTATAAGCTTTCATCTGCAATTTAAAATTGCTTCGGAATGCCGGATATCAATCATCCGGTCGATTCGAAAATTTAGCGTCTAGAAGATCAATGGAATTCCTGAACAAACTTGATCACGTGTTCTATCTACAAATAAGCTTTTTAAACAAACCATCCTTTTTTACGAAAACTAGTGCCCAGCCAGACTTCGATAATGTCAAATAATCGGGATTTCTTTGATATCTTCCAGGATAAATTCTCTAAATTATTGTGAAAACCGTTTCAAGTGGCTACATATACGGACAAGAACAGCTGCTTGTTATCAAAGTAGTACCTATTTCACGCTTGTGTGCAGAATACAAATCGTGTAAAGTAAGTAAATTAAATTGACAGTTATGACATAGTTTCTTTCAACATTATTCGAAGGTTTTTCAAAACTCGAGTGAAGCCCTTCAAGCTGACTGTGAGCTAAGCTTTACTAGCTCTTGATTCTCAACTGACTTTATTCTATGTACCTAGTGACATAGAAGAGAAAGGTAAATATTCGAACAATCTGGGAAACAGCCAACTATTTACATTGTTTGCGAATCGTCACAGTGGTTGTCAGCGATATTGTTATTTACGAGTCAAGAAGCGTCCCTAATGGCGTCTGCGACTGATCTATGTACGAGTTTAAGCTGCCAGATAATTAGATGGGTGACCAATGTTTTCACACCTGAAAGAACAACTTGTCGTTTGCGAGGTGACATGGACACATACGAAGAAGAAAATCGCCTTCGTTAGTGTGGATGGATACGTCGAGAGTTGTAGTGAGGAACATGTGTCAAAGATCCCTCTGCGTGTACTAGGTATAACAAAAGAGAGAAATAGAGCTGCCCGCCGTGTACCTAGCAGTGACCTTAGTGCGAGTTTTTTAACGTTCTCGATCCGTAAACGTCAATTTGTATTGAAATTGAATAAGCGCCGTCTGGTGACACTCACGGACAAACTGTTTTTTTCTATACAATTTGACTTAAGCTAACGTTTACGTTAACGCTATCGAGTACGTTAAAAAACTCACACTACGCCCTCAGTACAATCAATATACATAGAAAGTGTCGCTAAGCAAGCTTGATTGCAGGATAAGACAACTCAAAACCGACCAACTTGGCGCTGTTAGGTAAGGAGATCCATCTCCAAATAACGGGACCTGGGAAGAAAGAGGGAAACGACATAATTAATTATCTTGCACAGCGAGACAAATATTCCTATTCATAACTATTGGTAATTTAAGTGAAACCCGATTCAATAGGATGATGATGATGATAGAAAACTCCAATATACGAACAAAATATGAATGGTTTATTTCCCAGAAACCAACAGGGGGTATTCTTCAATATTTTTTCGATGCCGAATATTTCTCCGTGAAAGCACCAATATTGGCCTAGATACAGAAAAGTAGTTAGTATATCTGGAGTCGGTATAAAAAGAACATAGTGCCTGCCCGTACCAGTACGCTTGTGCCTGATTTAAATTGGTCAGAAAACATAGGCACATCGATATTTCAGTGCTTAATTGCGCTAAAAATAGATCTTACATACCTAAAAGATATTATAGAGTTATTTATATTTCATTGACTATTTTATTAGGAGATAAAAATACTGGATTCAAATAACTTACCTACACTAAGCGAAAAAATCTGCTGTTTGAAATATGAATAACAGCTCGACAAAATGTAGGGACCAGCTGCATTTTTTTCCAAATTTCAGAATTCGTGAGTACCAATTTTTTTAGCTCACAAAAATAAACGAACTAAAAATAACTCTGTTTGAAATAGGACCAGCCTAGTATTCAGGTTACGCGGCGTAGAAACTGTAAAGGGAGCTTTTATTGGAGCTACGCGCTGTATTAATAAAGGCTTGCAGTCATTCATGGAAAAAAATTTGGCTATCATATTTTGCTGAACACTGTTTCTAGGAAAATCGAATGAAGCTGGGAAAAATATTTTTTGGTAGGCACTGAAAAACTCTGCATGTATTTTTTACATATTGAATACTGGGAGAATGACACATCTTCTATACATTTAATGTGTATACATCTGTTTCTTAAAAGCTTGGTACGGATAAATAATTAATTAAATTTTCCAAGCAATCTCTGAGTTAACCTATATAAAAATTGTACCTTTAAATTATTTTTATGATTCTCATTTTGTGTATTTACTTCAATAGGTACTTAGTAGGAAGAAGATGTAAGTACACAACGAAATTCACGCCTTTTTCCAATACAATGATTGCTAAGGATGACTGTATCAATGATCAAATCAATTGATTTAATGTTAGCATTCTATGAAGAAAATCTAGTTCCCAATTAGGTACACAGGGTGATAGGTAATTGAGTGCGTTCCTTCAAATGCACGTTAAAAAGTTCGATTACCTACTGGAAAACACAACCCCATTTGGACTCAATGTACCGGGGTCAAAATCGTTTTATGTTAGCTATCGATCATCTCATTTGAAGGAACGCACTCAATTACCAATCAACTTGTAGGTATACAAAATTAATTTACATATTTGATACTTAACGCAAGCGATATCTCCAATAATAATTAAGTGAATATTAAAAAAAAGTATTACAAATCAAAACTACACAAACAACACAGCAGGAAGCTGAACTGAAGGAAAACTAACACGTACCTAATTAGGAACGCGTTTAGTAATTGCGTAAGGTATTTTCTAAACATTCGCTGAGCACAGTAATCGCATTTTGCTTATTTTAGAGCCATTGCATCAAAACACTGAAGGTTCTCAGAAGGGTTTGAAAGTGGTTCGCTTTTTATTTACAAGCCCGCCACAAATTCCCAAGCTACTGAAAGCCAGAATCAACAGTGGCGACCACCAGAAAAACGCCGAGTCAATGAAGCTCGACGAGTCCCGGAGAAACGATTCAACTGTTTTGGATCCCACAACGAAATTAATCAGAAAATAACAGCGGAGGAGTAGGAAAAAATAAAACTTCTACTTCCCTCCTTATTAAGCAGGAGACAGAACAGAGCCAGGCCAAATAGGCACCAAGGGACACATACTGCAACTGGGTTAAGCCCAGTTGCCAAGCACCATGGATTTTACATTAACACTAATACTAATGGGTCCTAAATTGTGAGCTACTTTTGATTCCAGTTATAGGAATGGCAAAATCGCTTGTTGGTTTCATAGTGGATCGCTTATTAGTTTCATCATCATCATAATTTCAGCCCACAGACCACTGCTACGAGTAAGTATCGCCACAACAACCGGTGACGTCACGTTTCACATCCAACAGATTCCCGCGGACTTCCAACCTTCCAACGCTCGTCGCGCGTCTTCCGGTACGCAGTCGCCGCGCGGTTATCTTTTTTCTAAATTCAAACTCTACATTTATACCGCGTTATTTTTAAAACACTAACAAACTTTCGGTGGGTGAAAGTACTCATGATTAGAAACAAGTTTTACTATGAAACCAACTCTGAAATATCAATAAAATAAATCTTCAAGGTTATGCAACGTTTACCGGGGTTGGTCTGTGGATGGGTGACCATCTTAACATACCGAGATTCCTCCGTGCCTCGGAAAGCACGTTAAGCCGTTGGTCCTGGTGTCATTTGTAGTACATGCTGGTATTATTGACTGGAAGCCGATCCCAATAAAGTTGGGAAAAGACTAGGCAGATGATGAAAGCGTCGCGTCTCGTATAGCTTCGTCTACCTCTAACTGCGGAATCATGATGCTTTTAAGACGTCATAGTATGGCCCCTACTGGATACAGTTTTAAAACTCATGTACAGAGATCGGATAGGTATTTACCAAAAGATCGAAAAAGTAGGTAACGTGTTACCTACTTCTTCGAACTTTAGGTAACATGTAGGTACCTGCCTTCTGCAAAAAGACAGCGGATTTGTTCATTAGGTACCTCCCTACCATGAAACGTTCATAAAAGTACACTAATGAAACCCTAATGGAAAGCGGAGTTAAAATTAGATCGAACACTACTTGAAATCGCATTTGGCTCAGATATGGAGGGTTAAAAGTTAATAAAGTTTCATTTGCGTATAAAAGTTGGTGTAATTACTGAATGGTATAAATCATTCTACTGGTAGCTCTGTTCCATGGTTAAGGTTTCCGCAGACAGAGACGAAGTTACAGTGCGACAAAGATACGACACCACTTTTTCGTACATTAGAAATCTACCGACCGTTTTAAGAACTATTTAAACGCACCTATTCGCAACGTACCTTGTGTGTTAATTTACATTTTCAGCTAGGTATACGAAAAACAAAATGGAAATTAAATAAGTATCTGTTTTCTTAATAGGTACAGAAAATAATCTCTAAATATGCAGTATGAATCACTTAAAAATCAACATAGATTACACAATGAGTCTATACTTGAGTTGGTAGCGATGTGTAGTCGTAGAAATTATCTAATCTATGTAAACTAATATAACACGCGGACATAATTTGTCTCTACCGCGTCCCTTTCATACAAAATGTATAGAAGCGTCGCGATGCAAAACTATAGGAAGGGCGCCTACTCGTTTGCGCCCTATTGTAAAACATACAGAAAGGACGGGGCACGGGTGCGAGCGAACGTGGGACTGCCGAGAACGCGGGTGCCGGGACTCTTGCGTCGCTGTCACACACAATTACACCACCACAATTAACCACGGCACGTCCGTGGCTCGTCTTTTCTATATGTTTTAAAAAGTCGCGACGGCGCCCCGTCTGTGCGCTGTCCGCGCCCCATCCTCGTCTTACGTCTTGTCTGTGTGTCCAGCGACTTAGGCCACGTTTTCATCAGTGACCAGAGCGCCTAGCACGAATGTTTTGACATGTAGTAACGTTACAACCGGTCTATTCTTTCGATATATCAGCGTGTACACTTAGGTGGAGTAAACGAAAAGTGAGCTGTCATTCCATATTGTTTGTATGGTTTGACAGCTCACTTGTCATTCACTTCGCCTAAGTTTTCACTTTGACATGTTTACAGAATCGCACTGCTGTATCGTTAACGTAAGTGAATTTTGAATATAAAAAACTGCAACCCCATAGTATTTTGATTTAATTTTATGCGACATAGGTATACAATTTGTATCATGCAAAAATATCAAAATAGTATCCAATTCAAATAAATATAATGTGAAAAACGAGTATTATAGGTAATAGTAAAATTCTAGTAAACTCACACTATACGTCAAAACATTTGTGCTAGGCCCTCAGCTCGCAGGCAAGTGGCTACCAAGATATACTACGATCAACCGATCGTGTCCACTAATGTAAATACATTAAACTTGCTGGCGAGTTGCTTGTAAGTGTAAAGGTGGCCTTATAATGAGATTAGCTTTTGCTCGCGACTTCGTACGCGCTTATCCCGTTTTTTCCCGTACCGAATTTTCTAAATCCGACTGGTAGTTCCAGAGATAAGCGCGTTCAAACAAACAAACTCTTCAGCTCTATTACATTAAAAAAAATGTGATCTCTGGAACAATACAAGGTGTATTGTTCAATACAGATCAAAGGTGAAACTTGAAAACGTGTCTATTTATTCAGAACAACTTTTGCTATCGGACCAAACCTGAAATCGCGAAAAAAGATCAGCTATTCAGTACATCGGTATGGAGCAATCATTTTTTTTTCTTGGTAACCGTTCCGCAATTCTTTCACAGTTAGACAGATACCTACACAACCACTGTGTCAGGCGACTTTATCCCGGATGGAAGCACGGTTGCTGTACAATAAATCACGAGAGCGGAGCCGAGAGAAATTGCTTGTCCTAAAAAATTACCCGCACAGAAAATGTAAAAAATGTTTATTTTCGTCTCTTTCGTAATGTTTTATTAGTGTAATAATCGTTTTGTGAAATGTTGAATACTGGCTTGTGTTTAAACAGCGACCTACGTATAGTTACGTCAGTACAATTAAAATGTTGCACATTCCGCAGCATATATAAACTACTTATATGTAAGCTAGTGTTATGGAGAAGAAAATTGTATGTACTTAGGTTTATTTTTATGTTTGTAATTAATCTCTGGAAGCACTGATACCGATATAGATACTGATTACAAAAATAAAGCTAAACAATGCCGCTGACTGTCATATTCTAATGAAAAAAGAAAACAGAGTCCTGTGGGATAGCCCGCAGGCCCGCAGCAATTTATTTGAAAAGAGTAACTATGGAGTTTCTTGTCCGTTGTTCTCCTTATAAAGCTATTTTTTGCGAATGGATAACTAGAATCACTATTTAATATTTTATTTTCAAACTATAAATTTGACGTTCAAATGTGCCTTTTAAGGTCTAGGTGAAAAAAATTAATTGACTTTGACTTTGAAACGAATCCGGGGGAAATAGCTAGCTAACATACAATTTATTACTTTGGTAGAACACACAATTATAATGTTGAACATTCCTGTATAACATAACATCACGCCTCTGTATTTTCTAGGAAGGGGTAAGCAGAAGTACGATATTGTAGTACTTTAGTGACTTCGCTTATTTGTTTTACATAATATATTTTACAGTTATTTCCTCTCTCTAAATGAATTGAATTAGGTAACAGTAGTTTCCTTACAGTTATATTTACGTTCATGCGCTAGAGCGGACAAGCTTCCGTGTCTAAGTGTGTAGCATTATCTCAAGAAACTATATTATTGCTTGGTATTATAACCATCGGTATGGTAACTAAAGCCTGGATTTTAGCGTAAATTAATGAAAATTTAATTTCTGATATTATATAGATTTTTCTTTCTTTTCATATCGCCACATATATTTTAAGACAAACGAGGTGTATACATAATCATTTTTTATTGTTTAAAGCCATACCTTGACAAATTCTGCTCATAGTTTCAGTCACACTTGCCCAGCAACGCGGAACTGCGCCAGCTACGCGTCACAACCGCGTGTTTACACGAGTCAAGTTCTTAAAGCCCGTTAATGACTCTAAATATACGAACAATATTCGCTACGTCACCCGAGGTAATTTGCCATTAAATGCGCTGGTACGAGGTGAACTTCATTCAGTTTCTATGTGATTCATGCTGAAGTATTTGGACGTGATTAAGGATTTTTACCATCGTTCCCGGCTGTCAATGAGTCTAACAAAGTCTTTTTTTCTTTTAGTTTTGAAACGAAGTTCCTCATTGCACGGTACGAACTTGGCGGATGGGGCTAGGTGAAAAAAGTGTAAGATTTTTCCGTCACGAATTTCTGCCACGAGCCTTACAAAACACGCACTCCGTAACCTATTTGCTAATTGTTATTAACAATTTTGTTGGTTAACCTCTATCGTTCGGGGGAACCTATTTTATGAAAATAATTATAAACAATGAAGATAAACCGTATAAAACGTGTTTTTTATTTATTACGTTTATCAATAATAATATACTACGATAGGAATATCGTTCTAACCGAGTGTTCCACGACACTCACGTATTTTCTTCTTTTATTACGGGTGGAGTAACCTCTATATTCTACCTGTCTGTTTATTGTGTGTATACAAGATGTAGTAGTCACTTGTGCAAGAAATTGAATTTGTTGGGAGGGTTCTGAGTTTTGAAGTCTGTGTGTGGATAGATATCCATTTGTTTCTTCACCATAACTACGAGTAGCAAGTGTGATGTCAGTCGTTTCATATGAGTGACCTGCGTAACATAGGCCACGTCTCGTTAAATCTAATACAACATTTTAGAAATACAATACAAAGTGTTTAAATTGTTTTTATGCTGTTTTTTATGTTGTTTTTATTTGAATTGATTGATAACAAATTGACATAATTAAATGTTAGGAAAATAGAACACGCGCACTCTAAAAATGTAACGTTAAAAATTGCCGAAAATCATATTTGGTCCGTAGCCGGCTTTCAGTTTCAGCTTTTTACCTTGTTAAATTTTACGGTGCTCACTTGCTGATATTTGGTCACAGCCAGACAGCCAGAGGAAACGCTGTGTTGTATTAATTTGGCATCTTAGATAACGAAGTAGGTATAGATTTTTGTGGCTCCAGAAATTAGGAGCTCGTCTCATGAATACGTGAATTTAAGTAGGTATTTAAGTAGGCGTATGTTTATAAAGGGTCAATTAGCAATGTTCAGGAGTGTGAATATGTTCTAACCGGCAGTTTTCCACTGGACCTAATCTTATGACCCCAAACTTTGTCGTCCGATCTTTTTTCTTGTTACCTTTGTGTTGTTCTAAACAATCAAGTTAGATATTTTCATGAAGAAATGGGCCATTATATGTAAGTACCTTACACTGAAAATGTGGAAAAGGCAACTATGTTTTGTCATTATTGTTTAAGATTTTGGAAAAGCTTTTACAATATTAGGTATTTAGCTCGTTTACCTTAATCGACACATTTATCTGAATTTTTTAGCTCAGATTTAATGAACATCCACAATTCACACGTAACGATTTTTGCAAAACTCGAAACATACACAATTAAGTAACATTTTCTGAATTAAAACTTGGCAAATCGCAAAAGCAAAAAAAAGTTTATTATATTTTTTATATCTAAACATTAGCAGACACGGCTTCTGCTAATGTTTAGCATAACGTCTCGTATAATATCAGGCAATGATAAACTCAGCTGTTTTATTTTATTATTTATCGATCCCTCACGTTTTATTGAAAATTTAAGATTTGAAAATTTTCAGTACCTTGAGACAAAAATCACTTGTAGTCCATCAAAGTTATATTTTCAACTGTGTTAGAAAACTAAGTCGTACGGTCTACGTATTTACGATTATTTCTAAATATATTAAAATAACGGCACACGTGTGACGGTGAATCACTATTACAGACCACATAAACATTATTCGAAAAAAAAAAAAAACATGTTTTAAATTTTCGCGAAAAATCAACAATACACAAAAACTCCACTTAATTTTAAAATAATAAACTACACTTCACTGCACGTACCGCTCTTGCCGACAGATGGCGCGCCGATCACAGCGACTTTAACTTCGGACAGCGACGACTTCTTCCGTCTGATCCCCCTCGCGGACATTTTCCATCCGACGCGACGCGTCCGTACTTCGTCCGTACCCCGATTGCGCGCGAACTCGAAACAAAAAGCTTCAGCGCCCCAATCTATAAATACACGGAGCGACACTCGCTGACATCCAGAGCGTGGTTGCGTGTTAATAGGTCAAGATCTGGCCAAGATCAAGTCGTGCAAATAGCCCTGTTTACACCGGCTTCCTCACCGCGACTGTGTGTGGCGGTAGGCCAACAGGCAGCACTCCCACTTGCGCCCAAATGTTCCAGCGTATTAATCATGTGGAATTTATATGCATGCATGTAATTTAGCCGTCAATGTTTTCTCCTGATTGGCTGATTGAAAAATGACGACATTTGTCGACGGCCTCAACGTTAAACAGTTGTCGGATGTCAGCGTGCGAGGCAGGTGATTAATTTAAGCTTTCAGATAAGCGAAGTTACTGAATGATGGGTTAACGCTTCATGTTGGCAAAACAACCGTTATTCGGAATTAATGTAACTAACTAAAAGTATTAGTAGCTCAAAAGGGATAAGTTTTATGAATTATGATTTTCAGAAAATGACGAAATTAACACTAGTTTTGGATGCCTTATATTTCCGAGAGTTATCTGAGGTACCAATGGGTCGCGACTTCGATCCTGACTGAAAAGAACTGTACTTCAGAAAAAGGACTTGATAAATCTTGCGCGGCTGTAGCTGCCTTCTAAACAATTAAATTAAATACGAGTGCAACGTCTCTCCGTCTGTCTATTATAACTTGCAGACTGCTGTGTTGCTGGAAAGTTTATTGAACTAATTCCTCGTAATGACTTGCCACTTGAACGTGGTAATCGGAATACACACGCAACTCAGTCGGGCTCCGGCTTCGCACGTGAACAAATTACTTACACAAATCTTCCCGTACAAAACCGTACCAAAACATAATTCGTGCTTCAGAAGAAGTAAACAGAAATACAAAATAAGAAATAGGTATTATAGAATAAAAGATTAGATTTTGATTTTGAGTAGGTACGCTAATTATAGTACGCGCCAGATAAACAAAGAATAACGGTCATTGACCCACCTACATTTATTGATACACTTAGGGTCATTTTCACCAAGCCAAACTGAACGCGATCAGCGTATAAACCACGTTTATGAGCTGTCAGTGTCACTATTTTTCTATGGAATATTGACGCTGACAGCTCTTGAACGCAGTTTAGATGTACTGATCGCGTTCAGTTTCATTGGTGAAATACGCTCTTAATTTAAAAAACAGAAATAATGACATAAAGCTGTCCTGAATCGACATCTATCGTGATCCTTACTGTTCTAGTAATGAAAAACGATTCATAATTTACTGTCCGGGGGTACCTTACGAAGAGATATTAAGGAAAGGTCATTGACCGTTATTCTTCATTTATCTGGCGCCTACTATAGTTATTAGGTATGCTTTGGTTGAACGGACACCACAACTGACTTGCATTTGTTATGTTTGGACCATGTTGAGTCCTACTGCAGGGCCTTCTTCCCATCAAAAAGCTACAGGTTTATGTTCAAGGTTGATTGGGAAAATTTGACAGTTTCAGGTAGCTTGATGTGCTGGAGTCTGTACTTGAGCAAGCTCCATCCTCGGATGTAATGACTGATGACATGAGCTCCGCAAACTCTTATCTGGGAGTGCATCTTTAACATCTTCCCTCGAATAAGCTCATAGTTTGGTTTTGCTTATTCAGATTCAGAGGTGTGACTAACTTTATAGAAATTATGTACTATAATTTGTGAACTAAAAGAGGATGCAAGAGTGATTTTTTTTTTCTTATGATTTCGAATGTTTTTTGTACATTTATAGAATACCAGGAGAAAGCAAGTGCACCCCCTTGCGCCCGTGGGCGATGTTGATCCTGTAGGCAGAAGTCTAACTCGTCACGCCTTCTCCTTTTGCGTACACACCAGTTACTTCACTGCTCCGTTGGTCTCAAGGTCGTAAGCGCGACTGGTAAACCTGGTCCTGGGTTCGATACCCCCAACTTATGCAGTTTGGAAAAGGCTGTAAAAGTGAATAGGTTATTCACTTTTGTCAGATGGAACTAATGATGCCAGCAACGTAACATTACGAGTGTTGATTCGATTATGACTCTTTTTTTTTTGGATTCCAAAACCACAGTACGTCAGTGCAGTTTTAACAGTGCATAATTAAGTCGAAAACTCTACTAGTAACAAATAAGGAGGGAAGTGGAATTTGTATAATTTTTTTTCCTACTCCTCCGCTGTTATTTTCTGAAATTTCGTTGCGGGATCCAAGACGCTTTTTAGGCGGTGTTTTTTCTGGTGATCGCCATTGTTGATTCTGGCTTACTAGAAGTTACAGTGGCTTGGGAATTATGGTATCGCAATTTCAGTGTTGATCCCGTATTGAAAGTTGTTCATAATGATGAGTTTCGTACAATGACCCCTAAAGAGGTATTGCGTTTATTCAGTTATACGTTGTTTTTTTTTGAAAGAAAATAGAAAATGACTTAATACTGAGTATCTTTGTAACTTTGTAATTGTCGTATCATAATTTGTCATTTTTTATCATGGCTTACGGGATGGGTAACTACGGAACCCTACACTGTCCGTGGCCCGAGATCTTCGAATATACACGATACGCTTTTGGCCGGTTTTTTAACTTTAAATATATTTTTGCACAAAGCCAATTACAGCTAACAAGATGCTCGAATTACCAACTAAAGGATTCTTATATCGTCAAGCGACACCTGAAAATTGATCAAGAATATTAACCGAAGAACCGATTGTAATTCATTTTTGCGAAGAGTCGAAGACTCGTCATTATGAGTGTTCTATGTCGGAAGTAGGGTATGCAATTATCCATCTCATTTTATTATCCGGATAATCCTGATACTTCAAAGTCACTATCCGTTCTTCTTCTTTTCGAGTCGATGGTTAACTCCTTAGATTTTTTGGGAGGTTATTTTTAGCCAGCATCATAACTCTGTATTATGAGTATTCGGCTCGCTCCTTTACAGTTTGCCAGTTAGGATCCCAGACAAGGATAGCAGTATCATCTGCGTAGGTAAAGATGGGATGAGTAATTTGATTGTGCAGAGATCGTTAATGTATAACTGGAATAGGGTAGGGCCCAAAACACACTGGGCACACCGTATCTATGTATAATAATGTGAATTATTATTTTATTTTATTACTAGCCTGTACTGTCCCACTGCTGGGCAAAGTCCTCCCTCCATTCCTTCCAATGCTCACGATGTTGCGCCTCATCATTCCAATTCGTAAGGAAGACATCCAGGTCATCCCGCCATCTCCTTCGTGGTCTGCCGCGGCCTCGTCTCGCTGTTTCAGGGCACCAATCCTGTAATTTGCGGGCCCACAGATTGTCCGGCATGCGGCAGACATGTCCTGCCCAGTCCCATTTAAGTTGGGCAGCCTTTCGAGCCACATCAACGATTTTCGTTTTGGAGCGCAGTGTAGTGTTTCGAACGTGTTCTGTTAATTTAACACCTAGTATACTGCGCTCCATAGCACGTTGGCAAACCTTGAGTTTGGACTTTTGGATATAATATGTATTTTTATTTGGTTGTTAATTTTCGTTGTACAAAACCTGTATCTACTTATACAAAGACATAGCAAGTAATGTTTTTCTTATACTGGGTGGGTAAATAACTAAAAATGATTATTTTCGATCCCGTCAATAAGTAAAATAAACTTCAAAAAGTAAGTAGTAACATTATTATCTTTTTTTACATAAAGTGATAAATACGAGTATACATTTATGTAGTAAGTATTATAATATCTGGACAATGACATAGGTAAATATGATAATTAAAATGACAAAGAAGTAGACATTTCTTTTATTACGCATTTTAAAGTTAACTTTTTCGTAATCTGTGGTGCTATAATAATATATTACAATGTAACAATCTTCCCCGGAATAACTCAGATGAAATGAGCTGTCAGTCAGTGATGATTCTTTTGAGAATCGACCAGTGGGCCAATTTTACTAATTTTTAAGCAACGTACTCATTCGCATGTCAGTCGAAAACTGTCAAAAGTGTATGAAATTTGAGGCATTTTTGACAGATCGCGACGTTGCTTTCAAATTAGTAGAATTAACCAGAAGCTGTAACAGTTTCATTCTAAGAAAAATGTCAAAACATTATTGTCCTGGTGAGCGGAATCTACGCAGATTGTAATAAGTGTAGAGGCTGTTCACCACCTACGATTCTGTTATAACTCACTTAGCAAAAGCGTCTACCTAAAAGCTCCCCATCATAAATACAAAAAGGATTTATTAACTGAAACCTTACACTCGTTCACTGTTATTTTATTGTTACAAACACAGCGGTGTTATGTTTAATTGCCAATTTTATAACTGTTCGTGTACCGAAGTACTTAATTGCAGTGTAATATCATATTTAATAGGAAATTGTCAAAGTTTTGTGTTTCTTGAATACCGTTGTAAATGTTGTAATACATGATTGAGTTTAATATCTAGAAACACGGCAGTGTGTCAGCCAAGTTCTCGATGCAAAAGGACGACACACCGGGCCGTGGGTTATAGTGTTTTAAGTATCCACTTGGTAGTGCACTTGGCAAGTTGACACACACTTGACTTTTCAGTGAAACTCACTGATTAGAGTTGGTGAGTGAAATCTTTCAGATTCACTTCATTCAGATCATGGGATCGGATCGAAAGCAGTAGAGTGGCTAACAATATAACACGGTTTCTTTAAACAGTTACTGAAGAAGTACAATTGAATGTCTTAGCTCAAATGAAGCACTAATGCTTCATTTGAGCTAAGACATTCAATTGTACCTTAATATAGTATTCCGTTTTTGGTAGGTATTCTAGCTTTCTTTCACACAGGGTGAATTTTTCAAGTGTACGCCCACTTGAAAAATTCACCCTCCATCCACCCATTCAATGGCCAAATTCGAAACTATGAGGAATATCGAAAAAACACTGAAAGGAGTTTCTGGCCCGATTGTGATGAAAACTAAAACTGTATCATTGGGTTTTTGAAAAACCAATATTACTAACCAGGAATCGAACCCGTTGATTTTGGAAAAAATAATACATACTTATGAGTGCTCCATCGGCAATGAAACTATCGCATATGTCAGTTATTGTAAGAAATATTGTAAACAGTTTTTTTTTCTTTGTAAAGATGTTTAGGGACTTTATCGCGCAGCGTATGTCAGTCCCATCGTACCCTACACATCAAACCGAGGAGATCAATACAAAATACAAAATAGTTTATTGCTTCATAAGTATACATAAAAGTTTAGTGTTTGGAGCTTCCCTTTAGGCAAGTAATGCCTGTGTTGGGAAACCCCAATGCCAATGTATCAGGGCCATAAAGTTGAACAAGTTTCTCGCATCATCAGAACTCGGCTCAGTTAATGTTTGGTGGAATGTACCTATATTATACTTGTTCAACTTCAAAGCCTTGAACAACTTACTCCTATCAACCTCATATCGGACACATTCCATCAACAAGTTTTGCATGTCCTCTACAACGGAGAGGTTATTTTTTTCTCTCTTATTTATACAAAAAAGCAAATTTGTTAGGTACATGGAATCTGTCCAGAGTCTGTGAACTGTAACCACTAATACAGTACTCACATAGTTGCTTTCATTGGTTAAATTAATTTTCAACAGCCAGGAACATCATTTGACTTGCATTTAATTTGTGACGCGATGACCATTTCACCTTAGGAACCTAGTAACAATGCAGGTTTAAATGGAAGCCGATGCCACTATAGTTGGGTAAAAGGCTAGGCAGATGATGAGTTGTAGCCTCATCAAGTCTATACTTTAACCTCTATTCCGCAAGTTATGGTGACTTAACTTCCGCAACACAAGTAGTGGGAAGTGATTACGGAAAAGTAAGCGATATACTTACGAAGCTATGATCGGTGAAGGGAAGAAAATTCAAAATGTTGAAGATGTTAATATCAATTGAAGGTAGCTAAAATATTCTTTCTATATATTATGTCGCAGCCAATTATCTGAATCCGCCGTTTTATTAAAAGTCTAGCCTTTTCATTAAACTGTGACGTTTAATCAGTGACACGGGTAAGTCATTAAACGATATTGAACAAAAAATGTCTCATGGGTCGCTGAAAATTCGGCACATTAAAATGAAAAGGCTAGGCAACCAATTAAACGGCTGATTAAGCTTATTGATTGGCTGCGACATATCCATATTAAAACTAAACAACCAAATTAAAATAGCTATGTGCATTCAAGTTTTGTCATTTCTCATCATCATATCAGCCGAAAGACGTCCACTGCTGGACATAGGCCTCCCGCAAGTGTCGCCACAACAAGAGCGTCTCGCATCCATCGGCATAATCTATTATTATAAAAATCAAATGTAACAAACCAACAATTTAGGGTTTCCTTCCCTGTTAATAATGTAATGCCCCCAATGAAAAAGTAATTGCCCCATACATTTATGGTTTCGTAACTCGACATCTTCGTCCCGTTTTTACCCTTTGAGAACGGAACCCTAAAAAGACATGTAACAAACGATTCTTTAACTGACTCCAAAAAGGAGAAGGTTCTCAATGCGGTTATATTTGTCTGTTTTATTTGAAAACTTTTTGGAACGAACCTAGTTGCTTCAATTATATTTTTTTTGAGTTCGAATTTTTGAAGTTCGGTCGTAAATTCTTGACGCGAGAAAAAGTTAAAAAGATCTTGTCAATTTGTGAAGCAGTCGTCAGTCTGATATGCCTGCCTAGTATTTTTTGGTGCAGAAAATCTAAATTACCTCGTGGCCAGTAGCAGTAGTTACCTATCAGTTAATTTGTGCGCATTTTCTCAATAATCCTTGTTAAGTTTTTCTTAAATCGACTCCGCTTATAATTATTTCGTGATCTGTTTCTCAGACTTTTTGTGAAATGGTATTTAATTAGTCGTTTCTTTGTCTGTAGAAATCGGTTCGCCGGTTTCCCGGGTAGCAATCTCCGTCTATTAACTTCGGAGACCTGATCGGCAGCATATGCGACGAGTTCGCATGGTATGAACTGGAGTCTGCTCGCTGTGAAGCGAGCAGCAGCAAGTCCCACCGATAGTAATCCCATATGGTTGTTGGTGATGTAAAAGGAGCGGCGTGGAGACTCACTAATCACGGCTCGGTGTAGAGTTTGGTGGTGAAGTAGAGGAGGGTCGTTCCCTCGCAGGCAGGTCGTCGAGGAGCTCGCATTCATACGCGTAAACACCGTTATTTAGATTTGATAAAATTTCACTATTTTTTTAAGCCAAAACTTTTACGGAGTTCGTGTTGCAACCGTGTCCTAAATCTGCGTATATTGGTCTTAACAAGATAATTGAATATTTTTTATTTTTTATTTTATTATTGATAGGCACGCGCTTGACCACTATCTCACCTGATGGTAAGCGACGATGTGGTCGAAGATGGAGCACGCTTGCCTAGAAGTAACCTATTCACTCTTGACTTAAAGACTCCCAGGTTGTAGCTATCAGGAAACACAGACTCCGGCAGGGAATTCCACTCCTTAGCGGTACGCACAATGAATGTATTCCCAAAACGCTTTGTGCGTGTGGGTGGGATGTCCATTATGTACCGGTAGCGCATCGCCGTACGTCTTGTGGTCCGATGATGGAACGGGCTAGGCGGAATCAAACTATGCAATTCCGTTGCACACTCTCCAAAATGCAACCGATAGAAAACCGACAGGCTAGCAACTCGGCGTCGATGCTCGAGACTTTGGAGCTTCGACTAAACGAGCCTATCATTGCCGATGATCCTCTTAGCTCGTTTCTCTATTGACTCAAGGGCATCAAGCTGGTATCTGGCAGATCCGTCCCAAAGATGCGAGCCGTATTCCATACACGATCGAACTTGCGCTTGATAAAGTTTGAGCAGCTGTTCCGGCGTGAAGTACCGTCGCACCTTTGCTAGAATTCCCAACTTTTTGGCAGCCACTTGAGCCTTTGCCTCTATAAATGTGCCAAAATTGAGGGTAGATGTCAACGTAACACCAAGAAGGTCAAGTTGGTCGGTTATCGGCACGGTTACACCTCGAAAAGATGGAGCTGGGTGGAATTGGCTCCTTTTAGCGGAAAAAAGACACGCCTGGGTCTTAGCAGCATTGAACTTGACCAGATTGGCATCGCCCCACTCTGAGACAGCCTGTAGGGACAAGTTCCAGTGCTCAACCATAGCCTCTCGGAGAGGCCGGATCTGGATCCGGTACTGTCGTCTGCATACCCAAAGGTACCGGGTTTTAGCAGATCATTAATATGCAGCAAAAATAATGTTGCCGAGAGCCGGTGCTCTCATATTATTGCCGGGGTTCCTCAGGGGTCGGTACCCCTGAGGAACCCTGGCATTAATATCCAGCAGTCCAGACGAGCAGCCATCTATGATAGACCGATCCCTCAGGAAGTCTGCAATCCAATCACACAATCCGGCGGGTAGACCGAAGGAAGGAAGCTTACCAATAAGGCTTTCGTGCCAGACCCTATCGAAGGCTTTCGAGATGTCAAAAGAGACCGCAAGTGCTTCCCCATGCTTCTCGATGGCCTCACTCCAGATGTGAATGGCATACGCTAGAAGGTCCCCAGTGGACCGATTTCGGCGAAAGCCGTATTGTCGGTCACTAAGGATATCGTTAGCTTCTAGGTATGCCAGGAGCTTACCATTCAGCACGCGTTCCATACTCTTACAGAGTATAGAAGTTACTGAGATGGGTCTATAATTAGCTGGGTCAGCTCGACTACCCTTCTTGGGCACGGGCTGCACGTTAGCTTGCTTCCAAGCCATCGGCACCTTACCAGTCTCAAACGAAAGGCGATATAGGCGTGTCAAGATCGGAGACAACTCAGGCGCGCAGGTCCTCAGTACAATTGCCGGTATCCCGTCGGGGCCACTAGCCTTATTCACGTCAAGGTTACGCAATACCCTACGAACGTCCCTCTGATGAATGCGAATGTTCGACATACTCGACTCGCATCCAACAGGAGAAGCAGGGGGCCTCGCGCCACCAGGATTAAGACGCGAATTTTCCGCAAACAGAGAAGCAAACAGGTTCGCTTTTTCCTCAGCAGAATGGGCCAGCGACCCATCAGGTCTCAGCAGTGGTGGTAGTGAGGGGCGGCAGAAGTTCGATTTAACCGACTTAGCCAGGGACCAAAACGCCTTACTGCCTGCTGGGTATGAAGCAAGTTTGTTCCCAATTCGGCTAATGTGGTCAAACCGAGCCCTCCGCAACCTCTTCTTGCAGGACTTGGCAGCCCTGTTGAAGGCCCTCTTCTTCTGACTCACGTCACCCGCTTTGCGCGTACGAGCGTCGACCCATGCTAGGTACACCGCATGTTTGAGCGCATCGGCGCGATTGCACTCGGCACCAAACCATGGACGAGCCACGCCAGATATTGCTACGTCAGAGAACGGAATGAAATACTCCATTCCCTGCCGCAACACATCCGTCACGGCGTTCGCGCACGACGAAGCGTCAGTCGAAGAAAAGCGAGTAGGCTGCCAAGGATAACATGCGAAGAAAGATCGCATGCCATCCCAATCTGCTGACCTGTATCGCCAAACCCGCCGGGTGCCTCTAGGGCTAGGATCGGGCGGGAATATAGTTAAACGTAATAGTTTCCGTGCCCTGCTAGACATTCATGTTAAAATATTTAAGTAGACGATTGCTTCCAACATTTTTTTTGTTATGAACTATTTTTATTTATATTTTGATATTTAATTTAGGCGTTTTTATATTTTACAAAAATTATACACTTCTGGACACATCTATTGGCCCACCTTGTATTTTCAGTTTTGTTTGGTCCTAGCTAAAATTTTATATTAGGTCGAGCAAAAAGTTTTTATGCAGTTTTGAACCTGGCACATTCACAATTTCATTCAATAGTTTTTTTTGAATTTCGAACACAGAATTTAAAGAAACAAAAGACAATTTGGAGCCTGTTTGTTGATATCAAACAATCGAATACTAAGAAAACTTGGTTTTATTGGTTTACTTGGATTTAATTCTTGAAAAAGTGATTGATATCTTTGGTTTTGCAACAAACATTACTTATTCTTAACATTAAGGTGAGGTTCTATCAATAATCTATGGATACTTCACCTGAAGTCGCCGCCCAAGCTGTGGCACTTATTCAGGCCGGACACAGCCAAAGAAACGTGAGTGCTCAACTTAATTTAAGTCGATCTGCGGTCCGAAATGTTTATCGGAGGTACCTAGAGACTGGCGGCTTTGTTCGTCGCCAAGGAAGGCCACGATCTCGGGTCACAACTGAAAGGCAGGATCGATTCATCGTGACGACCAGCTTGAGAAATCGTCACCTTACCTCCATTGAGATACAAAACCAACTTCGCGACTTCCACGGAGTATCTGTGAGCGCTCGAACTGTTCGGAGAAGGTTAAAAGAAGGCGATATGGTACCACACAAGCCAGCTAATGGGCCCAAACTAACGCGAGCCCACCGAACAGCGCGCCTTCATTTCGCACGCAGTCATTTAAATTGGACACAGCAAGATTGGAGCCGTGTACTCTTTTCTGATGAGTCTAAAATTGTGTTACATGGCAATGATGGAAGGAAGAAGGTCTACCGACGTAAGGGAGAGCGTTTCGCACAATGCTGCTTTGAAGAGAGGGTTGCTTATGGCGGTGGCTCATGGACTGTCTGGGGCGGTATATCCGCGAGCGGCAAAACTCAACTTGAGGTTGTTACAGGACCACGGCTGCCAACATTAAATGCTGAAAGGTACATTCGTGAGTGCTTAGAACCTCACGTGATACCATACGCGGACTATGTGGGCCCAAATTTCCTTTTTATGCATGATAATGCAAGAGCCCACACGGCCGGCATCGTCAGGGAATATCTTCGGGATGTGAACATCACAGTTATGGACTGGCCAGCCAGAAGCCCAGACATGAACCCCATTGAGCACATGTGGGACGAGCTAAAAAGACGTGTTAGGGCTCGTCAGCCAGTTGCCCAGACGATGCAGGAGTTGAAAACTGCCATAAAAGAGGAATGGGAGATGATCCCTCAAAATTTCATAGAGCGGTTGATAAACTCTATGCCTAATCGTATGAGAGCTGTGGTAGATGCCCATGGAGGCAACACGCGTTATTAAATTAAACCTTTATTTGATAAAACATGTTTTTTATTCAAAAATCAATTGCCTTTAACAAGGCGCATATCCGACTTGTTAGGCGTAGCTCCATGTCGTATGGTATTCTGAATTCAAATTTAAAACAATATGATCGAAAAAGATGGTAAAATGTATCAGGTTTAAAACTGCATCAACAGTTTTTGTTCAATCTAGAAATCATATTTCGGTAGGGGCCATTGAAACCTAAACTCTAAGGTGGGCCAATAGGTGTGTCCAGAAGTGTACGTGTGAGAGTGTGAAATGTGTCCTTTTTTCTTTTTTTACACTACAACGCGTACATTAGGCCGCACTGCGCCCGCGTGGTAACTGTATTACGGCCACTCCCCCACAGTGGCCAGTCAAATAAGCTTTGAACCATGCAAAAATCTCTAATACTGTTTTTTTTAATACCTACTGTATTTGGTCTTAGCTCTTAGAATAACATAAAAATATCGTAATCCATAACTAGCTCATAGGTAGGTCCTGAAAAAACAAAAACGGCGCGTTTATTTCAATAAAAGCTAGGAAATGCATGTTTACTCTATTTTTTTAAGAATATGTAGAGAATCGGTAATTTTAATTCATTTGGTCTGAATTAAACATTTTTGCTCTAGGGAAAGCATTTCAAAAATTAAATACGGAATATTTAAAAATTTATAAGATGTGTTTATTTTTTTTATAGGTTAGATATGGTTTGTTAATTAAATCTTCAGCCGCCATAACAGCAGACACAATAGTAAAACAATGGCACATCGATTCCATGAGTCGACTGATTAATACACATTTATTTTTGTAAAAAGTTTGTCTCGGTTTTATAGAGTTATGAATTTTTCAGACAATAAAACCTATGCATCGATTTTACGACTCGGAGTTCACTTGCGTTATAGATTAGTAGTTAGAGCGTTAAATTACGAACAAAATGGTATAATCTTGAATAATATCATTACTTACCAATTAAAATCTATTCGTCCAGATTACTGCCACAGCGACCACATAACGACCACTCGTCAGTACAACGACAAACCGGTTTTCATCCAGAGATATCTAAATCATTACTTTCGATTCAAAACCACGGCTTATGGGAAAAAAATATGCTCAACCTATCCAACAATCACGGAACACAAACTGTGCGTCCATGCACTAAATTTCAATAAAAAACTAAGAGGCGGGAACGTACCGTTTGACTAAATTACACTTCGGCCGTTCGGACATTTTGCGATTTCTCAAATGACACTTTCAAATTATTGAGGAATGGGCTAGCTCTTGACCTCGATCCCGCCTGATGGAAAGCGATAGATGAGGTCTATAATGGAGCGAGCGTGCCCAGAAGATGCCTGTTCACTCTTGCTTTGAAGGCAGACGGGTTAGGTATATGTGGAAGGGAACACAGACGCTGGTAGAGAGTTCCACACTTTAGCTGTGCGCATAGTACATGTGGAGGAGAAGCGCTGAGTACGACTGGTCGGGATATCGACCAAGTAAGGGTGGTACCCAGCAGTACGTCTGGTATTCCGGTGGTAAAAGGGCAATGGTGGTCAAGTTCCTGCGCACACTCTCTGAAGCATAATCTGTAGAAGACCGACAGGCAAGCAACGCCGATGAGCCAGGTTGTGAAGCTTAGCCACCAGCGACTCGTCGCCTATAAGCTTCTTTGCTCTGTGTTCCACCGAGTCCAATGCAGCAAGCTGATAATTTGCTGAGCCATCCCATAAGTGGCTGCAATACTCCATACAGGAACGGACTTGTGCTTTATACAGACTCAGAAGCTGTCCAGATGTGAAGTATCGCCTAACTATTTAGGATGCTCAGCTTCTTGGCTGCAGTCTGTGCTCTTGACTCGATGGTTGAGCCGAAGTTGAGTTTAGACGTCAGCTCCATACCCAAAAGCTCTGGGCGATCGGTAACAGGTACAGACGCACCTCCCCATATTAACTATGTCAAGTAAGCCGTGGGTTTCTTGTTGTGTCTCAAGGCCAACCAAAACCACATGGAAACAAGAACAAACCATATGTACGGTAAAAGGTTTACAATCCCTGAGGACTGCCGTCATTGCATCTGTGCGAGCGGGATGCATTATATTTACGTGGGAGTAAAGGAGACAGGTAATAAGAGGTCATTGTACGAAATTCTTCCTGTTCCGCGATCGGACTTTAGTTCAGTAAGGCAGGGTTATAATTAAGTTAGCGTCCCCATACGATTTTGTCCTTTAACTATATCAGTGATGTTCAAAATAAACTTAGCATTATTAAGTCACATTGAAACTTGACTACTTGCTCGGATTTGAACCCGAGAGAGCACGTCTTTGCCACTGGGCCAGCAAAATATTCCACTACAACAAATACTGCAAAATTCAGAAATGTTTCCTTTTCTCTTTATGATTGTTTTAATGGCGTGCTGTCAGTATAAAGTGCGAATTAATTACGCGTTGTGACACAGAAAGCGCACGGCGTCCTTAGTACGGATCCGTCCAAGGGTGCGCGGAATGAAGTGGCAGCTTCGATATAAAGACAACGCATAAAAGCGTGATTGTTTCAGAATTTTTAAATTTGGTTAAACCAAGGTTCTTTATACTTTCAGTGCCTCGCGGTTCTGCCCACTATAAACGTGGCGAAAAATACGTAGACTTGCATATACAATAATCCATGAAACTAACGGATTAGGAGACGAAAAATATGTTTATATTTTTATCCACTTCAGCGTATACGGGGATTGTACTTCCCACTAATATTCTTGCCTTACACGTCTTTTGTTGACTACAATCACAATCCCCAAACAACACTGAAAAGTAATGCGTAGACGTGTTGCGCGAGCATCGCTTGCGCGGCTGGGACGCGTAAGCGGTTATGATGATGGACTATTTTTGATGGACACTAACCACTGGGTTATAAAGCAATCTGCGGCATTAGTTCGTGGACTGAAATCCGCGAAAGTACATTAAAATACATTACCCCAATTTTTTTTTTTTTTTATTGGATGGGAAATCATCATATGACCCCTCCCGCTCTGGGTGGAGCGGCAGGGAGTGTCAGACTTCTACTGACTAAAACCCACCCATACTCCTCTTAGTGCCTTTTACGTTCCAGGGCCGCGGTAACTCTTTCGAACAAATCCGCAACCCTGGTAGGCTCTGGCCCTAATGGGCCCCGACCCATGCTGACGTCTGCTGGTTTGGCGCGCGTAGAACACAGCGCGCCGTCAACCCGGGCCTGTTCTGATCGGACGGCGAGCTACCCATTGCTCGCCGTCCACAGGCATCAGTCACTGCGCCATGCTCAGGAGCATCAGTTCCTGGGCGGCGCAGTGGCTGACGTTCAACAGGAGGGGGTGAAATGGGGCCATTACTGACACTCCAATTCAGCCCCCTCCGGAGCCCTTTGTAGGGGCTCTACAGGGGTTCCACTGCGGCTGCTGCAGTAGCAGCAGCCGCAGTGGAACCGGCAATGGTGGCAGAAGAAGCGGCGGCAGCGGCGGCGGTCGCGGCAGAGACGGCGGTGGCGGAGGGCTTCCTCCTGTTTCCGGCTTTGGTGGGTGGGGCGCAGGCCCTACCCCCAGCCCAGTGGTCGGCCGGCTTGCCAGCTGCCGCACAGACTACGCAGTGCGGCGCGGCGACGCAAGAGCCGGCCCTGTGACCGGGCTGACCGCAGCGGAAACAAAGACCACTGCGGTCCACCTCCGAGGTGCATTGTGCTCCCACATGGTGGCCCACTTGGCACCGGAAGCACCTCAGAGGTCGGGGTTCCAGCAGTTTGACCTGCGCGGAAACCCAACCCACCAAAAACCTTCGGCCCTCCGAGATGGTTTTGGCCGCCGACACGGGGCAGCTCACCACAATGGTGCGCGTGCCCGTGTTGTCAGGACGTAGGGTGCCCGCCTTCACCTCCTCTGCTGAGCACCCCCCCGTCCTAACGACGGCGGCCACCACCTCCGCCTCCGTGACGGAGTCGTCCAGGCCCAAGATGCGCATGTCGATGCGCTTGGTGGGCCTGGACACTCGGGCATCGTCCGCGCTTAGGGACGCCCTGAGCCTTTCGGCTAGAGCGTCCGCGGTTGGGCCGCTGGCTGCCCCGGGGATCTCCAGCATCCGGGCCTCAGTCATGGTGACCCGGAGCCGTAGGCCCCCCACGATGCCTAGCTCACCAAGGTTCACTGCCTCCTTCGCCTTGGTGAGCACGTCCGCGTACGTCACGCCCCTCTTCGCCGCGTCCGGCTGCAGTGTAAGAACTACAGCCGCGGTTTTCGGGGGGCGCAGCGCAGCCGCGACGCTTCGCGCCTTCTGCCGCCGCTTCCTCTCCCGCCTCTTGGCCGCCCTGGCTGCCTTTCCCGCCTTCCTCTTCTCCCCGGCCACTTGCCATTCGGCTTGAGCCGGGGGAGGAGCTGAAGGCGAGGAAGCCGGGGGGAGCTGCTGCTCAGACGGCGCAGGAGCCTTCGCCGTCCGCGCAGCAACCCCACCCTTCCTCTTCCTTCCCGGGGCCGGGTCCGGTTTTCCCGGCACCGGCTTCGCGGGTGCCGGCCCGGACCCTTTGTCCTGGCCGGACGACCCCGGTGTGGCAGCCACGGCGGCCGCATATGACGCCTTTTTCTGGCCTGAAGGGGCCTTCCCATTGGCCGCTAACGGGGGGCGCAGGACGATGCCCTCCAGGACGGAGAACCGCGCCTGGAAGGCAGCCATCTCCTGCCGCACGAGGTCCAGCACCTGGCTCTCCTGCGGCACGGGCTGGCTGTCCTTCTTGCGCCCCCCTTGCGGCGCCCCCTGTGGGCCGGCTCCCCGGAGCCTGGCCAGGTCTGCGCGGAGCCCCTCGTTCTCCTTTCGGAGACGCTCCGTGGCGGCAGCCAAGCGGGCGACCTCCACCCGCAGCTCGGACATCTCGTCCGGCGGAGGCCCACCTTTGGTAGCCTCCGCTGCCGCCAGAATGGAGGCCATCGCCTCGCTTATGGCCTTGTTCTTAGAGGAAAGCTTCCTCTTCAAGGCCACATCGCGAAGCGCGGTCTCCACCACCTCCGCAAACCCGGCCCTCCGAACCCGCTCCTGTCCGGAGTCATCCGGCTCACCGCCGGAGGACTCCGAACCAGGAGCCCCGCGACCGCCCTCTACGGGGGTTCGTCCGTCAGCGACGAGCTCCCCGGCTCGCTGGCCAGCCACCTTGGAGGCGGGCAATCTCCCCTTGCCTCCCTCTCGGCCCTCGCCCCGCCTGCTGGTGGTGTGGTGTGGTCGTGTCGTGGTCGCAGTGGACAAGGGACTCACCCCGTTGTCCATGGCTAAAGAGAACTGGCGCAAATCTGTAATACGAGCTTCACGGGCGCTTCTATCGGGCTCTTTATGGGTCCGACGTAGATTTCCCGGCGTCCGTGGCCTGGCTACGTTTCGGTGATCTCTTCGGAGAAACTGAAGGTTTTGTTTGGGCAATTATGGACGAAGTTATCTTGACGAACAACTACCGAAGGCATATTATGAAGGACGGGACGGTTGACGTATGTCGGGCATGTCACCGTCCGGGTGAGTCCATCAGACATATTATCTCTGGTTGTTCTCGTCTGGCTAACGGCGAGTACTTGCACAGGCATAACCAAGTGGCTAGGATTATTCACCAGCAACTTGCTTTGAAATACAAACTTGTGGATTCTGAGGTACCGTATTACAAGTATGTGCCCGACCCAGTTCTCGAAAATGACCATGTCACGTTGTACTGAGATCGGTCTATCATCACTGATAGGACTATCATAGCTAACAAGCCCGATATAGTGGTGATAGACCGATTAACGCGCCGCACAATGATAATCGAAGTTACCATCCCACATGACGAGAACCTCGTGAAAGCTGAGAAAGAGAAACAAATCAAGTATCTTGACTTAGCACACGAGGTTGTCGACATGTGGAATGTGGACTCGGCTGTCATTGTGCCGATAGTCGTTACGGCCAATGGCTTGGTAGCCAAAAGCTTCGACGACCACCTGTCGAAGCTGGCGTTACGCAGTTGGGTAAAGGGCCTGATACAGAAGGCAGTTCTCCACCGGCGGACTACTATTTTTATATTTTTAAATGTTTTTTTATTGTTTTTATAGAAATATTTAAAAATGTAAAATATGTGTAAAAGTGAATAAAGGAAATAATAATATATTATATGGTTATAATATATGCAATCTTAGATGGAACTACAATGGACCTCCGTAGCAATTATCAGGCTGACCTCTGATCAATCTAGAAACTCCAGTACGATATAAAGATATTGGTTTCAATCTTTTCGTGGTCATGGAATCCGATTTTTTTTTTTCGGTATGACCACTAGCAAGTTAACACGCAGGGGCTATCAACTGCTTAACCGGACTATCCTGTGGTGGCCTCAAATGAATTTAAGGCCCCCAGCCAAGGCAACAAAGCTAGCTACAAGCTAAAACTACTGACCACTCGCTAAGGGCATTCCCTGTGGAATACGACGTCGGCTTAGCGGCGTCAGTTTGGGACAGCAAGGGACAACAGGCTGGGTCGTTTTATTATTTAGGGGTTATTAAAGCTAAAGGCTCAGCGGCGCGGGCTGGCTCGTTGGCAAAAGTCGGGGAGGGTTTTGAATGGGGCGTCGCGACGGACCTCGGCGGCGAGGTCGGTATACGGAACGCGGTCTGTGTTTGTTTTTTCTAAGAGTTCTGGTTTCCCTACAGCTTTCCTGAATCTTTGTGATCTCGTCCTCGGACTCGACGAGTGTATGCCGAGGATGGCGAATCTTACTAATACGAGAGGGAGTGTATTGTGAGGCCTTTGAAATCAAAGGATTGCTGTGTTTCTCAGCTGATTTAATAAAACGCTTTGTAAGACGTTTCATGAATTGTTTTATTGTCTGGATTTTAAGGTCGACATGAAGTCGTTCATTCCTAATAAACCACGGGGCGCCCGTGGCTTTTCGGAGAAACCGGTTTTGGGCTACTTGCATCCTGTGGATTTGTTTTGACTTTGTGTGTGCGAATGTGGCACACGCATAAGTCATTATCGGGTGAATGCACGTTGTGTAAATGCGCAGTTTACATTTAAGGGACAGTTTGCTGCGTGCATTCAGCATGGAGTGGAGTCTACCCAGAGCGAAAGCGGCGCGCGAACGTACCGTTTTTATGTGCTCAGAAAAAGTGAGTCTGTGGTCTAGTATCACACCTAGATATTTGGCTTGCTTTTCCCACGGGATCTGCTTACCAAACATGGTGATCGGACTCGGTGGTTTGGGAACGAGTCTAGCCCGCGGCTTGTAAAACAGGACCGCCTGGCTTTTCTCGGGATGAACTTCAAATCTCCAGAATTTGAACCAATCGCCTAGGTCGATGGCCGCCTTCTGGAGTTTTTTGGCTATTGACTTTTCACTACTGCCTGAGCAATAGATGGCCGTGTCATCGGAAAAAGAGCTAACTGCGTCTTGTCATTTCTGGGAATGTCGCTTGTGAACAGCGTGAAAAATAAGGGTGAGAGCACGCCGCCTTGTGGGACGCCGGCTCGGATAGGGTGGGGGGAGGAAAGCGCACCTTCGATACGATACCGAAAGGTGCGATTTGACAAATAGTCTCGTATGATGAGCACGAGACGGTCAGGCACGCCAAGTTTGTATAGCTTATAGATTAAGCCATTGTGCCAGACTTTGTCGAAAGCTTTCGCTATATCAAAGAACACGGCTCCCGTCACTAAGCTGCGTTGAGTGCGGTCGCTGATATGTTCAACGATACGGTAAACCTGTTGGACACATGAGTGATTAGCTCGAAAGCCAAACTGTTCATTCGGGAGGAGGCCCTTGGCTTCGGCATAGTCCCTGAGTCGCTTATAAATAAGTCGCTCATAGATTTTACCTAAGACCTTGAGCAGACTGATAGGGCGATAGCTATTGGGGGAGGACTTTGGTTTTCCCGGTTTTGGAATACTGGTAACGGTCGCCTCTTTCCACGATTGTGGGAACATGTTGTTGGACAGAGCGCCGTTGAAAATGGCAGTCATCAACATGATAAGGGAAGCTGGGAAAAAACGGAACACCTTGTTGGTGATACCATCTGACCCAGGGGCTTTCCTGGGTTTGAGTTTCCCGATTATATCCTTCACCTCATCTGGAGTGATGGGGGGAGGGGGTCCTCGGGGTCCTCAACGGAGGGGAAAAAAGTCCTACGCTCGACCTCAGTGTCCACCTTGGCGAGGTGAACTGGATCAACCGGGTAGGAGCTAGGAGAGCATTGGGACTCTAAGCTGTCGGCCAGGCATTCGGCTTTCTCATCGTCTTCAAATGCGATGGTATTGTCAGGGCGAGTGAGGGGAGGCATGGTTGAAATCTCAGAGGCGCGTAACTTCCTCTGGAGTTCCCAGAAGGCCTGGTGATTGGGTTCGAGGTCGCCAAGCATCTTATCCCAGCGACTGTTACGCATTTCAGCGATGGCGCGACTTACTTTACGCTGTAAGTAGCGCATGTGAACTTTGTTACTGTGGCAGGGAAAGGAGGAGTAGGCACGGACCGCCGCGTTCTTCTCCGTCAGGAGAGCACGCACCTCGTCCGGGAGTTTCCAGCGATGATCGCTCATCGCCGGGACCTCCTTTGAGCATTCGCTCAGGACGGATTGTACATGTTCCGTGAAGGAGTCGACCGCAGCCGTCGTGTCGGCGGCAGACTCGATGAGATCTGGGATCTTATCCAAGTGAGGTGACGTGGTGATTTTCAGCTTTTCGCTTACTTTTCTCCAGTCAGTGATCACTCGGGAAGGAGGGGGTTGAGTGGGGTCCATGGATCCCGATCTGGGGGCAAGCTCCAGAATAACGGGCCTGTGGTCCGAGTTTAACTCGTCAATTGTCTCCACAGAATGCAGCCTTAGGCTAACATTCTTTAAGAGGGCAATGTCGAGCACATCAGGACGAAAGTTGGGGTCATGAGGGTAGTGAGTGGGATGCATCGGAGCGATGACATCAAAGTTGAGGGGGCCGGGGAGTTCGAAAACGACTCTCCCCCTGGGGTTGGCCGTGAGGCTATTCCACGAGGGGTGTTTGGCATTGAGGTCACCCGCCAGAATGACGGAATCACTCAAACCGAGAAGTTTAATGAGGTCATCTTTTATCTCCGAGGTGTTAGCCGCCGTGTTGCTGGCGCTAGGAGGAGGGATGTAAGAGGAGATGACCGTGATGGGCTGATGGCCTGTCATACCTAGCCGACAGACAGAGACCTCTAATTGTGCAAGAGTGGGTGGATCCACAGGGATGCAGTAGAGTGAATTTTTATAATAGATAAGGGTACCTCCCTTGTGACATCGGGTCCTATCGTTGCGAACTATTCGGTAGTTTGCAATTTTAGGGTCTCGGTGTTGGGGCTTGAGAAAGGTCTCTTGGACCAGAAGTACATCAATTTAATGATCGCGGAGGAATGTGGCGATTTCGTCACGCTGGCTCAAAAGGCCATTGGCATTGAAGAGCCCTATCCGGAGGGCCTTCGGTTTGAGCCTACGGTTAATGGACTTATAACTATGGAGTGAATTTTGAAATGTAGTGAGTTAATGGAATCCGATAATTCTGGTCGACTATTTCTACCAGACCGCAGTTTTAATTAAACTTGTATTTCATTTAGATATTTTTTTTTCACGTTTTGTAATTTATGCTTTTTCCTTTTTCTTGTTCTTCTTTCTGGGGTATCCAATCGCTCTCTGAGTTATCAGTATCACCATCGTCAGGAGCGAATGTACCTTTTTCTTTCCTTAATCTTTAAAGGCAAAAGTTCTGAGGGCTTGAAAAAATTACAAACAAGACAATACGCCACTAACGGCCGCTTTCTATAATATATCTCAATCCCAATCTTGATCCCGATCCTTGTCTGTAACCAATCAAAGGTGAGGATTGTGTGGTGAAGGACACAAACTCGGCCGTTGATTGGTTACAGACAAGGATCGGGATCAAGATTGGGATTGAGATATGTTATATAAAGCGGCCGTTAAAGACAGTCATCACTATTAGGTAACTAGGAAATTCACTTACCTCAACAATTTATTTACACTCATTTTACTAGCTTTTTAAATTTTTTTTCAAGCAAATTATAACACCTTGTCTAAAATAACGTTGCTTTGACACAATATTTCGACAAATAAATAAACAAAATAAAATAAGTAGTTTATTTCTCACCAGTAATTGTAGCAAATACTAAACTATGTTGCAAGGACTTATGAAAAAGAAATGGACTTCGAGATTTCTTAAACTTAATATACAATACAATGTAACAGAATAAACGAAGGGGTCATTGTACTCATCATTATGAACAACTTTTACTATGGGACCAACACTGGAATCGCGAAAAAAAATCGACTGCTCCATACATTTCTGCACGCGTAACTCGACAAAATGTACTGAACAGCTGATTTGTTTCGCAATTTCGGGTTTGATTCCATAGTATAAGTTGTTCATAATGATGAAAACAATGACCCCTTAAGAGGTATTGCGTTTATTCTGTTACACGTTGTATAGGAGTAAGGTGATTTTAGATCGAAGTGATTTCTTGAATTGGAAACGGTGGACTTAGTGTGTTTAGCTCATGAATAGCTTAGAGATTTTTGAAAAAAATGGGGTGAATGTTTTTTTCTCTGTTGATTGAACAGAGAAAAAAAACATTAAATACTGTTACCAGACCAAAAATCATAAAAGCAATAATAATAACTGAAACTTTCAGTAGTGCCATCAGGATGGAGTCTGGTGTGGACAAATGTGCGGTCATGCATGTAAAGCGTGAAGAGATTATGGAATCCGTGGAATGTCAACTCTCGGATTCCATAAACCTGAGATCCCTCTCTCCAACTGAAACTTACAAGTATTTGGGTATGTCGGAAGCGTTAGGCATCAGTGTTACTGACATGAAGCATTCGTTGAGGGAGCGCTTCTTTGGCCGCCTGAAGAAGGTCTTCAACAGCCTTCTATCGGGCGGAAACAAGGTGCGCGCTTTCAACGGATGGGTCATGCCGGTATTGATGTACTCTTTCGGCGTACTCAAATGGACTCAAACGGAACTTGACGGCCTGGATAGGCGGGTCCGTACACTGCTGACTGCACATCGAATGCATCACCCACGGTCGTCGGTAATGAGACTGTATATCCCGCGAAAATGTGGAGGTCGAGGCTTTTCAAATGCTAAGACTCTCCACAATCGCGAGATATACAGTCTCAGGGAATATTTCCTAGCTGTCGACGTGGGTATGCATCGAGATGTAGTGGCGGTGGACAAAGGACTCACCCCGCTCTCCTTGGCAAATAAATAAAGGAAATAATAATAATAATAAGCTGGCAACTCTCGATAGTAACACGAGTTGTTTTTTCATTCCCGAAAATTAAAATATTAAATAATAGTATCTTTTTATCTCATTTTGGTAAATGTTCTCCAACAAAGCCTCCACAAATAAACAAAGTAAGATATTCAGACTCACCAGAACTATATAAGCCAAAACAATTAATCAAATAGAAGAACTTAATTTATGCCGGACAGATGACACATGTCACCAATAAAATTATGAGCTAAAAATAAACCACGATGGATGAAATGATCAAACCATGATTACGAGAGCAGCATCGCAACGTGCACGCCCATCACCCCCGGACCCGTCGCTCAGCTCCGCCTCGCCGCCGCCGGACATAGGATTACCAGTGTCACCGGCGGCTGCAGTCGCGTCGAGCTCGAGCGACGAGTATTTCTCTCCGCCGACGTCGCCAACACCTGTGCGTCGGCAGGGGAGAGGCCGGCCACCGAGGGGCTTGGGACCTAGGGGCCAACCGGCCCCGAGCCGGGTCCCCGCTACCGGTGGTTGTGTGCAGCGCATGAGATGGACGCAGTCCATGAACGAAAACGTCATGCGCGCATATTACGGGTCTACAGAGGGGGGAACTAACCTCACTGCGTACCGTGTCAGGATGCTGTCTCTGTTTCAGGACCTGGAACCGACAGTCAACGTCTCGGCCCAACGATTGTCGGATCAAGTGCGAGTCATCCAACGTAGTCACAAGTTGGACGATGCCGCGCTTGATAGGCTGCGCTCAGAGGTACTGAACAATCTTATCATCTCGACCCCGACACAGACCGCGGTACAGGCGCCAGCCAGTGGCGCATTCACACCGCGGCCCAATAATGATAGTGATGGGGTAGATGATAGGGTTGTCACGGTAAGCAGCCAGTGCAACGATCGACTGAGGAGCGCGCTGGAGGATGCGCTTCGCGAGTATAGATCAACTCCAACCGAACTTAGGCCCCGATTACCACGGTTACCTATGCACAAAAAGAATAGGGCGCTGGTGTGTGCCTTGGACTCGCTGCTTCAGAATATCTTCGAAAGCAGCGAGAACCTCGTTGATACGCACTCAATCCTGTATTGCGGGGCTGTTGCGGCATGTCGTATAACAAACGTCAAGTTTCCAAATTGTGACGAGGCTATACGACCAAAACCTGCTGTACCAGCCTGGCAGTGCAGGATCGAGCGGCGTATCGATGTGGCTAGGGCACTCATCGGCAAACTATACTGCTTCAGGAAGGGCAATACCCGGCCACGTGTGATGCGCTTTGTGAGGCGGGCGTTTTCGGGGACTGGAATCAGCCCTCGAGAATACACCCCCCGTGTCACAGAGCGCATCGACTTCCTGAAGCAGAAAGTTTGTGCATGGGCAAACCGTATTCGGCGGTATAAGCGGCGGGTTGACCGATACTCGCAGAATCGCATGTTCCAGAGCGATGAGAGGTGGGTGTATAGAGCTTGGGAGCGACCTGAACAAAGTGTGACAGACGTGTGCCGCCCGGATGATCTCGCCACGAGTACATTCTGGCGAAACATCTGGTCGGTGCCCGTCTGTCATGCCGAGGGTGGTTGGATGCGCGATGTCGAGCGCGTGTGTGAAGCTATACCACCAATGGAACTAATCAACATCACCCCATTGGATGTAGCCAAAGCAGTCCGTCCGTTACCGAACTGGAAATCTCCAGGACCGGACGGACTGCATAACTTCTGGCTAAAATGGTATAGTAGCTCACACGCGCTCCTGGCATCTCAATTCCAAACATCCTTAGAGTCTGGGTCGCTACCACAGTTTCTAACAACTGGCGTTACCCACCTACTCCATAAGACAGGTAGTCCCGCGGAACCCAAGAATTATAGACCGATTACTTGTTTGTCGACGGTCTATAAACTTCTTACATCCATTCTGAGAGTGAAAATTAATGATCACATTGAGAATAACTCAATTATGTCCGCTTCTCAGAATGGATGTAGGAAAGGGTCCCGCGGCACTAAGGAGCTACTCCTCATAGACATGGCCATAAGCCAACAGGTTCGTCGATCCCGTAAGGATCTGTCGACATGTTGGATAGATTACAAGAAGGCCTATGACTCTGTGCCACATACATGGCTCATGAAGGTGCTGGAGTTGTACAAAATAGATACAACTCTACGCACCTTTCTTGAGTCATGTATGAGGCATTGGAAAACGGTCCTTCGCTATCCAGGATGTCGACCGATTCAAGGGAACGATGAGCCTGTATGGATTAAACGGGGAATATTTCAGGGCGACAGTTTGAGTCCACTTTGGTTCTGCTTAGCTCTGAATCCTCTTAGCACACTGCTGGGGGATTCAGGTCTAGGCTATCGGTTGAGAAGAGGTGGTCAAACCATATCTCACCTTCTTTACATGGATGACTTGAAACTCTTTGCCCCCAACAATTTGCGACTGATGGAGCTACTGAAGGTAACTGAAACTTTCAGTAGCGCCATAAGGATGGAATTTGGTGTGGACAAATGTGCAGTCATGCATGTAAAGAAAGGGGAGATTATGGAGTCTGAGGGAATTCAACTCTCGGATTCCATACAGGTTAGATCCCTCAGCTCGACCGAAACCTACAAGTATTTGGGTATGTCGGAAGCGTTGGGTATTAACGGTACTGACATGAAACAATCGCTAAAGGAGCGCTTCTTTGGCCGCCTGAAAAAGGTTTTGAACAGCCAACATTTTCAACGGTTGGGTCATGCCAGTATTAATGTACTCTTTCGGCATACTCAAATGGACTAACTCGACGCCCTGGATAGGAGGGTCCGTACACTGCTGACTGCAAACCGGATGCATCACCCACGATCGTCGGTGATGAGACTGTACATCCCGCGGAAGTGTGGAGGTCGAGGCTTTTTAAATGCTAAGACTCTCCACAACCGCGAGATGTGCAGTCTCAGAGAATATTTTCTCAAAGTCGATGTGGGTATGCACCGAGATGTGGTCGCAGTGGACAAGGGACTCGCCCCGTTGTCCATGGCTAAAGAGAACTGGCGCAAACCTGTTATACTTACTGCAGATGACCGCAAGTAGGTATGGAAAGGCAAGGAGCTTCACGGGCGCTTCTATCGGGCTCTCTATGTGTCCGATGTAGATTTCTCAGCGTCCGTAGCCTGGCTACGTTTCGGTGATCTCTTCGGAGAAACTGAAGGTTTTGTTTGTGCAATCATGGACGAAGTTATTTTGACGAACAACTACCGGAGGCATATTATGAGGGACGGGACGGTTGACGTGTGTCGGGCATGTCACCGTCCGGGTGAGTCCATCAGACATATTATCTCTGGTTGTTCTCGTCTGGCTAACGGCGAGTACTTGCACAGGCATAACCAAGTGGCCAGGATTATTCACCAGCAACTTGCTTTGAAATACCAACTTGTTGATTCTGAGGTACCGTATTACAAGTATGTGCCCGACCCAGTTCTCGAAAATGACCATGTCACGATGTACTGGGATCGGTCTATCATCACTGATAGGACTATCGTTGCTAATAAGCCCGATATAGTGGTGATAGACCGATTAGCTCGCCGCACAATGATAATCGATGTTACCATTCCACATGACGAGAACCTCGTGAAAGCTGAGAAAGAAAAACAAATCAAGTATCTTGACTTAGCGCACGAGGTTGTTGACATGTGGAATGTGGACTCGGCTGTCATTGTGCCGATGGTCGTTACGGCCAACGGCCTGATGGCCAAAAGCTTCGACGACCTTCTGTCGAAGTTGGCGTTGCGGAGTTGGATAAAGGGCCTGATACAGAAGGCAGTACTCCTCGATACGGCTCGTATTGTGAGGAGGTTCCTTTCTCTGAAGCCCTAACCACCGGTAGCTTGGACCTCGCTCCCAACACCGGCGGACTACTATTTTTTATATTTTTATAGAAATATTTAAAAATGTAAAATATGTGTGAATCAATGAATAAGGAGAATAATAATAATACGGGAACACTGCTCAATGTCAACACAAGTCTTATTTTCGTCCAAGCAAATTTAAATTGAATACTACAGTTTTTGATGATATTTATGCACATATTTTTCACCCAAAACTTACAAAAACCAACATATTATTGATTAAAAACTTTACAATATCATAAGGCCAATAAAATGATAAAAATTGCAAAAAACTATGAAGTGCAGACAGATGACATATTTTATGTCATTACGAAAATATTGATGAGTACGTATAACGTACGTAAAATGAATAAAATAATACTTGTATAATGTTAACAAGAGCAGCTGCCCGACGCGCACACCATCCACCCCCGGACTCGTCGCTCAGCTCCGCCTTGCCGCCGCCGGACATCTGATCACCAGTGGTGTCACCGCGCGTCGAGCTCCAGTGACGAGTATTTCTCTCCACCGACGTCGCCAACACCTGTACGGTCGGCAGGGGAGAGGCCGGCCACCGAGGGGCTTAAGACCTAGGGGCCAACCGGCCCCGAGCCGGGTCCCCGCTACCGGTGGTTGTGTGCAGCGCATGAAATGGAGTCAGTCCATGAACGAGAACGTCATGCGCGCATACTACGGGTCTACAGAGGGGGGAACTAACCTCACTGCGTACCGTGTCAGGATGCTGTCTCTGTTTCAGGACCTGGAGCCAACTGTGAACGTCTCGGCCCAACGATTGTCGGATCAGGTGCGGGTCATCCAACGTAATCACAAGTTGGACGATGCCGCACTTGATAGGCTGCGCTCGGAGGTACTAAACAACCTTATCATCTCGACCCCGACACAGTCCGTGGTACAGGCGCCAGCTAGTGGCGCGATTACACCGCGGCCCCTTAATGTTTGTGATGAGGTAGATGATAGGTTTGTCACGGTAAGTAGCCAGTGCAACGACCGACTGAGGAGCGCGCTGGAGGATGCGCTTCGCGAGTACAGATCCACTCCGACTGAACTTAGGCCTCGAATTCCACGGTTGTCTATGCACAAAAGAATAGGGCGCTGGTGTGTGCCTTGGACTCGCTGCTTGAGAATATTTTTGAAAGCAGCGAGAACCTCGTTGATACGCACTCAATCCTGTATTGCGGAGCTGTTGCGGCATGTCGTATAGCAAACGTAAAGTTTACAAATAGTGACGTAGCTATGCGACTAAAGTCTGCTGCACCAGCTTGGCAATGCAGGATCGAGCGGCGTATGGATGAAGCCAGGGTACTCATCGGCAAACTATACTGCTTCAGGGAGGGCAATTCACGACCACGCGTGATGCGCTTTGTGAGGTGTGCATTTTCGGGGACTGAAATCAGCCCTCAGGAGTACATGTCCCGTATTACAGAGCGCATCCACTTCCTGAAGCAGAAAGTTTGTGCATGGGCGAACCGTATTCGACGGTATAAGAGGCGGGTTGATCGATACTCTCAGAATCGCATGTTCCAGAGCGATGAGAGGTGGGTGTATAGAGCTTGGGAGCGACCTGAACAAAGTGTGACGGACGTGTGTGAAATCTCCAGGACCGGACGGACTGCATAACTTCTGGCTCAAATGGTATAGTAGCTCACACGCGCTCCTGGCATCTCAATTCCAATCATCCTTAGAGTCTGGGTCGCTACCACAGTTTCTAACAACTGGCGTTACCCACCTGCTCCATAAGACAGGTAGTCCCGCAGAACCCATGAATTATAGACCGATTACTTGTTTGTCGACGGTCTATAAACATCTTACATCCATTCTGAGAGTTAAAATTAATGATCACATTGAGAATAACTCAATTATGTCCGCCTCTCAGAATGGATGTAGGAAAGGGTCCCGCGGCACTAAGGAGCTACTCCTCATAGACATGGCCACAAGCCAACAGGTTCGTCGATCCCGCAAGGATCTATCGACATGTTGGATGGATTACAAGAAGGCCTATGACTCTGTGTCACATACATGGCTCATGAGAGTGCTGGAGTTGTACAAAATAGATGCAACTCTACGCACCTTCCTTGAGTCATGTATGAGGCAATGGAAAACGGTCCTTCGCTATCCAGGATGTCGACCGATTCAAGGGAATGATGAGCCTGTATGGATTAAACGGGGAATATTCCAGGGCGACAGTTTCGAGTCCACTTTGGTTTTGCTAAGCTCTGAATCCTCTTAGCACACTGCTGGAGAATTCAGGCCTAGGCTATCGGTTGAGAAGAGGTGGTCAAGCCATATCTCACCTCCTTTACATGGATGATCTGAAACTCTTTGCCCCCAACAATTTGCGACTGATGGAGCTACTTAAGGTAACTGAAAACTTCAGTAGTGCCATCAGGATGGAATTTGGTGTGGACAAATGTGCAGTCATGCATGTAAAGAAAGGGGACATTATGGAATCTGAGGGAACTCAACTCTCGGATTCCATACAGGTTAGATCCCTCAGCTCGACCGAAACCTACAAGTATTTGGGTATGTCGGAAGCGTTGGGCATGAATGTTGCTGACATGAAGCGATCGCTGAAGGAGCGCTTCTTTGCCCGCCTGAAAAAGGTTATGCATCACCCACGATCGTCGGTGATGAGACTGTAAATCCCGCGGAAGTGTGGAGGTCGAGGCTTTTTAAATGCTAAGACTCTTCACAACCGCGAGATGTGCAGTCTCAGAGAATATTTTCTCAAAGCCGATGTGGGTATGCGCCGAGATGTGGTCGCAGTGGACAAGGGACTCACCCCGTTATCCATGGCTAAAGAGAACTGGCACAAACCTGTGATACTTACTACAGATGACCGCAAGGAGGTATGGAAAAGCAAGGAGCTTTACGGACGCTTCTATCGGGCTCTTTATGGGTCCGATGTAGATTTCCTAGCGTCCGTAGCCTGGCTACGATTTGGTGATCTCGTCGGAGAAACTGAAGGTTTTGTTTGTGCAATCATGGACGAAGTTATTTTGACTAACAACTACCGGAGGCATATTATGAGGGACGGGACGGTTGACGTGTGTCGGGCATGTCACCGTCCGGGTGAGTCCATCAGACATATTATCTCTGGTTGTTCTCGTCTGGCTGACGGCGAGTACTTGCACAGGCATAACCAAGTGGCCAGGATTACTCACCAGCAACTTGCTTTGAAATACCAACTTGATTCCGAGGTACCGTATTACAAGTATGTGCCCGACCCAGTTCTCGAAAATGACCATGTCACGTTGTAATCGGTCTATCATCACTGATAGGACTATCGTCGCTAATAAGCCCGATATAGTGGTGATAGACCGATTAGCGCGTCGCACAATGATAATCGATGTTACAACACATGACGAGAACCTCGTGAAAGCTGAGAAAGAAAAACAAATCAAGTATCTTGACTTAGCGCACGCGGTTGTTGACATGTGGAATGTGAATTCGGCTGTCATTGTGCCGATGGTCGTTACGGCCAATGACCTGATGGCCAAAAGCTTCGACGAACATCTGTCGAAGCTGGCGTTGCGCAGTTGAATAAAGGGCCTGATACAGAAGGCAGTACTCCTCGATACGGCTCGTATTGTGAGGAGGTTCCTTTCTCTGAAACCCTAACCACCGGTAGCTTGGACCTCGCTCCCGACATCGGCGGACTACTATTTTTTATATTTTTTAAATGTTTTTTTTTATTGTTTTTATAGAAATTTAAAAATGTAAAATATATGTCTATCAATGAATAAAGAGAATAATAATAATAATTGGAGTCAGTCCATGAACGAGAACGTCATGCGCGCATACTACGGGTCTACAGAAGGGGGAACTAACCTCACTGCGTACCGTGTCAGGATGCTGTCTCTATTTCAGGACTTGGAGCCAACTGTGAACGTCTCGGCCCAACGATTGTCGGATCAGGTGCGGGTCATCCAACGTAATCACAAGTTGGACGATGCCGCACTTGATAGGCTGCGCTCAGAGGTACTGAACAACTTTATCATCTCGACCCCGACACAGTCCGTGGTACAGGCGCCAGCTAGTAGCGCGATTACACCGCGGCCCATTAATGTTTGTGATGAGGTAGATGATAGGGTTGTCACGGTAAGTAGCCAGTGCAACGACCGACTGAGGAGCGCGCTGGAGGATGCGCTTCGCGAGTACAGATCCACTCCGACCGAACTTAGGCCTCGAATTCCACGGTTGCCTATGCACAAAAAGAATAGGGCGCTGGTGTGTGCCTTGGACTCGCTGCTTGAGAATATTTTTGAAAGCAACGAGAACCTCGTTGATACGCACTCAATCCTGTACTGCGGGGCTGTTGCGGCATGTCGTATAGCAAACGTCAAGTTTCCAAGTTGTGACGAGGCTATACGATCAAAATCTGCTGTACCAGCCTGGCAGTGTAGAATCGAGCGGCGTGTCGATGAGGCTAGGGCACTCATCGGCAAACTATACTGCTTCAGGGAGGGCAATACAAGACCACGTGTGATGCGCTTTGTGAGGCGGGCGTTTTCGGGGACTGGAATCAGCCCTCGAGAATACATGTCCCATGTCACAGAGCGTATCGACTTCCTGAAGCAGAAAGTTTGTGCATGGGCAAACCGTATTCGGCGGTATAAGCGGCGGGTTGATCGATACTCGCAGAAACGCATGTTCCAGAGTGATGAGAGGTGGGTAGGTACATAGAGCTTGGGAGCGACCTGAACAAAGTGTGACGGACGTGTGCCGCCCGTATGATATCGCCACGAGTACGTTCTGGCGAAGCATTTGGTCGGTGCCCGTCTGTCATGCCGAGGGTGGCTGGATGCGCGATGTCGAGCGCGTGTGTGAAGCTATACCACCAATGGAACTAATCAACATCACCCCATTGGATGTAGCCAGAGCAGTCCGTCCGTTACCGAACTGGAAATCTCCAAGACCGGACGGACTGCATAACTTCTGGCTCAAATGGTATAACAGCTCACACGCACTCCTGGCATCTCAATTCCAGTCATCCTTAGAGTCTGGGTCGCTACCACAGTTTCTAACAACTGGCGTTACCCACCTGCTCCATAAGACAGGTAGTCCCGCGGAACCCAAGAATTATAGACCGATTACTTGTTTGTCGACGGTCTATAAACTTCTTACATCCATTCTGAGAGTTAAAATTAATGATCACATTGAGGATAACTCAATTATGTCCGCCTCTCAGAATGGATGTAGGAAAGGGTCCCGCGGCACTAAGGAGCTACTCCTCATAGACATGGCCATAAGCCAACAGGTTCGTCGATCCCGCAAGGATCTGTCAACATGTTGGATAGATTACAAGAAGACCTATGACTCTGTGCCACGTACATGGCTCATGAAGGTGCTGGAGTTGTACAAAATAGATGCAACTATACGCACCTTCCTTGAGTCATGTATGAGGCAATGGAAAACGGTCCTTCGCTATCCAGGATGTCGACCGATTCAAGGGAACGATGAGCCCGTATGGATTAAACGGGGAATATTCCAGGGCGACAGTTTGAGTCCACTTTGGTTTTGCTTAGCTCTGAATCCTCTTAGTACACTGCTGGAGGATTCAGGCCTAGGCTATCGGTTGAGAAGAGGTGGTCAAGCCTTACCTCGCCTCCTTTACATGGATGATCTGAAACTCTTTGCCCCCAACAATTTGCGACTGATGGAACTACTGAAAGTAACTGAAACCTTCAGTAGTGCCATCAGGATGGAATTTGGTGTGGACAAATGTGCAGTCATGCATGTAAAGAAAGGGGAGATTATGGAATCTGAGGGAATTCAACTCTCGGATTCCATACAGGTAAGATCCCTTAACTCAACCGAAACCTACAAGTATTTGGGTATGTCGGAAGCGTTGGGCATTAACGGTACTGACATGAAGCAATCGCTGAAGGAGCGCTTCTTTTGCCGCCTGAAAAAGGTTTTAAACAGCCTTTTGTCGGGCGGAAATAAGGTGCGCGCCTTCAACGGTTGGGTCATGCCGGTATTAATGTACTCTTTCGGCATACTCAAATGGACTCAAACAAAATGAACTCGACGCCCTGGATACGAGGGTCCGTACACTGCTGACTGCTGAACTACTGACTGATAGAACTATCGTCGCTAATAAGCCCGATATAGTGGTGATAGACCGATTAGCGTGCCGCACAATGATAATCGATGTTACCATTCCACATGACGAAAACCTCGTGAAAGTTGAGAAAGAGAAACAAATCAAGTATCTTGACTTAGCGCACGTGGTTGTCGACATGTGGAATGTGGACTCGGCTGTCATTGTAATGATCGTCGTTACGGCCAATAGCTTGATAGCCAAAAGCTTCGACGACCACCTGTCGAAGCTGGCGTTACGCAGTTGGGTAAAGGGCCTGATACAGAAGGCAGTACTCCTCGATACGGCTCGTATTGTGAGGAGGTTCCTTTCTCTGGAGCCCTAACCACCGGTAGCTAGGACCCAGCTCCCGACACCGGCGGACTACTATTTTTATATTTTTAAATGTTTTTTTATTGTTTTTTTTTTGTTATTGAAGTATTTAAAAATATAAAATATATGTGTATGTGTGTGTTTTCTCAATTTATATATTTTCAATTCAATAAACGCAACGAAATCAAAATGTACTTGAACCCAAAAACTGTTAAAAAAAATCAATAAAGAAACAATAGAACCGAACATGCTTGAAGATAATATGGCGGAGAAACCTTGACTGCCAAGATATGTTGACAAGAAGCCAGGCACGTTACCTGGCCACACACCCACCACCTTCGGCCTCGCCGCTCAGCTCCGCCTCGCCGCCGCCGGAACCCAGCCCCACCGTGAGTGCTGTGACACCGGCCGCGGCAGTTGCGTCGAGCTCGAGTGACGAGTACTTCTCGCCGCCAACGTCGCTACCATTTGCACGTCGACGGAGAGGACGCCGGCCGCCGGACGGCTTAGGACCTCGAGGCCCACCGGCCTCTGATAGGGTCCCAGCTCCCGGCGGAAGTGTGCAGCGCATGCGATGGACACAATCCATCAACGAAAATGTCATGCGCGCATACTATGGGGCTACAGAGGGGGGAACTAACCTGACTGCGCACCGTGGTCGGATGCTCTCTCTGTTTCAGGTACTTGAACCAGCGGTCAACGTTTCGGCCCAACGACTGTCGGATCAGGTGTGCGTCATCCGGGGTGCATGCAGAAAACCTCCTCGTGTGCCTAACGGCTGCTGGTTCCTTACGAATCCGTTCGGGGGAAAGAGCAGTTGACGGGCCGGTGCACCCTGGGCACGGGCAATAGTCTCTCCATGTCGGAGGGGCTATTGTCTGTGGCAAATTTCTGCGAGATGGGGTCGCTCCTGTCCGATCGACAGTCGTCGATTGGCAAAGGATGCGACCAATGCCGCTGCGGTGCAGGCGCACCAACGCGGCAGCTGCTCTCTCCTCACGGAGCAATCCTGAGGAGAGAGCTTTCGGCGGGTCCGCTGAGTCGGGTTGGCCGGACAGCGGACGGAGGCATGTCTAATGCCGCCGTCGGGGGCTTGGCTTTACCGCCTGGCCCAGAGGAAGGACACCTCTAAGATAAAAAACCCCCAATCCTAAGTTCTGAAGCGCGGCGATAGGATGAATGGCTGGTGGGGTTACCAGTCGTTAGCGCTTCCCCTGTAGGGTACCTGCCGACCCCCTGCAGTATGTAGGCTTACCGAGTATCTAGGCTCTGCTCGGTGGACATTTGAAACCTATATCTACTCGTGGGAATCATATGGATACAACACAACAACAAAAAAAAAACGATGATGGGCCAGTTTTGGCGGAGATTGAAGAGCCGCCTGCCGGAAGCGGCAGCAAGAGCCGAGGAGGCTCACACGCCACCTCAAAATTTTGGGGGAAGCGTTCGCGCGGGGAGGCTTTAAATCCCTCCTCAAGCGAAGAGGATCTGTCGGCCGCAAAGGTGCCGACATCAAAAAGAGGTGGTCGCGCAGTGGTGGGTGCAACATCCGCTCGGCTGCCGCAGCGCGACCAAAGGGGTCGATTCTTGCGGCCCGCTACGCCGATTCCAGGGGTCAGTTCAGACCGACCCCAGGAAGAAGCGGTGAGCGACGAGACCACGCTCGCTGACCTGAGCGGAGATTCCGCTGCGTCCCCGCTATTGCTAGATAGCAACAAAGCGGAGGTTAACGCTGCAAAGCGGGCGCAGCGGAAAGCGGCCGCGGCTGATGAGGTCGGCGAGATGGCTCGACAGGCTCGAGAACGGCGGGCCGCTCAGGCGGCTTCTGGGGAGGGCTTAACGGCGGCGGCACTCAGTCGCCAGGCTCTGGACGGCGTGGACGTTGTCCTGAAAGTTGCCACAAAATCGGGCAGCTTAAAGGGCACGTTCACGCGCGCCCTTAAAGAGGCGGCTGAGGGCATCAAGGAGGCGGTTGAGGTCCTCCTTGACCGAACAACCTCGGAGGAGACGGCGAAGCTGTTGGAGGAGAACAGCCGTCTCCGAGCTGAGCTGGAGGACCTCAAACGGGAGGTTGCCGCACAAAGGGTAGCTCCCGGCTCCCCGGTGGTTGCGGCCCCTCCGTCGGCCCCTGCCCCTGCAACTGCGCGAGATACGGACATCGAGAAGATCGTCCGCATCTGCATGCAGCAGTGTGGGGGCATGATGAATGCCCGCCTGGAGGCCTTAGAGTCAAGGCTACTCCCGGCCCAGAACCTCCGGCCACCGCTAGCGGCGGACAAACGGAGGATGGAGGAAGCCGCAAGGCCAGGGCCGTCGACCGAGGCGGCCAAAGCTGGAAAGAAGGGTAAAAAGCCCGCGGAGGGGCCCAAGAAGCCCGCGGAGGGTGCGTCAACACCCCCTCCCAGCTCAAATGCGACCCCAGCGACCGCGTCCGACCCCACCACAGAGGCTTGGACGACGGTCGTCAAAAAGAGCCGCAAAAAGAAGACGGCGCCGCCGGCACCCGCTCAGCCTAAGCCCACGCATAAAAAAAAGCGGAGGTCTAGAAAGAGCAGGGCCCTACGCTCCGCGGCTGTGGTACTCACACTGCGGCCCGGAGCCATCGAGAGGGGCCTTACCTACAAGGAGGTCCTCACGCAGGCGAAGGCGAAGGTCGCGTTCCCCGACCTCGGCACACCGACCGGCTTCAAAATGAGGTCGGCGGTTACGGGGGCGCGGCTGTTCGAGGTTTCCGGACCCTCGGGCAGCGAGAAGGCGGACATCCTGGCCGCCAAATTGAGAGAGGTCCTCCACGAAGAGGACGTTCGAGTTTCCAGACTCGTGAAGACCGCTGAACTGCGCGTCGATGGCCTGGACGACTCGACGACCCCGGAGGAGGTCGTGGCGGCCGTCGCCCGAAGCAGTGGATGTCCGTCGGGTGACGTGCGGGTGGGCGAGATTCGCGCCGACGCTGCCGGGCTCGGCACCATTTGGGTGAAGTGCCCGGTGGCGGCGGCGAAGATGATCGCCGACAGCGGGCGGCTTTTGGTGGGGTGGGTTGCAGCACGGGTGAAGCTGCTGCAACCCAGGGCTATGCGGTGCTACCGATGCCTTGACGTTGGGCACGTCAGGGCACGGTGCACCGCCGCAATAGACCGCAGCGAGCAATGTTATCGCTGCGGTAAGCCCGGCCACAAGGCGGCTCAGTGCTCCGCGACGCCGAACTGCAGTCTCTGTACGGATGCAGGGAGGCCCGCGGGGCACAATGTGGGCGGAAAGGCCTGTGGCGCACCCGCCCCCAAGAAGGGGAAGAAGAAGAACCGGGCTGCCGGGGGCTCTTTACACCCCCCTCAGCCTGGTTGCTCTTCGGCCGACTCCCGGCCTAGGAATGGTGCCGAGGGAATGGATTGTGGATAATGCTACAATTCCATTTCCTCCAGGGCAATCTCAACCACTCTGCCAGGGCTCAGGACCTCGTACTCCAGAGCATGGCAGAGTGGTCGATTCATGTGACTGTGGTCGCCGAGCCGTACTACGTCCCCCCCCGAGATAATTGGGTGGGTGACCTGGACGGCTTGGTGGCCATCATTGGCGGGGCTCTTACCGACCCGTCCCGAGGTCACGGCTGGGTGGCCGCCCTCGCGGACGGCATTATCACTGTTGGGGCGTATTTCTCCCCCAACAAGAGCCTTGCCGACTTCGAGAGCTTCCTTGTCGAGTTGGGTGCCGTCGTGAACCGGTACCACCCTCGCCCGGTGCTGTTACTCGGGGATCTCAACGCCAAGTCTGCGGCGTGGGGATCTCCAGTCACCGATGCCAAGGGCGAGGCGTTGGAGGAGTGGGCGGTCACGACCGGCTTGACCGTTCTGAATCGGGGCTCGGTCTACACGTGCGTGCGGCAGCGGGGCGGCTCTATAGTGGACGTCTCGTTCGCTAGCCCCGCTGTCGCGAGCCGTGTCCGCGAATGGCGTGTCGCCGTGGAGGTGGAGACGTTATCGGATCACCGATACATCCGTTTCAACGTCTCCTCCCAGACCGCGGGCGGCCGTAGCCCATCGGCCCCGCGAACGGACGGTCCGCGCTGGGCGCGCAAGCGCCTCGACAGGGAGCTACTCGAGGAGGCCGCCATATTACAGGCCTGGATTCGGGAGTCGGCGACGACCGGACCCGTCGATGTCGAAGAGGAGGCGCAGTGGTTTCACGGGGCGATGACGCAAATCTGCGACGCGTCCATGCCCCGGGTCCACACTCAACCCAGAAGGCGCCAGGTGTACTGGTGGTCCGCCGAGATCGCACAGTTGCGCGTCTCTTGCGTGCGAGTGCGGCGCCAGTACACCCGATACCGGAGAAGACGTCGTCGGGTCCCTGACGAAGAAGCCGCGCTGTATGAGGTGTACCGCGCGGCTAAGGAGGCTCTGTGGCTGGCCATCGGCGAGGCGAAGATGCGATCCAGGGAGGAGATGTTGGCGACTCTCAACGGGGATCCGTGGGGGCGTCCCTATCGCTCGGTCCGAGGGAAACTCGGACCATGGGCGCCCCCGCTTACGGAGAGTCTCCAACCAGAGCTGCTGGAGGACGTAGTGGCAGCCCTCTTCCCGGCACGAGCGGAGCGTACTCCGCCGCCGATGGCTTTGCCCACAGCCGCAGAGCCTGAAGAGAACGCCAGCGTCCCAGAGGTGACACAAGCAGAGTTGAGGGCGGCCGTGATGCGGCTCCGGGCGAAGAACACTGCCCCGGGGCCCGATGGGAAAGCTGTTCGAGCGGATAATCGCAGCCCGCCTCGTCAGCCACTTGTGCGGAGAGGGGCCGGACCTAGCCGAATACCAGTTCGGGTTCCGGCACGGGCGCTCCACTATCACGGCGATATCGCGTGTGAGAGTCCTGGCGGAGGAAGCGGTGTCCCGGGGTGGGGTGATGTTGGCGGTGTCCTTGGACATTTCCAACGCCTTCAACACTCTGCCCTGGAGTTGTATTCGGGAGGCACTACGCTATCATCGAGTGCCTCCCTACCTCCGCCGCGTCATTGGGGCTTATTTGGCGGAGAGGTGTGTCACCTATCTGGGACGTGACGGCATACACCAGCACCCCATGTCGTGCGGTGTTCCGCAGGGTTCGGTCTTGGGCCCGCCCCTGTGGAACATCGGGTACGACTGGGTGCTGAGAGGCGAGCTCCAGCCGGGAGTGGACCTGACGTGTTACGCTGACGACACGCTGGTCACTGCCCGGGGGAGCTCGTACAGGGAGGCAGCGTTGCTGGCGACGGCCGCGGTCTCACAGGTGGTGAGCCGCATACGGCGCCTTGGCCTGGAGGTGGCCCTCAACAAGTCGGAGGCCATAGTTTTTCATGGCCCCCGGCGGGCGCTGCCGGCGGGATCACACATCGTGGTCGATGGGGCCCGTATCGCTGTCGAGTCCACCATGAAATACCTGGGATTGGTGCTCGACAGCCGGTGGGATTTCGGACCCCACTTCCGACGGCTGGCGCCCAAGTTGTTGGGCGCGGCTGGGGCGCTGTCAACGCTGCTTCCCAATCTGGGGGACCCGAGCACCGTCTGCAGGCGGTTGTACGTGGGGATCGTGCGATCGATGGCCCTGTATGGGGCCCCGATCTGGGCGGCTGACCTGACGGCCGGCACCATCTCTGTTCTGCGGAAGCCGCAGAGGGTGATGGCCGTCAGAGTCATCAGGGGTTATCGCACGATCTCCTACGAGGCGGCTTGCGCACTGGCCGGATCTCCGCCCTGGGACCTGGAGGCAAAAGTCCTCGCGTCAATGCATCGGTGGCGCGAGGACGCGCGGGCGCGCGGGGAGCGACTGACGCAGCGACATTTTGAGCTGCGTCGGTCGCAGCTGCGCGAGGTCGTGGTGGCGGAATGGCGGAACAGGCTTTCACGCCCTACCGCCGGCCTCGTCACTATCGAGGCCATCCGGCCAGTGCTCGACATGTGGCTCGGGAGAAGGCACGGCTCTCTGTCGTTTCGTGTGACACAGGTCCTCACGGGGCATGGTTGCTTCGGGAGGTTCCTGTGTCGCATAGGCAGAGAGCCGGACGCTCGGTGTCACCACTGCGTCGACTGTCGGGAGGACACGGCGCGGCATACGCTGGCAGAGTGTGCCGCCTGGGAGGAGCCGCGCCGTGCCCTCGTCTCTGTGGCAGGCAGTGACCTCTCGCTGCCGGCTGTAGTCCGTTCTATGGTCGGCGGTGAGGAGTCCTGGGACGCGGTGGTCTCCTTCTGCGAAACTGTCATCTTGCAGAAGGAGGCTGCGGAAAGGGAGAGGGAGATGTCGAGTGCTCACCCGGCCCGCAGCAGGCGCACCGGGCGTCGGAGGAGGGCATACGCTGCCCTCCTTCTGCCCCCCTAACTGGGTCCAGGGGCGGCGGACTTGGGGATGTCCGTTGCCCCCCATTCATCCGGACCCGAGGTGGCGGCGCGTGGTGTTCCCGTGCGCCCCTCTGACGTCGCGGGGGGAGTTAAACACCTCACTCCCCCCGCTTACGAGATGTGGCCCGCAGAGGCGGGCCGGCACCAGCCGGGGATTACGGAAGTCGCATACGTTCCCGCGATCCCCGGCGTAGGTGGAAGATGGAACACCGGGTTGGTTTTAGTCAGTAAGAGTCTGACAGACCCCTCCGCCCGCCCCAGGGCGGAGGACATCCATGAGGATTTCCCCACGTAAAAAAAAAAAAAAAAAAAGGTGTGCGTCATCCAACGTAACCGTATGTTGGATGACAGTGTGCTTGATCGCCTCCGAAAGGAAATGTGTAGCCATGTCATTACTCCTCCGTCGCAGACTGTGGCACCACCACAGTCAACCCAAATATCCAGCCACGCTGACGAGGATAGTTATGACAGGGTTACAAACGTAAGTACCCAGTGCAATGACGAAATGAGGAGTGCTTTGGAGTGTGCTATTCGGGAATATCGCTACATGCCGCCTGAACTTAGACCACGCTTACCTCGTTTGCCCATGCATAACAAAAATAGGGCGCTGGTGGCAGCTCTGGATTCGCAGTAGTCAAATCATTTTGATGACTGCGAAGACCTCACTGATGCACACTCGATAATGTACTGCGCGGCTGTAGCGGCATGTCGTGTAGCTCACGTCAAAATAACTAATGACAGAGTTACACGACCAAAACCAGCCGTACCGGCCTGGCAGTGCAGGATCGAGCGTCGCATCGGTGGGGCCAGAGTGTTAATCGGCAAACTGATCTGCTTCAGGGAGGGCAACACTCGCCCTAGAGTGATGCGCTTTGTGAGACGGGCGTTTTCAGGGACTGATATATGCCCCCTAGACTATATGTCCTGTGTCACAGAGCGCATCGACTTCCTGAAGCAGAAGGTGTATGCATGGGCAAACAGTATTCATAGGTATAGGCGGCGAGTAGGGCGATACACCCTGAATCGCACATTCCGAAGTAATGAAAGGTGGGTATACAGGGCTTGGGAGCGACCGGAATAAGGTGTGACTGACACGCGCCTGCCGGAAGTTGACGCCATGTTCTCATTCTGGCGCAGCATCTGGTCGGTGCCTGTCAGTCACACCGAAGGAGATTGGATTCGAGAGGTCGTACGAGCATGCGATTTATTACCAGAAATGGGGGCAATCACAATTAGCCCCCAAGATGTAGCCCGTGCAGTCCGTCCGTTGCCTAACTGGAAATCTCCAGGGCCGGACGGACTGCACAATTTTTGGGTTAAGTGGTTACTTGGGTCGCATGTTCGTTTGGCGTCTCTGTTCCAAACTGCCTTGGAGTCCAGCTCGCGGCTCGAATTCCTTACTTCACATTCACAGGAGCTACCCACCTGCTCCATAAATCTGGTAGTACCGCGGAACCCAAAAACTATAGACCGATAACGTGTTTGCCGACGGTCTATAAAGTTCTTACATCCATTTTGAAAGCTAAAATTAATAATCACATTAGCAGCAATAACATCATGTCTGCCTCTCAAAATGGATGTAGGAATGGGTCCCGCGGTACTAAGGAGCTACTCCTCATTGATACGGCCATTAGCTAACAGGTTCGGCGTTCCCGAAAGGATCTGTCGACATGTTGGATAGACTATAAGAAGGCCTATGAGTCGGTGCCTCATACATGGCTCATGAGGGTGCTAGATTTGTATAAAATTGATGCAACGCTACGCACCTTCCTGACGTCATGTATGGGGCAATGGAGGACAGTCCTTCGCTATCCAGGATGTCGAAATATCCAGAGGAATAGTGAACCGGTAAGGATCGGGCGGGGTATATTTCAGGGCGATAGTTTGAGTCCGCTTTGGTTTTGTCTAGCCTTGAATCCTCTCAGCACACTGCTGGAGAATTCAGGACTAGGCTATCGGTTGAGAAGAGGTGGTCAAGCCTTATCTCACCTCCTTTAAATGGATGATCTGAAACTCTTTGCCCCCAGTAATCTGCAACTGATGGAGCTACTGAAGGTAACTGAAACTTTCAGTAGTGCCATCAGGATGGAGTTTGGTGTGGACAAATGTGCGGTCATGCATGTAAAGCATGGAGAGATTATGGAATCCGTGGGATGTCAACTCTCGGATCCCATAAACCTGAGATCCCTCTCTCCAACCGAAACTTATAAGTATTTGGGTATGTCGGAAGCGTTAGGCATCAGTGTTACTGACATGAAGCATTCGTTGATGGAGCGCTTCTTTGGCCGCCTGAAGAAGGTCTTCAACAGCCTTCTATCGGGCGGAAACAAGGTGCGCGCTTTCAACGGATGGGTCATGCCGGTATTGATGTACTCTTTCGGCGTACTCAAATGGACTCAAACGGAACTTGACGGCCTGGATAGGCGGATCCGTACACTGCTAACTGCACATCGAATGCATCACCCACGGTCGTCGGTAATGAGACTGTATATCCCGCGAAAGTGTGGAGGTCGAGGCTTTTTAAATGCTAAGACTCTCCACAATCGCGAGATATGCAGTCTCAGGGAATATTTCCTAGCTGTCGACGTGGGTATGCATCGAGATGTAGTGGCAGTGGACAAGGGACTCACCCCGCTCTCCTTGGCAAATGAGAACTGGCGCAAACCTGCGGTGCTTGACACTAACGATCGCAGGGCGGTATGGCAGAGCAAGGAACTTCACGGACGCTTTTTCCGGGCCCTACACGGGCCCGACGTGGATCAGTTAGCGTCCGTAGCCTGGCTACGTTTTGGTGACCTCTTTGGGGAAACCGAAGGTTTTGTCTGTGCAATTATGGACGAAGTTATCATGACGAAAAACTACCAGAGATTTATTGTGAAGGACGGCACGGTTGATATATGTCGGGCATGTCACCGTCCGGGAGAATCAATGCGCCACATAATCTCTGGTTGTTCTCGTCTTGCTAACGGAGAGTACTTGCATAGACACAACCTTGTAGCCAGGATTATCCATCAGCAACTTGCTCTGAAATACTCTCTTGTGGAATCGGAGGTGCCGTACTACAGGTATGTGCCCGACCCAGTTCTCGATAATGGCAGTATCACATTGTATTGGGATCGGTCCATCATCACTGACAGGACTATTCTTGCAAATAAGCCTGATATAGTGGTGGTGGACCGAATCGAGAGGCGTGCAATGATTGTAGATATAACCGTTCCGGATGTCGAGAACCTCGTGAAAGCCGAGAAAGATAAACAAATAAAATATCTTGACTTGGCTCGCGAGGTTGTCGACATGTGGGATGTGAATTCGGCAATCATTGTACCGATAGTCGTGTCAGTCAACGGCTTAATAGCCACGAGCCTCGACCAACACCTCAGGAGGCTCTGGTTAGGCAGCTGGATCAAGGGCTTGATTCAGAAAGCAGTACTTCTGGACACGGCTTGGATTATTAGGAGGTTCCTCTCTTTGGAGCCCTGACCGCCGGTAGCTTGGACCCTGTTCCCGATACCGGTGGGCTACTATTTTTTATATTTTTAAATATTTTTAATAACTTTGTATTTTAATATTTAAAAATGTAATTTATATGTACTGTATGTACTGTACAAAATGAATAAAGGAAATAATAATTATTTATTTTAAATAATCAGATAACAGAGATCCGTATTGTTAGTAAAGTACCTCAGACCTAGTGTTAGTATAACATAAATTAATAAAATAATTAAAAGAATTTGGGTATCAGTTCTCAACCGGTCATCTTCTCCACAAAATGCCTCTTAAAAGGGGAAAATACATTTTCATTCACAGTTTTCAGAATGCTGTTGCCACTGGCCCGGGTTCTAGCTGCCACAGACGCTATTTTCTTCCGCACAATTGCGTGGAAGCTGTCAGTACGGTTCTGCGTAAACATCTCTGACGCATTACAGAACCGGGGCAGCCTCAAGAGCATTCTAAAAACATTGTTGTACTGGACGCGCAGGACATACAGCGATCTTTTGGTGTAGCTGATCCACAGACCACCCGTGTACAGACCCTGAAAATATGCTTTGAAAAGCGTTATTTTTACCTGGTCCGTGCAGCGGGCGTATCTACGAGCCAACATATATACCGCGGACCGCCAAAGCCCTGCGCTCCCTCTCAATCTCATCGGTAAGCATATGTCCCAGATATTTGAATTGTTTCACTCTTCTTATGTTCAAGCCATTTAGGGTAAAGTTAGGTGAGTAATTTGTACACTTACTGGCGACCCCAAAGACCATGTACTCACATTTCTTCACGTTATACACGAGCCCATGCCTAGCCGCGTAGTCCTCGCAAACTCTCAACATCTCTCCAAGAGAACCTGCAGTCGGGCCCAGCAGCACCATGTCGTCCGCATAGCTGATGCTGTTAATATTAACACCACCCACCCGACAGCCGACACGCATACTGCTGAGCTCGACTATGAGGTCATTCACATATATGTTGAAGAGCCGGGGTGAGGTCAACCCTCCCTGCCTCACCCCGCACTCCAACCCATAAGCCTCAGAGAGAATGTTGGACCACTTTACACGGTTTGTTTGGTTAGAATACCAAAATTGCAGAAGCTTAAGAACTTCCGCCGGTACATTCCTGTCCCCCAACTTTCTCCAGAGCACATCATATGACACAAGGTCAAAAGCCCTGGAAAATTCCAGGAAATAGGCATACACCGGCGTTTTACGATCTGTATAAAATTGGGCAGTATTCTTGAGACTTAGGATTGCACTTTCAGTGGACAGCCCAGGTTGAAACCCAAACTGTGAGTCGTGCAGGTCCAGATATTTTTCCAAGCACGAATCAAGCATACTGTCCAATATTTTAGCAATGGTAGTTGCAAGTGAGATTGGCCGGTAGTTTCCCCTGTCCGAGATATCACCTGTCCTGTTTTTGACAATCGGTACCACAATCGTTCTCATTAGCTCTGCCGGTAGGTACGAGTGACTAATGCACATTGAATAAAACAGAGACAGGACCCTCGGCAGGTGAATACCAGCATACTTAAAATGCTCGATGCTGAGTCCATCGTGTCGGGGTGATTTACCTCTACTCATGTTTTTAACTACCGCCCTGACCTGTTTCGTCGAGAAATACATTACCGGTTTCACTCCCTCACGGAAGGACTCAGCACCGGTTATCGTACCTGAGGGGCCAAGGGGTGATCGCATTTTGAAATGTTCCATGAACATATTTGCAATATGCTTTGGATCATTCATTCCACCGACGCTCACCGGCAGCCCAGGCTTGGTATCCAGCTTACCTGTGGCTTTCCAAAACTTATTAAAGTTGTTTGTGGCTCTTTGCTCGGCTAGAAAATCCATTTTTAGTTGTTCACTATTTCTTTGGCACCATTTATGATGACCCTTAAATATTTTCCGGGTCTCACACATTTCTTCATAAATTACTCCAGAGGTCGGTCTATTATGTACTACCCATTCTCTGAATTTAAGCCTGGCCTCTCGGTAAGCGTCCCGAACATGCTTGTTCCAGCCACACAACACTCTGCCTCTCCTTGGCTTAGGCCTAACCTTCTCATTCGTCATTACAGCTGCGTCACTTAAGATATCTACAATAGTTTTATGTAATTATCCAGGATACCTTTATGTTCGACCACATTGCAAGACCCATAACTACACTTTTGAAATTCATGAGGAAGATCGATGTTGCGCAGCCTATCATTGCATAAATTACGATATTTTGTAATTTGCGAGTCATCCCTCTCACCCCACGTCACATCACAATAGCGAAAATGTTGCATCGTTATCTTTGGTCTAACTAAATTCAGGTCACACTCGATATATAGTGGTAGGTGGTCAGATAAAAATACATCCTCTTTTATGCCTAACCAAACAGTAGTTTGCCACGCTGATAAAGACAACACAGTGATCCAGCCATCTTCTGCACCCGTGTGCTTCGCTAACAAAAGTGTAGTTATTGGCTGCATAGCCTAGCTTCTCTATATCAGCACAAAGCCAGGTTTGATCAGCACAGAAACTTATAAGTTCCCTGAAAAACAGCTCATGAGCATGCGCATTAAAGTCACCCAGAATAAAAACGCTTTCAATACCTTCACTCTCAACAACTGCGCTGATCTCACCTAGGACTTCCGTGAAAATAGCCAAATTGTCGGAAAAGTCAGTTGGCATATAGACTGTAACTACAATAACGGAGCGACCGCTAATAGTAGCTTTTATAGCTGCTAGACGAGGGTTCGTGCATTCTATTATAGACACAGATTCAAATATTCCCTTCCTCCAGAGAATGGCCACTCCCCCATACGGCCTCCGTACGAGTAAACCCGCAGACGTGTCAACAGCCAATTTACCGGTATACTCAAAGTTATCACAGATGGTTCCTAACAAAGGAATGTCATGAGGGAGAAGCCACGTCTCTTGGAGGGCTACTATATCTGACATCTCACAAATGTTCCTTACACAGTCAATTGAGCGTTAAACAGACTTACAATTGAAACTAACTAATTTACAACACTTATTATGATTATTGTTCATAGTGTATATCATTTACGACTATAACCTGTTTTCTTCCTCATTCTTTTGATACGTAAAACGCACAAAACGCCTAAAAGTTGTGCCATCTGGCCACAATTCATTATTTTAAAACAAGTTAAGTTTCGTTTTAGAGACATACAACTTATAAGCTATTTCTTTATAGCTTTTATATTTATTGTTTTGAGGGTAACACTCTCATTCGTTTTTTCTAGTATGTAACTTATTATGTCCTGGGGGCCTACCACAACCTCTTAAAACAATATTATTTTAATATTACTTTGTAATTTCTGTTGTTGCATTTTCAACTCTCGGCGCTGATCCGAGAGTTGAAAATGCAACAACAGAAATTACAAAGTAATATTAAAATAATATTGTTTTAAGAGGTTGTGGTAGGCCCCCTGCTCACTCGTTTCCTTGCTTACGTTCGAAATTAGCAAAGGCACCTTAACGTCAGCCGCTTTAAACCTACTATTCGGTGCGGTAGCAGCACAACCTTTCTGACCAATAAGTTTGTACCGTTTAGATGATTTGCCCCGCACTAACGTCCATTCTGTATCACTACACTTGTTTGCCGCTTGTTCACATTTTGTGCTAGACTGCCGCATACACATACTCGCTTTAGGTATTTGGAGCGCATTCATACTATCACCAGGTAAAACTGCAGCTGCGTGTAGCGACCGTTCTCCACTGGTCGCTGGCTCAACTGAGGTGTGCGCTCGCGCAGAGGTAGCCGGCGATGTGTTGACTGGCGTGTGCGAAACCGCGGTACTCACCGCGGCCTCAACACGTTCTGTTCGTATCGCTGTCCCACTCGAACCACCACAGCCGCCGCGTCCTTGAGCATGTCCACCTGTCGTCCCGCTTACTCGATCCGAAACCACAGTGCAAGATTGCGCCTCCACGTGTCCATGAGTCTCCGTCGCGCCTTTTTGTGTCCGTAAGAATGAGACAAAATCGTCCTCACCGTTTGATGTTAGTGTTGATGAGTGGCTTACGTAGGTCGGGCGATCACTGACCTCACTATTAGCCGATAATTTTGACGCTGTTATAGGCACGTATTGGAGACCTATGGGACCACTATCATGTTGACTGTTTTGTGAACAGGCCCCTCTTCTTCTATTCACATTAACATAAGAGACGTGATCTAATATTAATGCATGTTTCATATTATCTACCTCCTGCTTGAGTAAATCAAATTTTTCCGTTGTAACGGTTTTCTCTTCCAGCGATTTGAGTTGGTTTTGCAGTTTTAGCATGTCCTTAAGAAGCCGCGTCACATCGACATGATCTAAAGTGAGACCCGGTGGGACCTTGTGTAATTCCTTCGCTACGAAGATTGGGAACAAATCCTGATCTGTGGTTTTCATAAGGCAGATTGTATCTTCCAGATCACGTAGCACTTTTATCTTTCCGTCCTTTCGTCGAATCGGCATCTTCTCAGCTTCTGGTACCGACTCGAACAACAGGGTTTTTGCCTTCAGAATGTCATCAGCCGAAAAAGATGTAGTACACAGCTGGTGTATACTCTGTTTATCCATGAAGCCCAAGACATTTCGCAGGAATGCTAGAACTTCATTAATCACAATATTGCAATTTACGCACTTCACAGTATTCGAGGTCATTGTCCTCCGCGATGAGTCATCAGTACACGCAATGCCACAACCGCGCTGTGTCACACCGCACTAAAGACTGACAAATTCTGACTCGATTCGACTGACTGACAGACTTTAGCACGGCTCTCTGAGCTCTTTCCAGCTTTAAGAGCAAGGTTTTGGGAGCACCACCCCAGGCGCATACACAATAATTTAGGAGAGACTGACAGAGAGCGAAGTAAGTATATCTCATAATTTGAGGTTCTGCAACGTGGTGAAGTGTTTTAACGACAAAAATAAGTTTTCTGACTCTTTTTGTTAGAGTCTCTATATGAGCTGCAAAACTCAGGCCGTTGTCAACTGTCACTCCGAGATATTTTATAGTCCTACATCGCTCTAGTTTAGGGCAGGTACAAGCTACCACACACCCGGCAGTAAACACGAGTGTGCTATTAAAGTTTGCGTGTCAGAAGGTTGTGTGGAGTTTCGCATAGAGAAGGTAAGGATTTTGGTTTTGTCAGTGTTTAGAGTGAGGGCATGTGTCTTAAGCCACTGCATTACAGTATCGAGTCCTTTTTGTGCTGAGTTAAAGGTGCCGTGCCAAGAATCGCTCGAAAAAGTAAGGAAGGTGTCGTCGGCAAACGCTATTATATTTCCGTCTCTCAGTTTTATGTTAAAGACCTGGTTAACGTAAATTAGGAACAGGGTTGGTCCAAGCACGCTGCCTTGGGGGATAGCAAAAGTGACAGGCGCTTCTCTACTCTAGTACTCCTGTATTTTAACACACTGAGTTCGATTTTTTTTTTTTATTGGTGATGGGTTTGCTCTTGACTCTAGTCAATGTCAGATATGACAGAGACAAAGTCTACGATGGAGCGAGCTTACCCAGAAGGAGCCTGTTCACTCTAACGTTGAAGAGATTAGGGCTGTAAGCTTTTGGAAACACAGACGCAGGCAGAGAGTTCCATTCCTTTGCTGTGCGCATTATAAAAAACGTTTGGAAACGCTTAGTGCGAATTGGTGGAATAGCTACAAGGTAGGGATGGTAAAATGCAGTGCGTCTGGATGTCCAATGGTAGAAGGAGGCCGGTGGGATGAGGTCGTGGAGTTCTTGGGCACACTCACCGAAGTACAATCTGTAGAAGACCGATAAGCAGGAAACCTTACGGCGATGAGCCCTTATTTAGGATGCCCAGCTTTTTGGCCGCAATTTGGGCTTTGTACTCGATGGTGGCGCCGAAGTTGAGACTGGATGTCAACTCCATGCCTAGGAGCTCGAGCCGATCAGTAACGGGAACAGATGCACCCCGAAAAGTAGGAGTTTGGTCAAAGCGACTCCTTTTTGCGGTAAAAAGACACGCCTGTGTTTTGGTGGCGTTAATTAAAAGTGACCAGATTGTCATCACCCCACTGGGAGACAACGCTTAAGGTCAAATTTGTCCGCTCTACCATGGCCTCTCTCAAGGAACGGACTTCATCCCCGCCGGTTGTTGCGCTGGACAAGTATCTCTCTGAAACCGTACTGTCATCTGCGTACCCAACAAGACCAGGCTGAAGTAGGTCATTGATGTGTAGCAGGAAAAGAGTTGCAGAGAGAACAGACCCCTGAGGAACTCCGGCATCAATAACCATGAGGTCAGAGGAGCAGGAAGCTTGTTGAGTAGACCTGCGTGCCAGACCCTGTCAAAAGCCTTCGAGATATCGAGCGACACAGCAAGTGCTTCGCCGTGTCTCTCGATGACTTCGCCCCAGCAGTGCGTGACATACACAAGAAGATCACCAGTTGACCGTCCCTGGCAAAAGCCATATTGACGGTCACTGAGGAGATCATTGTCTTCAAGGTAGGTCAGCAGCTTACTGTTCAGAACCCTTTCCATAACCTTGCATAGGATGGAGGTAATGGCGATTGGACGGTAATGTGCAGGGTCAGCACGGTCTCCCTTTTTGGGCACCGGTTGCACATTCGCAAGCTTCCATGATTTCGGCACCGTTCTTTTTTCAAGAGAGAGGCGGTACAGGCGTGTCAACACAGGAGACAGTTCAGGTGCACATTGCCTCAACACTCTCGCTGGAATGCCATCAGGTCCGCTGGCCTTATTCACGTCTAGACTGCACAATACTCTTCGGACCTCTTTAATGTGAACTGCGATCTGCGGCATCGAAGAGTCACAACGAGGTAAAGTTGGTGGTTGCTTGGAGCCAGCGTCCAGACGTGAATTGCTTGCAAAGAGAGTGGCAAATAAATTTGCTTTCTCTCTTGCAGAGTGAGCCAGGGAACCATCAGGTTTTAGCATTGGAGGCAAAGTGGGTCGACAGAAATATATATAGATTATCAAAAAATAACGTAGATAAATCGAACTTTAAAAAATATTCTTTAAGATATAACAAAATCATTAAATTAACTCAAAAATCTCAAAATAATTATTACATTCTTAATTCAAAAAATAAATCGAAAGCCACCTGGAACATAATTAATGGCAGAAAACAAAATTTCCCTCCTGAGACAATAAGTGAATTGGTAATAGACAAACATAAAATCACAGACCCTCAACGAATCGCTGACTTGTTTAATGACTACTATGCAGATATGGTTAAGCCTCAGACTAGCACTGCGGTTAATAATAACCCAACATCATCTTCATGCACTTATAATTCACCGAAGTCGTTTTTTCTCAGTCCCACTAGTCCTTTGGAAATCGATACAATTATACAAAAATTAAATAACACTAAGAGCACTGGTTTTGATGACATATGTGTGTTGGTAATAAAATACGTATCTCGCATCATTTCGCCTGTACTGAGCTATGTTGTTAACATGTGCTTTGAACAGGGAATCTTTCCATCGGTGTTAAAGCATACTATAATTAAGCCGCTCCATAAAAAGGATGTTAAGACTGATTTAAGAAATTACAGGCCTATAGCCTTAACTCCAACGTTTTCCAAAATCATTGAAAAAGCCATATGCAATAACTTGTACGACTACTTCGAAAAAAATAATATCTTTACACCGGATCAGAAAGGTTTTCGTAAAAATATGTCCATAAACTTAGCTATTTATGATTTTTTAAGTTTAATATACCCTAGAGTTGACAAAAGACAGTCTGTCTATGCTCTGTACATGGATATGTCAAAGGCCTTTGACTACGTGGATCATAACATACTACTGAGTAAGCTGGAAACCTACGGTGTTAGGGGCAACACTTTAGAGTTGCTAAGATCTTACATCAGCAATAGAACTCAGACTATAAGTATTGATAAAATTTCTCCTAAGACGAAACATGTTATAAATTATAGGTCAAAGAGTAGAATAATGAAATATGGAGTTCCACAAGGTAGTGTTTTGGGCCCACCACTTTTTATTATCTATATCAACGACCTGCCAAAATGTACAACAGATAGTATGGTGCTATTTGCTGATGATTGCACGGTTGTATATAGTGATGAAAATGTTATAAATAGTAGTTTTAATTCAATAATTCAATGGTTACAGAATAATAATTTATTAATTAATATTGACAAAACTAAACTAATGCAATTCAAACAAAAAACAAAAACTACTTTACATACTCGAATTGAATTTAAAGGTGAAAAAGTTGGATTGACTACTACAACAAAATTTCTTGGCTTACATATAGATGACAATTTGAAATGGCAAAGTCATATAGAATTTGTTTGCAAAAAAGTATCACAGTCATCTTATGCTTTATACATGCTAGCGAAAAAGGTTAATCTTAACACATTGCTCGTAGCTTATCATAGTAATGTTGCCTCTAGACTCAGATATGCCATAATATTTTGGGGGAATACTACCAACTGGGATAAAGTTTTTAAATGTCAAAAGAGGTGCGTACGAGCAATGTGCGGTCTCAAAAGAACAGACAGCTGCAAGGAATTCTTTAAAACATTACAAATTCTTACCTTCCCATCCTTATATATTTTTGAAATGGCCTTGTTTATTAGACATCATCCATCACTGTTTACATTACAGCTGGGATCGCGAAATAGGAGTCATTTGTGTAACAACGTTACCAGTCAATATAAAACTACCCTCTTTGGTAAAAGTGCGTTTGCTATGGCCACAAAAATTTACAATAAGATTCCTAACGACATAAAAGAATGTAGCAATACTCATGTGTTCAAAAATAAATTGTTCAAATTTCTAATAGAAAAATGTTATTATTCTGTTGCTGACTTTTTATCGACTAGAACTTTTTAAATGTTTCATGTATGCTTGACTTGTTGTTGTGTTTGTGTAATTGTGTCTGTCTGACATATATATTTAATATGAAATGTAATTTATGTCTAATCTTTGGAATTCACGAATCTTATTTCTATTGTATTATTTTATCATTTGTATGCCCAAGTGGCTGATCATGGAATGGACATTATAAGCTTATAATTAATGTAATGAACACCTGCATGTAACCCATGTATCACAAATAAACAATTTGATTTGATTTGATTTGATTTGATTTGAGAAATTCGTTTCAACCGCTTTCGACAGGGACCAAAACTGCTTACTACCCGGAGGGTGCGATGCTAGTTTGGCCCCGATACGTCCGACATGGTCAAAACGTGCCCTACGTAAAACCCGCTAGCAGAACTTGGCAGCATAATTAAAGGCTCTTTTCCTCGCGCGAACCCTACGTGCCCCCTACGTACCCCTTTCGATCGCGGGCCTTGATCCAGGCTTGGTAAGCAGACTCTTTTCGGGCCTCTGCGTGGGCGCATTCTGCATTATACCAAGGCCGGGACTTGTGACCGAGCGGGATGTCGGAGAATGGAATAAAATACTCCATCCCCTGCCGAATCACGTCCGCAATCACATCAGCACAACACGAGGGGTCACCCGAGGAGAAGCACACTTGCCGCCAAGGATAAGACGCAAAAAAGTGCCGCATCTCATCCCAATCTGACACGTATCGCCATACTCATCTCGTGCCCCTAGGACTCTTATCTGGAGGAGAGCAGGTCAACACGGATTTCACCAGGCAGTGGTCAGACGTTCCCAGCGGAGCTGAGACCGATACTGAATGACTGCCCGGATCGGTTGTCAGCAGAAGGTCCAAGCAATTGAGTGTATGGGCGTCAACATCCGGTACCCGCGTTGCCACATTCACCAGCTGGGTTAGATCTAGCGTTACAGCAAACTTGCGCGAAATAAGTGGTCGACACTTGATTAGTTTAAAAAAAACTTTATTTAGATGAACAGCGTTACAGTACTTAAGATAGTAATGATTATTCTAATAATGAGACATGTATTTATATTTAATTATTGCTAAGTTAACAATATTCTTATAAACTACTTATTTGCTACTTTGAGTGGAGGGGGATTTGCTGATAAAGCGAATAGAGTTTGGGTCATCACACTTAACTCGCGCCTCTAACCATGGCATGGTCAGTTTTCTGGTACGGGAACAACCACTCTTTATGGTGGGCGTTAAAGTCCCCCAGAAAAATGAGCTTCGCTGTTGGGTACCGTTGCTGGGCTACATCCGTCGACTCCACGAGGGAATTAAACAGCGCTGTTGTCTCCTGGTCACCGCTGTGCGATCGGTATACGCCATATAGAGAAGTTTCTCCACGCCAGTGTCCACAAGTGGCCATATGGCAGAGAAACCCGATTTCTCAAAGCAACGGAGACGACGACAACAAATGTCATCGCGGACGTACACACAGACCCCAGCCTGCTTCCTGAACTTGTGTTCCAGAGAGTAGCCCGGGTAGTTGAGGTACGCCACGTCCGACGGAGTCGTTATCTTCGTCTCCGTTAGGAAAAACAGGTGCGGCTTCTCGGTCTCGAGATGATGATGGACCGGATCGAGATTTGAGTGCAACCCCCTGATGTTGGTGAGGTGCACTTTTAGTGGGAGGAAGTGCAGCCGTTGTTTAACCTTATTCCTTTTTGCTTTGGTCATTGTAGTTTTAGAGTGTTAGGGGAAAAAGTCGAACTGTCGAGGGGCTGCTCAGTGAACCAAGTGGAACACTAGAGCTAAACCAACCTATGGGGAACTCCGTTGGAGACTGCGGGGACGCCCGAACCCCCCCAGATATGGCCACCGGGTCCTCCCATCCAGTCGCCAGCTGGCACGGTGGAGCATACCGGGATTTTTCGCTAGTTGGCGGGGCAGCCTTTCACACGTGGCTGGCGTGCTACTTGGGTCCCCTACTAACTGCGGTCGGCCAACGGCTGGCACCGTGCTTCGGATCCCGCTACCCTCCAAAATGATTTTATTTTGAAGATAATTAATGGTTAAACAAACTTACCTTGTGACGATTGACCATAATTATATGAAGCGTTACATCCGAAGAGATTTATATTTACCAGGTAGTACATTTCTCGACGTACTGGGCACCGAGCACAATTTCAGAGCTAAAAAAAAAAAAACAGAAACAACCTACCACTAGCGCCACACTTGGCATACCCGTGCAACACTCGCTACCGACTGTCATTTAGTTTTTGGGATTGGGAGGGTTATAAATCTCTTCGGATGTAACGCTTCATATAATTATGGTCAAACGTCACAAGGTAAGTTTGTTTAACTATTAATTATACTTCACCGTTTCATCCTCGAGATTTATATTTACCAGGTAGATGTTTAGCGCTCTTTGCGAAAGTAGTTGTATATTGGTCAGGAAATAATGCAACCTTAGATGAGTATAAAGAACGTTATACTTACAATCAAACTGAATTAATACATTTACACAAATATTTTTGTGGAATATTTATAAACTAGACATTATTGTTCAAGGATGGCTTCTGCGAATGCACTCTCATCACCGTTCGGGTTAATAGGACGGTTGTAAAATTTTGCGAATACCAGGGAATTACCCGTCCAACCAGCAGTCCTCTTAATAAGCTCAATCGAAACTCTTTTGCGATTGGCTGCGGACGTGGACGCATGTCGCATGCTATGTGCAGAAAAAGTTTGCGTATCCACTCCACTGTCGTGCATAGTCTCTTTAATCCACCGACTCATTGTTGAAGCGCTAGCATTGTGGATTGGTTTCTTGCTAGTTAAGAACAGAAAATTGGTATCTGGAGCAGACCTAAATGGTTCTGTAATTGCCAGGTATGAGGAAAGTGCTTTCGCAGGGCATGTATGTTCCCTTTGAGGAAAAAAAGGTATAATGAGCCGCGGCATTGGTCGACGCGGTGTCGAAGTTTTAATAACATCATTAATTATAATTTCTATGTTATCCTTCTTTACCCTAATATTTGGCAGCCTGATAAGGGATAACGTCTGGACTCGTTGTCCCGTAGACAATGCGATCAGAGTTATCGTCTTTTTGGTTAACTGACGCAATGATAAGCTTTCATTAGGATACCATTTGGCAACGCAATCTAGGACCAAGTTTGGGTCCCAAGTCCTTTGATACTTGGGAAAGCTTGGTCTAGTCCTGGAGATGCCTTTAACGAACCTTGCTACGTAATTGCTATCACCGATTGCTTTTCCAAATATTAGAGAAAAGGTTGAACGGGAGGTATTGAGACTGGAATAGCTGGCACCTTTGCTATATTGGTTTGTCAAGAATTCCAGTATCATATGAATATTACAATCGTAAAACAAAATGTTTTTATCACAACAAAAAGACCATAGTTTTCTAAGTGCCACGTCGTACTGCTTTAAGGAGTTGCGCGACAGTGAAGATATCATGATGTCTATTGTATCTGATTTAATTGACTGCCGTGAAAACTTGCTTGACCGCTGAATATTGAAAGAACATAGATTTTTCATTGTATAGACTCGAACTAATTTTGCATTGTATAATTTCAGCCAATAGTAAAACTCTTTTAGTACTCGCTTTGTACTAAGTATGTCAAAATTACCTAGCACTATCAATTCAACCACTGAATTGATATGAACAACTAAGCTTTGAAAGTCACAATCAAAATGAAATGGGAGTGACTCACTCTATATTGCAGTTGGCCTTGAACGCTCTTATCTCCACAGATGTTGACATGATGCTCGGCTATTGCAGCCTAAAAACTGCTTCTGGACTTTCGGCCTGTCACGCTCAGAATTGCTCAGGGGTTGCAGCTGTACAGCAGTTATAGCAGATACGAACCGCTAGCGTCCTGCTGGCTTCATCCACCGATATACGATATCTGAAACTGAGAAACACTGCGAGAGTACAAATCCAATCAAAGCTGTGGTGGAAATAATGGTTTCAGGTTAGCGTAGTAACCACATTATCAAAGTCAATCAAAATCTAAAACTAATCAGAAGTGCAGCAGTGGGCAAAGTCTGGCTATGGTTGGTGATCATAAATCAAAATATTGCTTTTGCAATTATCTAAATTTTCAATAAAGTGAGTACGGTGTAATGGTGTAACTATTAAATAATATCGCTCTTATGTCGAAACAACAAAAGCTCTGAACTGGCACTGCACTTCATTACTCAACCTGCGATAGCAGAACATTACAGCTTCATTAGCATTATTTAAAACGCCATTGCTTAACCAGCAACTCAAATTCAAATTCAAATTATTTATTTCAAATAAACCATTCACAGGCACTTTTGAATTGTCAAGGTCGGTCAGTCAAAAAGATGAAGCTATTTGCACGTTCCAAAGCGTAGATCTCTATGGAGAAGAACCTGCAAGAAACTCCACGGACACTCTTTTAAATTATTTTTCTTTACAATTTTATGGTTACATCATTCCTGTTGAAATTAAACAAACATATATGTGAGAACGATGTAAAAAGAAATGCACGTTAAAGTATCCGGAGTAAAAAAATAAAAATCAACAACAATTTAAATAACAAATCATTAAAATAAACCGTGGCAGCCGAGAGATGACCAGTCCAAACTGACGGCGTCCGTTCACGAACATGACGCACGCGCTAGCACCATTCGGCTCAACCATATTTAAGGGAGCCAAATGACCCAACACATGCGCCACCATCAGGTAGACTTTTGAGTGAGCATGACACTCCCAACCGCCAGGGCAGTCAAGTCAATTAAAAAATAAATAAAAGTAGTATAAGGTTCACAGTACTCACACATATACCGTTAATTACTGAATTTATACAATGCTAATTACATTGAGTCTATACAATGAAAATATAACGTTTACAGTCTTCAACGGGTCCAACAATATTTATAAATGCCAAAAGATTAGTTTGTGCGGCCTAGTAACTGTGGAGCTGGACCGGCATTGAGCCAAGCATTATTATCTTCAATATAATCCCCCAACTTATAATATGCTTTCTTGCATAGTGTGCGTTTGATACAAGATTTAAATTTTGTTTCATTCAGTTCTAATATATTAGGAGGTATTTTATTATAACATTTTAAACAGTACCCCATGAAAGCTGAGGCTACTTTAGCTAGTCTGAAACTTGGTTGAACTAGTTGATCCCTATTTCTAGTAATATAATTATGTCTGTCGCCTCGTCTACTAAAAAGATGGAGATTCTTTCTAAGGTACATAATGTTTTCATATATATATTGACAGGGTACCGTCATGATGTTAATATCCTTAAACAGTTCCCTTAGAGAATCACGTCGGCGGAGATTGTATATCGCTCTTATAGCTCTTTTCTGCAGAATAAAAATAGACTCGATGTCTGCAGTCCGTCCCCATAGTAAAATACCATAAGCCATGATACTATGAAAGTAACTAAAATATACTAATCTCGCGGTATCAACATCCGTAAATTGGCGGGTTTAGAAACTTAGCCGTCCTGCAAGAGATAATAATAATAATAAATCGTTTATTTCTCCTCACAAAAAATCACTTAGGCTTAAAATTAATACATAATAGTTCATTCACTAGAAAACTTATTAAAGTCTAGTAATTATTTTGCAAGGAGCTGGTGTCTGAGGTAGGTTTATAAACCTGTAGTACAGATCACCAGGTCCCCACCCAACAGAATTTTAAAAGCTACTGAAAACAAGTTTTTCACTTCCAGAAACAAAAAGAATAAATAAATACTGCTCTGCTAGGAGGATATTAAACAGAAAAAAGGAAAAATACAAAATGAAACAAAAATAAAATAAAATTTAACTAACTAATACCTTGTGTAAGTTAAAGTACGTGAGTGTAGTGTGAATGCGTGTTTGTTGTTATGGTGTGTGTGTGTATGGTTAAGTATGAATGTGTATTGAGTTTTGGTGAGTGTTTGTGTTTGAATTTGAATGCTTATTGCCTGTTTCTTAATAAGCTTTCTGTAGCACTATAGTCAAGCTTTTGCAACCATTCACTAATCAACGACTTACATTTAACCTTTGTAAGCGAGTAAATCGATAGTATTTTATTTAATTTATTGTAAAGGTTACTGCTTTGATAGCAGTAAAAACGATGGGAGAAATTCGTACGTAAAGCAACATTTGCACAGACCCTGCCTTTCCTTCGAGTGTCTTTTATTTTGTCAGGGTCATACTTCATTAGGGAATGTTTTTTAACAACAATCTGAAGTAAAAATAGCTGCCTAACCGTTAAGACTTTAGTTAGTTTGTAGAGGTCAGTTGTGGGATGAAAGAAAGGAAGGAAGTGGCTAACTTTTAGGATCGCTCTTTGGGCTCTTTCGATTTTAAGGAAGTGAGATTTTGTTGCACCTCCCCACGTGGTAATACAGTATGTCAATTGTGACTGACATAGAGCCATATACACCGATTTGATCAGCCGTTTATCAGCTACATGCCGCAGATTCTTAAAAATTACAATAAGTTTTCGTATTCTAGCTGCCAGCATATCTATATGGCGATGGAAGTTTAGTTTGTGATCCACCACAATGCCCAGATATTTAATGGAGGAAGTGTTTTGGAGCCTAGGACATGAACAATCACTGTTTGAAAAGTTATCACAGTTGTGGGATATAATATTGTAATTTGAGAGGACGGTCTTCTCGGGGGTTTTTAATGAAAATAATAAATACTTTGTTTTGTCTACGTTAAGTGTTAGAATATTGTCGTTTAGCCACCTAGTGACGACATTGAACCCGTTTTGGGCATGAAGGAAAACTTCATCCCACGTGTCTCCACTAAACACAAGAGCTGTATCGTCAGCAAACGTTATAATTTCTGCGTTTGGAAGTTTTAGTTGACATAGGTCATTTATATATGTCAAAAACAGTGTGGGACCCAATATACTGCCCTGAGGTACGCCAAAATGTACTGGAATTTCGTCACTTGTTAAATTATTAATTTTTACACTCTGAGATCTATCAGACAAGTAACTTTCAAAAAGTTTCAACTGGAGGCCTCGAATCCCAAGATGTTCTAGCTTCCTCACAATGATTGGTACAGAGACTGTGTCGAATGCCTTAGCTAAGTCTAAAAAGATGGCTAGAATTTTCTTTTTACTATCGATTTTTGTGACAATGAAGTTAGTTAGTGCATGCACTGCGTCAGCGGTCGATTTCTTTTGCCTGAATCCAAATTGACACGGGGACAAGAGACAGTTTTCTTCTAAAAATTTGATTAACCTCTTGTTCATTAATCGCTCTAAGATTTTTTAAAGAGACGGAAGAATTGAAATAGGCCTATAATTACTGACACAGCCTCTGTCACTAGCCTTGTGGATCGGGTGGATTCTTGACCTTTTGAAGGCTGTGGGAAAAACTCCAGTTGAGAGGGATAAGTTGCAAATATAAGTAATAGGTGCAGTTAATATGTCCTTATTAGCTTTCAAAAACTCAGATGAAATCATATCCAGACCGACAGCACTGTCACTCTTTAGGTTTGATATAAGAGTACCCACTTCCCTTTCATCCGTAGGTAGAATAACGATCGATTGGGTATTTGATTTTAATTTTATAGGCGCTGTTGATGGGGTATGTTTTGATATAGTACATTGTCAGCCAATGTTTTCCCTACATTTGCGAAAAAATTGTTTACATTATTTATAGCTTGTAGTGGATTATTCGTACTTATTAATTCAAAAGCACTTTCTTTAGGCTTAACGGTGTAAGTTATTTCTTTTATCGCTTTCCAAAGTTTTATGTTATCCTTACTCGCACTCTGTAACTGTTGTTTTTCATAGTCTCTTTTGAGTTTCTTTAATAATGAGCAACAAAAATTCCTATACCTCATATGTTATTTGTAGTAAATTATTGTTGGGATCTTTTTTAATTTTTTTGTGTAAGTTATCTCGATTTTTTAGACACCTTAAAACGCCTGGCGTAATCCATGGTTTTAATATTCTACCTCGTGTAGGCCTTTTAATTTCCTTAGTGTTTGATAAAATTAATGTGCGAAGTGTCTTTAGGAAAAAATCAGTAGCATCGTTAGCATCCTGAATCGTGTACATTGGACTGAAATCTGTCTTTTTCAGATCGTTAGTTATTTCAGTGTAATTTATGAGAGTTTTCATTTTAGCGGGTTTGCATTTTTGGTGCGCAGTAATGAAAAGAGCCACACTGTAGTGGTCAGTAAGTGTAGTTTGAAGTATCAAGCAATGAGCGGCTAGTCCCGTCTTTACCATAACATGATCTAGACATGTTTTGTTATGTGTTGGGAGTGTGTGACCGGGTAAGATTCCATGAAAGGCAAGCATATCTAGGTAGATATTTGAATTTCTGTCTGTGCTGCTTTCACTGATTTCAATATTTATGTCGCCGACCAACACAATAGTTTTTGTTGTAGAGTATTTTAATAGAACAGTGTTTAGTGACTCAATGAAGACAATAACATTTTTGTAACCTGGTGGGCGGTAGATTGCTAACACTACTAGGTTTCTGTTAGGTTTTATAGCTATACAATTAGCCTCCGATATTAGCGGTTCTTCTACTTCTACAAAGAAATCATGCCTGTGATAAACGACAACACCCTCATTCTGAGTGAGATTATTTGTAGTGACTGTGTGGTTGAAGCCATCCATGGTAGGTATATTGTGAGTAGATGGTAGCCAGCACTCCGTCAACACTATATAGTCCCAGCTCACCTTACTACTAATGATAATAGGTAATAGCCCATCAAAATTACGTTTGAGGCTTCTTATGTTTTGTTGCAGTAGTTTAATATTACCACTTTGATTGGGTAGGAAAGAATGACATTCTTCAGTGTTGCAGGTGGTGGAGTTTGCTACCTTGAAGGCATCGATATCTTTTTGAATATTATTTAACTCATTGAATTTTGTAAACAAAGATTAACAGGGGGATTAAGATCGTGGATATAAAGTAGAACATTAACATTTTTAATGCGTATTGTTTTTTTACAAATTACGAAACGGAATTTGATAGTATAATAGTGCGTGACGGGTGTGTGGAGTACATTTGTGTATGTATTTGGTTTACTAAACAGGAGTATGTGTGTGTATGAATGTCGTGTGAAGTGAGTTGTGTATGTTCTGCGAGAGCAGTCTAATGTAAGAGAGTTAATTAAAAAGATTAATACAACAATTTTTGAGTGGAATAAGGTTAGTGTGATTGTGGTCGTGTGGTATAACAAAGATGATTAGTTAAACATGCAATTAGTAGAACAAATAATAAAATTATATGATAGGAGTGTTCTAGTCACGTGGTTTTTTTTAGATTCTCCAGGACCTCCGCATTGTCGATCCGAATGCGAGTTTCGTCAGCCCTTCGCCTCAGAAACACCTTGCCGTATGAAGTCCAACAACTTTCATAGTTGTGATCTTTTTTAAAAACTCTGGCCAAATAGTGTAGACGTTTTGCCTTTTTTGTCAAAACCTCTGCGACAAATAAAGGCCTGACTTCTCCGTCTATTATTTCCGTATTTTCAAGCTTGCAGTATTCAGCTGAAATTTATTTCCCTTGTTGTAAGTCCGAGTAGCTTTGATAATGTTGTCTTTCTTCATTGTTGAGTTTAGTTCAACTATAATGGGACCATTTGGTTTTTCTTTCAGTTTTAACCGATAGACGTCCCGAATATCCACATCCTGGATGGGCACACTGATGACCGACCCAATTTGTTTTGTTATATCTATGAGGCTTTGTTTATTTACAGAATCCAATTTAGGTACATTTCGTACTTCAATTGACGTGGATAGCGAGGCCTTTTCTAGGTGCTCTATTATACCTTCAAGTGTTTGTATGTAACTATTTTGTTGTTTATTTTCTTGCTCTAGATTGTTTATTTTACGTAGAATATCATCGTAGTTGTCTGATAGATGCTCCATAGATATTTTTATCTGTTTATTCTGATCTAACACGGTGTCCATTGCTGATTTTATGGACTAAAATTTTTCAGACTGTTGATTTTTTTGGTCTTCTATTATAGATTTTAATTCAGATATAGTTGAATCGTCATAATCCGTTTGTTCATCCAGTCTACGTTTAGTTCTTCTGGTGATGTTCATGTCGGTATGTTCATAATTTTTTTGAATATTCAGTGCCGAGTCCGAACCGTGATGCTTGGGAGTCACATTTATAGTGCCGCTTTTTTTTGGAGTACGTTGTGTTGACATTTCCGTAGGATTTAAAGGCACTTCAAAGAATTCAAAAGAGAAAATAATAATTTATTCAATTTTCCAGTTATTTTGGACCATACGCTAATAAGCTTCCGCTAATCGCTGTTGCTTATGAGTTGTGGCAAGCGCTGTGGCCGCGGTGACGCATACGCAGCGGGCGTAGCTCGGTCGACTAGCTTCGTCTCAACTGTTGCTATCTACTTCTCTCGAACACTGCGCGTTACTTCTCGTGCGTTATGCGCGCCTAGTACTTCACACTTTTTATTAATATTTTAATTTTGCAAAAAATTATTATTTTAAGTAAAAAAAAAAAAAAAAAACTTGTATGGGTGCACACGTCTTAACACTTCCGTGGTCCGCGGGGGAGAATTCAATTCAATAAATCGCTTATGTTCTGCACTGTGTCGTAGGCCTTCAAAATGTTAAATGTGGACCCCATTGTAGCCTAGAGTCAACCGTAATCCCCAGGAAAACTGTTCTATCGACGAATTCCAGTTTCTCCTTGTTCAACACTATGTCACAATCACTACTTTTGACATTTGGTAAGGAAAATCTTATGCACTTAGTTTTTTTCCCATTTAAAACTAAATTATTAACATTGAACCAATTTTGGACCTGCAGCAGGGCGTTATTTACGTCCTCAAGATTATTACTACGTCTATTTATCTTAAAAATCAAAGAAGTATCGTAATACCTTTTGTTTTTGAAATGATAAATTCGTCCTACTATAGAGAATGCTAAAATGATAAAAATTACCGTTTTATTATTTCAAAGTCTTAAGTTTTAAGTCTTTTTTTTTTCAATCATACACTTGAACTTTAAAAATCTCATTAAGCGTAGCCGACAGTGAGCTAGAAAGAAGATATTTACTTCGAAACGTGTACGACTCCTTATACAAACATTGTGATTCATAGTATTGAGATCAACAAGTAACTTACAAAATGTTTTCCAAAAAAAAAATCAGAAAATTTTATGGTTGTAACGACTGTGTATGTTATTTATTATGTTATGTCTAGTCGCAAACTTAAGGTAAATATAGACGAATTATTTATTCCAAATAACATTTTTTTTTTAATGTATTGTCCCGAATTTCGGGACAGATGTCCCGGAAAAAATTTAGTCCTAAGGAAGTCTCCGTTTCTTGTCTCTGTTCTTCGAGGTTTAGGAAAATAGGCACTACCTATTCCTATCACTGATCATTACCTATGCTTTGAGTATTTTTAAGTCATTTAATAATTTCATAGATATCTAGAGGAGTGGTAGGTGGCATGAATATTGAGTTGGGATGACTAAAAGTAAGAGTTGTTTTATTAATGTTATTTTTTGCGATCGGTTGTACTAAATCAATATTAAATCATTAAAAACTTGAACTATTTCTTGAGGTTGGGTTATCATTTTTCTATCTAATTTTATTTTATAAATGCTTGCATGAAGCTGCATCATTTTTATTTGTATTATTAGGGATTTTTTTACTTTAATTTTTGGCTTTTCTTTGGCCAAAGAATCAGCATTACCATTCAACGTGGCAATGCTGCCAGTCTGGGCACTTTTATCTTTGACAGCGATGTGGATGAGTTTTTTGATGCCCAATGATTTATTTTGTTTTTTACACGTTTGCACATAATTTGGCAATTTTAGCATAGTTTGTACATAGTTAGGTTTAGTAAATATAAATAGTAGTAATAGTAGTCAGTTATGTACAGTTATTGGTTACATAAAATAAATAAAAATTATTGGAAAGCATAAATCATAAAATAACTTGAACAACTCAAAGAAATTATTAAATGCTTCCTCAGAACTACTGTTCTCGAAACTATCACAAAATGATAGGCTTTTAATGCAGTCTTTATTAATTATTTTGTTATACATATTTTCAGTGCTATAGTCAGGTCTGTATGTAAACCAATAATTTAACGTAGGTTTTTTCTTTCTAGAACGATCTTAAAAAGAAAGAAATTGAATTTTTGAAAAAAAATGTTAATCATAATTGGATCGGTACTCTATATACGCAAATTCATCTAAACTCCTTTGCAAAAAAAACGGGCACTTTAGATTTTTTTCTCTACTTCAATGAAGAAGAACAAGAAATAGGTTTTGTTTATTTGACGATGTATTGGCATGTTTTTTGAAGCATCCTGGCATGATTCTTTACGTTCCAAATTTAAAATTTGAAATTATTAAAAGAAAAATAATGATTATTGTGGATTATTCTAAAATTGCTTTACTAATGGCGCGAATTGCTGAAACGATTTTTAACTGATTACGATATTTTAAAACTTTTTGGATATTTTCTGCAAATTAAACAATTTAATCTTTCTTTTTACATTAAATATCACTTTTTGATATGAGTGATAAAGCGATAAGGACCGGTAAAATTATAGCCCTACTTGAAGAAGGTTGTTCGCAAACTTATGTGTCTCAGCGGCTAAATGTGAGTCGTTCAACTGTCCAGAGAACTTGGCAACGGTATCAAGAGACTGGTTCGGTCAAAAGAAGACCCGGTTCGGGAAGAAAACGATGCACAGAACCAAGAGATGATCGCTTTTTGGTGAGTCAGGCGTTGCGTAATCGTAAGGCGTCAAGTGTGGACCTGAAGAAGAGCCTTGAAGAAGTAAGAGGAGTAGAAGTTAGCTTGTGGACGGTCAGGAGGAGGCTTGTGGCTGTGCTTCATGGACTCTGGAGGACTGGAATAAAGAATTGTTTTCTGATGAAGCTAGAATCTCTTTGTGTGGAGAGGACCGACGCCGGCGAGTGCTGCGAAGACCACGGGAACGCTATGCGGAAGTGTGTTTCGAAGAAATCACTCCTTATGGCGGAGGCTCCGTTATGTTTTGGGCAGCAATTAATTCGACGGAGCGTACGGAGTTAGTTTTCATAGAAAATGGAACATTAAATGCACAGCGGTACATAATGGAAGTCCTAATTCCATATGCACAACCCACATTGACTGCACTTGGGGAAGATTCCATTTTTATGGACGATAATGCTCGCCCGCACCGTTCTGGCGACGTGGAAGCGTACATGCAAGAAGTTGGGATCCGTCGTTTAGATTGGCCAGCTCGAAGTCCTGACTTCAATCCAATTGAGCATGTGTGGGATGTTCTAAAGAGACGGGTAAGATCAGTGCAACCTGCTCCACAAAACATCAGGGAGCTAAAAAGAGTCATTGCAGAAGAGTGGGAACGTATTCCTCAAAACGTTATTAAAAACATCGTGGAAAGCATGCCCAGAAGGATTCAAGCTGTGATTTTGGCAAGAGGAGGTCACACTCGTTATTAGGTTTTAACATTTGTAACTTTATTTAATTAAAAAAAGTAAAAAAAAACTTGTCTTTATTGCCGACCACTTCTTATTGTTTGGGCGTGTACATCGATTTTAAGGAATCCATCGTTTTTTTTTCTTTTAATTGCTCGAATTCACTTCACGCGCATTAATTTACACGATTATAAGTATACAGACTACGTCAAAGAAATAAATTTCATTTAATTAACTAAAATCGACCTTAGAACGTAAATTTCCTTAGGTGCCCGTTTTTTTTGCAAAAGAGTGTATATAAGTTCTATACCGCAACATTTAACAAGTTTGCTTGTATATTGCAAACACCATACGTTTATATAAGTTCTCGGGAGATTGAAAACTCCTATTAATACTTATTTATTTTTATTTATTTATTAGGGGGAACACCAACTACATATTTACAAAATATTTAACAAAAAATAATAATACATTGCACTTTGTTCTGTGTAAATATGTCACTTACAGGTGTACACAACTTTCACACATTGACATTACATTAAGCATTATTCTGGGAAATCATTTTAATTTTAATAAATGAAAACAATTGCATGGTAACGTTATCATTATGAAATAAATTAAATTTAATGAGATTGAATAAATTGAAAAATATTGAAACTCATACGTAACTAGTCACCATTTACAAGGTACTATCCCTATAAATAGTGACCAGCCATGCATGAGTTGACTACAAATTGATAGAAATTGAATTGAATTGAATTTAACAATACTGAATATAATAAAGTATAATAATAAATAGTGACTAGTTAGAAGTTGACTACAAATCAATTTCTAATATTTTTTGTTTGAAATTAGTTATGCTGTCACAGAATATGTCAATATCGGAATTAGTGGAGAGAGCTCTGTTAGTTATAGTCATCATTCGGTTTAACGGTGCGGATCGGCCAAGATTTGTGCGAGATGATTTGACAGTAAAGGTGTCGAGTTTTCGTGCTGACCTGACTGGACATTGACGGGGCACACTGAGGGAGAGATTATCAAGAAGTTGGGGTGAGGTTATCTGACCATTTAGAATTTTGAAAATGGTCGTTACGTCAGTTAGCATGCGACGTTGTTCGAGCGAATGCCAACCAAAGTGAGCCAGTCGCTGTGAGTAGTCAGCCCTGTAAGGGCAGCTGTGATCTTTGTACCTTAAATACCTAGTGAAATGCTTTTGGACCCGTTCGATGCGGTTGATGTGTACCTTGTAAATTGGACTCCAAACTGGAGAAGCGTATTCTAAGATACTCCGTGCGAAGGAGTTGAAAAGTACCTTCAATGCATGTGTCCCTTTGAAGTCGTGACCAATCCTTTTGATAAAACCAACCATTTTACCAGCCTTGGACAAAATTGTATCAATATGAGAAGTGAAAGATAGGTCACTACTAAGTAAGACTCCAAGATCCCGTATGACGTCGACCTTCTGCAGTGCTATTCCATTAAGTGAATAAGATGATGCTACTATTTGTTTTTTGCGGGTAAATGTTATGTGTTGGCATTTATCAACGTTGAGCACCATCCTGTTTGCAATACACCACTCTTGGAGGGAGTTGAGATCTGATTGTAGCAGAGCGACGTCTGATGGGGAGTCAATAGATCGATACATTTTCAGGTCGTCTGCAAAAAGGTAACATTGGCTGTGCTTGATGTGGTTTACTATGTCATTGATGAAAACAATGAATAAAATTGGCCCGGCATGGGAACCTTGTGGCACACCAGAAGTAGCTGTATATTCCGGCGAATGGTAGCCATTTACCACCACTCTTAGTTTCCGGCCACATAAGTAGGATCTAAACCATTCTAGAAGGTTCTCATGCACCCCGTATCTCTCCAGCTTGGCGAGTAGTATCTGGTGATCTACTTTATCGAACGCGCTGCTGAAGTCGGTGTACAAGGAATCGACTTGGAGACCCGCGTCGACATGGCAGGAGATGTCATTAAGATATGCTGACAGATTTGTGACAGTTGATTTGTTACAACAGAAACCATGCTGTTGCTGAGCCAGTTGTATCTTGAAATGCGAGGATAGCAAGGGAACAATCAATGATTCGAAAATCTTTGAAAATATTGATAGCAAAGAGATAGGACGATAGTTTCTAGCATCAGTTTTATCTCCTTTTTTAAAAACAGGTAATACGTTAGCCCTTTTCCATTCTTCGGGGAATTGGGAAGTTTCAAAAGATTTGTTGTATATCATCGATAGAGGAACCGAAAGATAGCGAGCGCATCTTTTGATAAATATAGGAGGTAACCCGTCGGGACCAGCTCCCTTCGTGATGTCAATTCGTGACACAGCTTTTAAGACTTGCCTTTCGGTGAATCTTATCGACGTTAGTGCAGTCTGTGGAAACTTTTGCGTCCTTGACACAAGTTGTGGGGACGTGTTACTAGGGGAGGAGGTAGTTAGCGTCGACGAGAAATGCTGAGCAAAGATCTTGCATATGTCATCACCCGTACTAGCGGTTAAGTTGTCAAGTTTGATTTCTGAAGGGATGATGGAAGAATTGGAGCTTTTAACCTTCACAAATGACCAAAAAGCTTTTGGGTTGGAACTGATATTTTTTTCCATAGCATAGACATATTTACTATAGCAATATTTAATTAATGACCGTGCCCTGTCTCCAAGGATTCTATACTCTATTTCATCACGGGGGTTACTGTACTTTTTGAAACGCTTTCTGATCTTTTCTTTTTCGTTTAGTACTCTTACCAGGGTTTTAGAATACCAAGGAGGAAAGCTGTGGTTGAAATGAGCGATTTTGGGAACTGTTTCCTTGACGATATTGTTCAGACATTCATAAAACGAAGACACCATAGAATTGACATTAGTATGCGACAAAAATCTATCATTCCAGTTAATTTTCCCTAGTTTGTCATTAATTAGTTTGTAGTCAGCCTTCTTGAAGTTATAATTACAAGATTTTTTAGGTTTTAATGTGTTACAAATATCCAAGTCAAAGTACACTTCCAAAGGTGGGTGATTTTCATCCACCTTCGACATAGAAAATGCAGATTTTTTCACCTTTACATTATTTACATTAGATAAAATTAAATCGAGGATTCCCAACTAACATTAGGCGCTAATATAAGAGTTAGAACAGATATATAAAAGAGCTAAACAGATCCTAAGGTCATCAATAAGTGCTATCACATGGGAGTTATAGCGAGCTATAACTCTACTATGCCCCTGGATTGGGCACAACTTCTTATGGTCTTAGGTTCCATTATGGCGATGTAGTGGAGTTATAAAATGAATTTAAGAGATATATTAGAGCAATTGTGGAGGTATAGTCGCGCTAACTGAGACTTAAAGCTCTGTGAGAGAAGTATTTAAGTGACTAGTGACTCCTCAAGCGGTATGATAGAACTACATGCTACTTACTGACTTTTTGAGCGCTATAAAGGGAGCAAATGTATGAATATAATATCCGTAAGGGGTATTAGTAGATCTATGATGTATCTTACTAACTATTTGAGCGGTTAGAGGGTGGTAATAAGTTAAATTGTTACACCTTGAGTTGCAGTATGGATATACATTAGGAAATTTTAACGTCGAAGGATATAATTTTTTTACTTTTTTTCATAGCCGGCTATGCGGTATGTATTTTATGACGTTGTTATGAATAATATGTTCCCTTGTCAAAAAACCAAACATTGTGTTTACGAAAATAAATGGCGGAGTTAAGTGCTAAAATTTTAACTTATTATTAGTGGAAGCTGAAGCGAAATTTTCATTGCGAAGGTAAGTAAACTGTCAATATGTGTATGTATTATTAGCAAATAATTGAAGGGCCCACTCTTTGATGTGTATTTATCTAAAAAAATGTTTTGCTTTACATGGAGCAAAACATTTTTTTTACTAAATATGTAACAAAACCTAACCTATTGACTTAAAACTGTCGTGACCCAGGTATTATATGCTAGAATAATAAATACCTTCATTGTATTAAGTTTTCGTTTCGTACATTTTACTGTATTTAATTAACTTCATAATCTAAAAATGGTGGGCGCATGAATTTGGGGATCCGTAGTCATTTCCCAAAACCACTACCTAGCCTACGCACGACTAGTACACGTATCTCATAGCTAGACGAGTGCTAAATTGTTTGATTCGCACACGTCCCTGTCTGTCTACATATTTAAATACATACTGTACAATTCTGCCAGTTAAAGCCTGAATATTTGTAGCAATGGAATTTAATATGGTCGTTGCATAAACTACTATTTTACAATGCAGACTGAGATTTTTTTACGATACACAACCCACCTTTTGTGTTTTTTTTCAGACTAACCAATACAATTCACCCGTAATTTCTGTACCCGATGAGTCCAGCGAGTCTTCCTCTCAAATCATTTTGACTTCAGATAACCAAATCCTGGGTATACCTACAAAAACCTACTGTGTGCTTTCTGAAAACCAAAAGCACTTTATAGACAAACACAAGAAAATAGTGATTTAAAGAGTGCCGCAAATATTGAACAAAAGGCAAACAAGACTGAAAAAAACCAAAAAATAGCATTCACGGCAACTGCCGAAAATAATTTTGAAAATCAACCCAGCGATATACCTGGAATCAAAAATGATTCCGTAATACTAGCCCCAAGTGACGATTCAATCGACGTCGAAGAAGAGTCCCTATGCTAATTTTTTAATTCATTTATATTTTCTAAGGTTATTTTTGTTGCTATAACTCATTAATTATTAACAATACACAATAACCAACATAATTTTATAACTGATTTAAGTAAGAAGTTACATCTTTTAGTTACAAAGACAAAATAAAATATAATTGTTTACTTTAAGCTAGTTGTTGCTATAACCAATAGATGTTTAGATATGTATCTTTGTGTTCTTATCTAAATGTAAACAAAGTAATATTATTATATAAATTATATTAGAATTAAATAAAATTAAAATTATAATAGAAAAACGAATACCTGAATACTAGCCATTTAGAAACATCACTACCAAATAACAGCTATTTTAGGTTAAGTACTAGTACCTATCTTTTCTTATTTTCTATTAAAATAAACATTGTTGAATAGTAGACAAGAATGTTTATGTTGCGATGCCATTTTATACACGGGACCACGGTACTAAAGTGGTAACGAACTCAATAATTTAACCTTAAATAACATAGAGGCTATACTTGACAATATAAGTTCTATTAATAGGGAGAAATATCTCTATTATTCAGCCCTAAATTATAAAAGGGAGTTTTGTATCCCTTTAGGAGTTTATAGAGGCTATACTTGACACTATAAGTTCTATTAATAGGGAGAAATATCTCTACTATTCAGCCTTAAATTATACAAGGGAGTTTTGTATCCCTTAAGGAGTTTGGTGTTATAAAAGATTTAATGAACACCATTGTAGAACTAGTAGCGTTAATTGCTCCTTTTGTGCAACTATCAGCGCTCCGAAAGAGTTTGTTGTAGCTTGCTTAGAACTTTAGAAGTTAATAGTATATGTTAATTTCTTATATGGATCTTATAGTCGTAAGATTCGTTTAAAGCTATTACACAGAAGCTTTGGTCTATATTGTAGGGATAATAATCGCTGCTCTACGCGTTTAACCTTCATACATTGCTCTTATAAACTTGCTTTGTGACTATAAGCGTTATATTTTATTACTAGCACTCTTTTGTCGTCACACACTATAATTGCAGCTACTACTCTACCTTCATAACACTTTGGGTTCTAAAGTAAGCTCTATTTGCAGCCATAATGTTTGTTGGGTTCTGTGTTTAAAGTTCATAACACAGTTAAATTGGGATAAGAGATTAGCTGACATAAAATCTATCATTGAATATCCTAAGCTGCTGTTGTAGTTAATAGGTTTGGTGACAGTCGCATGGGGGGTATGGTCTGCTCTCCATTCTATGAATCCCAGGTTAAAGTCTCCGACAATCATTACGTCGTCCCCCGTACTCTCGATGACTCTCGATATGTTGCCCAACAGCGAGTCGAGATGGTGTTGAGTGACGGGAGGGGGGAGGTAAGCGACACAAATGTTTAACTTCTTACCTTCTTTGATTTTTATGCTCACCCAAAGGTCTTCAGCAGAGGTTTCCCACTGGCAAGTTCGCATAGAATTGAATACCTTTGATACAGCTATTAATACTCCACCGCCCTCTTTGCCGTTCCGTGCACTGGAGCACCTATCTCTCCGATAAATGTTGTACTGGTCGTTGAAGATCTCACCGTCATTTATGTTTGTATTGAGCCAGGTTTCAGTAGCCGCAATAATGTCGTATTGGGATATACTAGCTGCCATGCTTATTTCAGAAAGTTTTGTTCTCATGCCTCTAAAATTCTGGTAATAGATGTTGAATTGCAAACTTAGCTCTGGGTTTTATGTTAGCCATTAACCAATATTATATATTATAAAAGTGAGACAGCTTGAAGACTTTTCACCTGTTTAGGACGAGCGCCGTCATCTTTGCGGACCAGTATGCGCCCATCGCGGACCCATACGTATTTGTAACCCTTTTCACGAGCTACTTTCCTAGTTTCTGCATGGATTGCCTTGTTCATAGGAGATAGGTGCTCGGAGACAAAAACTGAGGACTTGGTGCCCCCGTAACCTAAGAGGCTAGAATTTAACTTCCTGTCCTTATCGAGCGACTTGTTAAATTTCATGACTGAGGCCAAAACTCCATCTCGAATTCTTGTGTTACGCAGTTTTACAACAATTGAACGCTGAATAGATCATTTAATTATTTTCTTATTATTATTAATATTTAATTATTATTTCCTTTATTTAAGGTACATACATATAAAAACATTTTTAAATATTAAAATACAAAGATATAAAATTATTTAAAAATGTAAAAAATAGTAGCCCACCGGTATCGGGAACAGGGTCCAAGCTACCGGCGGTCAGGGCTCCAGAGAGAGGAACCTCCTAACGATGCGAGTCGTGTCCAGAAGTACTGCTCTCTGAATCAAGCCCTTGATCCAGCTGCCTAACGAGAGCCTCCTAAGATGTTGGTCGAGGCTCGTGGCTATTAAGCCGTTGGCTGACACGACTATCGGTACAATGATTGCCGAATTCACATCCCACATGTCGACAACGTCGCGAGCCAAGTCAAGATATTTGATTTGTTTATCTTTCTCGGCTTTCACGAGGTTCTCGTCATGCGGAACGGTGATATCTACAATCATTGCACGCCTCTCGATTCGGTCCACCACCACTATATGAGGCTTATTTGCAATAATAGTCCTGTCAGTGATGATGGACCGATCCCAGTACAATGTGATGCTGCCATTATCGAGAACTGAGTCGGGCACATACCTGTAGTACGGAACCTCCGATTCCACAAGAGAGTATTTCAGAGCAAGTTGCTGATGGATAATCCTGGCTACAAGGTTGTGTCTATGCAAGTATTCTCCATTAGCAAGACGAGAACAACCAGAGATAATGTGGCGAATTGATTCTCCCGGACGGTGACATGCCCGACATATGTCAACCGTGCCGTCCTTCACAATAAATCTCCGGTAGTTTTTCGTCATGATAACTTCGTCCATAATTGCACAGACAAAACCTTCGGTTTCCCCAAAGAGGTCACCAAACCGTAGCCAGGCTACGGACGCTAATTGATCCACGTCGGGCCCGTGTAGGGCCCGGAAAAAGCGTCTGTGAAGTTCCTTACTCTGCCATACCGCCCTGCGATCGTTGGTGTCAAGCACTGCAGGTTTGCGCCAGTTCTCATTTGCCAAGGAGAGCGGGGTGAGTCCCTTGTCCACCGCCACTACATCTCGATGCATACCCACGTCGACAGCTAGGAAATATTCCCTGAGACTGCATATCTCGCGATTGTGGAGAGTCTCAGCACTTAAAAAGCCTCGACCTCCACATTTTCGCGGGATATACAGTCTCATTACCGACGACCGTGGGTGATGCATTCGATGTGCAGTTAGCAGTGTACAAACCCGCCTATCCAGGGCATCAAGTTCCGTTTGAGTCCATTTGAGTACGCCGAAAGAGTACATCAATACCGGCATGACCCATCCGTTGAAAGCGCGCACCTTGTTTCCGCCCGACAGAAGGCTGTTGAAAACCTTCTTCAGGCGGCCAAAGAAGCGCTCCTTCAACGAATGCTTCATGTCAGTAACACTGATGCCTAACGCTTCCGACATACCCAAATACTTGTAAGTTTCGGTTGGAGAGAGGGATCTCAGGTTTATGGAATCCGAGAGTTGCGATCCCACGGATTCCATAATCTCTCCATGCTTTACATGCATGACCGCACATTTGTCCACACCAAACTCCATCCTGATGGCACTACTGAAAGTTTCAGTTACCTTCAGTAGCTCCATCAGTTGCAGATTACTGGGGGCAAAGAGTTTCAGATCATCCATGTAAAGGAGGTGAGATATAACCTGACAACCTCTCTTCAACCGATAGCCTAGTCCTGAATTCTCCAGCAATGTGCTGAGAGGATTCAAGGCTAGGCAAAACCAAAGCGGACTCAAACTATCGCCCTGAAATATACCCCGCTCGATCCTAACCGGTTCGCTATTCCTCTGGATATTTCGACATCCTTGATAGCGAAGGACTGTCCTCCATTGCCCCATACATGACGTCAGGAAGGTGCGTAGCGTTGCATCAATTTTATACAATTCTAGCACCCTCATGAGCCATGTATGAGGCACCGAGTCATAGGCCTTCTTATAGTCTATCCAACATGTCGACAGATCCTTTCGGGAACGCCAAACCTGTTGGCTAATGGCCGTATCAATGAGGAGTAGCTCCTTAGTACCGCGGGACCCATTCCTACATCCATTTTGAGAGGCAGACATGATGTTATTGCTGCTAATGTGATTATTAATTTTAGCTCTCAAAATGGATGTAAGAACCTTATAGACCGTCGGTAAACACGTTATCGGTCTATAGTTTTTGGGTTCCGCGGTGCTACCAGATTTATGGAGCAGGTGGATAACTCCTGTGGTAAGGAATTCGGGCAGCGAGCCGGACTCCAAGGCAGTTTGGAACAGAGACGCCAAACGAACATGCGACCCAAGTAACCACTTAACCCAAAAGTTGTGCAGTCCGTCCGGCCCTGGAGATTTCCAGTTAGGCAACGGACGGACTGCACGGGCTACATCTTGGGGGCTAATTGTGATTGCCCCCATTTCGGGTATTGGGTCGCATACTCCTTCGACTTCTCGAATCCAATCTCCTTCGGTGTGACTAACAGGCACCGACCAGATGCTGCGCCAAAATGAGAACATGGCGTCATCTTCTGGCAGGCGCGTGTCAGTCACACCTTGTTCCAGTCGCTCCCAAGCCCTGTATACCCACCTTTCATCACTTCGGAATGTGTGATTCAAGGTGTATCGCTCCACTCGCCGCCTATACCTACGAATACGGTTTGCCCATGCATACACCTTCTGCTTCAGGAAGTCGATGCGCTCTGTGACACAGGACATATAGTCTTGGGGACTGATATCAGTCCCCGAAAACGCCCGTCTCACAAAGCGCATCACTCTAGGGCGAGTGTTGCCCTCCCTGAAGCAGATCAGTTTGCCGATTAACGCTCTGGCCCCACCGATACGACGCTCGATCCTGCACTGCCAGGCCGGTACGGCTGGTTTTGGTCGTGTAACTCTGTCCTTGGTTATTTTGACGTGAGCTACACGACATGCCGCTACAGCCGCGTAGTACATTATCGAGTGTGCATCAGTGAGGTCTTCGCAGTCATCAAAATAATTTGACAACTGCGAATCCAGAGCTGCCCTGCCCTGTTTTTGTTATGCATGGGCAAACGAGGTAAGCGTGGTCTAAGTTCAGGCGGCGTGTAGCGATATTCTCGAATAGCACACTCCAAAGCACTCCTCAATTCGTCATTGCACTGGGTACTTACGTTTGTAACCCTGTCATTACTATCCTCGTCAGCGTGGCTGGATATTTGGGTTGACTGTGGCGGTGCCACAGCCTGCGACGGAGGAGTAATGACATGGTTACACATTTCCGTTCGGAGGCGATCAAGCACACTGTCATCCAACATACGGTTACGCTGGATGACGCGCACCTGATCCGACAGTCGTTGGGCCGAAACGTTGACCGCTGGTTCAAGTACCTGAAACAGAGAGAGCATCCGACCACGGTGCGCAGTCAGGTTAGTTCCCCCCTCTGTAGCCCCATAGTATGCGCGCATGACGTTTTCGTTGATGGATTGTGTCCATCGCATGCGCTGCACACTTCCGCCGGGAGCTGGGACCCTATCAGAGGCTGGTGGGCCTCGAGGTCCTAAGCCGTCCGGCGGCCGGCGTCCTCTCCGTCGACGTGCAGGTGGTGGCGTCGTGGGCGGCGAGAAGTACTCGTCACTCGAGCTCGACGCGACTGCCACGGCCGGTGTCACAGCACTCACGGTGGGGCTGGGTTCCGGCGGCGGCGAGGCGGAGCTGAGCGACGAGGCCGGAGGTGGTGGGCGTGCTCGTCGAGCTGCGGCTCTTGTCAACATTTTTTCTTATTCTTGTTCAGCGATTAGGTCATGTTTCTATTGCTTATTTATTGTCCGTATAATTTCACTTCATTATTGCCTGTTTTTTTTTCTTTTTGGTGGTTTCATTTTAATTATTTGCATTTATTTTTCGTTGAAAATTCGGAGAACAAGATTTTTCTGTCACTTCGGTTGACAGCCGAGCCACAGATTAATTATTAATTATTATTATTATTATCTCCTTTATTATTTTCTACAATACATATATATTACATTTTTAAATATTAAAATACAAAGTTATAAAAATATTTAAAAATATAAAAAATAGTAGCCCACCGGTATCGGGAACAGGGTCCAAGCTACCGGCGGTCAGGGCTCCAGCGAGAGGAACCTCCTAACAATCCGAGCCGTGTCCAGAAGTACTGCTTTCTGAATCAAGCCCCTGATCCAGCTGCCTAACGAGAGCCTCCTGAGGTGGTGGTCGAGGCTCATGGCTATTAAGCCGTTGGCTGACACGACTATCGGTACAATGATTGCCGAATTCACATCCCACATGTCGACAACCTCGCGAGCCAAGTCAAGATATTTGATTTGTTTATCTTTCTCGGCTTTCACGAGGTTCTCGTCATGCGGGACGGTGATATCTACAATCATTGCACGCCTCTCGATTCGGTCCACCACAACTATATCAGGCTCATTTGCAAGAATAGTCCTGTCAGTGATGATGGACCGATCCCAGTACAGTGTGATACTGCCATTATCGAGAACTGGGTCGGGCACATACCTGTAGTACGGCACCTCCGATTCCACAAGACAGTATTTCAGAGCAAGTTGCTGATGGATAATCCTGGCTACAAGGTTGTGTCTATGCAAGTACTCTCCATTAGCAAGACGAGAACAACCAGAGATAATGTGGCGAATTGATTCTCCCGGACGGTGACATGCCCGACATATGTCAACCGTACCGTCCTTCACAATAAATCTCCGGTAGTTTTTCGTCATGATAACTTCGTCCATAATTGCACAGATAAAACCTTCGGTTTCCCCATAGAGGTCACCAAAACGTAGCCAGGCTACGGACGCTAACTGATCCACGTCGGGCCCGTGTAGGGCCCGGAAAAAGCGTCCGTGAAGTTCCTTGCTCTGCCATACCGCCCTGCGATCGTTAGTGTCAAGCACCGCAGGTTTGCGCCAGTTCTCATTTGCCAAGGAGAGCGGGGTGAGTCCCTTGTCCTTCGCCACTACAACTCATGCATACCCACGTCGACAGCTACGAAATATTCCCTGAGACTGCATATCTCGCGATTGTGGAGAGTCTTAGCATTTAAAAAGCCTCGACCTCCACACTTTCGCGGGATATACAGTCTCATTACCGACGACCGTGGGTGATGCATTCGATGTGCAGTCAGCAGTGTACGGACCCGCCTATCCAGGGCGTCAAGTTCCGTTTGAGTCCATTTGAGTACGCCAAAAGAGTACATCAATACCGGCATGACCCATCCGTTGAAAGCGCGCACCTTGTTTCCGCCCGATAGAAGGCTGTTGAAGACCTTCTTCAGGCGACCAAAGAAGCGCTCCATCAACGAATGCTTCATGTCAGTAACACTGATGCCTAACGCTTCCGACATACCCAAATACTTGTAAGTTTCGGTTGGAGAGAGGGATCTCAGGTTTATGGAATCCGAGAGTTGACATCCCACGGATTCCATAATCTCTCCACGCTTTACATGCATGACCGCACATTTGTCCACACCAAACTCCATCCTGATGGCACTACTGAAAGTTTCAGTTACTTTCAGTAGCTCCATCAGTTGCAGATTATTGGGGGCAAAGAGTTTCAGATCATCCATGTAAAGGAGGTGAGATATAACCTGACCACCTCTCTTCAACCGACAGCCTAGTCCTGAATTCTCCAGCAATGTGCTGAGAGGATTCAAGGCTAGGCAAAACCAAAGCGGACTCAAACTATCGCCCTGAAATATACCCCACTCGATCCTTACCGGTTTGCTATTCCTTTGGATATTTTGACATCCTGGATAGCGAAGGACTGTCCTCCATTGCCCCATACACGACGTCGGGAAGGTGCGTAGCGTTGCATCAATTTTATACAATTCTAGCACCCTCATGAGCCATGTATGAGGCACCGACTCATAGGCCTTCTTAGGCCTCATTTACGGAGACGCGGGGCGTCGCGCGTTGCGTTGAGCGGCGCGGCCCGCACTGAATTCAAATATATGGCGTTGTATGAGTGCGTTTACGGAGAAGCGATTTTAGACGCGTTTGTTTGAATTAGGGCGTTTTTTGCGGCCGAGCCCGCGGATGGCACCGACGCGTCCCACGCGGCGTTTATCGCGGCGGCGCACGCAGCGGCAATTCTCGATGAAGCTATGTCCGAGGCGGAATCTTCTGTCAGTCTTATTTAGAAATCACGCATCACAGACGTAGTCACCATAAAACTAGTCGATTTGATCGAGGCGAGCGTGCGCCGCCGCGATGCCCGCCACGCTTCCCGTCTCGCTTCTCTATGAACATGGTCGTATATTGCTATAAGTTTGTGTTTACGCGTGCAATGATGCGTGCCGCTTCACGCGCCGCCCCACCGTAAACAGAATAAACGTCCGACGCGCCGCGAGACGCCACGCCACACTCGACGCGAGACGCCCCGCGTCTCCGTAAATGAGGCCTTATAGTCTATCCAACATGTCGACAGATCCTTTCGGGAACGCCGAACCTGTTGGCTGATGGCCGTATCAATGAGGAGTAGCTCTTTAGTACCGCGGGACCCGTTCCTACACCCATATTGAGAGGCAGACATGATGTTATTGCTGCTAATGTGATTATTAATTTTAGCTCTCAAAATGGATGTAAGAACTTTATAGACCGTTGGCAAACATGTTATTGGTCTATAGTTTTTGGGTTCCGTGGTGCTACCAGATTTATGGAGCAGGTGGGTATCTCCTGTCAAAAGGAATTCGGGCAGCGAGCCAGACTCCAAGGCAGTTTGGAACCGAGATGCCAAACAAGCATGCGACCTTTGTAACCACTTAATCCAAAAGTTGTGCAGTCCGTCCGGCCCTGGAGACTTCCAGTTAGGCAGCGGACGGTCTGCACGGGCTACATCTTGGGGGCTAATTGTAATTGCCCCCATTTCTGGTATTGGGTCGCATGCTCGTTCGACCTCTCGCATCCAATCTCCTTCGGTGTGACCGATAGGCACTGACCAGATGTTGCGCCAAAATGAATACATGGTTTCATCATCCGGCAGGCGCGTGTCAGTCACACCTTGTTCCGGTCGCTCCCAAGCCCTATATACCCACCTTTCATTACTTCGGAATGTGCGACTCTGGGTGTATCGCTCCACTCGCCGCCTATACCTACGAATATGGTTTACCCATGCATACACCTTCTGCTTCAGGAAGTCGATGCGCTCTGTGACACAGGACATATAGTCTTGGGGGCTGATATCACTCCCCGAAAACGCCCGTCTCACAAAGCGCATCACTCTAGGGCGAGTGTTGCCCTCCCTGAAGCAGATCGGTTTGCCGATTAACGCTCTGGCCCCACCGATGCGACGTATTATTATTCTCTTTATTCATTTTCTGTACATATTAATTATATTTTTAAATATTCCTACAAAAAAAAATTAAAAAAACATTTAAAAATATAAAAATAGTAGCCCACCGGTATCGGGAACAGGGTCCAAGCTACCGGCAGTCAGGGCTCCAAAGAGAGGAACCTCCTAACGATACGAGCCGTGTCCAGAAGTACTGCTTTCTGAATCAAGCCCTTGATCCAGCTGCCTAACGAGAGCCTCCTGAGGTGGTGGTCGAGGCTCTTGGCTATTAAACCGTTGGCTGAGACGACTATCGGTACAATGATTGCCGAATTCACATTCCACATGTCGACAACCTCGCGAGCCAAGTCAAGATATTTTATTTGTTTATCGTTCTCGGCTTTCACGAGGTTCTCGTCATGCGGAACGGTTATATCTACAATCATTGCACGCCTCTCGATTCGGTCCACCACCACTATATCAGGCTTATTTGCAATAATAGTCCTGTCAGTGATGATGGACCGATCCCAGTACAATGTGACACTGCCATTATCGAGAACTGGGTCGGGCACATACCTGTAGTACGGCACCTCCGATTCCACAAGACAGTATTTCAGAGCAAGTTGCTGATGGATAATCCTGGCTACAAGGTTGTGTCTATGCAAGTACTCTCCGTTAGCAAGACGAGAACGACCAGAGATAATGTGGCGAATTGATTCTCCCGGACGGTGACATGCCCGACATATGTCAACCGTGCCGTCCTTCACAATAAATCTCCGGTAGTTTTTCGTCATGACAACTTCGTCCATAATTGCACAGACAAAACCTTCGGTTTCCCCAAAGAGGTCACCAAAACGTAGCCAGGCTACGGACGCTAACTGATCTACGTCGGGCCCGTGTAGGGCCCGGAAAAAGCGTCCGTGAAGTTCCTTGCTCTGCCATACCGCCCTGCGATCGTTAGTGTCCAGCACCGCAGGTTTGCGCCAGTTCTCATTTGCCAAGGAGAGCGGGGTGAGTCCCTTGTCCACCGCCACTACATCTCGATGCATACCCACGTCGACAGCTAGGAAATATTCCCTGAGACTGCATATCTCGCGATTGTGGAGAGTCTTAGCATTTGAAAAGCCTCGACCTCCACACTTTCGCGGGATATACAGTCTCATTACCGACGACCGTGGGTGATGCATTCGATGTGCAGTCAGCAGTGTGCGGACCCGCCTATCCAGGGCGTCAAGTTCCGTTTGAGTCCATTTGAGTACGCCGAAAGAGTACATCAATACCGGCATGACCCATCCGTTGAAAGCGCGCACCTTGTTTCCGCCCGATAGAAGGCTGTTTAACACCTTCTTCAGGCGGTCAAAGAAGCGCTCCCTCAACGAATGCTTCATGTCAGTAACATTGATGCCTAACGCTTCCGACATACCCAAATACTTGTAAGTTTCGGTTGGAGAGAGGGATCTCAGGTTTATGGAATCCGAGAGTTGACATCCCACGGATTCCATAATCTCTCCACGCTTTACATGCATGACCGCACATTTGTCCACACCAAACTCCATCCTGATGGCACTACTGAAAGTTTCAGTTACCTTCAGTAGCTCCATCAGTTGCAGATTACTGGGGGCAAAGAGTTTCAGATCATCCATGTAAAGGAGGTGAGATATAACCTGACCACCTCTCTTCAACCGATAGCCTAGTCCTGAATTCTCCAGCAGTGTGCTAAGAGGATTCAAGGCTAGGCAAAACCAAAGCGGACTCAAACTATCGCCCTGAAATATACCCCGCTCGATCCTTACCGGTTCGCTATTCCTCTGGATATTTCGACATCCTGGATAGCGAAGGACTGTCCTCCATTGCCCCATACATGACGTCAGGAAGGTGCGTAGCGTTGCATCAATTTTATAGAATTCTAGCACCCTCATGAGCCATGTATGAGGCACCGAGTCATAGGCCTTCTTATAGTCTATCCAACATGTCGACAGATCCCTTCGGGAACGGCGAACCTGTTGGCTAATGGCAATGTCAATGAGGAGTAGCTCCTTAGTACCGCGGGACCCGTTACTACATCCATTCTGAGAGAAAGACATTATTGAATTAGTTTCAATATGATCGTTAATCTGTGCTCTCAAAATGGACGTTATAACTTTATAGACTGTTGGTAAACACGTAATCGGTCTATAATTTTTAGGCTCCGCGGTACTACCTGATTTATGGAGCAGGTGGGTTATTCCTGTAGTTAGGAACTGAGACAGCGACCCGGACTCTAAGGCAGACTGGAATAGAGATGCCAAGCGAGCGTGCGATCTTTTGATCCATTTGATTCAAAAATTGTGCAATCCGTCCGGCCCTGGAGATTTCCAGTTGGGCAACGGACGGATTGCACAAGCGATATCTTGGGGGCTGATGTTAATTGCCCCCATTTCTGGTATTGGGTCGCATGCTCGTTCGACCTCTCGCATCCAATCTCCTTCGGTGTGACTGACAGGCACCGACCAGATGCTGCGCCAGAATGAGCTCATGGCGTCATCATCCGGCAGGCGCGTGTCAGTCACACCTTGTTCCGGTCGCTCCCAAGCCCTGTATACGGCTAGTTTTGGTCGTGTAACTCTGTCATTGGTTATTTTGACGTGAGCTACACGACATGCCGCTACAGCCGCGCAGTACAACATCGAGTGTGCATCAGTGAGGTCTTCGCAGTCATCAAAATAATTTGACAACTGCGAATCCAGAGCTGCCACCAGCGCCCTGTTTTTGTTATGCATGGGCAAACGAGGTAAGCGTGGCCTAAGTTCAGGCGGCATGTAGCGATATTCCCGAATAGCACACTCCAAAGCACTCCTCAATTCGTCATTGCACTGGGTACTTACGTTTGTAACCCTGTCATTACTATCTTCGTCAGCGTGGCCGGATATTTCGGTTGACTGTGGTGGTGCCACAGTCTGCGACGGAGGCGCAATGACATGGCTACACATTTCCGTTCGGAGGCGATCAAGCACACCGTCATCCAACATACGGTTACGCTGGATGACGCGCACCTGATCCGATAGTCGATGAGCCGAAACGTTGACAGCTGGTTCAAGTACCTGAAACAGAGAGAGCATCCGACCACGGTGCGCAGTCAGGTTAGTTCCCCCCTCTGTTGCCCCATAGTATGCGCGCATGACGTTTTCATTGATGGTTCGCGTCCATCGCATGCGCTGCACACTTCCGCCGGGAGCTGGGACCCTATCAGAGGCCGGTGGGCCTCGAGGTCCTAAGCCGTCCGGCGGCCGGCGTCCTCTCCGTCGACGTGCAGGTGGTGGCGACGTGGGCGGCGAGAAATACTCGTCACCCGAGCTCGACGCGACTGCCACGGCCGGTGTCACAGCACTCACAGTGGAGCTGGGTTCCGGCGACGGCGAGGCGGAGCTGAGCGACGAGGCCGGAGGTGGTGGGCGTGCTCGTCGAGCTGCGGCTCTTGTCAACATTTTTTCTTATTCTTGTTCAGCGATTAGGTCATGTTTCTATTGCTTATTTACTGTCCGTATAATTTCACTTTAGTTTTGCCTGTTTTTTTTTTCTTTTTGGTGGTTTCATTTTAATTATTTGCATTTATTTTTCGTTGAAAATTCGGAGAACAAGATTTTTCTGACACTTCGGTTGACAGCCGAGCCACAGATTATTATTATTATTATTATTTTCTACAATAATATGCTCCAACATTCGATTAATTATTTCTCTGCGTCGCACGTCGTTCAGAGAAATGGTGGACAAATAATAATATGAGCAGCTGACCAATCAGTGCATAATAATACGTTTGCAAAATAACAGTGTAAGCTGCAGCGAACCTGTTGGCTAATGGCCGTATCAATGAGGAGTAGCTCCTTAGTACCGCGGGACCCGTTCCTACACCCATATTGAGAGGCAGACATGATGTTATTGCTGCTAATGTGATTATTAATTTTAGCTCTCAAAATGGATGTAAGATCTTTATAGACCGTTGGCAAACATGTTATTGGTCTATAGTTTTTGGGTTCCGTGGTGCTACCAGATTTATGGAGCAGGTGGGTATCTCCTGTCAAAAGGAATTCGGGCAGCGAGCCAGACTCCAAGGCAGTTTGGAACCGAGATGCCAAACAAGCATGCGACCTTTGTAACCACTTAATCCAAAATTTGTGCAGTCCGTCCGGCCCTGGAGACTTCCAGTTAGGCAGCGGACGGGCTGCACGGGCTACATCTTGGGGGCTGATTGTAATTGCCCCCATTTCTGGTATTGGGTCGCATGCTCGTTCGACCTCTCGCATCCAATCTCCTTCGGTGTGACCGATAGGCACTGACCAGATGTTGCGCCAAAATGAATACATGATTTCATCATCCGGCAGGCGCGTGTCAGTCACACCTTGTTCCGGTCGCTCCCAAGCCCTATATACCCACCTTTCCACAGAGTACTTTTATATATATGGAATAGAGGTCCAACTCTGCAACCAAAGTGAGAAACGTCAAGTGTCGCCATCTGGACTCTGGTTTTGGAACTAATGCCAACATTAATACGTTTATACGTACGTATGTGTGTAGCTAGCACACATACGTACCTCGTCTACTACTACCTGTATACTTAGTTCTTTTTGCCTACTACTTATTTTTGATATTTTTTGGGTAAATGTGAATTACAAATTCACTTGCATCTATGTTGAAAAGCGAAAAGTAATATAGTTCACATTACTAAACAATAAAACAATGTTACTTCGATTTTATGCTTTATTTCTTTCTTTTCAAACACTTCTTATTAAGTTATAGCTTTTAAAATTTTATAGCTTTTTATACAAACACTTTTTATTAAGTTTTATAGTTTTATAGCAAACACTTCTTATTAAGTTTTTAGCAAATCCGTATCATCATCACATTCCCTTTAATTTAATAATATGTTATTAATATCTTTACTACAATATCTTTAGTAATTGTAAATAAAAAATCTGCAGGATATTTTTATTAGAAAATCTATTAATTTTTCTTTATGTTTTGAGCATTTTATAAATGAGAAATCTACAGCTAAAAAAATCATAGTTGTTATTAATTCCCTTAAATTTTGTTTTGCTAAATTTTCTTTTACTATAGTATAATTTATATCCTGTATATTTGAGATGCAGTTTAAAAGGGAATCACTGGGACAGCAAAGCCATTTTTTATTTGCGTATTCCCGATATCTTAAATATTCGTGTTCACTGTTTGATATTTAATCTGTTGTACATTCAACACACCCCTTGAAGACCTTTTTCTTGGCGCTTTTTATAAAATATTCACTTACGTACTTACTGTAGGCCCCCGATTACACGTGGGTCATTTTTTTCTTCAAGGGGAGTGAAAGTTATATCGGGAATATTTCCAAGTTCACAATTTGTTTGCTCTTTGCTGCCCCCGCCTGTGATGAGTACTTCATGTAAAGTTTCACAATTGTCTATTTCACAGTTAGCTCCAGGGGCGTGGACACTAGACATGCTGTTTACCAGTAATGTCGCAAATGCTGCTTCAAATCTTTCTGGTGTCATCAATCAAGGCCCGATTGAAAACTTTTTTGGGTCCATCCGTGGCTCCTTATGGACCCAAAAAAGTTTTCAATCGGGCCTTGATTTAGATGCAACCAAACTGATGTTACACCATATTTTGTTTGCAATTTTTTTAATAATAATTCTATGCCTTCTAGTGTCCATACCCAATTGTTCAATGTGGGAACATGTTCATAGTTTGATGTTTTGGGATTTATAAATTTTATATCTTTCATACGAACTTTACACTCCTTTCAGGTTTTGTGATGGATAGAAGTAGGCGTTGCAGGTCCTAGAAGAGGTTTGCCATGATTTTTCCTTTTGCCAGAGCTTCCGTTTAGGGAATCGAAACGCTTGTCGAAGAATAGCAGGATGTCTGCAGTGTCTTTGGCTTCTCTTCCCTTATCTGTGAAAAAATATAGTTTGTTAAATAATGTTTTATGTCTAATCTGTGTAATGCAAAACTTATAATAAGAAAAGAACTAGCAATAAAATGGAGGAGGAGCTCGTGGCTAAATTATAACAGCCGAACGGGCCAATCTTTAAGGTTAAGCAACGCTTGCCGAGGTTGGTCTGTGGATGGGTGACCATATTAATATACCGGGACTCCTCCGTGCCTCGGAAAGCACGTTAAGCCGTTAGTCCCGGCTGTCATTTGTAGATCTTTGGCAGTCGTTACGGATTGTCAGAAGCCAGAAAATCTGACACAATCTTGCCAAGAAGTACCGTGTTGCCCAGTTTATGGGTTGTGGAGGTCTGGCAGGCAGCCGCTCCACGTAAAATACTGGTATTCATTCATATAGTTGGGAAAAGGCTAGGCAGATGATGATGAACTAGCAATAGAAAAATAAAGACAACTTAGGTGCTGGTGACATTTACCTGCTAGATAGGTCATATTCGATGCCACAGTTTGACTAAAACTTGAGTAGCAATTTTGACCTTGAATTTTGCTGGGGTTGGGTCCCAGTGGGTGACAGTGACATCTGTCAATTTGGGCACCAATCGGATTCCTTTGTACCCTGGGTTTTCTCGGTGTAAGGCGCCCATGATATGAACCCATTTTGTTTAAATTCTTCGTATGCATTTAATCAGATGGGGTGGGTCATATAGTGGTATGATTTCTTGGTCATTTATCATAAAAATGTTATCTCGGAGCTCTTCTCCCTTTCTCAACAGGTTACCCCTTGTCTCTTGCAAAAGATATTTTATGCAATTCACATTATTTGTGCCTTGGTCGCACACTGTTGCTAGCAGCTTGTGAAAAAGTGTATGCAACAGGTATTGCTTATAGTTTTTAATTAAACCTCTTACCATAAACACCTGCGCATGATCTGCATAATCGGGTTGTGTTTCTAGGCCATTTGTCACAAACTCACACACTTTGCCCTTTCGTTCATTGTATGTCACATTGGGTATGAGTGACATTTCGGCAAACAGAACAACACATATTTTATGTTCTAACTTCATTTTTTCAGTAGCTTTATTTATTTGCTGCTTCATATTTTTGTTGATTCCTGGATTTATATCTGCCATATTAAGCAACTTCAAGAGAGTTTGGTGGGATGGCAAGATAAATATTTTTCTAAGAAATCTGTACCCTTTTGGGCTCTGTTTGAGGAAGGACAAAGCAATATGTTTTTCCTTTAAAGTAAAACGGCGGCCTTTGCTACCTTGCTTATGCTCTCTGAACTGTAAATAAAGTCAACACTTTTGATGTGCTAGGTAATTCATCGAGTGTTTTCAAAAACTGTGGATTCGTTGTAAGGTTTTGCAGTGACTTGATCTTTTTTGCGTGATGTTTGAGCTTGTTGCAGCACTTGCTTAGTGTTACTCCAACTAGCACAAGTTTTCTGTATAAAGCTTGCTCAGATTTAGTAACAGCAACACGTCTCACCCGCCTTTGAGTTTGATATTTCGTTCTTTTTGCGATTTGCGATGCTCTGTAATGAAGTAAAATTTATATTACAGAAAATTATTTGGAATACAATTAGGTTGTTTTGATAACTAAAATGGAATGATCTTTATTAATTTATAAAATCACGTGAAAAGTAAGGAAAGTAAGGAAAAAAATACACTTAAGATGAAATTATCTTTACTTATCTAGATTTTTCTTAAGTTGTACATCTTCCACAGCAATTGTAGCATTCAGATGCATAGGCACAGTATCTTCGTGTACTGTGACACATCTGTGTGAAGTAATAGGTTCTGGAATGACAATTAATTATCTTGGTTATTATTTAGGTGGTTTGAATCTCATGAAAAGTAGGTAAAATGATTGTCTTACTAGAAATATGGTGTTATGATTAGGATGTCCCGAAACTCAACGTCAATCGGGTATTATAGGGCGATATACCAGTTCAGGCAAAAATAAAAAATAAATTCCAAGTTACTTGGTTAAGTGATAATAGGAATAGTTTTGAAACTGTGGTAAATCAATACCCTAGACTAGATCACACATTTAGGTACTGTGATCACGATTTTCTCAATTTCGTAGTTTTTTTTTAATGTAATCCTACTAATATTAAAAAGGTGAAAGTTTGTATGTTTGTGTAACAATCAAAAACAGCTGAAGGGATTTGGTTGAAATTTGGCACACATGTAGTTTATAACCTGGAATAAAAAACAGGCTACTTGTTATCCCGGTAAGTATCATGGATTAATGGAGACTAGTAAACTGCGCATCTACACTACGTGCATACGACCGATAATGACTTATGCGTGTGCTGTATTCGCACACACAAAGCCAAAGCAAATCCACAGGATGCAAGTAATCCAAAACAGATTTCTCCGAAAAGCCACGGGCGCCCCGTGGTATGTACGGAACGAACGACTTCATGTCGACCTTAAAATCCCGACCCTAAAACAGTTTATGAAACGCCTTACAAAGCGTTTCTTCGAATCCGCTGAAAAGCACCAAAACCCTTTGATTTCAAAGGCAACCCAGTACACTCCCTCTCGCATTAGTAAGATTCGCCGTCCTCGGCATACACTCGTCGAATCCGACGACGAGATCACAAAGATTCAGGAAAGCTGTAGGGAAACCAGCACCCTTAGAATAAACAGATACAGACCGCGTTCCGTATACCGACCTCGCCGCCGAGGTCCGTCGCGACGACCCACTCAAAACCCTCCCCGACTTTTGCAAACGAGCCAGCCCGCGCCGCTGAGCCTTTAGCTTTAATAACCCCTAAATTATAAAACGACCCAGCCTGATTGTCCCTTGCTGCCCCTAACTGACGCCGCTAAGCCGAGGTCGTATTCCACAGGGAATGCCCTTAGTGAGCGGTCAGTAGTTTTTAGCTTGTAGCTAGTTTTGTTGCCTTGGCTGGGGGCCTTAAATTCATTTGAGGCCACCACAGGTTAGTCCGGTTAAGCAGTTAATATCCCAAGTGTGTTAACTTGCTAGTGGTCATAACTAAAAAAAAAAAAAAAAATGGAGACTAAGGAGGAAGTGGCAACTCAGAGCCGCTGCTGCCTTAGTACTTTAGATTCACAAGTACCAGGAGACCAGAAACATCAAGTACCAGGAGACCAGAAACATGTCATAGTATTTTTTGGGCTGGTTAGGGTAAGGTGTAGGGTAGGTGTAGGGTAGATATAGGGTAGGTATAGGGTAGGTGTAGTTACAATACAAATAAAAAAACCTCCCTATTTTCACGCGGGCGAAGCCGCTGGTAGAAGCTAGTTCTAAATAATTATGCTATTGGTTGCATCTATCGACTATCGATCGATTGTATGTACGAAGACGGACACATATGTCCGATTTGAAAACTGGAGAATCACGAATGACGGAGAAAAATCGGATGACGGAAGTCGGATCTAGTGCGTAAACTACCACACAAATAGTTCTATGACTACTTCGGAACGTATTTTCTCGTACTCGTATCGGATGCAGTGACTAACCGCTCGTTTTTTGAAATGAGGTCCTTTTGCAAGTAAATAAGCAATAATATAGGTAATCTTGATTAAATGGGCCAGTTTTTTAAATAACTTGCGTAGGGTAGTATTGTACATTTTTTTTGAAAGATGAAGTCTCACAGTTATCTAACAAAATGTTTTTTAAACATGACTCAATAAAACTTTATTAGGGTTCCGTACCCAAAGAGTAAAAGGGGACCCTATTACTAAGACTTCGCTGTCCGTCCGTCCATCCGTCCGTCTGTCACCAGGCTGTATCTCATGAACCGTGATAGTTAGACAGTTGAAATATTCACAGATGATGTATTTCTATTGCCGCTATAACAACAAATACTAAAAAAACAGAATAAAATAAATATTTAAAGGGGCTTCCATACAATAAACGTGACTTTTTTGCTCAATATTGATAACGGCAACAGGTAGATGCTTGAAATATACACAGAATATATAGTCATTTATTCACTTTAAAAATAAATAATTAAATTAAAATAAAACAAATATTTAAGGGGGGCTCCCATACAACCAACGTGTTTTTTTGCCGTTTTAATAGATAATGGTACGGAACCCTTCGTACGCGAGTCCGACTCGCACTTGGCCGGTTTTTTTTTTTACTAAACTGCCCGTATTAATTGTTGGATTTGTGAGTGCAATCAATAGCATAGTTATTTAGGATTACATTAAAACTATAAAATTGGGAAAATTGTGATCATGGATGGTACCTAAATGTGTGATCTAGGGTATTGATTTTCCACATTTTCAAAAGTATTCCTATTATCACTTAAACCTAATAACATCGAATTTATTTTTATTTTCGCCTGAACTGTTATAACTTAGCCTATCGCCCCGTACCCGCTTGACGTTGAGTTTCGGGACACCTGTATTTTCACTTACCAAGATTTTCTTTTATTTGTACATCAACCACAGCACTTCCGGTGTATGGCTGCATATCCACAGAGTCTAAATGTGAAGTAACAGGTCCTGGAATGACAAATTAATTTTATTAGCGCCACTTGACCGGTTAAGTGTGAACTGCAAGCACTGGGTTTGAGGCATAAGGTTCCATTCCCAACTTGAGGCAATTAATTATTGGGTATTTTATAGTTCCGTTTGGTGTCAGATGTAAAAGAATAGCACAATCCTATCACTTTTGCTACAGCTACACTGCGATCGCCAACCTGCCTGCCAAGCGTGGCGATTATGGCAACCAACCCCCATTTGGGGAAGCCTTTGTCCAACAGTGGACGTCTTTCGGCTGATATGATGATTTTATAAGAGCTCATGAATCATGATGGGAAATTTTGTATTTTGATAAAAGAATGTTAATTTACCTTTTGATGTAGATACTTCTGATATCTGAAGAGGTCTAAACACTCGGCTTTCCTAGTTGAATTTTAAGACGGATAATCCTGTAATAACATTAAAACTCCATAAGAAAAATTTGTAACTTAACTTTGGTTCAGTCAGAACTTGTTCAAAACTAATTTGATTTTCTCAACAATTTACTCATAAATGGGTTGATATATATAATTTTAATTACAAGAATAGGGCAACAGATGGAATTATAACCAGCTTGTTTATTTGGTACACTTTGTGAATAGTGTTTTATTAGCATTTCTGCCCCATGGCAAGTAGTCGATGTCAATTTCGGGCCCAGGAACTAGGTATCTGATCTCTAAGTATAACAATGTGGTTGCATTAAAAAAGGACAAACCAATAAATATACTTTCACATTTATAAAAATAAGAATCTATTAACACCGTCTGCCAATACATTTTCATATTACTTTAAAAAGTCAGATGCTGTTTTTATCCATCTGTTTTCTTTAAGTGTTTATTCCATATTTAATTATAACTAACCTGGCATGTTTGTTCTTGGTACAGCGTCTTTGCTGAGTCGATTATTCTGGCACCAATATTTTTCTTCGAGGTGTACACGACATACACGGCGATATTTCAAAATATGTTCATTTTCAAGTTGCAATATGTCAACACCAATGGAATAGACCCATGTATTAAATAGCTACTTATCCTTAGCTGGGTTAGGGAATTTATGCAAATTCGCATTGTTATCTGAAATAGTCGAGTAAGTAATTAGTGGAGTTGAAAGTCACAACATGAAATCTACGGGTGCCGTACTCTACCCATATGGCTTTGTTCTAAAGGTGCTGAACTGCTTACTTAGTATCAGCCCTCCTAAAAACGAAGCATTGGCCCAGCGACCTTTTATGAATAAAACACTTACCTAAGCTATTTAAACATCCGGGGACGCAACACTTTTTGTTAGACATGATTATAAGTAGTCCTCAATGTCACAAACACAAAAGCTAGCACCAAGCGGGGGTAGTCATAGTCCTGTCTCAATGCTTAGATTTTAACAATCAACACAACCACAAAATCAACACGGCCGGAGGAGCAGAGGCTCTACTTAACGGACTTAGGTGGAAAAAGCACTTTAAGACGATTAAAATCCAGAAAAAGAGATAAGAAAAAGCAAGACACCGAAAATACGCAAACCGGCAGCCAATTGTTTTCTATTCTATTCTATTCTTTTATATGGCAAGCAAAGCCGATGTCGACTATTCTGCCAATGTCTAAAGTAGATTGGAAAAGCAAGTGTGTGTGTTTAAATAAAAGAGGATAGTGAACAATAGGTAGGCAAAAACCAGATTCTTCTATTGATGGTACAGTTGAATACTTGTTGTTAGTATGGGACTGAAACAAACACAAAAAATAGATATAAGTAAATAATATAATAACATTGTTAAAATACATTAAAATTATAATTATTATATGCCACATCCTTACATACAGAGATTTGGAGTCGTGTATGACTCAAAGTTTGATATTATTGTGACGGATGAAAATCATCAGCGCCACAAGCAGTTCTGGAGAGGAATATGTTAGAAGAGAAGGAAAGTTAATCGGTAGAGGGATCTTGAATCTGGGGAGCCGGCCATATAAATCCAGTGAGGGGGCGTTATTAGTACATTCAAAGAATATGTGGTCTAAAGTACCCTCCCCCATTCCGCACTCGCAGAGAGAGGAGTCGCGTATATGAATTTTTTGCAAAAAAACAGGGGTGCAGCAGAAACCTAAACGGATTCTGCAAAGGACAGATATAATCGTTTTGGAAACCTTTCTGAAATTAAAGAACCATGGTTTTGGCTTTATTGTTGGTTGGACAGCATAGAAAAATCTACCCTTCTTCTTACCGGACATGTTCCATTGTTCCTGCCATGAACACTGGAGATCGTATTTTGGGAGGGACAACAGATCGCAACTCAGATGGGTGTTATGTGAAAGGTCGGCAGTTTCAGATGAGCAGGCATCTTTAGCCAAAGCATCAACGCATTCATTACCCTTGATGCCACAATGACTGGGTATCCAAACTAACTGAACATCTCTTTGACTGATAGCGCAGGATAATAAGGATTTTTTTATTTTCAAAATAAGGGGATTGTGTAATTTACTTTTAAAAGGACTTTGATTTAAGGCTTGCAAACAGCTAAGGGAATCTGTAAAAATTACTGCTTTCTCAATGTTGGTGTGCGACTCTATGAAAAGACACGCTTCCAATATAGCCACACACTCACCAGTGAATACAGAAGACTCCTTAGGACATTTAAACTGTAAAACAATTCTGGAATTCTGGTAATAAACTGCAGCTCCGGTGTTGTTTTCGTTATTTAGTTTTGAAGCGTCAGTGAAAAATAATTGGAAACCATTCCAACGTTCGCCCACGGCCGCATTGAAGGCCGAATTCGCTGATGGGGATCTTTTCGATATTCCAATATCATATAGAATTTTGGGTGTAAAACATATTACTTCATAAGCGAAGTTAAAAAGAGGTAATCGGGGAAACTGGAAAATTGGACATGTTAAATTTTTTATTTTTCGAAACGTTTTAAGGGTTAAGGGAATTTCTTTATTTTTCCAATAATTCGAGTTTCTGCATAAGGCATCTAACGCATTTAATCTGGCAATTAGGGGATGGGATGATTTAGAAATTAGCCTGGACAGAAAGCGGGAGGCGAGAAATTGCCGTCTCAGGGCCAGGGGAGGTTCAGCGCATTCGACCTGCAATGCGTTAACGGGAGAGGACTTCATGCATCCAGAGACGATCCGAAGGCACTTGGCCTGAACCCTATCCAGTCCTGCCAATGCGCCTTTGTTGCAGGGAAACAGATGGTACGTTCCGTAGTCCAAAACGCTACGAATCAAGGCGTTGTACACTAATTTCATGGTGTAGGGATGGGCACCCCACCAAACACCCGTAAGAGCTTTTAAAATTGAAATCTTTTTTTCACATTTTTGAATAAGAAAATTTATGTGAGGTTTGCCAGTTAATTTGGTATCTAAAATAACGCCTAAAAATTTTGCTTTATTTGCTAGGGGAATATTATGGCCTGAAATACTCAATGAGATCGGGGGAATTAATCTTTTGCGTGAAAAAATTACAGCCGAGCTTTTTGGAGCAGAAAGTGATAAGCCGTGGTCTAAAAGCCAATGGTTCAAAGAATCCAAAGAGAGGCATAGAGACGCAGAAGCGTCAGCGATGGAGGAATCTGTCACGTATAGGGCAATGTCATCGGCGTATTGTAAGATCTGACAATTGTTATTTAAGCAGGCCCCAATATCGACCGTGTATAGGTTATATAATAGTGGACTAAGGACAAAGCCTTGCGGAAGTCCCTTCCACGTCTGCCTCTTATCAAATTCCTCCCCCTGGACTCTCAGAACCATAGACCGGGATGAAAGGAGTTCGCAAATGCATTGTATCATCTTAGCCGGGAGACTCAGCTGTTGCAATTTTTGCCTGAGTACGGGAAGAAGAACATTGTCGTATGCGGAGGAGATATCGAGGAAAGCGGCGACAACAGATTGGTTTTTGGAAAAGGCTATATGGATGTCCGTAATTAGAACACCGACACTATCCATTGTGCTAAGCCCTTTTCTAAAACCAAATTGGTGATTCGGCAGTAAATCTCTTGATTCGACTATCCATTCTAGACGATTTTTGATAAGGTGCTCAAGTAGTTTGGCTAGGACTGAGGATAGAGCAATTGGTCTAAGGCCATTCGCATCGTCTGCATGTTTGCCAGGTTTCAATAAGGGAATGATAATCTGTATCTTCCACTGATCTGGGACCCAGCCATGACTATAACAAAAATTTATAATGTTAAGAAAGTATATTCTAGCCTTGATGCCACAATGGGAAATAAAAGAATATGGCACGCCATCAATACCAGGAGCTGAGTCCCGGACATGTTGCAGAACCACATTCAATTCGTCCAAAGTGAATGGGGCATCGTTGGGATCTTCTGGAGTGTTAAACAAGGGTACGTTTACACATTCGGATAAAATTGGGACGTAAGGTGGTGCTATTTTGTCAAAAAAATATTCAGCTGTTTCCCTAGTTATTGGTGAAGTGATGGAAGTGGAACACCCACGCCTGAATCTGTTGATATTTTTCCACACAAGTGAGATTGGAGTAGATGGGGATAAGGTTGTGCAGAATTTCACCCAGCCCGCACGTTTCTTCTTACGAAGAAGACGTTTGGCTCTGGCATTACATTGGAGATATGCCAGGAGATTTGGAGTGCTCATATCTGCATTGTAGCATGCTTCCGCCTCGTTTCTTTCTCTCACTGCCGCAGTGCATTCTGGATCCCACCACGGTGGTGAAGGGATTTTATTTCTGGCACTGTTCCTTAATGGAAAGGTAGAGTCTGCACATGAGGTAACAGCTGTGACAAAACCCTCATAACAACTTTTGGCATGGTGGTGACCAGAAGAGTCAGGTAAACATGAATTTAAATTTGGAAGATCATCAATCTTATCCTCCAATAATGATACAAACTTAGGCCAATCAGGTTTGGACAAGTTATATTTCAGAAGTGGAGGAGGAGTTTTTTCTAAATATGTTTTATTAATTAATGATATGATAATAGGGTAATGGTCACTACCATGTGACAAAGATGTGCATTCCCACAGAGTGGATGCTGCTAATTCAACTGAACAGAATGTAAGGTCAACACAACTTTTTCGCTGTCCGGGAAGAGCTCTACGAGTTGCACAGCCATTGTTCAGAATGCAGAGGTTTAAGTCATCCAGCATCTCCACCAGAGCAACACCGAAGGCATCACAGCGTTCCGAACCCCATCTGTAATGATGGCAGTTAAAATCACCCATAACTAACAGTGGTCCATGAATGTTGGAAAAAATATTTTTCAGGATCTCTAAAAAGTCAGAATGGGGGTGTGCAATGTAAACAGAAAACACTGTAATGCCTTCAAGCCTTCCTGCTGCAATACTTAAATTGCCTTCGAGTGGGGGTAAGGATAAGGGAGAAAGTGGGACCCGATTATTTACGAAGAGAGCCGACCCTCCGTACCCATCGGATCTATCACATCTGAGGATGTTAAAATGTGGCATACGAAAGCTAAGACTTGGGGTAAGCCAGGTCTCAGCTATGGAGCAAGCCAATGGCTTGTACTTATTTAAGAGAAATATGAGGTCGTGTTTCTTATGCCACACGCTCCTCACATTCCACTGCAGAAAAGTTAGGTGGGACGCCATTTTTAATCTCTAAGAGAAGTGAAATAAGTTTATCGGCAACGTTGGACGGTGATTGGGAAATATTAGAAGAAGAAAAAATAGTTGGTAAGAGTTTTATCAGGAGTTCAATGATAGAAGTAATATTGTTAGAGGGGAAATTGTTGTTGTTTATAGCACAGCCATCAGGCTGTGAGTGTTTGGGAGTACTAACTAGTTGCTGGTGAGCAGCTTTGTCATAAGATGGGGAAAGAGGGGTATGGGTCCTGGGCTGGAGAACTACAGTTTTTCTATAGGAGATGGGAGTTTTAGTGGCGTTAGCATAGTTTCTGGAAGGAACTGGGATTGCTTTGCTGGCGTCAGCATAGGAGATGCATTTCTCTGCCATGGCAGTCTTAATGGCTTTTTGTCTGCCATGCTCGGGGCAAGACTTGCTGTTAGCAAAGTGATTCCCCGAACAAAGCACACAAAACGCTTCACTCTCAGAGATGTTGCAACCATCACCGGGGTGATCGTGGCCACATCTACTGCAGCGTGGTTTAGATCTGCATAAATTAGCTACATGACCGAATCTGCAACATTTACGGCATTGTATCGTTGGGAAAATGTATTGCTGCACAGGAAGGGATGTGTAGCAGCAGAAGATCCTCTTCGGTAGTACTTGCCCGTCAAATGTGATGACACAGGTTTCAGTTGGTTTCCATTCCGTTATACCTTCCTTCTGTACTTTACGATTAATGCGACGAACTTTCAATATATGCCCACATCCTGAAGGCACAGACAAATATGTGATGGCCTCTTCTTCGGAGATATCAGCGGGAACACCGGTAACCACACCCATCCTTGTTATATTATATGTGGGTATAGATGCAGTATAACCGTGTTTTGCTAGCAGACTGTTAACTAAAAAGGAGTTAGCATCCTGAGGGGATGTAAACTCCACAGATACGCGATTCCTTCCCACTCTATTGACACCGTCGCGGACCACATTGGCTATATTGTTGATCCATAAAAATTTTCCGAAATTAACTGGGTGTAGTGTGGTGCCTGCATTTTGTTGGGTTTCTGTACGAGAAACGTGGACTAAATACGGGGCCTTATCCATTGCTGAGTACCTCACTCGACCTATTTGGCTCTTTGGCTGCTTACTAGGAGGTGATGGGGTAGTAATTTCGTCGTGTCCGGGGCGTTTACGTGTGTTTTGTGGGGATGGTAACATCTCCATCTCAGAGACGCTACAAACTACGTCAGCAAACTGTGATAATGGGTTAGGTGTCGAAGGAAAAGGGTTTAAGGAAGCTGGGATGACGGGGGGATCAGGGTCGGGGGGATCAGGGTCGGGGGGTTTATTCCTGTCCATCTTTGATGGAACGACTTAAAAAATAGAAAACCAACACACAATACAAACCTGTTAACGAACACAAAGACAACACAAACACAATAACAATTAACAAGTTCAAACAGTAACAACAATCACACAGAAAAAGCAATAAAAACTCGAGACACACGTGCTAACCAAAACACCCGTGGCTAGAATCTCGACGTTTTTTTTTTAGGGCCAATTGTTTTTTAAACTTGACAAGTTGACATGTTGTAGTGTTGCAAACAAAAATAAATTTATCAATATGTCTTTGTTTTTATGACTTTTTATTTCGTTTTATATCATTGTATTATTTTTATTAAATGAATTAGGTGGAAATTGAGGAAACTGCTTGTGGAAATTGAACGAGGGCTGGTCACACCGAAGAACTAAATGCATGAATGTTTTCACGCCATCTTACGTATTATAGTAGAACTACGTGGTCAAAAACCGAAAAATACTGCCATCTTGTATGGTGTTTCATAGAAGACAGACAATATAATGAAACTAAATTAAAATGTCAGTCTCTTTTAAGGGTTCGCAGTACTTTTGCTGTCCAACCCTATTTTGTGTATTTATAGAAGTACGATTTCCCGTCAGCAACTACTAAGATTGTCAACCCTGCACCTTTCATTACTTCGGAATGTGCGATTCTGGGTGTATCGCTCCATTTGCCGCCTATACCTATACAACATATATCAACTCGTCTCTGGTATACGTGAGCGGACGTGTAATATTCGTTTTATTTTTGGATTTTTGCATTTAATGGTCATTAATTGGTGTCGTCAGTTGTTTGTTCGGAAATCGGTGCCTCTCTTACTATCTTGTGGAGGTTTCCATATGGACCCGGCGCCATATTGAAAGTTGTATTGCGCCATCCTGCTCCTGTGCCGGTGAGTGAAGTCGATGGTAAATCAATTTGAAACATTGGGAAAAAGTCGCCCGTGCCGCTGGGATTTGAACCTGCGACTCGTCGTGCGCTGCGTTTTCGAACTGGTCTCGCCGCCACTAGGCTACCATTGAGTGGAATCTGCGCAGCGAAATAGGTGACCATAGTTAAATTATATCATCTGCCACGACATTTTTGGCACGAGGTAGATATTTTGATATTTTTGATATTATAATTATTAAAAAACACAATGTTCCGATCACCGAATGATAAGTGCTCATCAAGTCCAGATCTCGCCAGTGAAAATCGATATCTGAAACGAAAGCAACCGGAATCGGAGTTTGCAGATGCGATTGCCAAACTATCTTACGATCTTAACAAAAAACTTGATGATTGGCGAGGAGATCTGGATTGCGTCATATCCAAAATTTCTGAAAATATCAATAATGTCAAGATTGAGCTTACCGCCATAACTCAAGTTACTTCAGAAATAAAAAATGAGTTAAACTGTCTACGATCCGATCATATCAACCTAGAAAAACAGGTATGTAACCTTGAGTCTAAACACCTTGTTGTGACTAAGGATGTGGCAACTCTTCAAAATTCGATCCAATATACCATGGACCAGCAAGTAGAGCTCACTAATCAGATGAGAGCGGTATCCAACGGAACAAAAAATACGGAAGTTTTGCAAAATTTGATATCTGGACTGGAAAATAAAATCGAGACTCTTGAACAACAGTCTCGGCAATGTAATTTGGAAATATGCAATATCCCTGAGAAGCGCAATGAAAACCTGTTGAATCTTTTAGAAGATATCAGCTCCAAAATAAAATTTTCTTTGAATCAAAAAGACATTCTTAGCATTCATAGAGTACCACACGCACATAAACAAAGTACAAGCCCGAAGAACATAATAGTGAAGTTGAATTCCCGTATTTTGCGAGATAATGTGTTAAGTGCGTTTCGTTTAGCAAAGGGACTTAAGAGCGACCAGCTGGGATTTACTGGAAATTCAAATCGTGTATACATGCATGAACATTTAACTTTGAAAAAGAAACAATTATTTCGTCAATGCAAAGAAGCAGCAACCAAAAACAATTTTAAATACGTATGGGTTAAGCATGCTACTATACTTGTGCGAGAGATTGAGTCAGAGCCATCCATTGCCATACGATCTTTCGAGGACATTAACAAAATTAAGCCCTCCAAAGAATCTAAAAGTCTTGGTAAACACTAACAACCACTATTTTAGTAACTCCCTTTTCTATTTTTTCGATATTGTAATTAAGTTATTTCTGTTATGTTTCTCCAAGTCTATATATGAGGCTAGTCAGGCTGTTTATTTCAGGATGATCATTAAAATTATATTTGCTGTTGTTGTTATAAAAGTAAACTATCACTTTTTAGGCTATTGTATTACCTTTTGTATGCAGTTGAATCTGTTGTTGCACGTATGTGTAGGTGCATCTATTTCGATCTCGTCCACGACTTATGGTCTGTGCTTTGAGCACATTGCATATCAATACAATTGGTATTCTACTGCTAACGCTATACTGTTTGGGTTTTATTTACGTCGTGTTAGATAACATAACAATCTATTACCAGAACTGTAGGGGGCTTCGGACTAAACTACATACTTTGTTTATGAATGTACTATCGCACTGCTACGATATAATCATTTTGACGGAGACGTGGTTAACATCGCAAATATTTGATAGTGAATTCATCGATGAGAGGTACACAGTTTATAGATGTGACCGTAACCGGGAATGTACAAATAAAAAAGATGGTGGTGGAGTTCTCTTTGCGGTGTTGAAGGGCCTTCGGTGTACCATTGTAGCGCCTGAGTCTCCGATTTGTTCTTCTATTGAGAGCATTTTTGTTCAGCTTCCTGGAACTGGAAGTAACAAATTTCTTATCTCTGTGGTTTATATTCCCCCTAAATCGTCTGAAGAAGTTTACCTGGCTCACTTCGAAATTATACAACAATTAATAGATGAAATCGGTTTTAATAATTTCTATTTATTCGGCGATTATAACCTACCGGATCTTGAGTGGGTTCCTACGACAGGTTATGATAGCGACACAGCGTTGACTTGCGATGGCGGAAACGTTTCATCTGCCAGTAGGCACATGAACAATTTCATTGCTCTAATCAACGCCTACCAGTTTAATTCCATTAAAAATTGTAGGGGTCGTATTCTGGATTTGCTTATAAGTAACAACGATTGTCCTTCACATGCACCGCCATTTTTACTAATACCACCTGATAATAACCATCCTCCTTTTTGTGTCACTATTAAGTATGAATCGTCTTTAGAACCCCTTAGACTTGCTAAAATCCTTAGGTACAACTATTATAAAGCGAATTATGATCTGATTAATAAAGAATTACTCAATGTAGTTTGGCATGAGCTTTTAAGCGGATTGACAGCAGAAGAGAGCGTAAATAGATTTTATGAAATTGTCTTTGGAGCTATAAAAGAACACACCCCAAAGTCCAAACCACGCTCGTCTAAGTTTCCGTTGTGGTTCTCGAAGTCTTTGATTCGTATGTTCAAAAATAAAAATAGGGCCTGGGTAAAATGGAAATCCTATTGCAACATTTCAGATTACGAGCAGTTCTCTCTCTATAGATGTCGATTTGAAATAGCTTCAAGGGAGCATTTTAATAACTTCATTAAATCCACAGAGGATAATATTCTTAAAAATGTAAAATACTTGTGGAGTTATATTTCGAATCGTAAGGGCAATGCTGGTATTCCGTCTACAATGGTTTTCCGAGATCAAAGGTCAAATGATCCAGAGGCTATCTGCAATATGTTTGCAAACTTTTTTCATTCCGTTTATGAGTCCTCCACTTTTAATTTCGATACATGGTCTCCCCCAGAAGAAGGTACTGAACATCTTGCTCATATCACAAACATTAGGTTTACTTCCCAACAGGTCCTTAATGCTTTAAAAGCCTTAGATTCCGCCAAAGGTCCTGGACCAGATAACTTGCCTCCATATTTCTTAAAAAAAACTGCTGAGAGTGTATACATACCTCTCCATATTATTTTCAATAGGTGTTTGTTAGAGGGCATTTTTCTACAAATATGGAAAAGAGCTAACATAACCCCGGTATATAAAACCGGTTCAAGACAAGACGTTCAAAATTATCGTCCAATATCCATTCTGTCTGCCTTGTCAAAGCTTTTTGAAAAGCTTGTCTATAACGAGATACACGAGACCGTTTTCAAAATTATTTTAGAACAGCAGCATGGATTTATCAAAAGAAAGTCTACAACAACGAATCTTCTCATCTTTGCTGATTACTTGTTTAATAACTTGGATCAGCAAATTCAAGTAGATGCTGTTTATACAGGCTTTCGGAAAGCCTTCGACAAGGTAGATCATGAATTACTGCTAACGAAAATAGCATACAACGGAATTCATGTCCGTTTCAACCGCGCGGCCACCTCATAATATTTGATGAAACTTTGCCAGGAATTAGTGCTAATTTGTTACTTTACACACCTCTTTTCGTGAATTTGTTACAAAAAAATCTAAGACGCTATGACAAAGAATAGTTGGCCGCTAGAACCGCCACTTGCCGTAGTCATCGCACGGATTACACAGAAACTATATAATGCAGATAGACAAATGATGCATCAAAAGAAAGGTCTTAATTTGTTCAATTTGTTACAAAACTAAAAAACGTCAAAACGTAAATAAACAGAAAGTTATGCAATATTTAGTTTTCAGGTTATGAGTAGGTAGGTATGTCACCATAAATATCAAATTAATAGAGGCTAATGTGTATGGACAATTAGTTACTAATTTGTTACAGCGAATAAACAGAAAAAAATACTAGAAAGTAGGTTCAATAATTTGTTAGAGTCGATTTTAGTTGGCCGCTCGGACGGCAATATGCCTAAAATACAATGGCGTTTATCTCGCTAATAAAAGTAGGTTTAAACTTAATTAGAGTACTGATCGACGGGTAATGTAACCTTGTTTGGATAAATATGGCAAATATAACTGCAGCATTCATATTTTAGAAGATATTTATAAAAACACAGTAGTATGAAACCGTATGAGAGTAGGGTGACCATGAATTTTCACAATGAAGTGAGACTGAATAGTGATTATTGGAATGTTCAATATTCATATCTCATTTTTTTAGGACGAGTGCTTATATAAATACATTTTAAGTTGTGACATCCTGTAGCATACTTTATAAAAGTAAAAGTCACAAATCGATAAAAATTCCTTTATTCAAAATCAAAACAAAGGCAAAAAAATCAAGTAATGCAAGTCAACAAGATAAATATAAAATCTTTATAAACTAACATAATATTTATAAATTAACTGACCCGAATATATGAAACAGAATGTAGACATATTTTCTTAGAGGTACTTATTTCAATTTTAAAAGAATTGTCGTCGGAACAAAAATATGTATTGTTATTTAAAAAATGACCTATTTTTGTGCCTGGTGTAAATTCTATAGTACCAACTAAGTCCTTAATGTTAATAGTAATCGGCACTTCAGTGAGTAAAATCAGTCTGCAGCTTCGTTTAAATCAAATGTTATGATCTTGCCTAACTTAAGTTCACTTTTTAACTGTGTGTCAGATTTTTGGCACATTGTGTTAATTTTTTCATCAAAACAAATTGCTTCTTCTAAACTTGTTATTCCAAACAACCAAAAAAGTAAGCCACACTGCAACTGCAGTCTTTATTTTGGAAAAAAGTTTTTGTTATAATATTTCTGATCTACAGTTGTAAATTTTCTCTATATCAAGTGCTCTGTTCAAAAGCATAAAATGTAATTAATGACACAATCTCCTTTTAATATACTCAAAAAGCTTTTGAGAGCTGAACTTTTCTAATACAGGCTTGACTTATCAAATAAAATGCCGAATCGAAGGCACATGTATTGAAATAACCTGAGCTTTCCTTCAAAGCTAAATTTTTCCCATTTCTTATGAACACTATTTCATCATCTTTTTTCAGGCGATTATGTGTATTCGATTTTCCTCGCCATTTCTCCAAATAGGATGGTCTATCACTAAACATAGAATCACTGGAAAAATATAATTCTTTTTGTTTTTGTTGGATTTGTTTTTTTGGATTTACCTTTTCTTTTTTATAAATATTTTTAGTCATGGCACGCCTAGTTCGGCGTAATTTTGATTTTAGTAAAGTAGTGGAACCTAAGTTTTTTAATTGAATTAATGCCAAATGCAATTCTCCTTTGATAAAATCGTAATGATGCTGCAAATATTCGTCAATTCGTTACTATGCCGATTACTATTAACATTAAGAGCGTTTACGCGGTACGGCTTTTCATACAATCTTTCAAATCCTTATTCTTCAAAATGAATGAACCGATTTTAACGAAACTTGGTATGCATACGCTAGATATCCAGGTCTAAATAGTTATCAGAAAACATTTTTGAAAAAGATTTCAGAGGGAGAGACAGAGCGATTTTAAGTTTTCTATAGAAAGTGAAAAATCACTACATCCTTCCCCCTGAACTCTTTTTCAAAAATGTTTTCTGATAACTATTTAGACCTGGATATCTAGCGTATGCATACCAAGTTTCGTTAAAATCCGTTCATACATTTTGAAGAATAAGGACTTGAAAGATTGTATAAAATGACTTACGGCGTACACGCTCTTAAGGATAATTATTATTTCTTAGTTGGTACTATAGAATTTATACCAGGCACAAAAATAGGCCACTATAAATGTCATTTTTTAAATATAAAAAAAACACTACAGAGTATAAAATAACTTTAATTTCGGTAGTCGGTGTTTGGTTGCTTCTTAGTTATTTGACACCGACTTCTGAAATCAAAGTTATTTTGTACTTTGTAGCGTTTTTTTTGGAAGTCGGTTTTTTTTGTGAAAAAGAAAAACCGAAACCCGAAACCGAAAACCGATATTAGTGGTGCCCCACACCTAAATCACCACTGAAAAGTCACAGGAAAGCAAAAATATGCAATTTCGTATGATTTTTTCACATATTTTTTCCAGCAATTTGGATTTAAAAACCAAACTGCTGAACCGATTTCGATAAAATTTAAATGGGACCAATCGAGAAGTATATCCTTTCACATAAAACAAGAATTTTTCAAATCGGTTCATAAATAACGGAGATATGAGGTAACAAACACAAAAAAAAAATACAATCGAATTGAGAACCTCCTCATTTTTGGGAAGTCGGCTAAAAATACATATTTTTGTAACGAGGACAATTCTTTTAAAATTGAAATAAGTACCTACCTCTAAGAAAATATGTCTACATTCTGTTTCATATATTCGGGTCAGTTAATTTATAAATATTATGTTAGTTTATAAAGATTTTATATTTATCTTGTTGACTTGCATTACTTGGTTTTTTTTCTTTGTTTTGATTTTGAATAAAGGAATTTTTATCGATTTGTGACTTTTACTTTTATAAAGTATGCTACAGGATGTCATAACTTAAAATGTATTTATATAAGCACTCGTCCTAAAAAAATGAGATATGAATATTGAACATTCCAGTAATCACTATTCAGTCTCACTTCATTGTGAAAATTCATGGTCACCCTACTCTCATACGGTTTCATACTACTGTGTTTTTATAAATATCTTTTAAAATATGAATGCTGCAGTTATATTTGCCATATTTATCCAAACAAGGTTACTTTACCCGTCGATCAGTACTCTAATTAAGTTTAAACCTACTTTTATTAGCGAGATAAACGCCATTGTATTTTAGGCATATTGCCGTCCGAGCGGCCAACTAAAATCGACTCTAACAAATTATTGAACCTACTTTCTAGTATTTTTTTCTGTTTATTCGCTGTAACAAATTAGTAACTAATTGTCCATACACATTAGCCTCTATTAATTTGATATTTATGGTGACATACCTACCTACTCATAACCTGAAAACTAAATATTGCATAACTTTCTGTTTATTTACGTTTTGACGTTTTTTAGTTTTGTAACAAATTGAACAAATTAAGACCTTTCTTTTGATGCATCATTTGTCTATCTGCATTATATAGTTTCTGTGTAATCACGGGCGATGACTACGGCAAGTGGCGGTTCTAGCGGCCAACTATTCTTTGTCATAGCGTCTTAGATTTTTTTGTAACAAATTCACAAAAAGAGGTGTGTAAAGTAACAAATTAGCACTAATTCCTGGCAAAGTTTCATCAAATATTGTGAGGTGGCCGCGCGGTTGAAACGGACATCGGAATTCGTGGTGACTTGCTTCGCTGGTTCTAGTCTTATATTTTAAATAGAACTCAAAAAATAGTAATCAAAGGGTTCCACTCTCCCCACCGACCGTGTCTCCACGTTGCCGTCGTGGTGGGGCTTGCGTGTCTCAGTGATCTTGGTCTTGGTCCGGACTGCACAGCAGTCCGGGAATCCGCCACGCTTTATGCGTCAAGCCCCTCGTATTCTGGGGGGGGCAACGTTGCTATCCACCATCCGATTGCCGATGGCAACAAGGGCCGAGGAGGCCCCCGATCCGGAACATCCTTCGCGGAAATGATCGGTTTCGATTTTGGCTCGCCCGACAAAGTGTCGGTCGGGCGGAGCGCGGGTAGAGGCGCGCTACTTTGGAGGGAGGGCTTGCCTGAGCGTCACGCGGGTGCAGAGTCGGAGTCCGAGCTGGACTCCGACGACCTGGTGACCGTTAGCTCGGCAAGCTCTGGACCCGAGGGGGCGGGGGCTGCTGCGGAGGACTGCAGGTCCTTCCGCAAGCGGCCCAGACCGGAGGACGACCGGGGGTCGTCCTGCAGCGAGGAGGTGGCCTCGGCCCGAAAAATCCCCACCAGTAGGCGGGGTAAGGGCCGAGAGGGAGGCAAGGGGAGATTGCCCGCCTCCAAGGTGGCTGGCCAGCGAACCGAGAAGCTCGTCGCTGACGGACGACCCCCCGGAGAGGGCGGTCGCGGGGCTCCTGGTTCGGAGTCCTCCGGCGGTGAGCCGTATGACTCCGGACAGGAGCGGGTTCGGAGGGCCAGGTTTGCGGAGGTCGTGGAGGCCGCGCTTCGCGATGTGGCCTTGAAGAGGAAGCTTTCCTCTAAGAACAAGGCCATAAGCGAGGCGATGGCCTCCATTCTGGCGGCAGCGGAGGCTAACCCCGGGGCGCCTCTGCGGGATGAGATGTCCAAGCTGCGGGCGGAGGTCGCCCGCTTGGCTGCCGCCACGGAGCGTCTCCAGAAGGAGAACGAGGGGCTCCGCGCAGACCTGGCCAGGCTCCGGGAAGCCGGCCCACAGGGGGCGCCTCAAAGGGGGCGCAGAGAGGACAGCCGTCCCGTGCCGCAGGAGAGCCAGGTGCTGGACCTGGTGCGGCAAGAGATGGCTGCCTTCCAGGCGAGGTTCTCCGTCCTGGAGGGCATCGTCTTGCGCCCCCCGCTAGCGAGTGCGGCGAGTGGGAAGGCCCCCCCAGGCCGGGAAAAGGCGGCGTCTTATGCGGCCGCCGCGGCTGCCACACCGGGGTCGTCCGGCCTGGACAAAGGGTCCGGGCCGGCACCCGCGAAGCCGGTGCCGGGAAAACCGGACCCGGCCCCGGGAAGGAGGAGGAGGGGTGGCGTTGCTGCGCGGACGGCGAAGGCTCCTGCGCCGTCTGAGCAGCAGCTCCCTCCGGCTTCCTCGCCTTCAGCTCCTCCCCCGGCTCAAGCCGAATGGCAAGTGGCCGGGGAGAAGAAGAAGGCGGGAAAGGCAGCCAGGGCGGCCAAGAGGCGGGAGAGGAAGCGGCGGCAGAAGGCGCGAAGCGTCGCGGCTGCGCTGCGCCCCCCGAAAACCGCGGCTGTAGTCCTAACACTACAGCCGGACGCGGCGAAGAGGGGCGTGACGTACGCGGACGTGCTCACCAAGGCGAAGGAGGCGGTGAACCTTGGTGAGCTAGGCATCGTGGGGGGCCTCCGGCTCAGGGTCACCATGACTGGGGCCCGGATGCTGGAGATCCCCGGGGCAGCCAGCGGCCCAACCGCGGACGCTCTAGCCGAAAGGCTCAGGGCGTCCCTAAGCACGGACGATGCCCGAGTGTCCAGGCCCACCAAGCGCATCGACATGCGCATCTTGGGCCTGGACGACTCCGTCACGGAGGCGGAGGTGGTGGCCGCCGTCGTTAGGACGGGGGGGTGCTCAGCAGAGGAGGTGAAGGCGGGCACCCTACGTCCTGACAACACGGGCATGCGCACCATTGTGGTGAGCTGCCCCGTGTCGGCGGCCAAGACCATCTCGGAGGGCCGAAGATTTTTGGTGGTTTGGGTTTCCGCGCAGGTCAAACTGCTGGAACCCCGACCTCTGAGGTGCTTCCGGTGCCAAGTGGGCCACCATGTGGGAGCTCAATGCACCTCGGAGGTGGACCGCAGCGGTCTATGTTTCCGCTGCGGTCAGCCCGGTCACAGGGCCGGCTCTTGCGACGCCGCGCCGCACTGCGTAGTCTGTGCGGCAGCTGGCAAGCCGGCCGACCACTGGGCTGGGGGTAGGGCCTGCGCCCCACCCACCAAAGCCGGAAACAGGAGTAAGCCCTCCGCCACCGCCGTCTCTGCCGCGACCGCCGCCACTGCCGCCGCTTCTTCTGCCGCCATTGCCGGTTCCACTGCGGCTACTGCTACTGCAGCAGCCGCAGTAGAGCCCCTACAAAGGGCTCCGGAGGGGGCTGAAATGGAGTGCCAGTAATGGCCCCATTTCACCCCCTCCTGTTGAACGTCAGCCACTGCGCCGCCCAGGAACTGATGCTCCTGAGCATGGCGCAGTGACTGATGCCTGTGGACGGCGAGCAATGGGTAGCTCGCCGTCCGATCAGAACAGGCCCGGGTTGACGGCGCGCTGTGTTCTACGCGCGCCGAACCAGCAGACGTCAGCATGGGTCGGGGCCCATTAGGGCCAGAGCCTACCAGGGTTGCGGATTTGTTCGAAAGAGTTACCGCGGCCCTGGAACGTAAAAGGCACTAAGAGGAGCATGGGTGGGTTATAGTCAGTAGAAGTCTGACACTCCCTGCCGCTCCACCCAGAGCGGGAGGGGTCATTTGATGATTTCCCATCCAATAAAAAAAAAAAAAAAAAAAAAAAAAGGGTTCCACTCTTCTACTGTAAATGTGACTTCTGGCGTACCGCAACGATCGATTTTGGGCCCTCTCTTGTTCATTTTATTTATTAATGACATCAATAATTGTTTCAAATCTTCAAAATTCTTATTGTATGCTGATGACTTGAAAATATTCAAGTCAATTAAGAAACAAACGGATTGTCAACAGTTGCAAGAAGATTTGGACCGCTTTTCAGCATATTGTGTTAAAAATAAACTGCATCTAAATATTTCAAAATGTTCAACGATTTCCTTCACAAAAAATAAAAATAAAGTAACTTACAATTACAATTTAAATAATATAGATTTGGCAAGAGTTCCCTCCGTGAGAGACCTGGGCGTGCTGCTCGACGAAAAATTACACCTTGATCAGCACATTAATAACATAATCAACAGTGCTTACCGTATGTACGGATTTGTACTGAGATCTACAACTGATTTCAAACGCACTAGCAGTTTCATCCATTTGTATAAGTCACTTGTAAGGTCTCAACTTGAATACGCTGTAGTTATATGGAACCCCTACTATAATAAATATGCAGACAGCTTAGAGAAGGTCCAACGTAAATTTTTAAGATCCGTGCAATATCGTTGTTACCGGAGACTTCTGTCGTATAGTGATTTGCTCAAAAAATACAATATGATGAGCCTACAGTCAAGAAGATTATTTCTTGAAACGATGTTCCTTTATGATGTGTGCAATGACAGGTACGACTGCTCAGACATAACCAATAGAGTACAATACTTTGTCCCTAGAAGTGTTTTGAGGCGAGAGGTGCGCGCACGCCCACTTTTCGCGGTTTCTTCATGTAAATCTAATGCTGGAGCCCGCGCACCTTTGCGCCGTATTTGTAATAATTATAATAAACTTTTCACTGAATTAGATATATTTGCGATGCCCACTAAAGGGTTTCGCAACGGCCTTATTGAAGCCATAAAAGGCTTATAAACATGTTAATTAAGAAATTATGTTAAATTGTTTTTTTTCCCGATCTGCTCATAACCAAAATCCATAATATGTATACTGTGGATAACGGTGTGAGTTGCACATTTGTATAACTTAAGTATATATATAAGTTTATAAGATGTAATGTGTAACTGTTAGTTATTCCTTAATAAATAAATAAATAAATAAATACCTACGAATACGGTTTGCCCATGCATACACCTTCTGCTTCAGGAAGTCGATGCGCTCTGTGACACAGGACATATAGTCTTGGGGGCTGATATCACTCCCCGAAAACGCCCGTCTCACAAAGCGCATCACTCTAGGGCGAGTGTTGCCCTCCCTGAAGCAGATCGGTTTGCCGATTAACGCTCTGGCCTACCGATGCGACGTATTATTATTCTCTTTATTCATTTTCTGTACATATTAATTATATTTTTAAATATTCCTACAAAAACAAATTAAAAAAACATTTAAAAATATAAAAATAGTAGCCCACCGGTATCGGGAACAGGGTCCAAGCTACCGGCAGTCAGGGCTCCAAAGAGAGGAACCTCCTAACGATACGAGCCGTGTCCAGAAGTACTGCTTTCTGAATCAAGCCCTTGATCCAGCTGCCTAACGAGAGCCTCCTGAGGTGGTGGTCGAGGCTCTTGGCTATTAAACCGTTGGCTGAGACGACTATCGGTACAATGATTGCCGAATTCACATTCCACATGTCGACAACCTCGCGAGCCAAGTCAAGATATTTTATTTGTTTATCGTTCTCGGCTTTCACGAGGTTCTCGTCATGCGGAACGGTTATATCTACAATCATTGCACGCCTCTCGATTCGGTCCACCACCACTATATCAGGCTTATTTGCAATAATAGTCCTGTCAGTGATGATGGACCGATCCCAGTACAATGTGACACTGCCATTATCGAGAACTGGGTCGGGCACATACCTGTAGTACGGCACCTCCGATTCCACAAGAGAGTATTTCAGAGCAAGTTGCTGATGGATAATCCTGGCTACAAGGTTGTGTCTATGCAAGTACTCTCCGTTAGCAAGACGAGAACAACCAGAGATAATGTGGCGAATTGATTCTCCCGGACGGTGACATGCCCGACATATGTCAACCGTGCCGTCCTTCACAATTAATCTCCGGTAGTTTTTCGTCATGACAACTTCGTCCATAATTGCACAGACAAAACCTTCGGTTTCCCCAAAGAGGTCACCAAAACGTAGCCAGGCTACGGACGCTAACTGATCTACGTCGGGCCCGTGTAGGGCCCGGAAAAAGCGTCCGTGAAGTTCCTTGCTCTGCCATACCGCCCTGCGATCGTTAGTGTCCAGCACCGCAGGTTTGCGCCAGTTCTCATTTGCCAAGGAGAGCGGGGTGAGTCCCTTGTCCACCGCCACTACATCTCGATGCATACCCACGTCGACAGCTAGGAAATATTCCCTGAGACTGCATATCTCGCGATTGTGGAGTCTTAGCATTTGAAAAGCCTCGACCTCCACACTTTCGCGGGATATACAGTCTCATTACCGACGACCGTGGGTGATGCATTCGATGTGCAGTCAGCAGTGTACGGACCCGCCTATCCAGGGCGTCAAGTTCTGTTTGAGTCCATTTGAGTACGCCGAAAGAGTACATCAATACCGGCATGACCCATCCGTTGAAAGCGCGCACCTTGTTTCCGCCCGATAGAAGGCTGTTTAACACCTTCTTCAGGCGGTCAAAGAAGCGCTCCCTCAACGAATGCTTCATGTCAGTAACATTGATGCCTAACGCTTCCGACATACCCAAATACTTGTAAGTTTCGGTTGGAGAGAGGGATCTCAGGTTTATGGAATCCGAGAGTTGACATCCCACGGATTCCATAATCTCTCCACGCTTTACATGCATGACCGCACATTTGTCCACACCAAACTCCATCCTGATGGCACTACTGAAAGTTTCAGTTACCTTCAGTAGCTCCATCAGTTGCAGATTACTGGGGGCAAATCGCCCTGAAATATACCCCGCTCGATCCTTACCGGTTCGCTATTCCTCTGGATATTTCGACATCCTGGATAGCGAAGGACTGTCCTCCATTGCCCCATACATGACGTCAGGAAGGTGCGTAGCGTTGCATCAATTTTATACAATTCTAGCACCCTCATGAGCCATGTATGAGGCACCGAGTCATAGGCCTTCTTATAGTCTATCCAACATGTCGACAGATCCCTTCGGGAACGGCGAACCTGTTGGCTAATGGCAATGTCAATGAGGAGTAGCTCCTTAGTACCGCGGGACCCGTTACTACATCCATTCTGAGAGAAAGACATTATTGAATTAGTTTCAATATGATCGTTAATCTGTGCTCTCAAAATGGACGTAAGAACTTTATAGACCGTTGGTAAACACGTAATCGGTCTATAATTTTTAGGCTCCGCGGTACTACCTGATTTATGGAGCAGGTGGGTTATTCCTGTAGTTAGGAACTGAGGCAGCGACCCGGACTCTAAGGCAGACTGGAATAGAGATGCCAAGCGAGCGTGCGATCTTTTGATCCATTTGATTCAAAAATTGTGCAATCCGTCCGGCCCTGGAGATTTCCAGTTGGGCAACGGACGGACTGCACAAGCGATATCTTGGGGGCTGATGTTAATTGCCCCCATTTCTGGTATTGGGTCGCATGCTCGTTCGACCTCTCGCATCCAATCTCCTTCGGTGTGACTGACAGGCACCGACCAGATGCTGCGCCAGAATGAGCTCATGGCGTCATCATCCGGCAGGCGCGTGTCAGTCACACCTTGTTCCGGTCGCTCCCAAGCCCTGTATACAGCTAGTTTTGGTCGTGTAACTCTGTCATTGGTTATTTTGACGTGAGCTACACGACATGCCGCTACAGCCGCGCAGTACAACATCGACAACTGCGAATCCAGAGCTGCCACCAGCGCCCTGTTTTTGTTATGCATGGGCAAACGAGGTAAGCGTGGCCTAAGTTCAGGCGGCATGTAGCGATATTCCCGAATAGCACACTCCAAAGCACTCCTCAATTCGTCATTGCACTGGGTACTTACGTTTGTAACCCTGTCATTACTATCTTCGTCAGCGTGGCCGGATATTTCGGTTGACTGTGGTGGTGCCACAGTCTGCGACGGAGGAGCAATGACATGGCTACACATTTCCGTTCGGAGGCGATCAAGCACACCGTCATCCAACATACGGTTACGCTGGATGACGCGCACCTGATCCGATAGTCGATGAGCCGAAACGTTGACAGCTGGTTCAAGTACCTGAAACAGAGAGAGCATCCGACCACGGTGCGCAGTCAGGTTAGTTCCCCCCTCTGTTGCCCCATAGTATGCGCGCATGACGTTTTCATTGATGGTTCGCGTCCATCGCATGCGCTGCACACTTCCGCCGGGAGCTGGGACCCTATCAGAGGCCGGTGGGCCTCGAGGTCCTAAGCCGTCCGGCGGCCGGCGTCCTCTCCGTCGACGTGCAGGTGGTGGCGACGTGGGCGGCGAGAAATACTCGTCACCCGAGCTCGACGCGACTGCCACGGCCGGTGTCACAGCACTCACAGTGGAGCTGGGTTCCGGCGACGGCGAGGCGGAGCTGAGCGACGAGGCCGGAGGTGGTGGGCGTGCTCGTCGAGCTGCGGCTCTTGTCAACATTTTTTCTTATTCTTGTTCAGCGATTAGGTCATGTTTCTATTGCTTATTTACTGTCCGTATAATTTCACTTTAGTTTTGCCTGTTTTTTTTTTCTTTTTGGTGGTTTCATTTTAATTATTTGCATTTATTTTTCGTTGAAAATTCGGAGAACAAGATTTTTCTGACACTTCGGTTGACAGCCGAGCCACAGATTATTATTATTATTATTATTTTCTACAATAATATGCTCCAACATTCGATTAATTATTTCTCTGCGTCGCACGTCGTTCAGAGAAATGGTGGACAAATAATAATATGAGCAGCTGACCAATCAGTGCACAATAATACGTTTGCAAAATAACAGTGTAAGCGCCCAAACGCACTAGCGGTCAACCGCGGGGGCTCAATATTAATATGGAACCGCTGGTGCGTACGATTACAAGCGTTTCCATATTAATATTGAGAAGCGGCTAGCCGCGTGGTTAGCCGCCCCCGCGGTTGACCGCTAGTGCGTTTGGGCGCTAAGTGGTGCCACTGGCACCAACTATATAGTAACTACGTTATGAGTAATCAAGTGTTGGTGCATATTATTGTCGAAGAAAATCAAATTTTCTGTTCACATTTTGTCGTGAGCTTATCAAATCATTTGGGATATTTTATAAACTGTGTGTATTCTCAACCATGTGGTGTATTATTAATATGTTATTTGATACTAGCTGTTGCCCGCGACTTCGTTCGCGTGTATGTATTGTAAAATGATGTGGCTAGGTAAGATCAATGTGTTCGTATATCTAATACGAACAGTCAATATCTATCATTACTTGCCTCCTTTTTTATGTATGGGAAAACAACAAATGACTCCTTTTGCTCTGGGCGGAATGGAAGGGAGTGTCAGACTCTTACTGACTAAAACCCATCTGTGTTTCTCCTAATGCCCTTAGCGTTCCAGGGCCGCGGTGACACTTTCGAACAAATTCCGCAACCCTGGCAGGCACTGGCCCTAGCGGGCTTCGTGTTTTATGCTGACATCTTGTTGTGACGCGCGTGGAACACAACGCGCCGTCGAGTATCACCTCTTCTGTTCAAGTAACTTTTCGTGAGAAACGTTGTAATGATAATGCTTCTCTCATTTCATCGATACTATTCACAGCAGTCCTAGAAGATGTCGTTAAAAATGTGGGTATAGATTGGGACCATAGCGGTATTAGCGTCAATTTTCTGCCCAACTGACTCCTTAAGATTTGCAGATGTCTTTATGGTTTTCACTGAGAACTTCGATGACCCCCAGAAAATGCTTCAAAATCTTTAAGATGCTTCTTTTAAGTTGGGTCTTAGGATGAATATGACAAAGACGAAGGTTATGGCAAACACCTTCAGCGATTCAAATCTGGAAATGAATTGTTGGAGATGATTAACCGATATGTTTATCTTGGCCATATCCTTTCAATTGGCAAAGAAAATCAACAAACGGAGATATCGAGAGGAATACACCTTGGATGGGCCGCTTTTATCAAAATGGACGATATTTTGAAGCCTGCCAAAATTCCGCAATGTCTGAATTCCCGCCTTTATAACCAGTGTGCTTTTGCCACCATGACTTACCTACTTACTTACATGACGCTCACGCAGGAGGCTGTGTACAGACTGATAGTTGCACAGAGAGCCATGGAGCGTTCCATGCTTGGCAGAGGTACATCGTCGAGATCCGAAGACGTACGAAGGTTTTCAACATCGGAAAACGAATTGTAGAACTAAAGTGGAGCTGGGCAGGACACTTGGCAAGGCGCGGTGATGATAGGTGGAGTAAGGCAGTGACTGAGTGGCGTCCGAGGACTGGAAGAAGAAGTATTGGTCGGCCGGCGGCGAGATGGGTGGATGATATTGTTGCCATCGTGGGTAGAACCTAGATGAGGCTGGCACAGGAACGTGGGGATTGGCACACGAAAAGAGAGGCCTATGCTCAACAGTGAGCGAAGTTGGACTGTGGATAATGATGATGATACACGATGTTGATGAAACTTGCTAAGGTTGTTAACACGCGATAGAGCTACATAAAGTTGTCCATGGGAAAAAAACCAACCAAAAGAGAAGTCAACCCCCGCAGAGGACACGGCGCTGCATACGGTGAAGGTCTGCCCTGCTTGGGCGGAGCACCGCCCTGTCTTCGTCGAGGCGATCAGCGACGGCGACCTCTCGCTACCGGCTCTGGTTCACTCCATTATCCAGAGCGCGGAGGCGTGGGAAGCTGTCACCTCCTTTTGCGAAACAGTAATGCTAGTAAAGGAAGGGGCGGGCCGCGTGAAGGAGAGGCAAACGTCACGCCTTAGCCGGCTAAACAGAAGACGCCCTGGGCGTCAGGAGTCGCAGGGCGATTCTCGGCCACCGTAGGCACGGGCCTGCGGACGGCGAGCGTTGGGTGGCTCGCGGCCCGATAATAACCAGCAGCCCTACCATGACGTGTTAAAGCGTGAGTCGTTCGAGCGAGAAGGACAGATGGAGCTATACACCTTATATAGCGCCACTGGTCCGGGTCGACGAAGCGTTGTGTTCCATGCGCAGCTCCAATAGATGTCAGCTAAGTAGATGGGGCCCGTTAGGGCCAGAGCCTGCTAGGGTTGCGGAATTTGTTCGAAAGAGTCACCGTGAAACTGGAACGCAAAGATCATAAGGAGAAACACAGATGGATTTTAGTCAGTAAGAGTCTGACACTCCCTTCCAGTCTACCCAGAGCGGAAGAAGTCATTTTGATGATGTCCCATCCATAAAAAAAAACCCGCAACGGATAGAGTAGAGTAGGGACTCCGTTGTGCGTAGGTGTCCTGGCTAAGTTTGCCGGCCTAGCTCCGTCCAAGTGTACAGAAGTAACCAGGGTGCTTTACAGGTTGAGTGGAGAGACTGAACCGTCCACAAAAAAATTAAAATAACGTCAGTGGAGCAATCAGACCAAATCTTTTTTTTTTTGTTATGCATAATGGTAAGTTTTGTATCAAAAGAATCACTGTTTATGACGTTTTAAAAGTACCATTAGTAACTAAAAAATATATTTTGGTGTAATTCTCATGCTTTTGATAGTTAGTACTTTTTCGGTCAACAGATGGCATTACGAGTATCTGAATTATGTAGATAATAAGTTGATTTCTTCTAGATTGCTACAATTCCTATCAGGTTTATGTGTAAAAATTATCTAAGTGGTTTTGTAACTAACTAACATGTCATTTTGTGCATTCAATTATTTTGTGCGTTCAATTACAAACAAAAACCTTTTAAAATCAATATTGCTTACCTCCCATAACATACGGCGTGATAATATGTAGCCTAAAGCCTTCCTTGGTTTACAAAGAACATTTTTGCTGAATTTCAATTCAATCTATCCAGTAGTTTTGGCGTGAAGCCGTACCATACACACATACAAAAAGACAAAAATTCTATAAAGTCACTTTTTGTCATCAATTACGTTTTTCTAACAAAAGCCACTTATTTTTTCTCGAAAATTCTCAATGTACAGTTTTTCTTTCGTAACTGTTTTATTATATGTATAGATATTATAACCAGCCGGTTAGACCCCTCCGGGGCCGGGCTAAGGCTTCCGTCTACTATTTCTACACACGTTTTTCTTCTGCTGTTCACACACTCATCCATGTCAGCACACAACGACGTAGTCAACGAGCGTCGCGGCGGGCGGCGCGGCGCGGGGACCGGGCACATCGCATTGAATCAGGGTTGACAATCTTAGTAGTTGCTGACGGGAAATAGTACTTCTATAAATACACAAAATAGGGTTGGACAGCAAAAGTACTGCGAACCCTTAAAAGAGACTGACATTTTAATTTAGTTTCATTATATTCTCTTTCTTCTATGAAACTACGTACAAGATGGCAGTATTTTGCGGTTTTTGACTACGTAGTTCTACTATATTACGTAAGATGGCGTGAAAACAGTCATGCATTTGGTTCTTCGGTGTGACCAGCCCTCGCTCAATTTCCACAAGCAGTTTCCTCATTTTCCACCTAATTCATTATTTAATAAAAACAATACAATAATTTAAAACGAAATAAAAAGTCATAAAAACAAAGACATATTGATAAATTTATTTTTGTATGCAACACTACAACATGTCAAGATAAAAGTACTCTGTGATGTCAAGTTTAAAAAACAATTGGCTGCCGGTTTGCGTATTTTCGGTGTCTTGCTTGTTTTTATCTCTTTTTCTGGATTTTAATCGTCTTAAAGTGCTTTTTCCACCTAAGTCCGTTGAATAGAGCCACTGCTCCTCCGGCCGTGTTGATTTTGTGGTTGTGTTGATTGTTAAAATCTAAGTATTGAGACAGGACTATGACTACCCCCGCTTGGTGCTAGCTTTTGTGTTTGTGACATTGAGAACTACATATAATCATGTCCAAAGACTACAATACAATACTGGCTAATCATATCTAACAAAAAGTGTTGCGTCCCCGGATGTTTAAATAGCTTAGGTAATCATAAAAGGTCGCTGGGCCAATGCTTCGTTTTTAGGGGGGCTGATACAAAGTAAGCAGTTCAGCACCTTTAGAACAAAGCCATATGGGTACAGTACGGCACCCGTAGATTTCATGTTTTGACTTTCAACTCCACTAATTACTTACTCGATTATTTCAGACACCTACCAATGCGAATTTGCATAAATTTCCCTAACCCAGCTAAGGAAAAGTAGCTATTTAATATGGGTCTATTCCATTGGTGGTGACATATTGCAACTTGAAAATGAATATATTTTCAAATACCGCCGTGTATGTCATGTACACCTCGAAGAAAAATATTGGTGCCAGAATAATCGACTCAACAAAGATACTGTACCAACAACAAACATGCCAGGTTAGTTATAATTAAATATGGAATAAACACTTAAAGAAAACAGATGTAGGATAAAAACAGCATCTGACTTTTTAAACTAATATGAAAATGTATTGGCAGACGGTGTATTTATTGGTTTGTCTTTTTTTGATGCAACCACATTGTTATACTTAGAGATCAGATACCTAGTTCCTGGGCCCGAAATTGACATCGGCTACTTGCCATGGGGCAGAAATGCTAATACAACACTATTCACAAAGTGTACCAAATAAACAAGCTGGTTATAATTCCATCTGTTGCTCTATTCCTGTAATTAAAGTTATATTTATCAACCCATTTATGAGTAAATTGTTGAGAAAATCAAATTAGTTTTGAACAAGTTTTGACTGAACCAAAGTTAAGTTACTAATTTTTCTTATGGAGTTTTATTGTTATTACAGGATTATCCGTCTTAAATTTCAACTTGGAAAGCAGAGTGTTTAGACCTCTTCAGATATCAGAAGTATCTACATCAAAAAGGTAAATTAACATTCTTTTATCAAAATACTAAATTTCCCATCATGATTCATGAGCTCTTATAAAATCATCATATCAGCCGAAAGACGTCCACTTTTGGACATAGGTCTCCCCAAATGGATAGGGGGGAGGGGGGGGCTGGTTGGTTGCCATAATCGCCACGCTTGGCAGGCAGGTTGACGATCGCAGTGTAGCTGTAGCAATGTACCTACAGAGAAAGCTGCTGCCCATTCTCTGGTTACTGGGTCCCTTAGGCGCCTCTTACGACACCAACGGGAAGTGATACGATTGTGCTATTCTTTTACGTCTGACACCAAACGGAACTATAAAATACCCAATAATTAATTGCCTCAAGTTGGGAATGGAACCTTATGCCTTAAACCCAGTGCTTGCAGTTCACACTTAACCGGTCAAGTGGCGCTAATAAAATTAATTTGTCATTCCAGAACCTGTTACTTCACATTTAGACTCTGTGGATATGCAGCCATACACCGGAAGTGCTATGGTTGATGTACAAATAAAAGAAAATCTTGGTAAGTGAAAATACAGGATGTCCCGAAACTCAACGTCAAACGGTACGGGGCGATAGGCTAAGTTATAACAGTTCAAGCGAAAACAAAAAATAATTTCGATGTTATTAGGTTGAGTGATAATAGGAATACTTTTGAACATGTGGAAAATCAATACCCTAGATCACACATTTAGGTACCATCCATGATCACAATTTTCCCAATTTTATAGTTTTAATATCCTAAAAAACTATGCTATTGATTGCACTCACAAATCCAACAGTTAATATGGGCAGTTTAGTAAAAAAAAACCGGCCAAGTGCGAGTAGGACTTGCGCACAAAGGGTTCCGTACCATTATCTATAAAAACGGCAAAAAATCACGTTTGTTGTATGGGAGCCCCCCTTAAATATTTGTTTTATTCTATTTTTTTAGTATTTGTTGTTATAGCGGCAATAGAAATACATTATCTGTGAATATTTCAACTGTCTAATACATCCAGCCTGGATACAGCCTGGTGACAGACGGACGGATGGACGGACGTACAGCGAAATCTTAGTAATAGGGTCCCGTTTTACTCTTTGGGTACGGAACCCTAATAAAGTTTTATTGAGTCATGTTTAAAAAACATTTTTTTAGATAACTGTGAGACTTCATCTTTCAAAAAAAATGTACAATACTACCTACCCTACGCAAGTTATTTAAAAAACTGGCCCATTTAATCAAGATTTCAAAATGGTCCAACACTTGCCAGTTATCTTTTCAATAACTACCTATATTATTGCTTATTTACTTGCAAAAGGACCTCATTTAAAAAAAACGAGCGGTTAGTCACTGCATCCGATACGAATCCGAGAAAATACGTTCCGAAGTAGTCATAGAACTATTTGTGTGGTAGTTTACGCACTAGATCCGACTTCCGTCATCCGATTTTTCTCCGTCATTCGTGATTCTCCAGAGTATTCAAATCGGACATATGTGTCCGCCTTCGTACATACAATCGATCGATAGTCGATAGATGCAACCAATAGCATAATTATTTAGAATTACATTTAAAAAAAAAAACTATGAAATTGAGAAAATCGTGTTCACAGTACCTAAATGTGAAATCTAGTCTAGGGTATTGATTTTCCAGTTTCAAAACTATTCCTATTATCACTTAACCAAGTAACTTGGAATTTATTTTTTATTTTTGCCTGAACTGGTATATCGCCCTATTCTATCCGATTGACGTTGAGTTTCGGGACAGCCTGTATAATCATAACACCATTTTCTAATAAGACAATCATTTTACCTACTTTTCATGAGATTCAAACCACCTAAATAATAACCAATATAATTAATTGTCATTCCAGAACCTATTACTTCACCCAGATGTGTCACAGTACACGAAGGTACTGTGACTATGCATCTGAATGCTACAATTGCTGTGGAAGATGTACAATTTAAGAAAAATCTAGATAAGTAAAGATAATTTCATCTTAAGTGTATTTTTTTCCTTACTTTTCTTATTTAGTAAACCATCTTGACACGTGATTTTATAAATTAATAAAGATCATTCCATTTTAGTCATCAAAACAAGCTAATTGTATTCCAAATAATTGTCTGTAATATAAATTTTACTTCATTACACAGCATCGCAAATCGCAAAAAGAACGAAATATCAAACTCAAAGGCGGGTGAGACATGTTGCTGTTACTAAATCTGAGCAAGCTTTATACAGAAAACTTGTGCTAGTTGGAGTAACACTAAGCAAGTACCGCAACAAGCTCAAACATCAGGCAAAAAAGATCAAGTCACTGCAAAACCTTACAACGAATCCACAGTTTTTGAAAACACTCGATGAATTACCTAGCACATCAAAAGTGTTGACTTTATTACAGTTCAGAGAGCATAAGCAAGGTAGCAAAGGCCGCCGTTTTACTTTAAAGGAAAAAAATATTTCTTTGTCCTTCCTCAAACAGAGCCCAAAAGGATACTGATTTCTTAGAAAAATATTTATCTTGCCATCCCACCAAACTCTCTTGAAGTTGCTTAATATGGCAGATACAAATCCAGGAACCAACAAAAATATGAAGCAGCAAATAAAGAAAGCTACTGAAAAAATGAAGTTTGAACATAAAATATGTTGTTCTGTTTGACGAAATGTCACTCAAACCCAATGTGACATACAATGAACGAAAGGACAAAGTGTGTGGGTTTGTGACAAATGGCCTAGAAACACAACCCGATTATGCAGATCATGCGCAGGTGTTTATTTAAAAACTATAAGCAATACCTGTTGCATACACTTTTTCACAAGCTGCTAGCAACGGTGTGTGACCAAGGCACAAATAATGTGAATTGCATAAAATATCTTTTGCAAGAGACAAGGGGTAACCTGTTGAGAAAGGGAGAAGAGCTGCGAGATAACATTTTTATGATAAATGACCAAGAAATCATACCACTATATGACCCACCGCATCTGATTAAATGCATACGAAATAATTTAATTTCAAAGAATTTAAACAAAATGGGGTCATATCATGGCCTTACACCGAGAAAACCCAGGGTACAAAGGAATCCGATTGGTGCCCAAATTGACAGATGCCCACTGTGACCCCAGCAAAATTCCCTGAATGAAGGTCAAAATTGCTACTCAAGTTTTTAGTCAAACTGTGGCATCAAATGAGCTATCTAGCAGGTAAATGTCACCAGTACCTAAGTTGTTTTTACTTTTCTATTGCTAGTTCATCATCATCTGCCTAGCCTTTTCTCAACTATATGAATGAATACCAGTATTTTACGTGGAGCGGCTGCCTGCCAGACCTCCACAACCCATTAACTGGGCAACACGGTACTTCTTGGCAAGAATGTGTCAGATTTTCTGGCTTCTGACAATCCGTAACACTGCCAAAGATCTACAAATGACAGCCGGGACTAATGGCTTAACGTGCTTTCCGAGGCACGGAGGAGTCTCGGTATATTAATATGGTCACCCATCCACAGACCAACCTCGGCATGCGTTGCTTAACCTTAACCTCTGAAATGTCATCGGTACATACGGGTGTGCACTAAAACAACAAACTAATTGCGACTGACATACTAGGACTTAAAGATTGGCCCGTTCGGGTGTTATAATTTAGCCACAAGCTCCTCCTCCTTTTTAGTGCTAGTTCTTTTCTTATTATAAGTTTTGCATTACACAGATTAGACATAAAACATTATTTAACAAACTATATTTTTTCACAGATACGGGAAGAGAAGCCAAAGACACTGCAGACATCCTGCTATTCTTCGACAAGCTTTTCGATTCCCTAAACGGAAGCTTTGGCAAAAGGAAAAATCATGGCAAACCTTTTCTAGGACCTGCAACGCCTACTTCTATCCATCACAAAACTTAGAAGGAGTGTAAAGTTCGTATGAAAGATATGAAATTTATAAATCTCAAAACATCAAACTATGAATGTGTTCCCAATTTGAACAATTGGGTATGGACACTAGAAGGCATAGAATTATTATTAAAAAAAATTGCAAACAACAGTTTGGTGTAACATCAGTTTGGTTGCATCTAAATCAAGACCCGATTGAAAACTTTTTTGGGTCCATAAGGAGCCACGGATGCCGCAACGTAAACCCTACACCAGAAAGATTTGAAGCAGCATTTGCGACATTACTGGTAAACAGCCTGTCTAGTGTCCACGCCCCTGGAGCTAACTGTGAAACAGACAATTGTGAAACTTTACATGAAGTACTCATCACAGGCGGGGGCAGCAAAGAGCAAACAAATTGTGAACTTGGAAATATTCCCGATATAACTTTCACTCCCCTTGAAGAAAAAAATGACCCACGTGTAATCGGGGGCCTACAGTAAGTACGTAAGTGAATATTTTATAAAAAGCGCCAAGAAAAAGGTCTTCAAGGGGTGTGTTGAATGTACAACAGATTAAATATCAAACAGTGAACACGAATATTTAAGATTTCGGGAATACGCAAATAAAAAATGGCTTTGCTGTCCCAGTGATTCCCTTTTAAACTGCATCTCAAATATACAGGATATAAATTATACTATAGTAAAAGAAAATTTAGCAAAACAAAATTTAAGGGAATTAATAACAATTATGATTTTTTTAGCTGTAGACTTCTCATTTATAAAATGCTCAAAACATAAAGAAAAATTAGTAGATTTTCTAATAAAAATATCCTGCAGATTTTTTATTTACAACTAAAGATATTGTAGTAAAGATATAACATATTATTAAATAAAAGGGAATGTGATGATGATACGGATTTGCTAAAAACTTAATAAGAAGTGTTTGCTATAAAACTATAAAACTTAATAAAAATTGTTTGTATAAAAAGCTATAAAACTTAATAAGAAGTGTTTGAAAAGAAAGAAATAAAGCATAAAATCGAAGTAACATTGTTTTAATGTTTAGTAATGTGAATTATATTACTTTTCGCTTTTCAACATAGATGCAAGTGAATTTGTAATTCACATTTACCCAAAAAATATCAAAAATAAGTAGTAGGCAAAAAGAACTAAGTATACGGGTAGTAGTAGGCGAGGTACGTATGTGTGCTAGCTACACACATACGCACGTATAAACGTATTAATGTTGGCATTAGTTCCAAAACCAGAGTCCAGATGGCGACACTTGACGTTTCTCACTTTGGTTGCAGAGTTGGACCTCTATTCCATATATATAAAAGTACTCTGTGCATTGAATCGTCTGACACGACCGCGCTCGGACATGTCCGAGCGCGAAGTAAGTATAGTGTTAGAAAATACATAGTTATTTTTATTTAGACTTATTTCGAATTATATTAAAAGTAGGTCAAATGATCTGTTCAATATTTTCTTTACATCGACAATCCTATTATAAAGAAATGGAACTCGTTTAATTATTGTTAATTCATTATACTATTTATCATGTTATCTTTTAATTATTTCAGTAAGTTCTATTGTATTTAGTTCCTTTAAGACATTTAATGAAAAGTGATGTCGGCCATCTTGATTCAATTCTTTGCTGGTAACGGACGCGCAACGGTGAAGTTTTTTAGTGTTAGAACTGTGCTCTTTGGTCAAGAATAAATGTTCAGTTGTAGTAAAAGTTGGTTTTAATTATCAAATTCAGAAGTGGTGGATGGAATTTACCTGCGGTTACTCGTGGTAATGTATAATTAACAGGCAGTATTTGGTAAGTGATTTTTGTTATTTACAATGTAGGTTACACTGTGGATAAATGTTTTCTATAACCGGTATAGATACATTCTAAGCTGGTGTAACCCATAGTTTTATTTAAAAATGCTGTAAATCTGTGTTAAAATATCATATTAAACACGCATGCATGCATTTAAATCAAGAAAATATTATACGTAGGTATTGTTGTCATACAGCGGTAGACGAATTTATTACTTATGTTCTTAACGTACGCTGGTTTACGAAGTTGGTATGAAGATGTAGCGTTTAGTGCTCCTACTGGACACTAAATGTTGCCTGTGTTTAACAATTAGATCTTAATCATTACTTTAGAGATGTCAACAAAGGTATGTGTTCTTTTTCAGATATTGTTGTGATTGTTTCTTTTCCATTTTCTCGATTCGTTTTGAATTGCAGGTAGATATTTCCAATCTATAGGTATATATATATATGTATTAAAGATATATAAGTAATTATCAGGATTATTAGTATTATATTGGCTTAATTTTCAATCCAATTACATGTATATATATTCGTTATTTATTTGAGCATATTATGGAAGATCGTGGTTACACGCCAGAGGGCCCTGTGCCCTGTAGGAAACAAACTACGATTAGGAACCAGACTAGATCAACGCGAATGAGTCGTAAAAGACACCGTAGTTCCACCAGTGATAGTTCCTCTTCGCGTTCGAGCCATTCGTCTCGTTACTTTAAAAATCGCAAACGTCACCGCCGCCGCCGGTCCGTGAGACATCGTCGTGGTCGGTCTTACTCACGACAAAGTCAGTACAGTCGCAGATCCCGTATAGATTCTCCCCCGCCAAGACGTCGTCGTTCGCGTTCTGATCTACGACGTCGGCATAATCGAGATAGATCCAAAAGTCGTGTTTCGGGCGAGTCTTCAGACAAGCGATTAGAAACACATTCTCGATCTAGTCGCACAGAAAAAAGCTCAGAAAACATCCTTAATCAACTAATAAGTGCATTACAAGGTGGAACTAATGTTCGTAGCAATAGTTCTACTCATGTGCAAGGCTCGCAGAATGTTATTACCGAGTTTGACCCAACGTCAAAAAGCCAAACTATAAACGATTGGCTCGCTAAAATTAACGAATCCGCTGAAATTTATGGATGGACAGAACAGCAGACCATCTTTTATGCCTTACCAAAACTATCCGGGTTAGCGAAAAAGTGATATGATGGTCTTACTACTGTTAAGTTCACTTGGCATTCCAAGTGAACTTAACAGTAGTTTACGATAGTTTTTGTTGCCATTCATTAATGGCAACAAAAACTATCAACAACATTTCCAAGTGATCAGAACTACGCCGACCTTTTAGTTGAGATGCTAAATCGGAAAAGTCGGCGTAACGAAACATTGGTAGAATATTTTTATGACAAAATTATGTTGATAAATCGATGTCAACTAAGAGGTCGGCAGGCAGTGGACTGTTTAAGCCATGGGGTTTATGACAATAATATTAGGATAAATATTCAAGGGGCTCAATTTAATGAGCCTGACCAAGTGTTGAATTATTTTCGCAATATTTCACATAACTTTAGAGAGCGCAATTACATTGATAATCCACGAAAAATTCCTGAGACCCAAGAAAATAAATCTAAAGGTTCTAATGATCTCTCAACGAATAGAAGAATACCTCAAACCAATTACATTTGATGACTTAAACGTTGATGCAGATTTAGACATGGGGGCTACAGATAAATTGATAGAAATTTTAAATAATTATCGGGATTGCTTCGCGTTCTCAACCATTGAACTAGGAAAAACGTCTGTGGCAGAAATGAAAATTACCGTACATGACACTTCTCCTGTGACTTACCGACCTTATAGATTGTCTCTAGCAGAACGAGAGAAGGTTGGACAAATTATAAATGAACTTCTGGTTAGTGACATCATTCGGGAATCTAACTCGGAATATGCCAGCCCGATAAAATTAGTACCCAAAAAAAATGGCGAACTACGTCTGTGCGTCGATTACCGGGCACTTAACCGGAAGACGGTTAAGGACAAATACCCTATGCCATTAATCGACGACCAGATAGATCAACTTCAGGGACAAAAATATTTTAGCACACTAGATCTGACGCAAGGCTACCACCAAATTCCAATGTCAGAAGATTCCAAACATTATACGGCGTTTGTTACTCCAGACGGCCACTACGAATATAATCGTATGCCGTTTGGTCTAACAAACGCCCCAGCAGTGTTTCAAAGGATGGTCCATTCGTTGCTATGCAAACACAAAATACCAGGCGTTCTTGCGTATATGGATGATATAGTTATAGGGTCAAGATCGATTGACGAAGGAATCAACAAATTAAAACAACTCCTTGATATGCTACGGGAGGCTAATTTATCGCTTAATTTACGGAAATGTAATTTTTTTCGAAAAACAATCGAATATTTAGGGTTTGAGATATCGTCAGATGGAATTAGGCCTGGTTCACGTAAAACAAATGCAATGTTGGATTTTCCGCCGCCTCAAAATCCACATGAAATCCGCCAGTTCATAGGTCTGGCTAGTTTTTTTCGAAAGTTTATTCGTAATTTTGCGACTATAGCTAGACCTCTTGCAAATTTAACGAGAGCTAACACACCTTGGAGATGGGCTGAGGAACAAGTTAATGCATTTGCGCAAATTAAAGAATCCCTGACTTCAAGACCGGTTCTTAGTATATATAATCCTAATCACCTCACGGAGCTGCATACCGATGCCAGCCAACTGGGTATAGGCGGGGTTTTGTTACAAAGGGAAAATGAAAACTCTCCTCTTCAGGCTGTCGCCTACTACAGTAGACAGACCTCTCCCGAAGAGCAGCATCTCCACTCATATGAGTTGGAGACGCTTGCTGTTGTGATGTCCCTTAACCGTTTCCGTGTTTACCTGCTCGGTATCCAGTTCAAAGTGGTGACGGATTGAAATGCGCTAAGGACTACCTTAACGAAACGCGATCTTATACCGCGAATAGCCAGATGGTGGCTCCTTGTCCAAGACTTTGATTTCACGGTTGAATATAGACCCGGAGCTCAACTTCAACACGTGGACGCTTTAAGTCGCAATCCCTTACCATGCATTGAAAATGACAAAATGGAGATTAATGTGTTTAACATTAATTCAGATGCTCAAACTTTGTTATCAGTACAATTATCTGATCCCAAATTAAAACTTATCAAATGTATCTTGGATAAGAATTGTTTAGAGGCAAAAGATATACTAAATAATTATTCTCTTAAAGATGGCAAAATATACAGAAAGGTTGGGGATGGTTTTAAATGGGCAGTACCACGTGACGCCCGATGGAAGGTTTGCCTTCTTTGCCATGATGAAAGTGGTCACTTTTCTTTCGAAAAGACCTTAGATAAAATGCGGCGAGACTACTGGTTCCCAGGCATGGCACGGTTTGTGAGGAAATATGTGCGGGCATGTATCCAATGTGCCTACGCTAAAGAGCCTTCCGGTAGGAAACAGGGGATGTTACATCCGATACCGAAACCTACCACGCCTTTCGAATGTATCCATATCGATCATTTAGGTCCATTTGTACGCAGCAAGAGCGGAAATACTTATGTATTAGGAATAGTTGATGCGTTCACAAAATTTATAATACTACGGGCTGTCAGGAATACTAAAAGTAAAACGTCGATACAGGTTTTGAGAGAATTTATAGGTTTATTTGGTTGTCCAAAAGTCATAGTTTCCGACAGGGGAACTAGTTTTACCTCGGATGAATTTAAGCGTTTTATTGACTCAAATCAAATAAAGCATGTCAAAAATTCGGTTGCCACTCCTCGGGCAAACGGACAAATTGAGCGGTATAACCGTTCGATTCTAAGCTCTCTAACTGCTCTAAATTTTGACCAAGACGATCGTAATTGGGATACGGAACTTAATAAAGTACAATGGAGTTTAAATAACACATTAAACAAGGGCATTGGTAAAACACCAGCTGAGGTCGTATTTGGTAAGCGTACTGTTAACATTGCTGAGAGTCATTTGCATGAAGTTTCAACTGATTTGGATGTAAATAAAGATATAAATGAGACCCGCAATGAAGTATCATCCCATATTAGAAAGGAACAGGAGTCGATGAAAGCTCGGTTTGACAAGAAGCGATGCACTGCACATGTATATAAGGTAGGAGATCTAGTAATGGTTTTGAAAAGCGTTCGTAATGTCGGTAATAGTAACAAACTCATCCCTCCTTATAGCGGTCCGTATAGAGTGTCTGCTGTATTGGGTAATGACCGTTATGAAGTTTCTAGTGTTGACGGATCTTCAAGTAGGAAACATAAGAATGTTTACTCAGCTGACAAAATTAAGCCTTGGATACGATTAGGGCCTATTGGTAGTTCCGATGACGAAGGTGAGGATGTTGATGATGAATCGGCTGCTGAATGATGACATTTCATAATTGAGATAGTTTACTTACCTTTGCTATTTTGATTTTATGTTCTATACTTACGCATTCGTTATATACGTTATTATATCAAATATCTGTATTTATAACAGTACTTGTTAGTAAATAGGAATCTAACTGTAACTTATAAATGGACCGAGATTGAAAACTACAATCACACATCCCTGTGGACTGATGAGCGGGGCAATCACTGTTGCCCTACCTTTCTACACGTTAAGATTGCCCACAAGGCCGATACACCCTGTGTGTGTACGCGGTAATATGGATTACTATGAGGCGGGTACACCCTGTGTGTGTACACCGTGATATATACATCAGCTACAAGGCCGATACACCCTGCGTGTGTACGTGGTAATGTTGATCATTATGAGGCAGGTACACCCTGTGTGTGTACACCACAATATATAAGTATATAAGAGTATCAGAAATGTCTTCAGGATCAGCCATAGCGTTGGCGCGGGTATTTTATGGGCGTAGTTTTAATCAAAGTCTTGTAAGATGTCACACAATCAATTTCTTATAATTGGTCCTCCAAATAATTATAACATTAACATCTCAGTAGAATTACGAGTAACAATGAGTCAAACTAATCACGAAACATTAAACGATTACACCGAATATTAGCGATTCGTCGTATTCATGGTGAACCGTCGCCGTTGCCAGACGAGAATCCCCCCGTCTCAACATGGCCGCTCCACCAACCAATCGACGCTCCGCTAGACCGACCGTTGTCAGTCTTGTTCGGTAGTAATTCGATAGACGGCGCTAGTCAATACGCCATCAACCAATCAACGCTCTGCTGAACCAACCGCTGTCAGTCTTGTTCGAAAGTAATTTCATAGATGGCGCTAGTCGATGCGCCGTCACGGCCGGACTGACCTGCGACCGTCCTCGGGTGCTTCTTGAAGTAATCCTGCAATCAAGGTTTGCAAGCATCAGCTACTTTATAAATTCCATAATCCGCTCGTCCAACCTGACAGGCTGTTTAACAAGATCCAGTATTAGGATCAGTAAATCAGTCTAAAATTAAAGTAAGAAAACATTGCTTTTGCTTGGTCAGCATAGGTGTGTCCTTTCAACCAACCACACAGGTATGGCCCGGTACGACACCTTTTACCAACTTCCGTGATACTCATTGAATTCTCAAAGAGGCAAGTGTGTCCTTTCAACCAACTACACAAGTATGGCCCGGTACGACACTCACAGGTGTGTCCTTTCAACCAACCACACAGGTATGGCCCGGTACGACACCTTCATGGAAAACTCAAAGAGGCAAGTGTGTCCTTTCAACCAACTACACAAGTATGGCCCGGTACGACACTCACAGGTGTGTCCTTTCAACCAACCACACAGGTATGGCCCGGTACGACACCTTCATGGAAAACTCAAAGAGGCAAGTGTGTCCTTTCAACCAACTACACAAGTATGGCCCGGTACGACACTCTACCAATCAAGTCAATAATATAACAGAAGCCTCGACCGAACGAGTGTGTCCATTCAATCAACCACACAGGTATGACCCGGTACGACACTGTCCTTTTGTCCAGCTTTGCTTTTAATTCACATCTTATGGGTTATCATTATCAATCAGTATACAACAAAATAGAATCAATAAGATGAGACTTACCAACAGTCACAGATCATCTTGCTCAGCGTGAGTTATAACTTCGTGCTCAATAATTTCATGGGCTGAGGTGACACTGAGAGAATCTAAATCTAAATTTGCTGTAGCGGTTTTAAAATCAACCTTAATAATATCTGATTCTACTGTCAATGTATCAACCTAGCAAGAAAACCTGAATTGAGTTCTATGACTCCTGGCGCCGTCTCGGCCTCCTCATAATTTACTAAACTAGTAGCTATCTCTAGCAATCTTTTGTGTCCTTGTGGTATTAGAATTGAGTTTTCTATAATCAATACCACAGAACAGAATAAGACGAAGTAAATGAGATTCACTGCAAATCTGAATCATGGAGGTTATTTCATCACCTCTATAACACAAGCGCGCACAGTACCCTTGTACTTAGCACTATTTAATATCCACTATCAAATAAGAAACGAGACTGGCTCACCAGATGGCGTCCTCAAGGTGCCTCTCGACAGGCGCTGCTCGCAGAGGTTGACCTCCTTTGTTGCAGCTCTATCACCATTGTTCTTGTCAGGAAAACTGTGGCTAGATGACCGGGTTTGCCACAGGTGTAGCAGTATACAACCTTAGTTTTCTCCAGCGTGTGTGTTGTAGTTGTCGTTGTAGTAGCGGAGCTATCACTTTTTCTTGGTGCTAAGGGGCATCACGTCACTGTCTGCATTCGGAAATTTGATGTCCAAGAATTCCACACCGATGACATCTGCCGGTAAATCTTAAATCCGTCATACGGGCTTGTTTAGCTTCAGGGTCTGGAATTTCGCTCGCCTTTCTTTTCTTGTCTTCTTTTAACTTGTATTCTAAATATCTGAGCACTACCCGGGTAGTGATGACATGTGCACATAACCCTTGACGAACCAGATTGTCCTTTTGACGTAGCACTGATACCAAAAATCCCGTTATTGTTTCTTCGGCCATTTCAGTCTTCAATCATATTCCACAATGGCACAGCAGACTCAGATGCCGTTTCTTTTATTCCGATTTGGAAACGCAAGATTTCATCGAAATGATCTTGAAGTAGATTTGGCTTAGAGAATCTTGCCAACAAAGTTTGCTTAACCACATTCCATTTCAATTATTTTAAGTTAAATCTCGTACGACATTTAGCACCACGGCCCTTGAGTGCTCTGGTAAGTGCTAGTAATAAATCCCCACCATCGAGTGTTTTTTTTTTTTATAAGCAACGAGATCGGTAACTTCACGCCAGCCTTCTATATCCGTGTCCGAATCATCTGGGTTAAACTCTACAAGATACTGGGTTCATTTTTGTACTCACGTTTGAACTTTGTGACATACCCAACACTCGTGTCAGTAGAGTTTCCATGCTATTTAATAATTGTATACCACTGTATTCACCCGACATCTCTTCTCGTTGCCCGTTCTATCCCACTTCTGATATAAGAGTATCAGAAATGTCTTCAGGATCAGCCATAGCGTTGGCGCGGGTATTTTATGGGCGTAGTTTTAATCAAAGTCTTGTAAGATGTCACACAATCAATTTCTTATAATTGGTCCTCCAAATAATTATAACATTAACATCTCAGTAGAATTACGAGTAACAATGAGTCAAACTAATCACGAAACATTAAACGATTACACCGAATATTAGCGATTCGTCGTATTCATGGTGAACCGTCGCCGTTGCCAGACGAGAATCCCCCCGTCTCAACATGGCCGCTCCACCAACCAATCGACGCTCCGCTAGACCGACCGTTGTCAGTCTTGTTCGGTAGTAATTCGATAGACGGCGCTAGTCAATACGCCATCAACCAATCAACGCTCTGCTGAACCAACCGCTGTCAGTCTTGTTCGAAAGTAATTTCATAGATGGCGCTAGTCGATGCGCCGTCAAGTAAGTAAGTAAGTAAATAGTTTATTTTCTCGCCACAATACAAATATTTTACACATTGTACATCAATATAATTATTATGGATATTGTGGGAGACTGGTGCCTAAGCTAGGCTTATTGCCTGTGTTTCAGGACACCAGGCCTCCTCCTTAATGGGTTACAGTTTGTGCACAGGATTTCACATAAGGTTGTGGTCAGAGATTTTACTAAATACACAAAAGAAAGAAAAAATTAAAATCAAATCAAATGACATAGAAAGTATGAAAAAAAAAAAAAAAACTTGACAATTAGCTATGGTTATGTGTGTGAGTGTGAGTGTGCGTGTTTGTTTTAAGTACCATGCGAGGACATGCACCTGAATACACAAGGCACATCCGAGGACATTTTCAATCCGAGGACCTTTTCGTACGTCCTCGGATTGACCCGACCAATTCATCGTATACTCCATTCGATTTTGAGCCTTTCTATATACTTAATAAGGGAAACTTGATGTCGACCTCGATGGACCTCGGTTTGATCGCGGAAATTCATGTTCACATTCCGAACGTGTGTGAGCTCTCATAAATTTTTAACACACTATATTTACACTTCAGTCATATTTTAAGTACCTTGCGGGGACTTATGTGTTATTCTTCACACATATGTCCTCGGATGGAAGTTTTTCCACGCAGTGTGTTTAAAAGTCCTCATATTGATAGCTTTTCCGAACATGTGTATTCAGGTCCCCATTTGGATAGATTTCCATGTGTATTGGACTTTTAATTGTTTCAAAATTGTCTGATTTTATAAAATCACTTATTTCTCGAGTGATCAAAATAAAATCAATCTACAGAGGCCTTAAACTACGTAACAATGAAATTGGGTAATTTTTCCATTGTAACAGAACTCTCGTCCTATGATGGTGAAATTGGGGATGACCATTTGCAAGGAATTACGTCATATTTACAGTACGAGACAAAAAGCTTTTGAAACTCTAGAACCATACCCATTTTTCTTTGGATTTTTTTTGGCGTCTCCTTCATCGGCTGGGACGTGAGGATTGCCTCTTCCTCACCCATCTCGCCTCCTCCTTCGCTTGCATTTCTGTTTTGCAGAAGGAGGTGACTGTTTCCTATGGCCCTCTCACTCCGGACGATGGATTGGACCAGGGCCGAACGCGAGAGGTCACCACCGCCGATCGCCGCTACAAGAACAGACCTCCATCGCAAGCATTACCGTGTCCTCGACGACACGATTGTGGTGGGCCCAGCGCTGGGTTGCGAGCTTGCTCCACCGTTCTGTTATTTTAATTAAGTGTATACGTTAATTTTTTTTATTGTTAAATCTATAGAACTCCCTTTAGCATTTTAGGTTGTAAATTGAAGCAAAGATAACACTGAAAACAAGCAAAACTTTTTTTAACTGCCCCCAACCTGGCTGTACAGCTGTAATCAATAACAATCACTGTTGCAACACTACTACATTTATTCAACCATCATCCTTATGGCTGGCCAGAAACAACAGGGCTCGGTCCTAGAGCTACCGCTGTGGAATATTGAACTGGATATGACTGGGCGTTGCACTTCTTGACGGTGTCGATGAGATATGTTACGCTGATGATACCCTGGTGACGGCCCGGGGGCAATGACATTGTCAAGCGATAATACTGGTCATGGCAGGGGTTATGTAGGTCGTCGGAAGAATCCGGCGTTTAGGTCTCGAAGAGTGGCTTTGCATAAGTCCGAAACCCTCTGTTTCCCCATGGAAACCTAGGAACAAGCCACCTCAGGATTCACATATAGTGGTCGGTGGCGTTCGCATCAGTATCGAGCTGATGACGAAGTACCTTGGACACGTCTTCGATAGCCAATGTGACTTTGAGCCGCACATTCAGCGGCTGGTTCCCAGGTTGATGTGCATTTAGCAGGGCCGAACGTTTCCTGCAGGAGACTATGTGGGGATCGTGCGGTCCATTGCCCGCCCACTGCCATTTATGGGGCGCCTGTGTGGGCGGTAAAGCTAATAGCCCAAAACGCTGTGGCACTGCGAAGACCGCAGAAAGCGATGGTTATTAGGTTCATGAGTGACTGGATAAGCGACATGGCGCCCTTCAGTTTCCAGCTGACTCAGGTGCTTACTGGATACGGATGCTTTCGGAAGTACCTGCGTCGCATGTGTCGGAAGCGGATGCTCGTATGTCACCAATGCGAGGAATGTCCCGAGGGCACTGTGCAGCATACGCTGGAAGAACGTTCAGCGAGGACGCTGGGGGTGGTCTGGTGGTCTATCGCTTCCGTCTTCGTGGAATGCCGTCAAAGATACATTCAAAGGAGACGTCGGAGAGGGAAAGAGAGCATACCTCTCACTCCACCTGTACCAGAAAGGCAGCCGTGCGTCGACGGGAGCTCAACGATCTCCGGGCAGCATGAGGAAAGTGGCGTTGAACTTTGGGCGGAGACGTTGCCTGAAGAGCCATTGAGCAATATGTTACGTGAATGCCTTTTATGGGAGTATATACCATACCGAGACTCCTCCATGCCTCGGAAAGCACGTTAAGCCGTTGGTCCCGGCTGTCATTTGTAGATCTTTGGCAGTCGTTACGGATTGTCAGAGGCCAGAAAATCTGACACCAGTGTTACCAACAAGTACCGTGTTACTCAGTTAATGGGTTGTGGAGGTCTGGTAGGCAGCCGCTCCAAAAAAACTGGTATTCAGCTGAATCCGGTTGGAATGGGAGCCGACCCCAATATAGTTGGGAAAAGGCAAGGCAGATGATGATGCCTTTTATGGGAGTATGTGCTGCTGCGGTCGTTAAATCTGCCACATTAGGTGATGGTGTGCGACGATGATAGTCTGGGGTGCGCTTGAACAATATTGTCTTTCGAGCTCCAGAATTATGGTAGCAGTAGTTCTCCTCTCTCTCGTTTGAGCAGCAGCTACATAACATCACTATGACTATGTATTGCTATGAAATATTAACAAAAAGCTCACAGAGTTTCAAGACGCTACAAGTAACCGTTGAAGAGCTGTCTCACATGGAGACAATTCAGCAGCAGCTACATAACATCACCATAACAGATGTATTACTATGAAATGTAATATCAACAAATAGCACACAAAGTTTCAAGACGTTACCTACTAGTAACCGTTGAGGAGACAATTCCAGCGAAAGCTTCATAAAATCACCATGATTATAATATTGTTATATCACACTTACATTTTGAACGTTTGTCAGATAAAATCAAGTAAGGTCCTCTGATGGTACTTAAATCAAGAAATTGACGTGTGTGAATAGAATTGCCTGCATGAAGATGATTCAAATATTATTATGGTAAAATTATAAGTGTGTTAAAAATTTTTATTGGAAAATTTCAAAAGGTCCTCGCTTTGTACACCGTCTACTCGGAAAAACGTCCTCGTACTGATCATGAAAAGTCTAGTACTGCGTCCTCACATTGTACAAGAAATGAGAAAAAGTGTGTTAAATTAGGTCCTCGCATTGGTGTCCCTGGTCAGATGGTTAAGGTCCTCGTTTGGCTCACACACAGGTCCTCGGATGGTACTTCCCAGGCGGGTTTTCGAATGTATTTAAGTCCTCGCACTGTTCATAAGATGTCATACCAAAAAAAGATTGAGATAGCGCTATACGAATAGGCTCATCAACGTAAATATTGTTTTCTCTTTCTTTCTGTCTTGTTAACAAAGTCGTAAGTCGTCGTTAACATGGTTTTCTAGAAGGACCTCGGATGGTGACTTACAGCTATAGTCCTCGTATGGATGTCTGTACAAGTAATGGTGTGATTGTAAGTGTACGTGAAAAAGTGTGTGTAAGTGGTTGAGAGGGATACAGAGGCCTACAAAAGACTGGCAACACTGGCACTGTTTACATTGCTCAACTATTTAAATTTCGTAATTTATTTTAAATATTTGTCATAATGCTATAAATAGCAAATAAATCGTGACTAACAAGTACAATAATCAAGTGATAGTATTGGTGACAACTAGTGACAAGTGATTCAGAACATAAAAAACATTTTTTTGTGAACTTAGCAATTGACGTGAGTAGCGCTCTAAAAACAATATATTCAATTTTAATAACATTATAGTGACATTGACGCAAAACATTGACAGTGAATAATGTGGTTAAAGTTCTATTTATGTAATGGGGTTGGCCAGTGAAAACTTTAGGTAGATGGCGCTAGCATAGCTTTCACCTGTCAAGTTTGTGTTGTGTTTTGGCTTTACTTGTTGAGTGAGTTTTTTTATAATATTGAAAGAACTGTTGTGAACGAAACATGTACTCGACATGGCGGATAAGTGGGTTGAAAGCTGAATTGAAGAAACGAGGTGCATCTTTACGAGGAAGGAAAGCAGACCTAGTCGACAGGTATAACCTTATAACCAGAAAGCACAAATTTTCCCTTCTAAATACATGATTTTGAAAGGGTGATTGCTAGCTTGGTTCTCGTTTACCTATTGTACTTTGATACAAAACGTTTTATCGAAAATATAAGCTTTCGAGTTAGTGCTTTTTAAGTTTTTTCTATCAAGAATGAACTCTTGTTTTGTTTACAGATTAGAGCTGTATGACCGGAATGTTTACTTTGGAAACACAGGAACTCAAAGGCACGATGATCCTCCTCACTCTAGCATGTATCGGGACATTATCAGCAATACTAATTAAAAAACATATTAATTATAAATAGGCTGTAGGTAGGTTACGATACCTGTAATAAGATTTTCAGATTTTTTTGTTCTTGTTTTCTTTAGTGTAATCTTTGTTATTTTATTAGGGTGTGACAATAAATCTAATAAACATAACTATTTGAATTTCTTTTTATTATTTACAATCCTTACTCTAAAATTACACAACAGTAATCATATAAAAAATATTTCGGATGCCACATAAAATGAGACTAAAGGTGTCAAAGGTGTGCAAAATTTTATAAGTTTTTGTTAAGCCTATTAATCTTTCTATGTGTACTCTTTGACTTACAAGTTTCTGATCACGCGCGCTTTAATACAAAACCTGGCAAATGTGATCTGCCTTTCAAGAAATCAGGTATATTAATTGACACATTTTGCTCTGCAAACAAGTCCTGGACATTAAATTAAATCCTCTATCAGCCATGACACCATCACAATATCGCCTTCATCTCACAAAGTAATCAATGAGCTGCGTTCAATCATCGTCTTGGGTAGAAATATATACATTGTCGGGAAGAGTCAAATCTTCTAAACTGGTAGTTTGCACAGCTGATGTGTCTATCTCTTCAAAAAGTGCTTTTCTAATATTTCGGTTTGATAACTGCTCTTCTCGAGCTTGAGCTTCTTGAGAAAGAGTTTTAGTAGTCCAGGGAAACAATGTTGGGACTGCTGATTTTTTCAGGTAACGGTGCTTGTTTTCAATGCCTTGAAACAACCAAAAAGGATAAAGAACACATTTTTATTACGATGCCGAATATTTTTAGAATACAATTAATGTGACGTACCTGTATAAAAACTAGTTTTATGGTAATCTGTTTCCAAAAATGTTTACGACATAACCTCGAATTTTATCCGGCTTGAAGTTTTGTCTCCTTATGGCTTTTAGCCACTTTTTTGTCACTGCTGAATCTTTAGGAAACTGATGCGCACCTATTTCCTTACAAAAGGGTTCTTCACAGATCTTCGGAATTGTGAAAATAATTAGTTATTCAAAATGTTCATAGAAAATTCTTATATTTTGGTTAAAGCTATGCTAGCGCCACTTTGACAGTTGCCAACCCCATTTCGAGTGAATTTATCAAAAAAGAAAAACCGTTTTTATAAAGACATTTAAAACTTGAACTTTGTACCAGACTCCTAGCTCCAAGTGGGGAATAGAAGCACTAAAATATACTACTACTACCGCCATTACAGAGCCAAGTGGTGAATAGTCGAACTAAAAGCAGTGTTACCATCCCTAACATAGACAATTTTGGCACGAACCAAAACAATTAACTAGGCAACTACCGCCATTCTGTACCCTAGTGGCGAATAGAGAAACTAAAAACAGTGTGACCATAGACAAAATAAACAAAAAACAGTGCGACTAAGATCATCCATATAATAAACAAAGGGTGGTGAGTAGCGGAACTAAAATAGGGTTGCCAAAGAAAATATATATTATATATTAATTGATGGATCAAGACAATCACGTTACGTTACGAAGACATCAAACTGCGACTAGATCGAGATCTATGGAGTCTCTAAATCATAGTCTTAATACAAGTTTAATGTCGTGTGATGAATTATTGGGCAGAAGCCTGGACCTCTCAACAAATATGTCTTCTACATTTATGTCGGAGCTAAAGAATGAAATTAGAGAATTAAAAGTCCGTTTAGAAAGCACACAGCATGAAATGGAGAATATTATATTAGAGAACATAGACCTAAAAAAACAAATAACTACAGTAAATCAGGAGCTGAATGTTCTGAGACAATTGTGTAGAAGTCCATTATCTACTTTTAGACATAACACGTCTTCAAGCACCAAAAAGAGTGTGAGACGTAGACTCACGAATAGTTATCATGTATCACCTCTAAAACTAAACGGGGAAAATACGAATCCATCAACAAAAGCGGAAAAAGAAATAACTTTGCAACCGGAAGTTATCGTAAGCACCGATCAACCCACAACAAATATAGAAATCCAGCATCCAACTTCAATTACAAATGAAACAGACTTCATACAAAGGGAGAACCAGCGAGGAAATTATCTATTACAAGAAAAGCAAAGAAAAAGGAAACTTTGTGTCCTTAGTAACTGTAACTACTATCGGCCGGTGGAAATTATAGAAGATACGTTCTGTGAACAGTTTGAGTATTGCCATTATGTGTCAGTTAATTGTGGAATTAAGGAAATACTCATAAATATTACGAACAAGGTTCAAGATTTTAAAATGGACGACTATTGTTTAGTAATGATTGGCGAAAAGGACTTTAAAGAAAATGTAGACTCCATCGAACTTGTTAAACTAATTAGAGAATCTTTGGAACAAACAACTCATACAAATGTGATTGTTTGCTCTCCGACATACGTAAGGGGAGCTCTTATTCATAATTATCGAGTAGAATTGTTTAATAACTTACTTTATATGGACATACAAAACTATAATTATGCATATTTCTTTGATACGAATCGTGACCTCTCCTTGGAAATGTTCTCATCTAGAACAGGCAAACTTAATAGACAAGGTATAAAATGTATATTTGGAAGTATTGTTAGTCGCATACTTGTTGACATCAAAAATTATCCATTGAATTATGACCATGAAAATTCACCAATATCACTGATGAGTAAAGCTCATGTACAAAATAAGTTTTTTCGCCCAACCCTTTAAAAACAACGCCAGTAATGATAAACAACAACTTACATTGTTACATCAAAACATAGCTGGAATACTTAATAAATTAGATTTCTTTGAAGTTACAATATCTGAATTGACGAAAGAGATGGGTGTTATAGACTTTATATGTCTTAGCGAAACATTTATACAATCCGGTCATGAATGTAATCTTAGACTGACAAACTATAAGTTAGCTGCGAATTACTCAAGATCCAATAAAAAACGGGGCGGCACGTGCATATTGGTGAAAGAAAATTTAGTTTTTAGCCCTTTACAATTAACAAATGAAATGTCTAGCGATTACTCTTTCGAATGCTGTGGCATAGAAGTTCCCAGTTACAACTTAATACTGGTATGTGTTTATAGAATCCCGGACTCCGATCCAGGTATATTCTTTAAAAAAATGGAAGTTTTGTTACACAAATTAACTCATAAAAGTAGGAATAGTATCATAATATGCGGAGACTGGAATATTGATATGCTAAAAGACACTACACAAACAAGAGAATTAATATCCATTTTAAATAATTTCAACTTATTGACACATATTAAAATGCCCACTAGGAAAAAAAGCTGCATAGATCAAATAGCCAGTAATATGTCGACCCCAGACACAAAAAGCAGTATACATAACCTAGCCCTCTCAGATCATGATACAGGGCAGTCATTAACGTTCTCTCTTCCGATAGCTAATAATAAGCCGAAGATTTCAAACTTCTTTTATGAAGTCAAAAGAGATTACAATAAAAACAACATTAATAAATTTCTTGATTGTATATCGGCTTTAAGTTTTAATGAAATATATGAAGAAACAGATTGCAACAATGCGTTTAACAAATTTCATGTCAAAGTCAAAGTCAAAGTCAAAGCATTTATTTCAATTAGACCATTTACAGGTACTTTTGAATTGTCAAGTTCGGTCGGTCAAAAAGATGAAGCATGACCTATTTATTCTCTTTTACAAACTATGTTTCCCTGAAATAACAATTAGAAAATATAATAAACCAATAAAAAATAAATGGATTAGTAAAGGTATCAAAATATCGTGCATAAAAAAGAGAACTTTATATTATAATTATCAACACGATGCCCTAAGCAAAAAATATCACAAAAGAAGATACCTGACTTATTCTAGAATTTTAAAAACATGTATATCACATTCACAATTAATAAATAACAAAAGACATATATATAATTCTAAAAATAAATGCAAAGCGACATGGTCTATTATAAAAAATAATATAAATAATGACGATAATTACAAAAATGACATCAAAGAGTTGATAATTAATGATGAAATAATTAATGATCCTAATGACATATGTAATCAATTTAATAACTATTTTATAGAAATGACTAATAAATTTAACCTTAGCAATAGTAATAACGTAAGTAACATTGACATTACCACTAACAGTGACAGTATCTTTTTGACTCCTGTAAATGCACAAGACATTGTAAAAATTATAAACTCTTTAAATGATACTAACGCTACTGGATATGATGAAATATCCACAAAAATAATAAAATTAAGCAGTAAAAGTATAGTAGCACCTTTAAGTTATATAATTAATCTGTCATTTGAGACAGGAACATTTCCTACAAGATTAAAACAATCTATAGTCAAACCGCTATACAAAAAAGGTGACCGCACGGATATGTCCAATTATAGACCCATTACATTGATCCCCATCCTATCAAAGATTTTTGAAAAGGCAATGTATGGGAAAATAATCAACTTTTTAAATAAAAACAGCATACTTACTGAAAATCAATTTGGTTTTAGGAAGAATAGTTCAACTTCCCTTGCTTGTTTTACATTGGTCAAACTAATATTTGAAGCCCTCAATAACAAAATGTCTGTTTTATCAGTATTTTTAGATATGAGCAAAGCATTTGATTTTGTCCCACATAATCGCCTACTTTGCAAAATGGAGAAATACGGCATTAGAGGCAAGGCGCATGACTGGCTTAAAAGTTACTTATCGAGTCGCCAGCAAAGGACAGTAGTATCAAAAATTGACAATAACACAAAAAAAACATACAGTTCAGAGTTAAAAATAAATAGTTGTGGTGTTCCTCAGGGAAGCGTATTAGGGCCTCCATTATTTATAATATATATAAATGACTTATGCAAGAGCCTAAATCATAATTGTACACTGTTTGCTGACGACACTACTCTTACAATTAAGTCTTCAAATAGGAATGACTTAGAAACTGATACTAACAATGAAATAATAAAAGCAATGAAATGGCTGGAATCTAATAATTTACGTGTAAACATTGAAAAAACAAAATTAGTACAATTTCAAACATCCAATTCTTTGGTAAAGCCACCTCAAATACACTACAATAATTCTATTTTGGAACCCGTACCTTCAACCTTATTCTTGGGAATAGTTATTGACGAAAAATTAAATTGGAAAGAACATGTAAAAAAAGTCTGCACTCGTCTCGACAAATTTGTGTTTGCTCTTCGAAAACTGAGACGAATAGCCGGTAAAGAAGCAGCACTCAATGCTTATCATGGCTATGTTGCATCAGTGCTGCGTTACGGCCTCGTTATATGGGGCAACTCAGTAGATGTAAACAGAGCATTCATTGCACAGAAAAAATGTGTCAGAGCTGTATATGGAGCAGAATATTTAGAACATTGTAAGCCACTATTTACAGCACTAAAAATTCTTCCACTTCCTTGTCTATATATTTTTGAAATTTGTATGTTTATAAAAAGGTATTCGCACATGTTCCCACTGTATGAACACATTTCTAAAAGAGTTAAAAGTAGAAGTCCAAATAAATTACTTGCACCTAGCCAGAGACTACATTTGTATAGCAGAAATTCCAATTGCATGGCAATCAAAATTTTTAACAAGTTACCTTCACGCATTAGAGGGTTGCCCACTAATAAATTCAGAAAAACTATATTTGCCTGGCTTTTAGACAACTGTTTCTATACAGTCAATGAATTTTTAAATTACAAATTTTGACCTTACATTTTATCAATACTTTGTGTGTTCCTATTGACTTGAATTGATTTGTTTTTTTTATTTTTTGGATTTTTGACATTATGTAATTAGTAAATTTTGACATTTCATTCATAAAATAATATACTTTTATAAAATGTGTGCTAAAATTTGACATTGTATAAAAATACCTATTTTCAAGTTAATTTATATTAATGGGCCACTTTGACTTTGTACAGTTCATTTTAATATTTCTACACCGGTAACGGTAGTGTATGTGAAACTGTTTAATAATAAGATCTTAATGTACCATATACTCAGAAATAAATTATTATTTCCTTTATTCTTTTGTACAATACATATAAATTACATTTTTAAATATTAAAATACAAAGTTATAAAAATATTTAAAAATATAAAAAATTGTAGCCCACCGGTATCGGGAACAGGGTCCAAGCTACCGGCGGTCAGGGCTCCAGCGAGAGGAACCTCCTAACAATCCGAGCCGTGTCCAGAAGTACTGCTTTCTGAATCAAGCCCTTGATCCAGCTGCCTAACGAGAGCCTCCTGAGGTGTTGGTCGAGGCTCATGGCTATTAAGCCGTTGGCTGACACGACTATCGGTACAATGATTGCCGAATTCACATCCCACATGTCGACAACCTCGCGAGCCAAGTCAAGATATTTTATTTGTTTATCTTTCTCGGCTTTCACGAGGTTCTCGTCATGCGGGACGGTTATATCTACAATCATTGCGCGCCTCTCGATTCGGTCCACCACCACTATATCAGGCTTATTTGCAAGAATAGTCCTGTCAGTGATGATGGACCAATCCCAGTACAGTGTGATACTGCCATTATCGAGAACTGGGTCGGGCACATACCTGTAGTACGGCACCTCCGATTCCACAAGACAGTATTTCAGAGCAAGTTGCTGATGGATAATCCTGGCTACAAGGTTGTGTCTATGCAAGTACTCTCCGTTAGCAAGACGAGAACAACCAGAGATAATGTGGCGAATTGATTCTCCCGGACGGTGACATGCCCGACATATGTCAACCGTGCCGTCCTTCACAATAAATCTCTGGTAGTTTTTCGTCATGATAACTTCGTCCATAATTGCAAAGACAAAACCTTCGGTTTCCCCAAAGAGGTCACCAAAACGTAGCCAGGCTACGGACGCTAACTGATCCACATCGGGCCCGTGCAGGGCCCGGAAAAAGCGTCCGTGAAGTTCCTTGCTCTGCCATACCGCCCTGCGATCGTTAGTGTCAAGCACCGCAGGTTTGCGCCAGTTCTCATTTGCCAAGGAGAGCGGGGTGAGTCCCTTGTCCACCGCCACTACATCTCGATGCATACCCACGTCGACAGCTAGGAAATATTCCCTGAGACTGCATATCTCGCGATTGTGGAGAGTCTTAGCATTTAAAAAGCCTCGACCTCCACACTTTCGCGGGATATACAGTCTCATTACCGACGACCGTGGGTGATGCATTCGATGTGCAGTTAGCAGTGTACGGACCTTTCTATCCAGGGCGTCAAGTTCCGTTTGAGTCCATTTGAGTACGCCGAAAGAGTACATCAATACCGGCATGACCCATCCGTTGAAAGCGCGCACCTTGTTTCCGCCCGATAGAAGGCTGTTAAAGACCTTCTTCAGGCGACCAAAGAAGCGCTCCTTCAACGAATGCTTCATGTCAGTAACACTGATGCCTAACGCTTCCGACATACCCAAATACTTGTAAGTTTCGGTTGGAGAGAGGGATCTCAGGTTTATGAAATCCGAGAGTTGACATCCCACGGATTCCATAATCTCTCCACGCTTTACATGCATGACCGCACATTTGTCCACACCAAACTCCATCCTGATGGCACTACTGAAAGTTTCAGTTACCTTCAGTAGCTCCATCAGTTGCAGATTATTGGGGGCAAAGAGTTTCAGATCATCCATGTAAAGGAGGTGAGATATAACCTGACCACCTCTCTTCAACCGATAGCCTAGTCCTGAATTCTCCAGCAATGTGCTGAGAGGATTCAAGGCTAGGCAAAACCAAAGCGGACTCAAACTATCGCCCTGAAAAATACCCCGCTCGATCCTTACCGGTTCGCTATTCCTTTGGATATTTCGACATCCTGGATAGCGAAGGACTGTCTTCCATTGCCCCATACACGACGTCAGGAAGGTGCGTAGCGTTGCATCAATTTTATACAATTCTAGCACCCTCATGAGCCATGTATGAGGCACCGAGTCATAGGCCTTCTTATAGTCTATCCAACATGTCGACAGATCCTTTCGGGAACGTCGAACCTGTTGGCTAATGGCCGTATCAATGAGGAGTAGCTCCTTAGCACCGCGGGACCCATTCCTACACCCATTTTGAGAGGCAGACATGATGTTATTGCTGCTTATGTGATTATTAATTTTAGCTCTCAAAATGGATGTAAGAACTTTATAGACCGTTGGCAAACATGTTATCGGTCTATAGTTTTTGGGTTCCGCGGTGCTACCAGATTTATGGAGCAGGTGGGTATCTCCTGTCAAAAGGAATTCGGGCAGCGAGCCAGACTCCAAGGCAGTTTGGAACCGAGATGCCAAACAAGCATGCGACCTTTGTAACCACTTAATCCAAAAGTTGTGCAGTCCGTCCGGCCCTGGAGACTTCCAGTTAGGCAGCGGACGGACTGCACGGGCTACATCTTGGGGGCTGATTGTAATTGCCCCCATTTCTGGTATTGGGTCGCATGCTCGTTCGACCTCTCGCATCCAATCTCCTTCGGTGTGACCGACAGGCACTGACCAGATGTTGCGCCAAAATGAATACATGGTTTCATCATCCGGCAGGCGCGTGTCAGTCACACCTTGTTCCGGTCGCTCCCAAGCCCTATATACCCACCTTTCATTACTTCGGAATGTGCGATTCTGGGTGTATCGCTCCACTCGCCGCCTATACCTACGAATACGGTTTGCCCATGCATACACCTTCTGCTTCAGGAAGTCGATGCGCTCTGTGACACAGGACATATAGTCTTGGGGGCTGATATCAGTCCCCGAAAACGCCCGTCTCACAAAGCGCATCACTCTAGGGCGAGTGTTGCCCTCCCTGAAGCAGATCAGTTTGCCGATTAACGCTCTGGCCCCACCGATGCGACGCTCGATCCTGCACTGCCAGGCCGGTACGGCTGGTTTTGGTCGTGTAACTCTGTCATTAGTTATTTTGACGTGAGCTACACGACATGCCGCAGCAGCCGCGCAGTACAACATCGAGTGTGCATCAGTGAGGTCTTCGCAGTTATCAAAATAATTTGACAACTGCGAATCCAGAGCTGCCACCAGCGCCCTGTTTTTGTTATGCATGGGCAAACGAGGTAAGCGTGGTCTAAGTTCAGGCGGCATGTAGCGATATTCCCCAATAGCACACTCCAAAGCACTCCTCAATTCGTCATTGCACTGGGTACTTACGTTTGTAACCCTGTCATTACAATCCTCGTCAGCGTGCCCGGATATTTGGGTTGACTGTGGTGGTGCCACAGTCTGCGACGGAGGAGTAATGACATGGCTACACATTTCAGTTCGGAGGCGATCAAGCACACTGTCATCCAACATACGGTTACGCTGGATGACGCGCACCTGATCCGATAGTCTTTGGGCCGAAACGTTGACAGCTGGTTCAAGTACCTGAAACAGAGAGAGCATCCGACCACGGTGCGCAGTCAGGTTAGTTCCCCCCTCTGTAGCCCCATAGTATGAGCGCATGACGTTTTCATTGATGGTTCGCGTCCATCGCATGCGCTGCACACTTCCGCCGGGAGCTGGGACCCTATCAGAGGCCGGTGGGCCTCGAGGTCCTAAGCCGTCCGGCGGCCGGCGTCCTCTCCGTCGACGTGCAGGTGGTGGCGACGTGGGCGGCGAGAAGTATTCGTCGCTCGAGCTCGACGCAACTGCAGCAACCGGACTCTCGGGATTGACGGCTGGAGGAGGTCTCGGTGGCTGCGAGGCGGAGCTGAGCGACGAACCCGAAGATATTGGTTGTGCGTTTTGTGCTCGTGTCCGGCTTCTTGTCAGCATGTCAGCATTGAATATTGTTGTTTAAAGTTGTTTGTTGCATTTTCTATTGAGCCGTTTCATGTTTGTTTTTTTTCCTTGATTTATTATGTAAACTGGACATTTTAAACTTGATTTTTATTATTATTACACTATTACGGTAAATAGTCCTTCGGTGTCGTCGTAGTTTAACTCCTGTAGCCAGGTGGTTAGTTTCGCCTTGCATTCAGTCTTTTGAAGCTTGTATATCGCCAAGATATTGTTTATTTTATTATAGAGATATGGACCGAGGTAGCAGAAGTAGTGTCTGGAGTGCATGGTGGTAAGTTTCAATTGGCTTCTGTCTACGGGATTGTAGCGCCTTTTGCCACAAGACAAAGAGGGATTGTAGCTCAGAAGACCGTGCTGCATCAGGATGGTCTGCTGGACAAATATTTGGCGTACCGTCAGAACTTTTGCCTTTTTGTATAAAAGATTAGTGGGATATTTGAACGGCAGGAAAAAGGACACCTTTAATATTGCTCTTTGCGCTCTCTCTAATTGGAGAGAGAGTAAGAGTGTAAGAGTGGTCCTCGGAGCACCACCCCAGGACGTGATGCAGTAGTTAAGTAGGGACTGAGCTAGGGCAAAGTACGCGGATCTCCTTAACTTATCATCAGCCACATGTCTCAAGGTCTTAAAGACGTACATCAACTTGCGCATCCTACCACTAAGTGTAGATATGTGATCATGGAAACGCAGGCTACTGTCCACTATTACGCCAAGGTATTTTACAGAGTTGGCTTTCTTGAGATGTATGCAGGAGCAGGTGCTGTTGTGTGGCTTGGGACAGGAGTGGGCTATAATCGAATGCGGTAGCGTCGAGTTTGGTTCTGTCCTGTGGGTGATTGCAAAGGTAAGATAGTGTGTTTTTGTCGCATTTAACGTGAGGATATTACTTTGCAACCAGCCCGAGACAATGTTAAATCCCGATTGTGCGTATTTAAAGACATCACTCCAGGTATTCGCATTAAAAAGAAGGGCAGTGTCATCTGTGAAGGTAATTATTTTACCGTTCGGTAGAGTGAGCAAACCCAGGTCGTTTATGTAGATGAGAAAAAGTGTCGGGCCTATCACGCTGCCTTGAGGCACACCGTAGGTGACTATCCGCTCATCACTGATGTACTCATCCACTCTAACGCACTGGGTTCGCTCACTCAAGTAGTCTACAAAAAGCTTGAGCTGATTCCCTCTAATTCCTAGGCGACCCATTTTCTCAACCAGAATGGGAACAGAAACCGTGTCAAAGGCCTTGGCAAGATCCAGGAATATTCCAATGACCTTTTGCCCTTTATCTAGATTGGTAATAATATAGTTAGTGAGGTCATGAACAGCATCGGAAGTTGATCTGCCAGCTCTGAAACCGTACTGAGACGGAGAGATTATGTTGTACTTGGTTAGGTAGTCCACAAGTCTGCTGTTCATGATCCGTTCTAGTACCTTAGATAAAGTAGGCAATACAGCTATGGGTCTGTAGTTACTGACACAGTCTCTGTCCCCACCCTTGAAGATAGGGTGAATAATGGATTTTTTAAACGCCTTGGGGAATTGACCAGTGTGGAGTGAGAGGTTGCAGATATAAGTTAGGGGAGGGACAATCACAGCAATATGTTTTTTTAAAAGTGTACTAGATATTTGGTCCCAGCCAACGGCACACTCACTGCGAAGGGAAATAATTATATTTGCTACCTCTGCTTCATCCGCGGGCAGAAATACCATAGAGTGTAACGTCTCATGCGTGACAGACACTGGTGGTCTAGATGTGCTGGTGTTATCAATTTTTTCAGCAAGGTTTTTACCAATGTCTGCAAAGAAGTCATTTACTTGGTTCACAGAGCCTAACGGTGTGGGAGATATCGTGAGCAGTTCTTGTCTATTGTCCCTTTTCTTTACCCTATTCGCTATGGCATTGATGGCTGTCCATAATTTTTTTTGAGTTGTTACCTGCGTCAGTGATCCGTGCCTTTTCATTAGCGATCTTTACTTGCCTCATTAATTTATTACAGAAATTTCTGTATCTGGTATAGGTTGTTTTTAGAATAGTGTTATCAGGATCATTTCCTGATCTTTTCTTTAGCTGATCTCTATGTCGAATACATCGTAGAAGGCCTGGGGTGATCCATTCCTTCAATATTTTTTTACGGTTAGGAACTTTGATTATTTTTGTGTTTTTCTCAATTGTCCGTGTGATTAGGCTAATCATTAGGTCAGCCGCGAGGTGTGGATTTTCAGTTTTGTATACTGGCTCAAAATCGATAAGTTCCAAATCTGCATCTAGCTGTTCATGGTTGACGCGAGAGGCAGTTTTCTTTACGCGTAGTTTAGGTGTCTTTTTTGCAAGATACAACAGGACAGTGTCGTGGTCGGTTACTGAGGAATGAGCTACCAAAGTGGAGGCAGGTAAGTTTGTTTTTAAGCCTACATGGTCTAGACATGCTTGAAGACGTGTGGGCAGTGTGTGTGCAGGAAGGATACCGTGCGATGCAAGTAAGTTGAGGTAACTATTTTTGTTTGTGTCGTTACACTGTTGATGTATATTTATGTTCAAGTCCCCAGTAATAATAATATTTTTATAGTTTGAAATGCTGTTTAATACTATATCCAGGGAGTGGAGAAAGGTGTTGATAGCTCTATAACCAGGAGGCCGGTATATAGATAGTAAGACTGTGTGTTCGTCAATTATTAATTGGAGACAATTGGCATCTTCGATTCCGGTTTCCCTAACTGATACTTTGAGGTCATCAAGCACATACACAACCACTCCCTCATTTTGGGTAAGATTTTTCTCAGTTTTAAAATATTTATAGCCTTCAAGGTTAGGAATGTGGGGCGTGCTGGGTAGCCAGCATTCCGTCAGTGAAATAATATCCCATTCCACTTTGGTCCTAGCTAGTATAGTTTGTAAACCTGTTATATTTTTGGTTATACTTCTAATGTTTTGGTTTAAGATCTTGAGTGAATGACCAGGCGAAAAGTTAGGTGGAATGCAGTTGTCCAGATCACACATCGATGAGTCAGACACAGAGATCGAGTCAATATTTGTTATATTCTGTTTTGTGTTATCGAACAGTGGGTAGTTTGAGTTTTAGTAGTACCTTTTTACAATTTGACCTGTTTCAAAAAGATACAGAATTACTCGTACGTATACTTATCAAGTTCACTAACAATATACAGAAAGCCTCTTCTTGATATGATTGGTCTATGTGGGGGGGAGTGTAAAAGTGGGACGGTCTGGATGCAAAGCAGAGTATTGAAATGTATTGTTTATGTATGTTAAGTGTATGTGTATGTGTTGAGGTAATCAGTAGATGGAAATGTTTCGTTGTATGACTGTAGTGGAAACGTAATGTAGTGTGTATGTTAATAGTATAGGTAATCAGTATTAATTTACAAAAAGTTAAAAAACAAGGAGTTATACAAAGCAACAACAAATTAACATGCCAACTGGATCCTAGTCACTTTTCATTACGTAATTTAACGAGATCTTCTTCCGTTTTGATAAGCCGACTAGGCTTACCATCTTTTTCTCGGACGTAAACCTTCCCATTTGCGATCCAGCATTGCTCATAAGTGCTGCTTTTAATGAATTCCTTCGTAAGATAGTGTATGCGTTTCGTCATCGAGGTTAAAGCTTCGGATACATAGATAGGTTTTACGGGCCCCTTATCTTGCAGGATGGAGGTGTTTAGACGGTTTGTTTTGTTAACCTTATTGTAATTTCTCGAAGCTAACAAGAATTGGTCTTTTCTAGCTGTAGATGAGAATTCTACATGGACAACGCCCACACCATCTTTTTTGCTCTTTGAGCGGAAAAAATTTTTGATGTCGCAATCCTCCAATGTCTGATTTACAGTATCTCCGATCGTTTGAACTGAACATGTAAGGGTTTTTCGAGTTTCAGGGTTTGAGGTTGGCAGATTACATATCTCGAGCGAAGCCGATTTCATGTTTCTTTCCAGGATGTCCAGTTTGAGTTCCAGGGATTTTATAATTTTTTGGCTGTTACTGTGGTCTGACTTGAGATTGTTTATCTCAATCATGGCATCGTCATACTTGTCTGACAGGAACTGCATTGAGTTTCGAATATCATTATTTTGAGTCCGAATTTCCGCGTTCTGGGCACTGATCAGCGTGTTTTGTGACCGGATATCCTCTAGAGCCAGGTGTAGGGCGTCTATTTTACTACTATGTTGAGCCTGCTGCGCCACTAACTCCGAGAACATGGACTTCATTTCTGACATCATATTCTCCATACGCTGAAGGTCATCAAAGTCAAAATCATGGCCACGCTTCCGTCTCCGCTGTGTAATGTTTTTATCAATATTATCTTTGCTGGAAGTTAAATCTGGTTCAGACCTACGCAAAGGCGACGTCTTATTTTTCTTGGGAGATCCACTACTCATCTTGATTGCTTAAAATGCGTATAGCAAAATCAAGTGGTAATACTAGAAAAAGTCGTCAGCAAGTCAGTCCCAAACAATAGGACGCAATACTAAATAAACAGCACTAGTGAATAGAAGTATGAATCACCTTACTCAATAGTCAAAACATTGAAGGTATGCGCCAGCGGCTATCGGTGTACGCCGTCCGTGTCCTTCCACAGTAGCCCGATGTCACCCGACGATAGCCGAGCGCGTCCTCGAAGCGCCGCCGAAGGCCGGTCGTTGACCTCGGAGCGTAGCTCGGCCAGCTGACGACCCGATGATTCACACACTCCGTATTTTAGATTTAAAACTTTTGCAACCGCTATTATTTAATATTGTTTTTATGCAGTTACTAGCAGATATATGAGGAGTCTTGTTCTTGCGATGTATAGTGTATGTACTGTGGACCACAGGAATATGTCCTGCGGTCTACTTATCAAATATTACAAATAAAACCCGATTTGGGGATAAAAGCAGTATAATAGAGCACCGTGGCTCGGAGAGTTCAATAACATCTGAATGCTTAAACAAAAACCGTTCTACCATATTCAAATATTCTAATTATTACCAGCCACGTCCAAAGGAGGTATGTACAGCCAGATGCTGCGCAAAGAGGCTCTTACATTAGCTACGCCCCTTCGAATAGAGGAAACGTAGTCAACCTCTCGTTAACATCTATTCAGCCTTTGGAAGAGTCAAGTATGACCTGCCTAACCTAACACAATTTCCCTACCTACAGGGGGAACAGGATGAACAGGGGTGCGTATACTTCTATAGAAGCAGCCTAGGTCATGACCAGCGATTAAAATATTTAGTTAATCAATTAATTAACATTACTATGCGCCACCTGATCAATTGCTGATCAATTACGCGGTCATGCCGAAGCCCCGCCGGAGCAAAACCCCCTGAGAAAAACTCCGGTCGTATCGCAATATATAAATAATTAATGCGACAATTCACATTAATCCTTAAGGGATTTACAGCTATATTTTACATCATCATAACATTAATTTCCTCGGACGCTATTGTGTTTCGAGAAAAAGAAGGTCATAATCAGATAAAATATCATCCTATCTTTGAACCTACTCCAGCGATTATCATGTATGAATAAAATTCATCAAAGTTTATCTTTACCATCATTAACCATGAACTGTGGGCCACTCAACGTTTGCTGAACCACTGGTGACAACCTGCCACCCTTTGCAAAGGCTATGCCTCGTGAGCAAAGTTGGAACCAAACTTTGTTGTGCGAACCACTCCCCTCCTTTCAGGGTGGACCATAGTTTAAAAAAAAAACTTAAGTATTATATCGCCCTGGAGTAACTTCATACTACCAAATTCTTAAATATATCACACTATGCCGTTCTTGTACAAGTGACCTTCTCCTTCTCGCCCGGCGGCGTCCCTCAGACACGTACATGTCCGTTTTCATTGTCCACATGAAACAAATAAGCTTATTAATAAACTATATAAAATATTTCACTAAAATAATGTTATATTTACATGAAAAATTACACACAACTGACATGTACATCAACATTTTACTTTCTTTCTACGCGACTCCTAACTGGAATCCTAGCCCTTTTAGTTTAAAGATTATAAAGTATAATTTACAACTATGTTCTAATATAAAATGGTTTCAATCTATTTACATGAACTATTTATTAATCTAGTCAAAACCTCCCTGGACTACAAGACACATCAAGACAGATGTCATATGACATGACTTTTCCTATCATGACAACTATGAAAACTATACTATTAAAATCATTCGTGCGTCGTCATGTTTAAAAATGTTACATAACTATCATGTCCTGCTTATCTCCCTAAACTAACTAAAATTATCTAACAATACTAACAAGGACATGATATATAAAAGAAAATGACGAAAGCTTACGAAATCCTCAACATTAATCGCTTCCTACTTTTAAAATTATATACAGTTGTATCAAATTTCTTTCTAACAGATTTCCGTATTTTATATTTAGTGATGGACAACCGTTTGACCAAATCATTTTTAGAATATTTTTTGTGATTTGATTTGTATGGTTCCATTTTAGGTGTATGAGTGTGTATAAAATTCTTTCAAATCTTTCTTCTTACCCTTTTATTGATTTCATTACAGGCACGGAAAGAAATCTTACGATATCCAAACCTACTCAGAATCTTGTGTGCGTGTGTGGCATTTCGGTCTCTCACGTTAGCCCTAACATGTAAAATCAAGCCCCTAGTTTTTATATTTACGCTATACTTTGTTACCAAGGCCTTATCCTTCTTTACTTTATCGTTACGAGACGACATAGGTTTAGCAGCTAACGGGACCGTCACCTTCAGCTCGGCTTGTACTGAGACAGCTCGTTCGACTACAATGTCCTCCATCATGACAGCTTCCTCGGCTTGGACCTCAACAAGCTCGGGATCCCTTTCACCGCTTTCCAAATGATCATTGTTATCACACACTGGTTCTGTCAATGAATCAACAAGTTTGTCTGGAATTAAATCAAAATTAGGTATCGGAATGAACACACCCGCTTCCATGTCTTCATCCGTCATGTTCTCTTCTGTCTGCTCAGGTTCTTCCTGGCTTAGGCTGCATTCCACCTGCTCGTGGCTCAGGTCACTCTCCCGGCAGCTCTGTTCATCGTTGTCATCATCATTTATTAGTGGGACATCCATCACCACGCTAGAATATAATACAGCATTATCCTCTACATTTTTATTATCTTGCCGTCCGCATTCGTCGGATACATCGGCGGTAGTTTGTTCCACATGTAACAAAGCTTTTAGTGCACGTATTTTACATGAAATGCACTTGCAGGGAAATTCATTCCTTATTATATCGCACAGCAAATCAAAATTAATACCCTCGTGGTATGTGTAGTTATAAAAATGCTTAGCCGCGCTATGTAAAAATGCACCCAATATCAACGAATAATCGCTCTCTCGCCATTCACTTTCAGTGGCAACGAGTTTGAATTCAGTTATGAATTCTTCAAAACATACTCGGTCTACGCCGGAAAACATATACATTTTGACGTTTTCAAACAAAATCACACATTAAAACATTCGCCATCTAATTAAAAAAAACCACTTAGCGCTTTATTCCACTTGGCGTCGATACATCGCCTGACATCAACATCAAAATACTCCTCTGGTACGCTTTTATGTAGCTTTTGGGGGTTTTACCAGCCCATATACTTTTTTACTTCTTCGTGCAATGTTTCACGCCTTGCACACGCGTTTCGTCTACGCGGCGTTTCGTGTACGCGGCGTTTCGTGTACGCGGCGTTTCGTACGCGGCGTTTCGTATACGCGGCGCCTCCACCAATTGTGGACCACAGGAATATGTCCTGCGGTCTACTTATCAAATATTACAAATTAAACCCGATTTGGGGATAAAAGCAGTATAATAGAGCACCGTGGCTCGGAGAGTTCAATAACATCTGAATGCTTAAACAAAAACCGTTCTACCATATTCAAATATTCTAATTATTACCAGCCACGTCCAAAGGAGGTATGTACAGCCAGATGCTGCGCAAAGAGGCTCTTACAGTACTATGCTACACAACCGTATATAATTTATAGTTTACTGTTTGTTAAATTACGCACTTTGGATTTTTAAGTACGAGCTCACAGAGAGTACGTATTTACGCGCTGAGGTCGAGCGGGTAGAAGGGGATATCAGCTACAAGGCCGATACACCCTGCGTGTGTACGCGGTAATGTAGATCACTACGTGGCAGGTACACCCTGTGTGTGTACATCGGATATACACATCAGCTACAAGGCCGATACACCCTGCGTGTGTACATCGGATATACACATCAGCTACAAGGCCGATACACCCTGCGTGTGTACGCGGTAATGTATATCAGCTACAAGGCTGATATACCCTATGCGTGGACACGGTTGTGTAGTCCATTACGAGAAAAGATACACCCTGTGACGCGGAAAATCGGTACCTGACAAAATGTGAAAAGCGTTGAGTGTGTGTGTGTTAATTTAGAAATAAAAGTGATTAATCTAGAAACACTAAGCAATTGAATGAGGTCATTCAATATTCATTAGAAGGATGGCCGAAGGCACAAAAAATATATATTTGTATAAAATATTTTCATTTATTTTTTCTCTTCAAGATTAGAACACTAATTTAATGATGTACTTTATTTTATACTTGTACTTTATTTTTTTTTATCAATTCTTTTGTTGGCTAGAAGTTTTCCATATTTTGTTATGCAGTTTTAGAAAATAAGTAGTTTTTGTTTGTAATAATAGTAAATAATTGCCTGAGGTCAGGCAAAAAGAAATTCAGGATGGCCGACTGTTAGAAAATACATAATTATATTGTTAGAAAATACATAGTTATATTTATTTAGACTTATTTCGAATTATATTAAAAGTAGGTCAAATGATCTGTTCAATATTTTCTTTACATCGGCAATCCTATAATAAAGAAATGCAACTCGTTTAATTATTGTTAATTCATTATACTATTTATCATGTTATCTTTTAATTATTTCAGTAAGTTCTATTGTATTTAGTTCCTTTAAGACATTTAATGAAAAGTGATGTCGGCCATCTTGATTCAATTCTTTGCTGGTAACGGACGCGCAACGGTGAAGTTTTTTAGTGTTAGAACTGTGCTCTTTGGTCAAGAATAAATGTTCAGTTGTAGTAAAAGTTGGTTTTAATTATCAATAGCAAACTAAAGGTTAGTATGTATACTAACCTTTAGTTTGCCATACTTACTTAGCTAATCTAGTAAACCTTTTAATACAGTCCACTGCTTTTAATTAGACCTGGGCCAACAGTCAAATAGGTTAAAAAGTCGAGCCGCGGTCGCAAGAAAAAAAAGCCACGCCATCACACAGCGTTCGGGATTCAGCTGGAGGTAGGGTTACTATATCCTGAAATCTCTGGATTTGTCCTGAGATTTCAGGATTTCTGGACTCTTCTCAGGATTGCGGCTGGATTTTGCAAATCTCATGAAATCTCAGGATTTTTTGAATTTTAACTAAAATACAGCTTACATTTACAAACTAAAAATAATCTTCCGTTGGTAATAATTGCACAATTAAAATCAGTACTTTTTTATCCAAGTAGGTACTACTTAATCAGTTTTATCATAATATGTAAAGATAATTTTTTAACGTTTTTTCTTTAATTATGGATTTATAAAATGCCCCACATGTTAAGCTCTTCAAATTACATTGAATTAAAAGTATTGCTCGAACTGAAGACACTGTTAGTCGGTTTCTTTCATTCGTCCATTGAGCCCCCATGATAGAAAAAACGCTTTCTACCGCTGCCAGCTGTTGATAACATTATCACGGCCAATGTGAAAGGTGAACTGTCAAAAGTGTCACCTACTGTCAATTTGTCTAACAAATTAGGGATGGGCAAGTGAAAAAAATATATCGATATTTATTGTATCGTTTAACATTTTTAAACACTATCGGTAAATTATTATCGAGTCATCAATATCGTCAGTTTTGGCATAATTATTCAGAAATAGAAAACAATTATTTTAAATAACTGTTTTCTTTTTAATTTCTGCGTGTGCGTATTTTTAGTTTTCTTTCTTTTTTGTAATTGATTTGTTTAAAAAAATCCGACAGTTGTTAATTACCTGTTAACTCCAGGGTCACATACGTCTCACACTGGATGGCATAATAGTATTAGATAGTATTTTTGTGCACGCAGCCAATTGTCTTACTGTTATTATAATGCATTTCATATAGACTCTGGCGGGATTTTTTTAAAGTTGACGATGCGCGAGGAGCCTGCATGCAAGGAGTATCTTGTAACATTAAACTCGAAACCAGAGTTTAGTTAAAAATATATCTAAATTGATACGATTCGATACTCTAAAATAAATATCGATATATCGCGATTAAAAATATCGACGAAAAATATCGATGATTGGATAAAAAAATAACTATAGGTATTTAAATATATCGATATTTTTTGCTCATCCCTACTGTCAATATGTCTATCAAACAAAGCATCTTGTCGGCACTCGGCAGCGAATTTTTGGTTTATTTGATAGTAGTTGAGTTTGTTGTGCTAATAAGTAACATATCATTGCGAACTATTATTTAATCTGTGTCATTGTGTTGAGACCGTGTCCAGTCGAGTCTTCAGAAGCTCTTTTGAAGACCATTGTGATTGTACCGTGAAAATCAAACAGTAGGATGCTGTGCTCACGTTATGTGACCATTTTGCGATGTCTAAGTTAGGCTCAATTTAGGTCTGTTGATCCGCCGGCTCCGTTTTTAGACGACATATTTTATGAATATGATAATGTAGACCAATAAAACTATTTCGTTGCTCTATTCAAGCACTTTCTATTTTCTACTTCCTTTATTTTATGAACAAACCTACCCTACCTATGAAATATTATTTATTTGGGATCATTCATTGGTTTCTTGAAACTGTGATCTGTAGTCTTATGTGAATTCAAATCACATTGTTGTAAAGAACTGTTTCTTTGGTGAAAAGTTTGTTACAAAACTAACCTCAAAACTGAACAGAAAATCAAAAAACTACAAAAACCCCACAAAATAAATGGATAAATTTTATTTCCTTTGAAAGCACGACATCACCCCTCTTTTATATCCAATTTATGCTATCATACAAAATGTTTTGATGCGCAACCACGGCCAGAAGAAAACTGAGCTATCTCTTATGTAACATCTGTACCTACCAAATTTTATGCAAATAAATGATTATTATTTCTTAGATATTTCCCCTTCTAACCTGCCCGGTCCGAGTGGAAGCGTATAAAAAGGCATGGCGCGCTGTGAACGGGCTTAATGACTTATGCGTGTGCAGTATTCGCACACACAAAGCCAAAGGAAATCCACAGGATGCAAGTAATCCAAAACAGATTTCTCCGAAAAGCCACGGGCGCCCCGTGGTATGTACGGAACGAACGACTTCATGTCGACTTTAAAATCCCGACCTTAAAACAGTTTATGAAGCGCCTTACAAAGCGTTTCTTCGAATCCGCTGAAAAGCACCAAAACCCTTTGATTTCAAAGGCAACCCAGTACACTCCCTCTCGCATTAGTAAGATTCGCCGTCCTCGGCATACACTCGTCAAGTCCGACGACGAGATCACAAAGATTCAGGAAAGCTGTAGGGAAACCAGCACCCTTAGAATAAACAGATACAGACCGCGTTCCGTATACCGACCTCGCCGCCGAGGTCCGTCGCGACGACCCACTCAAAACCCTCCCCGACTTTTGCAAACGAGCCAGCCCGCGCCGCTGAGCCTTTAGCTTTAATAACCCCTAATTAATGAAACGACCCAGCCTGATTGTCCCTTGCTGTCCCTAACTGACGCCGCTAAGCCGAGGTCGTATTCCACAGGGAATGCCCTTAGCGAGCGGTCAGTAGTTTTTAGCTTGTAGCTAGTTTTGTTGCCTTGGCTGGGGGCCTTAAATTCATTTGAGGCCACCACAGGTTAGTCCGGTTAAGCAGTTGATATCCCAAGTGTGTTAACGTGCTAGTGGTCATACCTAAAAAAAAAAAAATAGTGAACGGGATCATTGTGTGCTTGGCTTTCGGAGGCAATGGACGTATCTTAGAGACTTTATAGTGTTGATTCAGGTCGTGTTATATAATTCCTATGTACTTATTATCTACTTATGTGCTTGTTGTTGATTCAAAATAATTTGTAAGAAATGTAACTTTCTAGGTTATTAAGTGATTTGTTTTTTTTTAATATACTTCACTTCTGGTCTCTAAGATCAGAAGGTGGTATCACCACGCGTTCTAGGCCGTTTGCTATCTATTTAAATACTCAATAACGGTGTTAAAGTAAAGTGTTGTGATTATTGTGTGCAAACTTCTCAACCGTAAGTACCTAAGTTCTGTTTCTTACAAAATGTCAGGGCGTTTGTCTCGGTCTAGAAACACTCTCGTGAGCGACAATCTGGTGGTGGTTCTCGCAAAAATCGTCGCGATAACTCGAGTGATCGTGGTACGCCACCGATTGTCGCACACCACCGTCGAAACAGTCCAATAGACCGCAGAGATAGGTCATCTAGGCGGCATAGCCCACATCGTCGCTCTCATTATCGTGGATATCGCGAAGACTCTTTTGATCGCCACGACAACTCGCACGATGTAGCTCTTGACCGAATTCTTACGAGATTAGAAGTAATTGAGCGTAGATTGCCAACAGCATCTAGCAGTGATAGTCCGTTGCCAAATAGCGAAAGCCGGTTATTGCCCTCCCTTCCGGTCGCACCAATCCCAGCTAGTAAGCAAGGTTCGGACGTAACCGAGACAATAACTAACGAGGTTACCGCAGAGAATAACTCGCGTACGTCAGATGTGCATAGCGAGGATAGAGACGTAGCGAACAGTGTTGCTGGTGCCTTAAGCGCGCTCTTGAAAACAAAGTCTCATAACTTTTACATATCACCATTTGATCCAATTTAAGTGTCCACGATTTTGATGTCTGGTGCGCTGAGGTTGACCGTGGCCGACTAATAAATAATTGGGATGATCGTGAATGCCTAGGTTCTTGTTTGCGTGATGATGCGAAATCGTGGTTAAATGACTGGGTGACAAGTGATAGATACTGGAGTAAGTTCAAGGTTGAATTTAGATCTCTTTGTCCCCGTAACATCGATTGTGCATCCATACTGTATGAGGTTATGTGTACAAACTCAAACAAGTACCCAACCTATGCATAGTATGCACGTAAATCTTTGCTGCGTCTCAATAGAGTTAAATGCCTATCCGATAAGTTAAAATCCGCCATTTTTGTTAGAGGTATCAGCGATCCCCAAGTCAAGGCTGCGGCAACCAACGCTAAGCTAGAATGTAAAGATCTTGTAGAATTTCTATCAGTTTATATCAAACCCAAACATTACAATAATACTGCTCGTGATCGTGCCTCTTCTAGTAACTTATCTAACCAACGCGCAACGTAAACGTGAGGCACCTAAGTCAGACAATAATAATGTCACTTGTCACATATGCGGCAAAACGGGTCATAAGAAATGATACTGTCCCAAAAAGTCAAAAAATACCAATTCGGTTCAGGATCCCAGTACCTCTAAGTCGGCTCCATCGACATCAAGCGATAAAACTAATAAATCCGTTGAACGCTGTTCTTTTTGCAAACGAAGTGGGCATTCAATCGATTCATGTTTCCAAAAACAGCGTTCTGAGAATAATGATAAGAAAATGAACGAGGTAAATTTTTGCTCCGAATCGACCCCAGACAAAATAACGTAATTTCAGCAGTTGTACAGAAGGTGCCTGTTGATGTATTGATTGACAGCGGCTCTAATATTTCTTTAATCTCAGAAAAAGTGCTGAAACATTTTAATTTTAATCGTATGCCAGCTTATCGCTTGATGCGCGGGATAGGAAGTAAGGTAATTGAATCAACCTCTGTTATTACAACAGTCGTAGAGTTCCCAGAAGTATCACTGGAAGTTGATTTACATGTTGTCCCTGCTGAATGCATCAATGCGCCTATTCTGATTGGAACTGATGTCTTGAATCGAAAAGGGTTGATTTACACTCGTACCAGTAGTGAACAGCGGCTTACCAGGTCAGCCATTCAGTCAACTGTACAGCTTGTGAACACTGTGGATGATGAGTGTATCAAAACTCCTTTAGTAGGTGCCGATAGAGATCGGTTATTGGAAATCATCAGAGAGTTCTCTGATTTGTTTATTTCTGGTACGGCAACCTCCACAGTGAACACAGGTAGTATGGAGATCAAACTAACATCTAACACTCCGATAACCCACCGTCCTTATAAGCTTTCGGTGGATGAAAAAATAGGGTCCGCAATATTGTCAGCGATCTGCTCAGCAAGGGAATAGTTCGTGAATCACAATCTGATTACGCGAGTCCTATCATCCTTGTCAAAAAGAAGGAAGGGAGTGATAGAATGTGCGTCGACTATCGAGCACTTAATGCCACTACCATTAAAGAGAGATTTCCCTTGCCGCTCATCGATAAGCAAAACTGCCTTCGTAACACCTGAAGGGCGGTATGAGTATTTGAAAATGCCATATGGCCTGGCCAATGCTCCGATCGTCTATCAGAGGATTATATCCAAGACATTAAAACCTCTCATTGACACTGGTAGGGTTCTAACCTATATCGATGACGTACTAATCTTGTCCAACTCTGTAGATGAAGGTCTTAAAACGTTAAGAGAAGTTTTACAGATACTTAAAGCCGCGGGATTTTCCATAAACTTAAAAAAGTGTACTTTTCTAGACGTAGAGATTGAGTACCTAGGGCGACTGATTGTACATGGTCAGGTACGGCCGAGTCCAGGTAAAGTAGAAGCACTTGTACGTTCTCAAAAACCTTCAAATGTGAAAGAGGTTCGCCAGTTTCTGGGGCTCGCAGGGTATTTTCGCCGTTATATTGCTGGTTATGCCTCTAAAACAGCAAGCATAGCAAGGCTGCTGAGGAAGGGTGAACCTTTTTCATGGGGTTCCGAGCAGGACGCTGCTTGCGACTACATTATCAACTGCTTAACTAATATACCGGTTTCAGCGATATTTGACCCCCAGTTGCTTACGGAGCTTCACATAGACGCCAGTGCTATTGGATTTGGTGCTATTTTACTCCAAGAGCATAGCGGTGGGAGGAAGAGGGTCGTTGAATATTTTAGTAAGTCCACTCAGGGCGCGGAGTCGCGGTACCACAGTTACGAATTGGAAACGTTAGCTGTTGTACGTGCACTCCAGCATTTTCACCACTATCTAATTGGTATTCACTTTAAGATAGTGACGGATTGCAATTCCTTAAAGTTAACGGAGCAAAAGAAGGACTTGTTGCCCCGGGTCGCACGCTGGTGGGTTTACTTGCAAGACTTTACGTTCACTCTTGACTATAGGAAAGGTTCATTAATGCAACACGCGGATTTCTTAGGCCGTAACCCTCCTCCTCCAACTGATAATGTCTCTCATATCCGAAATCCGAACAACTGGGTAAAGGTTGCTCAAACCGCTGACTCAGAGACTCAGGAATTGATGTCTAAATTGAGGGAAGGGCAATTAGATCAATCGAGGTACACAATCAAAAACGACTTATTGTTTTACAAATTTACACCTACTGGGGAAGAACCGCGACTTTTGTGCTTCATCCCGAAGGGTCATAGGCTCAGTTTGTTAAGGGTTTTCCATGACGACCATGATCATATTGGTACTGAGAGAAATACTGATTTGATTTTACGACATTTTTGTTTTCCGAGCCTACGGCAATTCGTGAGGAAGTATATAGGTCATTGCGTTATATGTCTGGCACATAAAACTCGTTGAGGACGTGGTGAGCGCTCTGTTCCCTTCGCGAGGCGAGCACACTCCCCCGCCCATGGCTCCGCCACCTGCAGTGCCTGTTGCGAACCACAGCGATGACGGCGACGACGACGACGATGCTCCGGAAGTGACCGAGGTAGACCTGAGAGTGGCGGTTAACCGGCTGAAGAACAGGAATACCGCCCCAGGACCCGACGGCTTGCCTGGGAAAGCCTGGGTCCTGGCCTCGGAGGCTTTCGGGCCTCGACTTAGGGGGCTCTTCAGCGCATGTTTGGAGAGGGGCCAGTTTCCACTTCGTTGGAAGACGGGGAAACTGGTCCTCATTAAGAAGCCGAAGCGCCCTGCGGACCCTCCGTCCGCATACCGGCCCATCGTGCTGCTCGACGAGGTGGGCAAGCTCTTTTAAAGAGTAATTGCAAACCGCCTCGTCGCGCACCTGGTGAGGGTGGGACCGGATCTGGCGGAGAACCAGTTCGGTTTCCGCACGGGGCGCTCAACGTTGGATGCCATCATGCGCGTGAGAGCTCTCACGACGGGGGAAGCGGTATCCCGGGGCAGGGTCGTCTTGGCGGTGTCTCTTGACATCGCCAATGCCTTCAACACCCTGCCCTGGAGTTGCATTAGGGAGGCACTCCGGTATCACCGGATGCCGACCTACCTCCGTCGCGCGGTCGAGGCCTATCTGACGGATAGGGCCGTCACCTACCCCGGTCACGAGGGAGAGTGGATTCGGCGAGAGATGTCGTGCGGTGTTCCACAGGTATTGGTTGTGGGGCCGTACCTGTGGTACATCGGCTACGATTGGGTGCTGCGCGCCGGCCTCCCTAGCGGCGTCAGTGTAGTATGCTACGCTGACGACACGCTCGTCTTGGCTCAGGGGGGGTCGTACCAGGCGGCGGCCGAGCTAATGACACGCGGGGATGCGATAGTCGTGGATAGAATCCGGCAATTGGGTCTCGAGGTGGCCTTGCACAAGTCCGAGGCCATGTACTTTCATGGTCCTCGGAACAGGCCACCACCGCGATCCCAAATCACGGTAGGAGGGGTTCACATCGGCGTCGGGTCGACGATCAAGTATCTGGGACTCGTTCTCGATAGTCGGTGGAACTTCGTCGAGCACTTCCGACGTTTGGCTCCCAGACTGGAGAAGGCCGGGGCTGCCTTCAAGCGGCTTCTGTCCAATCTGGGGGGTCCAAACGCCTCCTGCCGGAGGCTCTATGCGGGGATCGTGCGGTCCTTGGCTCTTTATGGGGCCCCAGTGTGGGCACTGGACCTGCGGAAGCGTCCAGCCCGACAGCTGAACGTGTCCCAAAGGGTCAGGGCTATTCGGCTTGCCCGGGGATATCGCACGGTCTCCCGCGAGGCGGCGAGCCTCCTTGCTGGATTGCCGCCATGGGATCTGGAGACGAGAGACCTCGCGCACGTTTACACGTGGCGCAACGCCGGGGCGAAACTCTGCTGCCGCGGCAGATTGCAGCGCGGCGGACGGAGCTCCGGCAAGATACCATGGCGGTATGGAATCAGCGACTGTCGCAACCCAGTGCAGGGCACGCCACAATTGCGGCGATAGTGCCCCTCTTTGAGGAGTGGCTGGAGAGGCGCCACGGCGTCCTCACCTTCCGCCTGACGCAGGTACTCACCGGACACGGTTGTTTCGAAAGGTACCTGTTTCGGATTCGGCGGGAGGACACGCCCGGGTGTTTTCACTGCGTGGATCGCCCGGAGGACACGGTGGAGCATACGGTGGTGGCCTGCCCCGCATGGGCGGAGGAGCGCCGTGTCCTCGTCGAGGCGATCGGCGGCGGCGACCACTCGCGTCCGGCCCTGGTTCAATCCATGGTCCGGAGCGAGGAGGCATGGGAAGCCGTCACCTCTTTCTGCGAAGCAGTAATGCTAGTGAAGGAGGAGGCAGGCCGCGTGAGGGAGAGACAACCCTCACGCCCCAGCCGCCGCGGCATAGGAAGACGCACCGGGCGTCGGGAGTCGCTGGGCGATTCCCGGCCACCGTAGGTGCGGGTCTGCGGATGGCGAGCGTTGGGTGGCTCGCTGTCCGATTAAAGCCAGACCCAAGCCGACGGCACGTTGTGTTCCACGCGCGCCTTAAAGAGATATCAGCTTTGGAGTAGGGGCCCGTTAGGGCCAGTGCCGACCAGGGTTGCGGATTTTGTTCGAAAGAGTTACCGCTGCCCTGGAACGTAAAAGGCACTAGGAGGAGCATGGGTGGGTTCTAGACAGTAGAAGTCTGACACTCCCTGCCGCTCCACCCAGAGCGCCCTCCCGCTCTGGGTGGAGCGGCAGGGAGTGTCCAACTCTTTAATTGTGCATAATCGGAAGGGAATCTCGATTCTGATACGATTGGTATCCAATTAATTAGTTGAACGATTTAGTTGTACAAGAAGTGCGGGCTAGCATATGTCACCATAGCTATTGGTATACTCTTCGATTTAATCGGGCAACTTACAATTGTAAATCTGCGTCCTCTCTTAGCTTCCGTCATAATCCTCGGTGATAGTTCTATTATTTTTTGGTTCAATTTGAGGTTTTTAATAGGCAAAGGTATTATAGCTCATACAGCCAATTCTTTGTAACAGCACTCTTAATAAGAGTTTGATACAGACAAGCGTCAATATTCTCAACACTTGATATACGTTAATGATTATTAGTTACAAACAGTCCGCTATGATGTCGCGGAACCATGATAAGCCTTATCAAAAAACTCGATTGAAAGTGATGTTTGAAACGAGCAATAATATCGACACTGACAGTTGACGAATTGACAGATGACAACATTTGACATTTGGTAGTAATGTCACTTGGCGCGCGCATTCTGTGCTCGATCTGCGTTTGGTTTGGTTGCGTACTGAATTCGTTTGCATTTTCTTACTTTTCCGATTTTATCTAACAACTCCATAAGAGTCCCGACTCCTAGAGTTCAATGTCAAGAAGCGCGCATCTGTCGTACTTACATTAGGTAATAAATGCTAAGTTATTGCTACATACCGAATGTTTTTATTGACGTTAATTACCTCAAAATCCGAAATTGTTTTGATTTTTTCAGAATTCTCAAAAGTGTCCGTTATTTTTATTTAGGTTTAATCGAATATATACATTATCTAAAACCCAAAGAGTAAATACACCTTCCTGTTTGATCTTAGGCGAGCTATGTATGGACGACGAGCAATGTCCTTTATGAACTCGAACTTATGAAACTACTGCAGGTTGAATAAGCTTCAAACCATAGTGGTCATGTTATTTAACAACTCATGTACTCTTATGTATTTTCAGACAAAGATGAAGATCAAAATAATGATCATGGCCTGTCTGTGAGAGATGGATCTGATGCGAATGATACGAACGGGAATGATGCTGCGGTCGAGGACGTCACGCTATCAGGAACGGCCGTCTTAGATATTTCCCCTTCTAACCGGCCCGGTCCGAGTGAAAGGGTATAAAAAGGCATGACGCGCTGTGAACGGGCTCGGAATGTCTCTCGAAACATTAACTTGAGACGGGGTGCCTGTGCAATGTCGAGCTTTGAGCACGAAAGTGGGCCAATGGGTTTATCTCCTGTATGTGGAGCGTACAAGTCTTCAGAGAAACAGCCCACGATAAATCCATTTAAACAGCCAACGAGAACTCCCTTAAAAAAGCCGACTAACATTTCTTCCGATGTGGGTAGCGCGGTAAAAACACCGCGCGTAATTGCGAACGGTCGAGCGACGCCGGCGAGTGCGCAGTTATCAGCTGATAACTGCGCACTGACCGACCTCTGCAATGAACTGCGCGCAGAACTCTGACCGACCAACCGGTCAACAGTCAGGCGTCGAAAATAAAAGGAGTTACTCTGTCATTGTGCAGGATGGAGTACCTAAACCACAGTCCAAAACTCCACTGTCTAATGAGGAATGGATTTTGGTACAGAAAAATAGACACAGATTAAGAAACCGCTTGGTAGGAAATACAGGGAAAGCTATTGTTGATTCGGACAACAATTTCAAGGCTGCGAGTACTCAAGTTCCGATCTATGTTTACAACGTATCTAAGGAGACGTCTGTGAATGATATAAAATCTTATTTACTAAAGAAAACTAACTTAGAAATTAAATTAGAGAAAGAAAGAGAGAGAGAGAAAGAAAATTAAACATGAAATCGGGCAAAGAATACAATGGATACATTGTTTTTGTGCCTAAAAACATGTTTAACATATTTATGACGGATGATTTTTGGCCCGAGGGTGTATTATTTCGCCGTTCCGTAGATTTTAATCGCAAAGCGGACCAACCTACCTACCGGGAGATAAATGGAGTGTCGTCACTAAATGGATAGTACAATTAAGCTTGTTACTTTCAATTGTAAGAGTGTCACCAGATCGGTGAATTGTGTAAAGCGTCTCTGTCAGACGGCAGACATAGTGGCACTACAGGAGACTTGGCTTTTGCCTCACGACCTACAGTTCCTGGGCAGCGTTGATGACGCATTTTCCTTTACTGGAAAGTCTGCTGTTGATACATCCGCTGGTGTGCTCAGAGGAAGGCCGTATGGGGGATTCGCTTTGCTGTGGAGAAAGTCGGTGTTTCCAGCGGTGTCTGTGATCGCGTGTACTAGTGTACGTCTCACCGCGATAAAGGTAAAATCGGTCTATGCTTGTGATATCAGTGTACATGCCTACTGATTCTGTCGATGACCTGACCGAGTTTACAGAGTGCCTCAGTGAGTTAAACGCGATTATTGAAAGTTGTGATGTGGAGTCTGTGTTTATTCTCGGAGACTGAAGTCTCCGCGCACCCAGGTGAGCTGTTCTCTAGTGAGTTATTAACTTTTTGTACGGAACAAATGTGGTCGTGTCTAGACATTGAATGGTTGCCCCGCGATACGTATACATTTGTTAGTGACGCGCACGGGTGTCGGCGTTGGCTCGATCAATGCGTAGCGACAAGTGCGGCACGGCGCGCAGTCGTGGATGTGTGCGTGCTGTATGACACATACTGGTCTGATCACTATCCACTAATGATTGAATGTAATGTGAATATTATTAAACCTCAAGTTACGACCAGTCCAAATACTTTTAATTGTATTAAGTGGGGACTTAGGAACAATAATCAGATTCAACATTATGCAAACCATTGTTATTTAATGCTTAAGCAGATTGACTTCCCATCTGAGTTATGTAATTGCGCGGATAGAATGTGTTGTGATCAGAACCATAAAATGATAACAAATAGAATGTATATTGACATTGTAAACATTTTGACTGAAGCCGCTAAGAGAAGCTGTATTGAACCAAAGCGTAGAAATTTTAAATATGTAACGGGGTGAAATAGGCACGTTAGTGACGCTCACCCTCCACCGACCGTGTCTCCACGTTGCCGTCGTGGTGGGGCTTGCGTGTCTCAGTGATATTGGGGGCTTTGCCGGTAGAGCCACTCATGCCGGAAGGTCCCAAGTGAGAGACCAGACCAAGAGAGACACAAGAGGGGCACACCGTTCGGAGACTTGAGCAGTGTTCGGGTCCTCGGACGGTGTGCGTCTCATTGGCTTGCTCGCTGCTCTCTGGTACGCGTCTGATCATCAGACGTGACTGTGAGGGCAGCGAGCAAGCAGTGAGTGAGAGGGAGAGAGGAGGGGAGATAGGGACCGCACCCTCAAAAAGGAAAACAAAGGATAGCGCCCAAAAAAAGACACTACCCCAGGGCGGCTCGGACTGCACAGCAGTCCGGGAATCCGCCACGCTTTATGCGTCAAGCCCCTCGTATTCTGGGGGGGGGCAACGGTGCTATCCACGATCCGATTGCCGGTGGCAACAAGGGCCGAGGAGGCCCCCGAACCGAATTATCCTTCGAGGACCTGATCGGTTACAATTTCAGCTCGCCCGACAGAGTGTCGGTCGGGCGGAGCGCGGGCGGAGGCGCGCTGTATTGGGATCGCTTGAGCGTCGCGCGGGTGTAGAGTCGGAGTCCGAGTTGGACTCCGACGACCTGGCGACCGTTACCTCGGCTAGTTCTGCACCCGAGGGGACGGGGGCTGCTGCGGAGGACCTTAGGTCCTTCCGCAAGCGGCCTAGATCAGAGGAGGACCGGGGGTCGTCCTGCAGCGAGGAGGTGGCCGCGGCCCGGAAGATCCCCACCAGCAGGCGGGGTAAGGGCTGAGAGGGAGGCAAGGGCAGAGTTCTTGCCTCCAAGGATGCTGGACGACCCCCCGGAGATGGCGGTCGTAGGGCTCCTGGCTCGGAGTCTTCCGGCGGTGAGCCGGATGACTCCGGACAGGAGCGATGTCAGAGGGCCAGGTTTGCGGAGATAGTGGAGGCCGCGATCCGCGATGTGGCCTTGAAAAGGAAGCTATCTTCCAAAAACAAGGCCATAAGCGCGGCGATGGCTTCCATTCTGGCGGCAGCGGAGGCTAACAAAGGGGGGCCTCCGCCGGATGAGATGTCCCGCTAGCGAGTGCGGCGGCGAGTGGGAAGGCCCCCCCAGGCCGGAAAAAGGCGGCGTCGTATGCGGCCGCCGTGGCTGCCACACCGGGGTCATCCGGCCAGGACAAAGGGTCCGGGCCGGCACCCGCGAAGCCGGTGCCGGGAAAACCGGACCCGGCCCCGGGAAGGAAGAGGAAGGGTGGGGTTGCTGCGTGAACGGCGAAGGCTCCTGAGCCGTCTGGGCAGCAGCTCTCCCCGGCTTCCTCGCCTTCAGAACCTCGCCCGGCTCAAGCCGAATGGCAAGTGGCCGGGGAGAAGAAGAAGGCGGGAAAGGCAGCCAGGGTGGCAAAGAGGCGGGAGAGAAGGCGGCGGCAGAGAGCGCGAGGCGTCGCGGCTGCGCTCCGCGCCCCGAAGACCGCGGCTGTGGTGGTAACGCTGCAGCCGGACGCGGTGAAGAGGGGCGTGACGTATGCCAATATGATCACCAAGGCGAAGGAGGCCGTCAACCTCGGTAAGCTTGGCATCGTCGGGGGTCTCCGGCTCAGGGTCACCATGACTGGGGCCAGGATGCTAGAGATCCCTGGAGCAGATAGCGGTCCGGCCGCGGACGCTCTAGCCGAAAGGCTTAGGGCGTCCTTGAGCGCGGATGATGTCCGAGTATCCAGGCCCACGAAGTGCATAGACATGCGCATCTTGGGCCAGGACGACTCCGTCACGGAGGAGGAGGTGTTGGCCGCCGTCGTCGGGACGGGGAGTTGCTCTGCAGAGGAGGTGAAGGCGGGCACCATCCGTCCTGACAACACGGGCATGCGAACCGTAGTGGTGAGCTGCCCCGTGTCGGCGGCCAAGAAAATCTCGGAGAGCCGAAGGCTCTTGGTGGGCTGGGTCTCCGCGCAGGTGAAACTGCTGGAGCCCAGACCTCTGAGGTGCTCCCGTTGCCAAGTTGGCAACCATGTCGGAGCACTCTGCACCTCGGAGGTGGACCGCAGTGACCACTGCTTCCGCTGTGGTCAGCCCGGTCACAGGGCCGGCTCGTGCGACGCCGCGCCGCACTGCTTCGCATGTGCGGCAGCTGGCAAGCCGGCCAATCACTGGGCTGGGGGCAAAGCCTGCGGTCCACCCGCCAGGGCCGGGATGAGAAGAAAACCCTCCTCCACCAACGCCGCCGCCGCCGTCGCTTCCGCCGCAGCCGCCGCCACCGTCGCCGCCGCTGCCACTGCTTGTGAAGGGGCTGAAATGGAGTGCCAGTAATGGCCCCATTTCGCCTCCTCCAGACGTACGTTAGTCGCTGCGCCTCTCAGGAACTGACGCTCCTGGGCAAGGCGCAGTGACTGACGCCTGCGGACAGCGAGCAATGGGTAGCTCGCTGTCCGATCAGGTCAGGCCAGAGTCGACGGCGCGTTTCACTCCAAACGCGCCGGAAAGAGCAGTCAGCAACGGAGACGGGGCCCGCCAGGGCCCGAGCCTGCCAGGGTTGCGGAATATGTTCGAAAGAGTTACCGCGGCCCTGGGAAGAAAGGCACTAGGAGGACTAAGGGTGGGTTTTAGTCAGTAAAAGTCTGACACTCCCTGCCGCTCCACCCAGAGCGGGAGTTTTTTTTTTTTATAGAGGATGGGAAATCATCAAATGACCCCATTTGATGATTTCCCATCCTCTATAAAAAAAAAAGTGACGCTCACTGGAGATACCCATATCTGAAAACAAAGTCTGGCCGACTTTGTTTTCAGATATGGGTATCTTATGGACGCCCTAGATCAGGGTGTTTCTATGATGATATGTGCGAGTCTAGGAAACTATTTAAAGAAAAATTAAAGTACTGCCAAAATAATGAATGTCAAATAAAAATGGACATAATTGCTGGACATCACGAATAAGAGCTTTGGTCATTTTTGGAAAAATACCCATAAATTGAATCCAAGGTCGGGCTCGCCGGCGAGTGTCGGTGGTGCGCACGAGCCGCGAGACATAGCCTGTGCTTTCCAGCAGCATTTCAGTGTGGTGTCACCGCTCGTGTCCGCGGCAGGAGGTGGATGCAGCTTCATGTTAGCGCTTCTCCACATAACTTTTGACATGGGTGTATTATACGTTATTTTATTTTTTGTAATTAATGTATGTTTCACATTTTGTAATTATTTTTCGTGTATGTGCTGTTTATGATATTCTTATTTAATTTAATGGTTTTTATTTAATTTTAAAATGTTTGTATTTGATTTTGATTTTAAATGTATTTCTAATGTTTGGACAATGTCTGAAATAAATGAATATAATATAATAATAATAGACACTATTAAAATGAAAGCCAAAGAATCCAAGAACAAAATTTACGCTACTATCATATTCAACGAAATGGCTATCAGAAGCGGTGTTGAATATCATCCCCAAGGCAGAAGATACTAAGGCCACGTGAGTTTTGGCGCCAGTTTACAATCGGATTGTCAAGACGAAGCTAAAGAAGCCCTTGTTTTCTTATTGGTTCCAACAAATGCATCTTGGAAAATTCCAATAGGATATTTTTAATAAATGGCATTAATGCAGAACAAAAAGTCGCTCTTCTAACAGAGGCGATCCATTTGGTAGAAAAAGCTGGTGTAAACGTCAAAGCTGTTAGGTACATTTGACGGCTGCCCAGCAAATATTACTATGGCAAAAAAATAAGGCTGTTCGTTTGAAGTTGATCAAATAAAGTCCACCTTTGAAAATCCCTGCAATTCTTCAAAAATAGCGGTATTTTTAGATCCGGCACACATGATCAAGTTAGTGCGAAATGCATTTGAGTTTTACAGGAATTTGAAAGACGAACGGGGCGGCATTATGTCGTGGCAATAACTCGTAAACTTACATAATCTACAAACACCGGAAAATTTTCATCTAGCTAATCGACTAAGAGCTGCTCATATATTTTTTAAAACTTAAATTATGAAAGTAAGCTTAGCAACCCAAATTTTTAGTAAGAGTGTATCAGATGCACTCACATTTTGCAAAGAAAAGCTTAATTTAAGTGGGTTTCAAGAAGTCACACCCACAACACAGTTTCTGGATATGATGAATGACCTCTTTGATATTCTGGACTCGCACACCCATGGATCCATATGATTTAAAACGAGCAGTCAATGCAGAAAATGCTGCGAATGTTATATTTAAATTAAAGACAACAAGAGATGCTATATTAAATATGTCCGCAGATATAATTGTGAGAAAAGTAAAACAGGAAGTTAAACTCGTTAAATCGCCTCGGTATACCGGATTCATAGTGTGGTGTCCTCGTTTGCTGCTGGGTTCGTAAATCAAAGCCAAACACTCGTTTCACCAAGGAGCGCATACACGTCCGCACCGGCCGGCGGTTGGGCAAGCAATGCCGTGACGTGCATGCGCCGCTTGTACTTTATTAATACGTCACAGCTCTTCCTTTACATAAGAATTTAAACAAACAAATACAATAACTGATTAATTATTTTAATTACACTTAATTATCAAATAGTTAATTAATTCTCCACATTCTATAATTTCCAACAAGGTAAAATTTATCTTCCACTGAATACTTATTATACAATTTAACAGAGTTATTTATCTATTCTTTTGCTTCTATCGAATCACTTTTATCCTCTGAATCATCTGTTTGATAATAATTTTTCCCCTATTTCCAGGTATATACCACACTTTTCCCTTTTTCTTTCACTTGCTTTCCAAACTGTCTTTTATAAAAGTCTAAGTCAAATCGTTCATTTCAATAAGGCCATCAAACGGCTCTTTTGAACGTCATCATTTACATCCAAATACTATGTATACAAAATAAGGTGACTCTACTGTCCGTTCACAAAGGTAGATTCTTATGGAGAAGAACGGACAAGAAACTCCATAGTTACTCTTTTCAAATAAATGCTTTACAATATTTTGAATACACACATTAACTTTGATATATGTGAGGTTGATGCACCTAGAGTATACTACTTATAGAAATCAAAGTATTACCAGCAGAGGTAAACTTTTTCATTTTCTTAATAAGTACATGGTACTCACATATTTACAAATATTGGAACCATTAATAAAACAGTGTGTGGGTTAATAGAAAAATAAAAACTCAAAAATAAGAAAGAATACATCTATAAAGTTAATACAAAAATTGACCAGATTGATTTTGTCTACACTACACCCTTGGTTGTTCTATACAGCAGCGAATGGCGTAGTCATTTATACCGTAGCGCCATGAATCCGCGACACTGCCATCCGTGACTAGCACCCATCCTCGGGTGTAGTACCATATCCAGTCATGAGGGTTCCCCGCACAGCGCTCCCCGCACAACATTACTCAACGGAAAGATATCCGATCAAACAAAATAAATTTCTGAAATGCATACCTACTCACTCATGAAAATTCCGTTATAATCTGTGCACCAACACAGACCAGAATCGCACCAACAATTTTAAAATATCTAGCACGATATGTGCAACAACACATTAAGCGCTACGAGTATGTACTTGGTGCACAGACAGAAATCGTACCAACGATTCCTTGGAGACCCATCGCCTCATGTCATTCATGAGGTGCGATCAAGAGTTTAGTAAACAAGCCATCAGACTTGATTTCATTATCACTGTCATCAACTATGTCATCTAAGTCTCGAGGCAGTGATCGGTGGTTTTTCTCACACGAGCATGGAGGTTTTTATACATTCGCTTAGAGTCAAGCGCCCTTAGTCGGTATACCCAGGTCCATCTCCTTGATAATTCTTAAATGAACCTTTGAATTTAGGATTTGAATTAATCCAGTTTCACTCTTAGTTTGCTAATAACACGAAATCGTTCACGGATATTTTTGTTTTTTTTTTTAACTTCTGTGCAATCAAATTGAGCTTTACCTTATACCACACAGCGCTTAAAACTCTCTAATGAAATCTCACGGACCTCATCTAATCGTCTTTAGTATCTACATCACTAAACATCAATAATAACGGTCTCGCAATTTCTACAGATTCCTTTTACGCAATATATTGCACCTATTACGTCTTGTTACGATTTGCTATCGTTAATCTCTACTGCAATTGGTCTACAAACTTTTCATGTTACAGAGCTATTCCATGTCACTCTAATGTCGTTCAGTCGGTAAACCTTTGACAGACCGACAGTGGCTGTAAATGGTTTCATTGCAACAAATGTTTTAGGTTTGATCCGCGATTAGCTAGTATTCGTGATTACCAAGTCCAAGCACCAGTAATAGTCATCGAAATCACATTAATTTGAACAAAGAAAATAAAAACCTCTGACTCTACGTGTAAAATTGTACGTGATTTTACATTAGACTTTACATTCAATTCTACATTCGACTTTACATTTGACGCTTTTCAGTGTTTTGGTCGATAATATACTCCTCTTCGTTATGAAATTGACCTTTTCCGGCATGATTTCTCAAGCTTAATAAAATCGTTAAAATGTTTCTACTTCCTCCTGTTTTCTTTTTCTGTTAGAAAATATAAATTTCGTTAATCCGACTTTGTTTAGAACTTAAGGAACTGTCTCATTTCTTTAGAGCTAATGCATAGACATCGACACCTTCCCCTTCTTCAGCATGAACGTTGACTATAATCTTCCCGGAAGATTATAGTCAACTTCTTGTTTGTAGTGCTATTCCCCCAACGTAGTAGAGAGTAGCTCGTTTCTTCGCAGGATTGTCGATGTTGACAGGCAATGTGTTAAATTCAAGAGCCCTCTTCCATTTCTCCCTGCGAGTGTCGACAATTATTCTGATCATCTTCGCAATCAGGAAGTTTGGGAGTGTGGATAACGCATGAGTCATTTTGAGTTTTAATAAAATTGACTCTTACTTTTGCGTGGCTTTTTACTGAAAATCATTAACAGAAACACACAACTGCGTAGCCCTAATATAAAGATGCAAGTACTCTTTACGTGGCCCTTTGTGTGTTATTTACTCTTTGCGTGGCCCTTTATGTGTTATTTACTCTTTGCGTGGCCTTTTGTGAGTTATTTACTCTTTGCGTGGCCCTTTGTGAGTTATTTACTCTCTGCGTGGCCCTCTGTGAGTTATTTACCCTTTGCGTGGCTTCTTAAGACACCACTGGTTTAGCCCTTTCCCAACTAAAGATGGGTTAATACCGATATTTATCAGTATTGGCCAATAAGACTATATTAGTCTAGAAATATTATAATATTTTAACTAACATTTATATCAGTAATATTTAACTAATATTTATTAATACGTATCACTTCACGAATGTCAGAATGATTGAGTAAGTCTAATCCCACCGATCCGTGTCAAGTGAATGGAATCCCAGATTATGATAAAGATTATTGTACATGTTCGTAATCTGTGGATTATGTGAATATTAAATATTAGCATATATGAGTTCGTCGGATTACTGATACGTGAATCCATGGAATATTACTAATCTCTTAACTAATACCAATATGTTCGTTACACTCCTACTCCCAACTACATTGGGGTCGGCTCCCAGCCAAACGGGATTCAGCGGAATACCAGCATTCTACGTGGAGCGGCTGCCCACCAGACCTCCACAACTAATTAACTGGCTAGGTAATACGGTACTTCATGGCAAGACCGGTGTCAGACCGGCCTCCAACAATTCGTAACGTAACTGCCAAAGGTCTACAAATGACAGCCGGGCCCAATGGCTTAACGTGCTTTCCGAGGCACGGAGTAGTCTCGGTATGTTAAGATCCACAGACCAACCTCGACAAGCGTTGCTTTACCTTGAAGATTGGCCCGTGCGGCTGTTATAATTTAGCCACGAGCTCCTTGCTCCTTTAGGTAAACCTTTAATAAAACTATGATTCTCTCAATATAAATTGTGCTTGTATACTATTAGACAAGTACCTAATCGCTAAATCCTACCATTGCCCGTTTTTTTAATGGTACTCGTATAATGGAGTGTGCTAGCTGACATGTTGTAAATACTATTTAAGTTTATGATTTCCATGTTGTTGGATACATATTTATTTTTGTTCCTGTGTCTTAAAATACTTTGCGTACTATTGTTTAATTCAAGTTCTTAAAACGTAACAGCCAGATGTGTTGCTGGGGAGTTAGTAGCGCCACTTCTTTTTCCCATCTAAAACACTAGGAAGTGGTGACGGGTGGGCGTTTTGGGGCACTGTCTTTATGTATGTAAAATTTGACATTCAAAAAGTGCTGGCTCTCAGCCTAATTTGAATAAATGACTTTTGATTTTAATTTCAATATTGTGATGTAATTGTCGTTAATAATATAATAAAAGTAACCATGAAAATAATACATCTTTCATACCTTGTCCAAACCCAATTGAATTGTTAAAAAACGTAAATAATTGTAAATGTGGGTAACAAGTAAAAACATTTTTTTTTTAATGTGGGTAGGTATGATATATTATTAATGGGCTGTAAATACGCTACTCGACATTATGTCAATGTATAAGTAGACTAAGATAAAACTATGAGTTTTATATGTGTGTGCCAAATAAATTCATTTTCTTTCTTTCTTGGTAAATTGGACATTTTGAGCGACCTGAAACAATGTCAATTTGCCTTTGTATTGCACCCTTGGCGCCATTGATTTGCCTTTGTATTGCACCCTTGGCGCCATTGGATAAGGTGTTTCGTATTTTATTTATGCTTTCAGTAAAATACAAATTACTGGTCCTAAATTTCCTCATAATATTGTTATTAGCAATCTGTAACCCAATCTTTTTTTTTTTTTTTTTATTTGTGATGGGTTTGCTCTTGACTCTAGTCAATGTCAGATATGACAGAGACAAAGTCTACGATGGAGCGAGCTTACCCAGAAGGAGCCTGTTCACTCGAACTGTTTTTTTTTTTTTGTAAATTTTTTTTTCCAAAATTACTATCTGAAATGTGTATACCATGTTCTCACACTGCAAAATCCTAGATAAGTCCTAGATATATTTACCACGATGACTGTATAACGAATAAACAACAATATATGTCTAATTTACACATTTTTACGTCCCTGAATTGAATTTTATTGTTACTTTTTTTTTAATTTTTTTAGCTAGATGCGGCGTGAATGGACAATAATAGAATGAGTATTACAGTGGCTTAGCATGGGTGTCAGCCGCCCCCTTGTTTAGGTTTTAAAGGGGCCGCCCGGGGCGGGTCGCCCCTCGCCCCTACTACGCTACGCCACTGGAGTGATACAAATCTTTATTACGCGAAGTAGATATGGGTTATGCCGGTGAAATTTATTACATTAGGTTTAGTGATATTTAATGTTGCTAAAACTTCAAAATGACAAAGGAATCAATCAATTGATCCATGTAATTTGTATTTTTTATGGATATATATGCCCTTGGCAAAATTACACCTTAATGCTCCTTGGTATCTTGATTCACCTTGGAAAAATACTACTTTGTGCTCCTTGGCACCTTATTGCACCTTGGCAACATACACTAATACACTTTGGTACATTTGTTATGATAGCATATTGTATTACCTACCTATATCAATAAGTAGTACATGTACCTATTGCGCTGATTGATTGCATGCATTTGACTTATCTGCTTTAATATTACTAACGACATTTGCTTTAGGTACCTCAACCTTAAAACATCATTTAACTTAAGGGAACGCGATGAATAGTGAGGAATTATAATTTTGCACTGAAAATTCTTATTACCTACGTAGGTATTTAAATAAATAATGTCACTGGATAAATTACATTAACGCGGACTTACACGGTATTTCTTATTACAATTTCTACTAATAGGTACCTACGTCGAAATTATCGTCACAAGATATAAGAAGACTGTTACCACCGAGTAGGTACTTATTTTCAAATTTTAATTTTAACTTATTTTAGAAATATCCACGGCTATAGTCAAGAATATAACAATAATAAAATTATGATAGAAATTATTTTTAGAAAAGTATTCATTGCTTTTTGCATGACAATGATAATAATAACCTATCATTGATCGATCAGACAAATAACACTGTATTTGTTATTTGTAATGTCTAGTCATTTGTTTTAATAGTACTTGGACAGATAGATACATATACCACTTAATCGATAGCACCATAAAACCGTGAGGTTGTTATTAGTGTTTCATTTGTTTTTTTTTTTTTTTTTTTTTTCGTGCACGTGAGTTCATCTCCCTCCTTTTTCATATAGCAGCATAATTTACCACTTACTTGAGGCTCGTCACCACTGTGGTGTCCTCGTTTGCTGCTGGGTTCGTAAATCAAAGCCAAACACTCGTTTCACCAAGGAGCGCATACACGTCCGCACCGGCCGGCGGTTGGGCAAGCAATGCCGTGACGTGCATGCGCCGCTTGTACTTTATTAATACGTCACACATAGGATTTTGTGTGTGTACAGAAAGTGCCATTGCTCTCATTCAAGACTTGGTCCTGAACTCAGAGTGTGCCTTAAAATATCTTCCTCTTCATAAAATAAGCCAGGACCACTTGGAACACCTGTTTGGTGTTCCAAGTGGTAAATTCGGTGAAAAAGTAGTAGAATATATGGCCGGCTACATTGTCCATGCTCTGATAAAGCAAATAAAATGCCAAACTTGCATTGGAGCTCTGATTGGTGTACCAAATCAAAACGCTTTACAATTTCAAAAGGACACTAAAAACAAGTTGTTGTAAGGATCCACCACAGTAATAGAAATTTGCCGTCGTTGTGAAATTTAAAAAAGTCAAAAGTCAAAACGTTTACTTCAATTAGGCCATTAAACGGCACTTTTGAACGTCATCATTTACATTAAAAATAATATAAAGTGACTCTACTGTCCGTTCGCAAGGGTAGATTCTTATGGAGAAGAACGGACAAGAAACTCCATAGTTACTCTTTTCAAATCAATGATTTACAATATTTTGAGTACAAAAATTAATTTTAATATATGTGAGGTCGATGCACCTAGAGTATACTACTTATAGGATCATAGTACATGGTACTCACATATTTACAAATCTTGGAACCATTAATAAAACAGAGTGTGTTAACAGAAAATAAAAACTCTTTTACATCTATAAAGTGAATAAGTATATAAATTGGCCAATTTGATTTTGCCTACACTACACCCTTGATTGTCCTATGGAGCAGGACCAGCATGTTTCCAAGCATTCTTATCTTGAATGTAATCCTCCAACTTGTAAGTAATATGCTTGTTTACAAAATGTGCTTTTTATATACGTTTTAAATTTTCTTTCATTTAATTCTAATATGTCACAAGGTATTTTGTTGTAACATTTATATTAAGAGAGCGATCAACGAGAATGGTTCGGAAGTGCTGTCTTCAAAATATAATACCGATTATTTTATAAGATCGGTTTTAAAATCTCTGATTGGGTAAAATTTATTCCCGGATATTAATTATCATCAATTTGAAATTGAATCAACTAATCATTTAATTGAATTAGCAAGATGCATAATTCAGAAATATGTAGACGCTCGTTTATCGTTTTTTACAAAGAATAATCAGGACCCTAAAACTTCAATTCGAAAAACATCATTAATTCATTCAAACCAAATTAATTCATTTTAAAAATCAGTAATAACAGGCTTCTTACATGTTCTTTTTTTGTAAAAGATTGTTTTTGGTTAAATATCATTTATACGATTTTGATTGATTATTTTTCATAATGTTAAAATCCATTTTATCGATATCGACTTTTTCAAGAAGAGCCACCCTAACGTAGACATACCTACGCAACTTGTCCTTGAACTGACCAATAGCAGCCGTGCGTTCTTCTTCGTGCCCCGGCCCGCGGTGGTGAGTCGTGCGCCTAAGAGAAATCGGTCTATAGGCTCTCTAGTGGTTATATACTCTATGTTACGGCTCCAGAGAAAGGAACCTCCTCACAATACGAGCCGTATGGAGGAGTACTGCCTTCTGTATCAGGCCCTTTACCCAACTGCGTAACGCCAGCTTCGACAGGTGGTCGTCGAAGCTTTTGGCTATCAAACCATTGGCCGTAACGACCATCGGCACAATGACAGCCGAGTCCACATTCCACATGTCGACAACCTCGTGTGCTAAGTCAAGATACTTGATTTGTTTCTCTTTCTCAGCTTTCACGAGGTTCTCGTCATGTGGAATGGTAACATCGAATATCATTGTGCAGCGCGCTAATCGGTCTATCACCACTATATCAGGCTTATCAGTGATGATAGACCGATCCCAGTACAACGTGACATGGTCATTTTCGAGAACTGGGTTGGGCACATACTTGTAATACGGTACCTCAGAATCCACAAGTTTGTATTTCAAAGCAAGTTGCTGGTGAATAATCCTGGCCACTTGGTTATGCATGTGCAAATACTCGCCGTTAGCCAGACGAGAACAACCAGAGATAATATGTCTGATGGACTCACCCGGACGGTGGCATGCCCGACACATGTCAACCGTCCCGTCCTTCATAATATGCTTCCGGCAGTTGTTTGTCAAGATAACTTCGAATACGTATAACTGCACAACCTTCAGTTTCTCCGAAGAGATCACCGAAACGTAGCCAGGCCACGGACGCCGGGAAATCTACGTCGGACCCATAAAAAGCCCGATAGAAGCGCCCGTGAAGCTCCTTGCCTTTCCATACCTCCTTGCGGTCATCTGTAGTAAGTATCACAGGTTTGCGCCAGTTCTCTTTAGCCATGGACAACGGGGTGAGTCCCTTGTCCACTGCGACCACATCTCGGTGCATACCCACATCGGCTTTGAGAAAATATTCTCTGAGACTGCAAATCTCGCGGTTGTGGAGAGTCTTTGCATTTAAAAAGCCTCGACCTCCACACTTCCGCGGGATGTACAGTCTCATCACCGATGATCGTGGGTGATGCATCCGATTTGCAGTCAGCAGTGTACGGACCCTTCTATCCAGGGCGTCGAGTTCGGTTTGAGTCCATTTGAGTATGCCGAAAGAGTACATTAATACCGGCATGACCCAACCGTTGAAGGCGCGCACCTTATTTCCGCCCGACAAAAGGCTGTTTAAAACCTTTTTCAGGCGGCCAAAGAAGAGCTCCTTCAGTGATTGCTTCATGTCAGTACCGTTAATGCCCAACGCTTCCGACATACCCAAATACTTGTAGGTTTCGGTTGAGCTAAGGGATCTAACCTCTCCACCGACCGTGTCTCCACGTTGCCGTCGTGGTGGGGCTTGCGTGTCTCAGTGATCTTGGGGGCTTTGCCGGTAGAGCCACTCATGCCGGAAGGTCCCAAGTGAGAGACCAGACCAAGAGAGACACAAGAGGGGCTCACCGTTCGGAGATTTGAGCAGTGTTCGGGTCCTCGGACGGTGTGCGTCTCATTGGCGTGCTCGCTGCTCTCTGGTATGCGTCTGATCATCAGACGTGACTGTGAGGGCAGCGAGCAAGCAGTGAGAAAGAGGGAGAGAGGAGGGGAGATAAGGACCGCACCCTTTAAAAGGACAAGAATGGACAGTCTTGAAAGAGAAGATATACCCCAGGGCGGTCCGGACTGCACAGCAGTCCGGGAATCCGCCACGCCTCGTGCGTCAAGCCCCTCGTATTCTGGGAGGGGGGGCAACAGGGCTATCCACAATCCGATTGCCGATGGCAACAAGGGCCGAGGAGGCCCCCGATCCGGAACATCCTTCGCGGAATTGATCGGCTTCGATTTTAGCTTGCCCGACAAAGTGTCGGTCGGGCGGAGCGCGGGTAGAGGCGCGCTACTTTGGAGGGAGGGCTTGCCTGACCGTCACGCGGGTGCAGAGTCGGAGTCCGAGTTGGACTCCGACGACCTGGTGACCGTTAGCTCGGCGAGCTCTGGACCCGAGGGGGCGGGGGCTGCTGCGGAGGACTCCAGGTCCTTCCGCAAGCGGCCCAGACCGGAGGAAGACCGGGGGTCGTCCTGCAGCGAGGAGGTGGCCTCGGCCTGTAAAATCCCCACCAGCAGGTGGGGTAAGGGCCGAGAGGGAGGCAAGGGCAGAGTTCTTGCCTCCAAGGAGGCTGGCCAGCGAGCCGATGCTGGACGACCCCCCGGAGATAGCGGTCGTGGGGCTCCTGGCTCGGAGTCTTCCGGTGGTGAGCCGGATGACTCCGGACAGGAGCAATGTCGAAGGGCCGGGTTTGCGGAGATAGTGGCGATCCGCGATCTGGCCTTGAAAAGGAAGTTAACTTCCAAAAACAAGGCCATAAGCACGGCGATGGCCTCCATTATGGCGGCAGCGGAGGCTAATCGAGGTGGGCCTCCGCGGGACGAGATGTTCAAGTTGCGGGCGGAGGTCACCCGCTTGGCTGCCGCCACGGAGCGTCTCCAAAAGGAGAACGAGGGGCTCCGCGCAGACCTGGCAGGGCTCCGGGGAGCCGGCCCACAGGGGGCACCTAAAGGGGGGCGCAGGGAGGACAACTGGCCCGTGCCGCAGAAGAGCCAGGTGCTGGACCTTGTGCGGCATTAGATGGCTGCCTTCTAGGCGCGGTTCTCCGTCCTGGAGGGCACGCTGGTCATCGTGAAGGACGAGGCGTTAGCCGCAGCACATTGGCCGCTGGGACGAATTCTGAAGCTTTATCCGGGAGAGGCTCGCGTAGCTGACATCAAAGTACAGTCAGGCACAATCAGAAGGGCATTCCATAGAATTTGCCCGTTATTAGATGAACCACCAAATTGATCATTCATTCTTCAATTAACCTATCTGGACCGATCATCATTCATACCTCAACCAATCAACATAAACCTCAAGCATTCATCAACAAATCAATCAACCTGGCTGAACTGTTCAACTCACTTCCATTGCTGGCCCGGGAATATGTTCACATACACACATCCATGTCAGTCAGCACACAACGACGTAGTCAACGAGCGACATACCGACCGGGCACATCGCATTAAATCGTCTGACACGACCGCGCTCGGACATACTTACCATTAGTTTGCTATACTTACTTAGCTAATCTAATAAACCTTTTAATATAGTCCATTGCTTTTAATTAGACCTGGGCCTAAACATCTGCCATTGCCAGTCCTTCCGTTAGTGCTCGTACTGTATATTGAAGATTGTAGAATTTGTGTAGGCCTTATCTAGAGTTAGTTTGGAGGGGTGTCTAGTTCGTGTTACGTGTATATAAATCGTGTGTGCCTAGGTCTTGTGAGGGTGTCAAGGTTGTATGAGGGTGTGTAGTTCCTGTGAGGTGTGTCTTGTTCTCGTGTGTTAGGGTGTCTAGTTCGCATGTGAGGGTGTTTAGGTCGTGTTAGGTATGTCTGGGTCATGTGAGGGAGTCTAGATTATGTTACGCACGTCTGGTTAGTGTGTGAAGGTGTCTAGTTCGCGTGTGTGGGTGTTTAGTTCGCGTGAGATGGGTCTAGGTCATGTGAGAGTGTCTAGGTCATGTGAGGTGTGTCTAGTTCGAGTGAGGTACGTCTAGGTCGTGTGAGGGTGTCTAGGTCGTGTGAGGTGTGTTTAGTTCACGTGAGGTGGGTCTAGGCCGTGTGTGGTGTGTTTAGGTCTTGCGAGGTGTCATTTGGTTATTATGAAAAGGGTGTCCAGATCTTGTGAGGTGTGTCTAGGTCGTGTTACTTGGTTATAGGTCGTGTAACGCTTGTCTAGATCGTGTGAGGGAAGGAGTTTTGGTCATGAGGGGTGTCTAAGTTGTAATAGGATGTTTAGGTCGTGTGAGGGTATCTAGGTCGTGTGAAAGTGTCTAAGTCGGTGTGAAGGTGTCTTGGTCGTGTGTGAAGGGGTGTTATGGTCAACAGAGACTAAAACAACAATAAAAATAATTATCATTTTATTTTGTACAATTCAAGTTACACAATTGCAAATCCCTTTTATCGAAGTAGGTTTGCTATACATCTACAAAATGTCTATTGACGAAACAAAAGGCCCTATTTAAACATCAACTCAGTGTTTAAACTACTTTACTTATAGCCCGGTCAAGTAAGACATGCAAGTTTCCAAAAAATCGTATAGCTCTGAAAATATGGACGAATTTCGGAACGCCATTTTATAAATGAAATGTGAAAAGTCCCCATCGATCCGACATCTACAAAAACAAAATCAAGTTCAAGTTCGCAAATATATATATAATTTATAAAGATTTACAATTTTATGCGTAATTTTAATATTCTATGTTTATGATAAATTTAACCGATTTTAACTCATATATATGCGAACTTTGACCTTGAATATTTTTTTGCAAATGTTGGATCGATGGGGACTTTTTATATTTCATATAATATGGTGTTCTGATCATTCGTACAAATTTTCAACTCTATGTGAATTATTAAAACCTTACCTCATTTAAAAAAGCTAACTTGACCGGACTTTTAACATAAATTATTGTACCTATTTATTATTGTAATTTAGTATAATATTATTAGTATAAAATGAGGGCCCGTTTTACAATGGGTGTGTAACGATTGACATAATAACAAAATATCTAACGTTCACTTGACATAATTTCAGTTAACATAATTTTGTTTAACATAATGATCAGTTGACATAATGAATTGTTGATATAATTTCATTTTACCTAATTTCATATGAAATAATGAACATTTCCTATAATGCACATTTCACATAATATTCATTTAGCATATTATTCATTTACTATAATATTCATAATCTCTAAGTAACTTTTAATATAATTTAGAAAATCTGATACGATTTTAAACGCCTGCTAGTATGGTGCTAGCAAAAATGCCCCAGAAGTAGAAATACACTTAAATTGGATTCCTTCGGGCTTTGGCCTCTAATATAAAAATAAAATAAGATGTAATATTTATGTTATGATTAAATAAATATTGTATTAAGTTTTTTTTTCTTCACTTTATACCCTATAGGTACACCTACCACCCTCAACTATTGTTATTTTTTCTATAAATCACCCAGAAGTAGGAGCCCCGCCAAGCGGGGTTCCGTCGACCAAGCCCACCCTCGACCATGCATAGAATATTTTAAGGTTTGGTTAAGTGCCATTTGAATTAGGCTAGAACTGTGCCCATTAAACATGAGTATTAGGTCAAATGAACGTTTTATTAAAAAAATATTATACATATTGAAAATTATATAAAATGAACGTTATACTAAATGTTATTATGTTAAATGAATATTATATGATATGAAACATTAGGTCATATGAATTTGTCATTTGATATTATGTCATTTGAAAATTATGTCATATGAACGTTAGTTCAAGTGAAATTAGATCATTTGTTATTATGCCAAACATTACACACCCTTTTACAGTAGCGTGATCAGGACTCGGCTTCGGGTTAATGCTTGAGCATTACCTACTTAAAACTCGTTTGAAAAGAGGTTCTGTACAAACGGGCCTACACTACACTCCATTACTGAAGATGGTTACTAAAATATTTATTATAAAAGGTGATCGGCAACCTATGTATTTACTACATATACTTAAGTATATACAATGCATAAATTGGTTGTAAAAATGAAAAAAAATATCGTTCATTTGTTCGAAAACTTGGCCCTCTATTGATGCAACTACGCGTTCGGGTTCGCTTACAAAGTAATCACTTTGGTTAGGGCTCAAGCGCCAAATTTTTTTGGATTCAAAGGTTTAGAGACCCACAATAAAGACTCACATTTTCTAGATGCCTGAAAAGTAACCAGACCAGATTTTATTGTAACTTCTCTCACTATAAAACCCAACATTTTGTACGTTTTTTGACATCGGGATGCGTCTTAAAATCTAAATACTTGGTTCTCAATACTGTGTTGGGACGTATTGCGGTACGGGGTACACTAACCAAACCAATCTACTCAAGCTCACTGCGTCGACACGACACAATACAATAATTTGACCACAGTTATATGTAAGTATGCAAAAGTGCACAAAATCAAATTAGGATACATTTAAATCTAATTGGCAACTTTGGAAAAAGTTCCTACATTCAAGATAGGTTAGTATGTTAAAATGTTAGTTAGAATATAAATAATATAATAGTTGGAATGTTAAATTGCATGTGGGATATGCAATTTAACATTACACAACACAGGGTACAGTTTAGAATGTCTACAAAAACACTTCAACATTATTATGCAATAGGATGTTTCCGGAACAAAAAAAAATCATCAATATGTTAAACCTTGTTCAGGTTTAACATATTGATCATGCTAACTTACTTGAATCTTACTGACTAATTATATGGTTTCTATGATTATAAATGTAGTTCTTACATTGGTCCTTTATCACTATGTGCCTGGACGATACAAAAAAAAAACAATAATCACAGTGCATAATCATCTTATTAATAAACTGACAAGCAAATGACATGCGTATATAAAGTCCTATTGAATAAATCATTCACGTAGAACGTTAACTATCGAAACCAATTCGTCATTATACTAAAACAGCTAAATATACAACACAATATACACAAACACACAATCACGAGAATAATGTAACTCTTTTCTGGTTTCATGCGCAAAATTATCTTGCTATGGAAGAGCGGAGTTTCCTACTACGGCATGTTTTGCTTAAAGGAGGCCCAAACCGTCAAGGTTTTAGGGTTTTTTTTCAGGTTTTGATTTAGTCAACCGCTCGGGCATCGCGGGCGCGAATCTACAGAACCAGGTCAAGCCCCGCCCGCATTTTATATCTATACATATAATAAAACTGTAGAAGAGGTCAATTCTGTACATTGAATACAAACTAAAAAAAATACTCCAGGGGGACTTTATCCCCACCAACCGTGTCTCCACGTTGCCGTCGTGGTGGGGCTTGCGTGTCTCAGTGATCTTGGGGGCTTTGCCGGTAGAGCCACTCATGCCGGAAGGTCCCAAGTGAGAGACCAGACCAAGAGAGACACAAGAGGGGCACACCGTTCGGAGACTTGAGCAGTGTTCGGGTCCTCGGACGGTGTGCGTCTCATTGGCTTGCTCGCTGCTCTCTGGTACGCGTCTGATCATCAGACGTGACTGTGAGGGCAGCGAGCAAGCATTGAGAGAGAAGGGGAGAAAGGGACCGCACCCTCAAAAAGGAAAATATGAACAAGAGCAACGAAAGAGAATTACCCCAGGGCGGTACGGACTGCACAGCAGGAAGAGAATCCGCCACGCTTGCGTCAAGCCCCACGTATTCTGGGGGGGGCAACGTTGTCTTTTGTTCGCCGCTTGCCATTGGCAACAAGGGCCGAGGAGGCCCCCGATCCATACTATCCGAGGAGGACCTGATCGGTTTTAGTTTTGACTCGCCCGACAGAGTGTCGGTCGGGCGGAGCACGGGCGAAGGTGCGCTGTATTGGGAGGAGGGCTCGCTTGAGCGTCGCGCGGGTGTAGAGTCGGAGTCTGAGTTGGACTCCGACGACCTAGCGACCGTTAGCTCGGCGAGCTCTGTACCCGAGGGAGCGGGGGCTGCTTCGGAGGACTCCAGGTCCTTCCGCAAGCGGCCCAGACCAGAGCAAGACCAGGGGTCGTCCTGCAGCGACGAGGTTGCCTCGGCTCGCAAGATCCCCACCAGCAGGCGGGGTAAGGGCCGAGAGGGAGGCAAGAGCAGAGCTCCTGCCCCCAAGGAGACTGGCCGGCGAGCCGGGGAGCTCGCCGATGCTGGACGACCCCCCGGAGAGGGCGGCCGCAGGGCTCCTGGTTCGGAGTCCTCCGGCGGTGAGCCGGATGACTCCGGACAGGAGCTTCGGAGGGCCGGGTTTGCGGAGGTGGTGGAGGCCGCGCTTCGCGATGTGGCCCTGAAGAGGAAACTCTCCTCTAAAAACAGGGCCATAAGAGAAGCGCTGACCTCCATCCTGGCGGCAGCGGAGGCTAACCGAGGTGGGCCTCCGGTGGACGAGATGTCCAACCTGCGGGCGGAGGTCGCCCGCTTGGCTGCCGCCACGGAGCGCCTCCAGAGGGAGAATACGGGGCTCCGAGCAGACCTGGCCAGGCTACCGGGAGCCGGCCCACAGGGGGCGCCTAAAGGGGGGCGCAGGGAGAACAGCCACCCCGTGCCGCAGGAGGGCCAGGTGCTGGACCTGGTGCGGCAGGAGATGGCTGCCTTCCAGGCGCGGTTTTCCGTCCTGGAGGGCATCGTCTTGCGCCCCCCGTTAGCGGCGAGTGGGAAGGCTCCAGCCCAAAAAAAGGCGGCGTCGTACGCGGCCGCCGTGGCTGCCACATCGGGGTCGTCCGGCCAGGACAAAGGGTCCGGGCCGGCACCCGCGAAGCTGGTGTCGGGAAAACCGGACCCGGCCCCGGGAAGGAAGAGGAAGGGTGGGGCGGCTGCGCGGACGGCGAAGGCTCCTGCGCCAGCCGTGCAGCAGCTCCCCCCGGCTTCCTCGCCTTCTGAACCTCCCCCGGCTCAAGCCGAATGGCAAGTGGCCAGGGAGAAGAAGAAGGCGGGAAAGGCAGCCAGGGCGGCAAAGAGGCGGGAGAGAAGGCGGCGGCAGCGAGCGCGAGGCGTCGCGGCTGCGCTCCGCGCCCCGAAGACCGCGGCTGTAGTTTTAACACTGCAGCCGGACGCGGTGAAGAGGGGCGTGACGTATGCCAACACGCTCACCAAGGCCAAGGAGGCCATCAACCTCGGTGAGCTTGGCATCGTCGGGGGTCTCCGGCTCAGGGTCACCATGACCGGGGCCAGGATGCTCGAGATCCCTGGAGCAGGCAGCGGTCCGGCCGCGGACGCTCTAGCCGCAAGGCTTAGGGCGTCCTTGGGCGCGGATGACGTCCGAGTGTCCAGGCCCACGAAGTGCATAGATATGCGCATCTTGGGCCTGGACGACTCCGTCACGGAGGAGGAGGTGTTGGCCGCCGTCGTCGGGACGGGGGGGTGCTCTGCAGAGGAGGTGAAGGCGGGCACCATCCGTCCTGACAACACGGGCATGCGAACCGTAGTGGTGAGCTGCCCCGTGTCGGCGGCCAAGAAAGTCTCGGAGGGCCGAAGGCTTTTGGTGGGCTGGGTCTCCGCGCAGGTAAAACTGCTGGAGCCCAGACCTCTGAGGTGCTTCCGTTGCCAAGTTGGCAACCACGTGGGAGCACGCTGCACCTCGGAGGTGGACCGCAGTGACCACTGCTTCCGCTGTGGTCAGCCCGGTCACAGGGCCGGCTCGTGCGACGCCGCGCCGCACTGCTTCGCATGTGCGGCAGCTGGCAAGCCGGCCGATCACTGGGCTGGGGGCAAAGCCTGCGGTCCACCCGCCAGGGCCGGGTCGAGGAGAAAACCCTCCTCCACCGCCGCCGCCGCCGCCGTCGCTTCCGCCGCAGCCGCCGCCACCGTCGCCGCCGCTGCAACTGCTCGGGAGGGGGCTAGAATGGAGTGCCAGTAATGGCCCCATCTCGCCCCCTCCAGACGTACGTTAGTCGCTGCGCCTCTCAGGTACTGACACTCCTGGGCAAGGCGCAGTGACTGACGCCTGCGGACAGCGAGCAATGGGTAGCTCGCTGTCCGATCAGGTCAGGCCAGAGTCGACGGCGCGTTTCACTCCAAACGCGCCGTCAGCAACGAGCAGTCAGCAACGGAGACGGGGCCCGCCAGGGCCAGAGCCTGCCAGGGTTGCGGAATTGTTCGAAAGAGTTACCGCGGCCCTGGGAAGAAAGGCACTAGGAGGACAAAGGGTGGGTTTTAGTCAGTAAAAGTCTGACACTCCCTGCCGCTCCACCCTGAGCGGGAGGGGTCATTTGATGATGTCCCATCCTATAAAAAAAAAAAAAAAAAAAAAAAGGGGGACTTTATACAAACAGTAGAAGCCAAAAATATTTTTTTTTCTTTTTTTGTCTGTCTGTCTGTCTGTCTGTCTGTCTGTTGTTCGTCTTTCACGCAAAAACCACTGGACGGATTTTAATGAAACTTTTTTTGTTGTATAGCTATTAGTCCTCGCCAACATATAGGCTATAATTTATTTTGAAGATCTGAATACAAGACGTGGAACCTTAGCAGCCCGGCTAATCTATAAGAGATATTAATATACCGCTTAAGGAATAGTTGGTCAACATGATGAGTACTGTCTGTCGACATAAAAAAAATGAAGGTCTAGAGCACCTGATGTGGAACTCTTTCAGGGAGCTAAGCTATCGGCTATTTTAATCAATTGTCAACAGATCTCATAGTCCGTTGGTTTAAAGCCTGCCTCTCGAAAGACTAGGTGTGGGTTCAATTCCCACAAATTTTGTAATTATTTTTATCTTATTTATTTCCTTATTTTTTTATTCCTACCAAACCTAATAATTTCAAATATGAATAATATGTTATTGCTGTATTTTGCATATCTTTTTAGCAAGACGAGCAGAACCTATTTTCTGTTTATATGTATTCTGTTTCGTTTGCATCGCGATAAAAAATACAAAACTAATGTAGAAAACATTCACATAAACCTGTCCTGTGGATTATGGCAACCTAGAAGAAATAAACTTATTATCTACATGCATAGTAAGTAGGGGTAAGTATCTTTAATGACACTTGCAATGCCATCTATTGAGCGAAACTGTACTTACCATCAACAGCACGAGAATTACACCAAAAAGTATTTTTTAGTTAAAGATTCTTTTGATACTTACCCAGGCGTTACGCATTTGATGCAAAAAAAAAATGCTCCACTGATTTTTTTTTACTTTTGATAGGAACGCGTTTGACCACTATCTCACCTGATGGCAAACGATGATGTGATCGAAGATGGAGCACGCTTGCCTATAAGTAACCTATTCACTTTTGATAAGACTCCCAGGCTGTAACTATCCGGAAACACGGACTCAGTCAGGGAATTCCACGCCATGTGTTTCCAAAACATTTTGTTCATGTAGGTGTGAGGTCCACCGTGTACCGGTGGCGTACCGCCGTACGTCTTGTGGTCCGATGATGGAACGAGCTTGGCGGAATTAAACTATGCAATTCCGTCGCTCACTCCCCAAAATGCAACCGATACAAAACCGACAGGCTAAAAACTCGGCTTCGATGCTCAAGACTTTGGAGCTTCGACTCGGTGAGCCTTTCACCTCTTGAATTTCTTTCCCAGGATCTCCCTCATTCTTAATTATTTTCTGTTTATTTTGAAACAAAACTGTTCAATTCCCAGTCAGCTGGTGATTCGTCGTGACCAGCCTAGGGCCAAAAATTACCAGTAGCGGGTTTCACACTCCAGAGCTTCAAGGGAAACTGTGGATCCCTGGGCAATGACGCCACAGAAGAACTCGCGACGATAGGTTTCGAGATGGTAGTGCTGGACCCGTACCCGCTCCTCCTTCTTTCTTTCTTTCTCACAGTTTCGTGCATGAATTTGCCAGAGAACAACTGAACTTCATGACAACAAATGGTGAAAAAAGTGAAAAATGGCAATGACAAGTCTATAAACGTGACTAAGTAATTGACTTCTCAGCTTAAGTAAAAATTACCTCCGTAATAATAGGGATTATTATTACGGATCATTGCCCTTACATTTTTTTAACTTATGCACTACAGACAGCCCAATTTGCGGAGGTTGTTTCGACGCCGGCTACGTCATCCCGGCCATGACTTTCCGACGTGAAAAAATCCTCGGAACGGTGAGGTGCAGGTTTCAAATCAAATCGTTTATTGCAATCCATAATGTACATATACAGGTGGTAAATATAGGTTTGTGAGTGCTAAGTGATTGAGCTGACTTTTATCTCAGATTATCACTCCCTTGCGGCTTGAGTATTATCGGTCGTCTCTCCGCTCAACCTGTGAAGCACACTGGTGGCTTTTGTACATTTGGGCGGTGCTAGGCTTGCAAACTTAGCCAGGACAACGGAGTCTCTACTCTACTCTATCCGTTGTGTGTTTTTTTATGGATGGGAAAACATCAAATGACTTCTTCTGCTCTGCGTGGAGCGGAAGAGAGTGTCAAACTCTTACTGACTAAAACACGTCCGTATTCCTCCTTATGCCTTTAACGTTCCAGGGCCGTGGTGACTTTTCGAACAAATTCCGCAACAGTAGTTAGTGTTCGGACAGTGAGCCAACCTACGCTCGCCATCTGCGGGCCCGCGCTTAGGGTGGCTGGGAATTGCCTTGCGACTTCCGACGCAACGCCTGGGTCGTCTTTTTCTGTTGCGGCGGCTGAGGGGGGTCTACTCTCTTAAGCCCGAAGTCTGTAGTTTCGGCCTTAGTGTTTGGCGTTTTCTACTCCGTATCACCTACGGACTTACGATTGGTCCCGAACTAGGAATAACTATCAAATCGTGCTGTCATTCATTCTTATATTCTTTTCCGGACCATGGAGTAAACCAGGACGCCGCAGCCGATCGCCTCGACTACGTTACTCATGCCAAAAAGGTCCAAGTGAGGTCCAGGAGAGGAGCACACCGTTCGGAGACTTGAGCAGTGTTTGGGTCCTCTCTGGTACGCGTCTGCTCATCAGACGTGACTGTGAGGGCAGTGAGCAAGCAGTGGGAGACGTTGGGAGATAGGGACCGCAACCTTTAAAACGAACAGCAAAATGAAGAGTCCAAATGCAATAGATAACCCCAGGCCGGTACCCGGCTGCTTAGCAGAAGAAGAATCAGCAACGCTTTCTTCGGGAGCGTCAAAACCTTCGTATTCTGGGCTTGCAACATTTGTTTGCCGTTTGCCAGTGGTAACAGGAGCCGAGGAGGCTCCCGATCAGCGTGTCTTTGAGGACCTGATCTAGTATCTGTACTAGATCAGGTCCTCAAAGACACGCTGATCGGGAGCTGATTTGGTTTTGTTACGGCGTTTCTGCTCTGGCAAAAACACCCGACAAAGTGTAGGTCGGGCAAAGCGCGGGCAGTGGCACCCAAATTTGGAAGGAGTGCTCGTTCGAGCGTCGTGCGGGTGCAGAGTTGGACTCTGACAATCTTCCTGTTTTGATGAGCCTTTTATGGAGTTTAAAATTGAAGTTGAGGAACACGAAGTATTTATCAAGAAAAAAACGGAGAGCCAGTGACACGCAACGGGCGAGAGTTGCGATAAAGCCAAAACTGGAAGATGTGATTACAGATGAGCAAAAAACCTAACAAATGTAATAAGTACAACTTTGCTTTTTTATGAACTGACAAGCCTCAACGAAATAAATACCTTGTCATGCCTATCTGTGTAGGTTCATTCAAACACTAATAGAGCACATAAGTATAGTTGATGAATACCAAACGGAAAATATTGCTATCAAAGAACAGTTACCAGCTGTTTGTGAGAGACAAGATGATAACATTGAAGGAATATCAAAGTCATGAACTAGAACCGGAAAATCAGGAAAACAGCTTTTCAGATGTACCAGCACAGCATTCTGAGTCAAAATCCGAAGACGAAGAGCCTTTAATAGAGTTTAAAATTGAAGTTGAGGAACATGAAGTATCAAGAAAAAATCGGAAAGCTTGTGACACGCAACGGGCGAGAGTTGCGAAAAAGCCAAAACTGGAAGATGTGATTACAGAAGAGTAAAAACCTTTCAAATGTAATAAGTACCTAGGTCTTCTGTTTCTGTCTTTTTCTTCGATATCACTGTAAGGTTGTTCATAGCGAACAACTTTGTTTTTTTAAGAACTGACAAGCCTCAAGGAAATAAATACCTTGTCTTGTCTATCTGTTCAAATCCACTCTGGTAAATTTTGAAATCGGAGCTATAGCTAATACAAAAACACATGTAAACTATGTAACAAATTTAACTGGAAAAGACATAATAGTGGAACTGACAAGCCTCAATGAAATAAATACCTTGTCTTGTCTATCTATGTAGGTTTACTCAAACACTTATAGGGCACATAAGTATAATTGATGAATGCCCAACGGAAAAAAATGCTATCAAAGAACAGTTACCAGCTGTTTGTGAGAGACTAGATGATAACATTGAGACACAGGACGAATATCAAAGTCATGAACTAGAACTGGAAAATCAGGAAAACAGCTTTGCAGATGTACCAGCACATTATTCTTAGTCAAAATCCGAAGACGAAGAGCCTTTAATAGAGTTTAAAATTGAAGTTGAGGAACATGAAGTATCAAGAAAAAACGGAAAGCTTGTGACACGCAACGGGCGAGAGTTGCGAAAAAGCCAAAACTGGAAGATGTGATTACAGAAGAGTAAAAACCTTTCAAATGTAATAAGTACCTAGGTCTTCTGTTTCTGTCTTTTTCTTCGATATCACTGTAAGGTTGTTCAGAGCGAACAACTTTGTTTTTTTAAGAACTGACAAGCCTTAAGTAAATAAATACCTTGTCTTGTCCATCTGTTCCACTCTGGTAAATTTTGAAATCGGAGCTTTTGCTAATACACAAAAACATGTTAACTCCGTATCAGATTTAACTGGAAAAGACATAATAGTGGAACTGACAAGCCTCAATGAAATAAATACCTTGTCTTGTCTATCTGTGTAGGTTTATTCAAACACTTATAGGGCACTTAAGTATAATTGATGAATGCCCAACGGAAAATATTGCTATCAAAGAACAGTTACCAGCTGTTTGTGAGAGACTAGATGATAACATTGAGACACAGGACGAATATCAAAGTCATGAACTAGAACTGGAAAATCAGGAAAACAGCTTTGCAGATGTACCAGCACATTATTCTTAGTCAAAATCCGAAGACGAAGAGCCTTTAATAGAGTTTAAAATTGAAGTTGAGGAACATGAAGTATCAAGAAAAAAACGGAAAGCTTGTGACACGCAACGGGCGGGAGTTGCGAAAAAGCCAAAACTGGAAGATGTGATTACAGAAGAGTAAAAACCTTTCAAATGTAATAAGTACCTAGGTCTTCTGTTTCTGTCTTTTTCTTCGATATCACTGTAAGGTTTTTCAGAGCGAACAACTTTGTTTTTTTAAGAACTGACAAGCCTTAAGTAAATAAATACCTTGTCTTGTCCATCTGTTCCACTCTGGTAAATTTTGAAATCGGAGCTTTTGCTAATACACAAAAACATGTTAACTCCGTATCAGATTTAACTGGAAAAGACATAATAGTGGAACTGACAAGCCTCAATGAAATAAATACCTTGTCTTGTCTATCTGTGTAGGTTTATTCAAACACTTATAGGGCACTTAAGTATAATTGATGAATGCCCAATGGAAAATATTGCTATCAAAGAACAGTTACCAGCTGTTTGTGAGAGACTAGATGATAACTTTGAGACACAGGACGAATATCAAAGTCATGAACTAGAACTGGAAAATCAGGAAAACAGCTTTGCAGATGTACCAGCACATTATTCTTAGTCAAAATCCGAAGACGAAGAGCCTTTAATAGAGTTTAAAATTGAAGTTGTGGAACATGAAGTATCAAAAAAAAAACGGAAAGCTTGTGACACGCAACGGGCGAGAGTTGCGAAAAAGCCAAAACTGGAAGATGTGATTACAGAAGAGTAAAAATCTTTCAAATGTAATAAGTACCTAGGTCTTCTGTTTCTGTCTTTTTCTTCGATATCACTGTAAGGTTGTTCAGAGCGAACAACTTTGTTTTTTTAGGAACTGACAAGCCTCAAGGAAATAAATACCTTGTCTTGTCTATCTGTTCCACTCTGGTAAATTTTGAAATCAGAGCTATGGCTAATACAAAAACACATGTAAACTATGCAACAAATTTAACTGGAAAAAAAATAATAGTGGAACTGACAAGCCTCAATGAAATAAATACCTTGTCTTGTCTATCTGTGTAGGTTTATTCAAACACTTATAGGGCACTTAAGTATAATTGATGAATGCCCAATGGAAAATATTGCTATCAAAGAACAGTTACCAGCTGTTTGTGAGAGACTAGATGATAACTTTGAGACACAGGACGAATATCAAAGTCATGAACTAGAACTGGAAAATCAGGAAAACAGCTTTGCAGATGTACCAGCACATTATTCTTAGTCAAAATCCGAAGACGAAGAGCCTTTAATAGAGTTTAAAATTGAAGTTGAGGAACATGAAGTATCATGAAAAAAACGGAAAGCTTGTGACACGCAACGGGCGAGAGTTGCGAAAAAGCCAAAACTGGAAGATGTGATTACAGAAGAGTAAAAACCTTTCAAATGTAATAAGTACCTAGGTCTTCTGTTTCTGTCTTTTTCTTCGATATCACTGTAAGGTTGTTCAGAGCGAACAACTTTGTTTTTTTAAGAACTGACAAGCCTTAAGTAAATAAATACCTTGTCTTGTCCATCTGTTCCACTCTGGTAAATTTTGAAATCGGAGCTTTTGCTAATACACAAAAACATGTTAACTCCGTATCAGATTTAACTGGAAAAGACATAATAGTGGAACTGACAAGCCTCAATGAAATAAATACCTTGTCTTGTCTATCTGTGTAGGTTTATTCAAACACTTTTAGGGCACTTAAGTATAATTGATGAATGCCCAATGGAAAATATTGCTATCAAAGAACAGTTACCAGCTGTTTGTGAGAGACTAGATGATAACATTGAGACACAGGACGAATATCAAAGTCATGAACTAGAACTGGAAAATCAGGAAAACAGCTTTGCAGATGTACCAGCACATTATTCTTAGTCAAAATCCGAAGACGAAGAGCCTTTAATAGAGTTTAAAATTGAAGTTGAGGAACATGAAGTATCAAGAAAAAAACGGAAAGCTTGTGACACGCAACGGGCGAGAGTTGCGAAAAAGCCAAAACTGGAAGATGTGATTACAGAAGAGTAAAAACCTTTCAAATGTAATAAGTACCTAGGTCTTCTGTTTCTGTCTTTTTCTTCGATATCACTGTAAGGTTGTTCAGAGCGAACAACTTTGTTTTTTTAAGAACTGACAAGCCTTAAGTAAATAAATACCTTGTCTTGTCCATCTGTTCCACTCTGGTAAATTTTGAAATCGGAGCTTTTGCTAATACACAAAAACATGTTAACTCCGTATCAGATTTAACTGGAAAAGACATAATAGTGGAACTGACAAGCCTCAATGAAATAAATACCTTGTCTTGTCTATCTGTGTAGGTTTATTCAAACACTTATAGGGCACTTAAGTATAATTGATGAATTCCCAATGGAAAATAATGCTATCAAAGAACAGTTACCAGCTGTTTGTGAGAGACTAGATGATAACATTGAGACACAGGACGAATATCAAAGTCATGAACTAGAACTGGAAAATCAGGAAAACAGCTTTGCAGATGTACCAGCACATTATTCTTAGTCAAAATCCGAAGACGAAGAGCCTTTAATAGAGTTTAAAATTGAAGTTGAGGAACATAAAGTCAAAGTCAAAGTCAAAGCATTTATTTCAATTAAACCATTTACAGGCACTTTTGAATTGTCAAGGTCGGTCAGTCAAAGAGGTGAAGCTATTTGCACGTTCCAAAGCGTAGATCTCTATGGAGAAGAACGTACAAGAAACTCCATGGACACTCTTTTAAATCAATTAATTATTACAAAGTTGTGGTTACATTGTTCTTGTTGAAATTATTCATAGACATGTGAGAACGATGTAAAAAGACGTGCACGACAAAAGCAAAAAAGGAACAATTCAAAATACTAACAAATTAAAACAAACCGTGGCAGTTGAGAGATGACCAGTCCTAGCTGACGGAGCCAAATGATGAATGAAACACAAACTGCACCATCAGAGAGACTTGAGTGAGCATGACACTCCCAACAGCCAGGGCACATTAAAGTCTTACCCAAAAATTATAGTTTGACTTGAAGGTACACAGTACTCACACATGTGCCGTTAATGCATGAAATTATACAATGCAAAATTAGTTCGAGTCTATACAATGAAAAATCCATGTTCTTTCAATATTCAGCGGGTCTCACAACTGCTAAAAATAAAAATAAAAAATAATTAAATAACTAATTTGTGCGCCCTAGTGGCTGTGGAGCAGGACCAGCATTGAGCCAAGCATTTTTATCATCAATGTAATCCCCCAACTTATAATATGCTTGCCTGCATAGTGTGCGCTTAACACAAGATTTAAATTTTGTTTCATTTAATTCTAATATCTGGGGAGGTATTTTATTGTAACATTTTAAACAGTACCCCATGAAAGATGTGGCTACTTTAGCAAGTCTGAAGCCTGGTTGAACTAATTGATTCCTATTTCTAGTGACATAGTTATGCCTGTCGCCTCGTTTATTAAAAAGATGAACATTCTTTCTAACGTACATAATGTTTTCATAGATGTATTGACAAGGTACCGTCATGATGTTAATATTCTTGAACAGTTGCCTTAGAGAATCGCGCCGGCGGAGATTGTATATGGCCCTTATGGCTCTTTTTTGCAGAATAAAAATTGACTCGATATCTGCAGCCCGTCCCCATAGTAAGATACCGTAAGACATTTTACTATGAAAGTAACTAAAATAGACTAGTCTCGCGGTATCAACATCCGTAAGTTGGCGGATTTTCCTAACAGCATACGCTGCAGAGCTTAGCCGTCCTGCAAGAGATGCTAAATGAGGACCCCATTGTAGCCTTGCGTCAAGCGTAATCCCCAGGAAGACTGTTCTATCGACGAATTCCAGTTTTTCCCTGTTCAATACTATGTCACAATCACTACTTTTGACATTTGCTAAGGCAAATCTTATGCACTTCGTTTTTTTCCCATTTAAAACCAAATTATTAGCAGTAAACCAATTATGGACCTGCATAAGGGCGTTATTTACGTCGTCAAGATTATTACTGCGTCTATTTATTTTAAAAATCAAAGAAGTATCGTCGGCAAACAAGACCATGTTTAGTTTGTTTAGCAATAAATGGGGTAGATCATTAATATAAACTAAAAATAAGAAAGGACCCAAAATTGAGCCCTGGGGCACGCCCATTCTTACGTTTAATCCCGAGGAATTGACACCGTTTATTTGAACCAATTGCTGTCTATCGCTTAAATAAGATTTGACTATTTTAACGCTATTTTGCCTAGTCCGTAATGCTCGAGCTTCAGCAGCAATGTTTCGTGATTAACGCAATCAAACGCTTTAGAAAGGTCGCAGAAGAAGCCTATGGCATCCTGCGCCTCCTCCCACGCATTGAAGATATGTTTTAGTAAAGTTACACCAGCGTCAGTTGTACAACGTCCTTTGGTGAAACCATACTGTTTATCATGCAAGATGTTATTCGTGTTAAAATGATTAAGCATCTGATTAAGCATAACCTTCTCAAATACCTTGCTGAATACTGGCAACACGGATACTGGTCTATAATTATTCGTGTCTTTACTGTCCCCGGATTTGAAAAGTGGTATCACTTTACTAAATTTCATTAAGTCTGGAAAGACTCCTTGATCCACACACAAATTAAATATTAGAGCTAAGTACGGCGCTATAGTCTCAATAATTGAGGTACAAACTTTGATAGACAACCCCCATAGATCCTCGGTCAATTTAATCTTGATTTCTTTGAAAGCTTTTATTACAGTTATGGGATTTATATGCTTAAAATTAAATTCCGTCGGGCAGGCTGAAACATTCGCCTGTAACAAATCAAAAGCCAGCGAAGGCGAGGAATTTAAGGCTTCAGTAGTTCTAATTGGAATACTGGTAAAAAAATTAACAAATTCTTGAGCAACTTTTTGATTATCGCTAATAAGACCATAAGAAGTCTCCAATGTGTAATCAGTATTAGGTCTTTTAGTCCTGCTTGTTTCATTATTTATAATTTTCCAAACCGTCTTTATTTTATTTTCTGCTGACTTAACCTTATTGCTTATGTACAAAGCCTTAGCCACCTTACAAGTATTTTTATAAATTTTTGAGTAGGTAGCTACATACTTATTAAAAGTTTCAGTGTTAATATAAGGCTTAAGGCCATACAGCTCGTAAAGTCTTTCCCTACTTATTCTGAGTCCTTTAGTCGCCCAGTCACTAAATAAAAATTTATGGCATATAGTTTTAGTTTTCTTTTTAAACATATTGTTGAACTCTGTTTGGACTACAGAAAAAAAATCTTTATATAAAATGTTACCGTTGTCTATTGTGAGATTTCGATCACTTAACTTGATGCTAAGAGTGCTATTAAATTTATTTAATTTACCTGCTGTTATTGGTCTGGAATGAATCTGCACTTGCGGTATTGGTATGTTGGACTCAAAAGTTACCATTAGCCCACTGTGATCAGAAGGAAGATAATTTACAATTGCCTTTTCTAAGTAGTTGCAGCAACAAAATACATTATCAATACAAGTAGCAGTTGTTGAAGTGGTGCGAGTTGGTTCTATAAACACATTTGACAAATTAAATGATTTAAAGAGATTCAATAAGCGACTGCTATCTGAATTACTTTCTAAAATATTGATATTAAAATCACCACAAATAATCACAAGTTTATTACCAATAGTAAGTTTTGCCAAAACATCTTCCATTACTGACTCAAAAATAGAATAGTTTTGATAATTTGGGGGTCTGTAAACGCACACTATGACATGCTTATCTAGCTCAACACAGGACAGTTCAATGTTATGTTCAACCGACAGTTCAACTATATCTTTACGAGATTTAAATTTAATACACCGTTTAATTAAGATGAGTGAACCCCCGCGTAGCATTGTTTTTCGGTTAAAACAACTGCCCACACTGTAATTCTCATAATTTATTAACATTTCAGAATCCTTTAACCAATGCTCAGTAATGCAAATAATGTCCATCATTGTTTTTTTCTAAAAATAATTCAATTTCCAATTGTTTCGAAGAAAAGCCTTGAATGTTCTGAAGGAATAAATTAAAGGATTTCTGCTTAGCCCCCTTTTTATTTGTGCTAGAAGATACCTGGTTGATATTAAGTTGAGCTAAATTGCCTATGGTACCATCTGTTGTCTTATTAACTAGTTTAAATTTTTTGAAGCAACCATAACATTAGTACTATTACTAATTGTGGTGCTAATACCAGAGTACTTCGACATACTAATTATGTCTGAGTTAATATTATAAGCTAATAGCCTCGCTATTTGACGTCTAAAACTAATGGGCAGATACGCAGTATTCCTTGTCGACTTAAGTTTATCAACAAAATTGTTGATGTCAAAAAATAAAAGATTGTCACTATGGTGACTAACTAAAAAATGCATATGCTTATTAAGCATGTGTATGTAGTTATTTTGCCTATTAGATAAGTGCTCAAAGTATGGGAAAGCACACAGAATTATCTTTTTACAATTGATTTTCAAAAGTTTAGTGATATTATTAGTGATATCATCTATTTTTACATTTAAACTATTCCCTACAAATACAGTAATTATGGCATTTGGATCATATTCATTCTCAGTTATCGATGAAAGTATGCTTTGGTAGGAAGTCTGAGGTGTACAATAGTTTTGAGTTACAAAAGGAAGGCTGTTAGTAACCAATTTCCCTAACCCTCTTCCTATACTGTCTGAAAACATAATTGACTGACAACAAACCTTGCTACTAGGAGTTGATAAACTACTATTTACTGAATGTACCACTGGAGATAATTCTTGCACAATAATAGGAATGTCTTGAATGGGGATACAATCCTGAATACTCATGTCCTGGGACGGGTCCTCCGATACCACAGGCTGGAGGGCATTGAGGTTGCATGTCTTCTGGCAGGTGCACTTGGTGTTGCTGAGAGTCAGTGAGTCTACTCTGTCAACCAACTCATTTGTGGCAAGGATATGTTCCTTAATATGATTTTTTGAACTCACATATTTATTATACAGAGACTTCAACGAATAATCAAGGGTTTGTATTTCAGACTGTAATCGCTGTGTGTCAATTTCATAAATATTTATACTGTCTTCTAATTTAATTTGATAATTGTTTAATTGATTAATTAGATTAACACGTTCTTTCCTCAGTTGAATGTTTTTGGAATAGTGTTTTTCTTGTTTCTTAAATTTTTTACACTTTTTTATGATTTTATTCAATCTTGCATATTTTTTTATTTTATTTTGACTAAGTTTATAATTACAATTTTGTTTTAATAAGGAATCTTCAGTAAGGTCTATTATCAAGGAATGAGGGTTAGAATTAGAGTGTAGTACTAATTCATTATATAAATGGTTAGTTTCCTTAACCTGAGATTATTCTTTTTCATTATGCATTTTCAGAATATGATCCCTAGCATGAATTAATTCATCTTCTAGATCCCTAACTTTACACAAAGCCTGCTCATATAAATTGCTACAGTTGTGAAACCCGTCCGTGATCACCCGCAGTTGGTCGCGTTCATCAGCAATATCTTGATATTGCCTACTGAGCTCAACTAGCTCCCGCTTAAGGCATGTGTTTTTATGGACAACGTTCTTTATTTCCCCTTCACTCTCATCCCGCTCCTGCAACATTTGTTGACACAGGTGTTTTGATTCTTGGAGTTCTTGGAGGGCCGTTCTTAGTTTCAGCTCCATATCCTGAGCGGTAGCTTTACGGGTCATCACAGGCATGGTTTCAGAATGTGTTACTGAAAATAGAAATAAAGAAACGGTGAGAACTAAAAGGATAGACTAAATAAAGAAAAGCTGGAAATGGAAGGGGAAAAAAAAAAAAAACAATAATAATAAAAATGGGCAAGTTTGTGAAGTTCTGTTGAGAGAAAAAAAAAAAAAAAAATGCAGGCTAAAAATGTATTGGCAAAAAAGCTATTTCTTGTTGACTATTAGTTGCTTTTCATTGCCTAAGATTTAACTTTTACTTAATGTGGGTAGGTTGACTAGAAAATGAATGAATGGCTTATGACAGTTTTCTTTTATATTATTTACTTAATATTTATTATAACTATGCAAAATTAGGCACACTAGGTCTTAGACTAGCTAGGTACCTAATTAGAAAATAGGTATTATTATATTTTTAAAACTTGAGAGTATAAGTACTCAGCAACTTTTCATTTGCAATAGGTAGGTAGGTTACAGTTTCTGTTTAAGTATCAAGAAAAAAACGGAAAGCTTGTGACACGCAACGGGCGAGAGTTGCGAAATAGCCAAAACTGGAAGATGTGATTACAGAAGAGTAAAGACCTTTCAAATGTAATAAGTACCTAGGTCTTCTGTTTCTGTCTTTTTCTTCGATATCACTGTAAGGTTGTTCAGAGCGAACAACTTTGTTTTTATAAGAACTGACAAGCCTCAAGGAAATAAATACCTTGTATTGTCCATTTGTTCCACTCTGGTAAATTTTGAAATCGGAGCTTTTGCTAATACACAAAAACATGTTAACTCCGTATCAGATTTAACTGGAAAAGACATAATAGTGGAACTGACAAGCCTCAATGAAATAAATACCTTGTCTTGTCTATCTGTGTAGGTTTATTCAAACACTTATAGGGCACATAAGTATAATTGATGAATGCCCAACGGAAAATATTGCTATCAAAGAACAGTTACCAGCTGTTTGTGAGAGACTAGATGATAACATTGAGACACAGGACGAATATCAAAGTCATGAACTAGAACTGGAAAATCAGGAAAACAGCTTTGCAGATGTACCAGCACATTATTCTTGGTCAAAATCCGAAGACGAAGAGCCTTTAACAGAGTTTAAAATTGAAGTTGAGGAACGTGAAGTATCAAGAAAAAAACGGAAAGCTTGTGACACGCAACGGGCGAGAGTTGCGCAAAAGCCAAAACTGGAAGATGTGATTACAGAAGAGTAAAAACCTTTCAAATGTAATAAGTACCTAGGTCTTCTGTTTCTGTCTTTTTCTTCGATATCACTGTAAGGTTATTCAGAGCGAACTACTTTGTTTTTTTAAGAACTGACAAGCCTTAAGTAAATAAATACCTTGTCTTGTCCATCTGTTCCACTCTGGTAAATTTTGAAATCGGAGCTTTTGCTAATACACAAAAACATGTTAACTCCGTATCAGATTTAACTGGAAAAGACATAATAGTGGAACTGACAAGCCTCAATGAAATAAATACCTTGTCTTGTCTATCTGTGTAGGTTTATTCAAACACTTATAGGGCACTTAAGTATAATTGATGAATGCCCAACGGAAAATATTGCTATCAAAGAACAGTTACCAGCTGTTTGTGAGAGACTAGATGATAACATTGAGACACAGGACGAATATCAAAGTCATGAACTAGAACTGGAAAATCAGGAAAACAGCTTTGCAGATGTACCAGCACATTATTCTTAGTCAAAATCCGAAGACGAAGAGCCTTTAATAGAGTTTAAAATTGAAGTTGTGGAACATGAAGTATCAAGAAAAAAACGGAAAACTTGTAACACGCAACGGGCGAGAGTTGCGAAAAAGCCAAAACTGGAAGATGTGATTACAGAAGAGTAAAAATCTTTCAAATGTAATAAGTACCTAGGTCTTCTGTTTCTGTCTTTTTCTTCGATATCACTGTAAGGTTGTTCAGAGCGAACAACTTTGTTTTTTTAAGAACTGACAAGCCTCAAGGAAATAAATACCTTGTCTTGTCTATCTGTTCCACTCTTGTTAATTTCGAATTCTGCTTATACAAAAAAACATGTAAACTATGTAACCGATTTAACTGGACAAGATATAATAGTGGAACTTTGGGACGATAGTGATGACAGTGTCGTTAAGGTGATAGACATTACTGACGATAATGAACTTATTACAACTTCTAAAAGTCTTCATACAATAAATAATTCGAACAACATTGTTTTTTGGTGAACTAACAAGCCTCAATGAAATAAATACCTTGTCTTGTCTATCTGTGTAGGTTTATTCAAACACTTATAGGGCACATAAGTATAATTGATGAATGCCCAACGGAAAATATTGCTATCAAAGAACAGTTACCAGCTGTTTGTGAGAGACTAGATGATAACATTGAGACACAGGACGAATATCAAAGTCATGAACTAGAACTGGAAAATCAAAAACAGCTTCTCAGACGTACCAGCACATTATTCTTAGTCAAAATCCGAAGACGAAGAGCCTTTAACAGAGTTTAAAATTGAAGTTGAGGAACATGAAGTATCAAGAAAAAAACGGAAAGCTTGTGACACGCAACGGGCGAGAGTTGCGAAAAAGCCAAAACTGGAAGATGTGATTACAGAAGAGTAAAAACCTTTCAAATGTAATAAGTACCTAGGTCTTCTGTTTCTGTCTTTTTCTTCGATATCACTGTAAGGTTGTTCAGAGCGAACAACTTTGTTTTTTTAAGAACTGACAAGCCTCAAGGAAATAAATACCTTGTCTTGTCTATCTGTTCCACTCTTGTTAATTTCGAATTCTGCTTATACAAAAAAACATGTAAACTATGTTACCGATTTAACTGGACAAGATATAATAGTGGAACTTTGGGACGATAGTGATGACAGTGTCGTAAAGGTGATAGACATTACTGACAAAAATGAACTTATTACAACTTCTAAAAGTCTTCATACAATAAATAATTCGGACAACATTGTTTTTTAGTGAACTAACAAGCCTCAATGAAATAAATACCTTGTCTTGTCTATCTGTGTAGGTTTATTCAAACACTTATAGGGCACATAAGTATAATTGATGAATCCCTATCGGAAAATATTGCTATCAAAGAACAGTTACCAGCTGTTTGTGAGAGACTAGATGATAACATTGAGACACAGGACGAATATCAAAGTCATGAACTAGAACTGGAAAATCAGGAAAACAGCTTTGCAGATGTACCAGCACATTATTCTTAGTCAAAATCCGAAGACGAAGAGCCTTTAATAGAGTTTAAAATTGAAGTTGAGGAACATGAAGTATCAAGAAAAAAACGGAAAACTTGTAACACGCAACGGGCGAGAGTTGCGAAAAAGCCAAAACTGGAAGATGTGATTACAGAAGAGTAAAAATCTTTCAAATGTAATAAGTACCTAGGTCTTCTGTTTCTGTCTTTTTCTTCGATATCACTGTAAGGTTTTTCAGAGCGAACAACTTTGTTTTTTTAAGAACTGACAAGCCTCAAGGAAATAAATACCTTGTCTTGTCTATCTGTTCCACTCTTGTTAATTTCGAATTCTGCTTATACAAAAAAACATGTAAACTATGTAACCGATTTAACTGGACAAGATATAATAGTGGAACTTTGGGACGATAGTGATGACAGTGTCGTTAAGGTGATAGACATTACTGACGATAATGAACTTATTACAACTTCTAAAAGTCTTCATACAATAAATAATTCGAACAACATTGTTTTTTGGTGAACTAACAAGCCTCAATGAAATAAATACCTTGTCTTGTCTATCTGTGTAGGTTTATTCAAACACTTATAGGGCACATAAGTATAATTGATGAATGCCCAACGGAAAATATTGCTATCAAAGAACAGTTACCAGCTGTTTGTGAGAGACTAGATGATAACATTGAGACACAGGACGAATATCAAAGTCATGAACTAGAACTGGAAAATCAAAAACAGCTTCTCAGACGTACCAGCACATTATTCTTAGTCAAAATCCGAAGACGAAGAGCCTTTAACAGAGTTTAAAATTGAAGTTGAGGAACATGAAGTATCAAGAAAAAAACGGAAAGCTTGTGACACGCAACGGGCGAGAGTTGCGAAAAAGCCAAAACTGGAAGATGTGATTACAGAAGAGTAAAAACCTTTCAAATGTAATAAGTACCTAGGTCTTCTGTTTCTGTCTTTTTCTTCGATATCACTGTAAGGTTGTTCAGAGCGAACAACTTTGTTTTTTTAAGAACTGACAAGCCTCAAGGAAATAAATACCTTGTCTTGTCTATCTGTTCCACTCTTGTTAATTTCGAATTCTGCTTATACAAAAAAACATGTAAACTATGTTACCGATTTAACTGGACAAGATATAATAGTGGAACTTTGGGACGATAGTGATGACAGTGTCGTAAAGGTGATAGACATTACTGACAAAAATGAACTTATTACAACTTCTAAAAGTCTTCATACAATAAATAATTCGGACAACATTGTTTTTTAGTGAACTAACAAGCCTCAATGAAATAAATACCTTGTCTTGTCTATCTGTGTAGGTTTATTCAAACACTTATAGGGCACATAAGTATAATTGATGAATCCCTATCGGAAAATATTGCTATCAAAGAACAGTTACCAGCTGTTTGTGAGAGACTAGATGATAACATTGAGACACAGGACGAATATCAAAGTCATGAACTAGAACTGGAAAATCAGGAAAACAGCTTTGCAGATGTACCAGCACATTATTCTTAGTCAAAATCCGAAGACGAAGAGCCTTTAATAGAGTTTAAAATTGAAGTTGAGGAACATGAAGTATCAAGAAAAAAACGGAAAACTTGTAACACGCAACGGGCGAGAGTTGCGAAAAAGCCAAAACTGGAAGATGTGATTACAGAAGAGTAAAAATCTTTCAAATGTAATAAGTACCTAGGTCTTCTGTTTCTGTCTTTTTCTTCGATATCACTGTAAGGTTTTTCAGAGCGAACAACTTTGTTTTTTTAAGAACTGACAAGCCTCAAGGAAATAAATACCTTGTCTTGTCTATCTGTTCCACTCTTGTTAATTTCGAATTCTGCTTATACAAAAAAACATGTAAACTATGTAACCGATTTAACTGGACAAGATATAATAGTGGAACTTTGGGACGATAGTGATGACAGTGTCGTTAAGGTGATAGACATTACTGACGATAATGAACTTATTACAACTTCTAAAAGTCTTCATACAATAAATAATTCGAACAACATTGTTTTTTGGTGAACTAACAAGCCTCAATGAAATAAATACCTTGTCTTGTCTATCTGTGTAGGTTTATTCAAACACTTATAGGGCACATAAGTATAATTGATGAATGCCCAACGGAAAATATTGCTATCAAAGAACAGTTACCAGCTGTTTGTGAGAGACTAGATGATAACATTGAGACACAGGACGAATATCAAAGTCATGAACTAGAACTGGAAAATCAAAAACAGCTTCTCAGACGTACCAGCACATTATTCTTAGTCAAAATCCGAAGACGAAGAGCCTTTAACAGAGTTTAAAATTGAAGTTGAGGAACATGAAGTATCAAGAAAAAAACGGAAAGCTTGTGACACGCAACGGGCGAGAGTTGCGAAAAAGCCAAAACTGGAAGATGTGATTACAGAAGAGTAAAAACCTTTCAAATGTAATAAGTACCTAGGTCTTCTGTTTCTGTCTTTTTCTTCGATATCACTGTAAGGTTGTTCAGAGCGAACAACTTTGTTTTTTTAAGAACTGACAAGCCTCAAGGAAATAAATACCTTGTCTTGTCTATCTGTTCCACTCTTGTTAATTTCGAATTCTGCTTATACAAAAAAACATGTAAACTATGTTACCGATTTAACTGGACAAGATATAATAGTGGAACTTTGGGACGATAGTGATGACAGTGTCGTAAAGGTGATAGACATTACTGACAAAAATGAACTTATTACAACTTCTAAAAGTCTTCATACAATAAATAATTCGGACAACATTGTTTTTTAGTGAACTAACAAGCCTCAATGAAATAAATACCTTGTCTTGTCTATCTGTGTAGGTTTATTCAAACACTTATAGGGCACATAAGTATAATTGATGAATCCCTATCGGAAAATATTGCTATCAAAGAACAGTTACCAGCTGTTTGTGAGAGACTAGATGATAACATTGAGACACAGGACGAATATCAAAGTCATGAACTAGAACTGGAAAATCAGGAAAACAGCTTTGCAGATGTACCAGCACATTATTCTTAGTCAAAATCCGAAGACGAAGAGCCTTTAATAGAGTTTAAAATTGAAGTTGAGGAACATGAAGTATCAAGAAAAAAACGGAAAACTTGTAACACGCAACGGGCGAGAGTTGCGAAAAAGCCAAAACTGGAAGATGTGATTACAGAAGAGTAAAAATCTTTCAAATGTAATAAGTACCTAGGTCTTCTGTTTCTGTCTTTTTCTTCGATATCACTGTAAGGTTGTTCAGAGCGAACAACTTTGTTTTTTTAAGAACTGACAAGCCTCAAGGAAATAAATACCTTGTCTTGTCTATCTGTTCCACTCTTGTTAATTTCGAATTCTGCTTATACAAAAAAACATGTAAACTATGTAACCGATTTAACTGGACAAGATATAATAGTGGAACTTTGGGACGATAGTGATGACAGTGTCGTAAAGGTGATAGACATTACTGACAAAAATGAACTTATTACAACTTCTAAAAGTCTTCATACAATAAATAATTCGAACAACATTGTTTTTTGGTGAACTAACAAGCCTCAATGAAATAAATACCTTGTCTTGTCTATCTGTGTAGGTTTATTCAAACACTTATAGGGCACATAAGTATAATTGATGAATGCCCAACGGAAAATATTGCTATCAAAGAACAGTTACCAGCTGTTTGTGAGAGACTAGATGATAACATTGAGACACAGGACGAATATCAAAGTCATGAACTAGAACTGGAAAATCAAAAACAGCTTCTCAGACGTACCAGCACATTATTCTTAGTCAAAATCCGAAGACGAAGAGCCTTTAACAGAGTTTAAAATTGAAGTTGAGGAACATGAAGTATCAAGAAAAAAACGGAAAGCTTGTGACACGCAACGGGCGAGAGTTGCGAAAAAGCCAAAACTGGAAGATGTGATTACAGAAGAGTAAAAACCTTTCAAATGTAATAAGTACCTAGGTCTTCTGTTTCTGTCTTTTTCTTCGATATCACTGTAAGGTTGTTCAGAGCGAACAACTTTGTTTTTTTAAGAACTGACAAGCCTCAAGGAAATAAATACCTTGTCTTGTCTATCTGTTCCACTCTTGTTAATTTCGAATTCTGCTTATACAAAAAAACATGTAAACTATGTAACCGATTTAACTGGACAAGATATAATAGTGGAACTTTGGGACGATAGTGATGACAGTGTCGTAAAGGTGATAGACATTACTGACAAAAATGAACTTATTACAACTTCTAAAAGTCTTCATACAATAAATAATTCGGACAACATTGTTTTTTAGTGAACTAACAAGCCTCAATGAAATAAATACCTTGTCTTGTCTATCTGTGTAGGTTTATTCAAACACTTATAGGGCACATAAGTATAATTGATGAATCCCTATCGGAAAATATTGCTATCAAAGAACAGTTACCAGCTGTTTGTGAGAGACTAGATGATAACATTGAGACACAGGACGAATATCAAAGTCATGAACTAGAACTGGAAAATCAGGAAAACAGCTTTGCAGATGTACCAGCACATTATTCTTAGTCAAAATCCGAAGACGAAGAGCCTTTAATAGAGTTTAAAATTGAAGTTGAGGAACATGAAGTATCAAGAAAAAAACGGAAAACTTGTAACACGCAACGGGCGAGAGTTGCGAAAAAGCCAAAACTGGAAGATGTGATTACAGAAGAGTAAAAATCTTTCAAATGTAATAAGTACCTAGGTCTTCTGTTTCTGTCTTTTTCTTCGATATCACTGTAAGGTTGTTCAGAGCGAACAACTTTGTTTTTTTAAGAACTGACAAGCCTCAAGGAAATAAATACCTTGTCTTGTCTATCTGTTCCACTCTTGTTAATTTCGAATTCTGCTTATACAAAAAAACATGTAAACTATGTAACCGATTTAACTGGACAAGATATAATAGTGGAACTTTGGGACGATAGTGATGACAGTGTCGTAAAGGTGATAGACATTACTGACAAAAATGAACTTATTACAACTTCTAAAAGTCTTCATACAATAAATAATTCGAACAACATTGTTTTTTGGTGAACTAACAAGCCTCAATGAAATAAATACCTTGTCTTGTCTATCTGTGTAGGTTTATTCAAACACTTATAGGGCACATAAGTATAATTGATGAATGCCCAACGGAAAATATTGCTATCAAAGAACAGTTACCAGCTGTTTGTGAGAGACTAGATGATAACATTGAGACACAGGACGAATATCAAAGTCATGAACTAGAACTGGAAAATCAAAAACAGCTTCTCAGACGTACCAGCACATTATTCTTAGTCAAAATCCGAAGACGAAGAGCCTTTAACAGAGTTTAAAATTGAAGTTGAGGAACATGAAGTATCAAGAAAAAAACGGAAAGCTTGTGACACGCAACGGGCGAGAGTTGCGAAAAAGCCAAAACTGGAAGATGTGATTACAGAAGAGTAAAAACCTTTCAAATGTAATAAGTACCTAGGTCTTCTGTTTCTGTCTTTTTCTTCGATATCACTGTAAGGTTGTTCAGAGCGAACAACTTTGTTTTTTTAAGAACTGACAAGCCTCAAGGAAATAAATACCTTGTCTTGTCTATCTGTTCCACTCTTGTTAATTTCGAATTCTGCTTATACAAAAAAACATGTAAACTATGTAACCGATTTAACTGGACAAGATATAATAGTGGAACTTTGGGACGATAGTGATGACAGTGTCGTAAAGGTGATAGACATTACTGACAAAAATGAACTTATTACAACTTCTAAAAGTCTTCATACAATAAATAATTCGGACAACATTGTTTTTTAGTGAACTAACAAGCCTCAATGAAATAAATACCTTGTCTTGTCTATCTGTGTAGGTTTATTCAAACACTTATAGGGCACATAAGTATAATTGATGAATCCCTATCGGAAAATATTGCTATCAAAGAACAGTTACCAGCTGTTTGTGAGAGACTAGATGATAACATTGAGACACAGGACGAATATCAAAGTCATGAACTAGAACTGGAAAATCAGGAAAACAGCTTTGCAGATGTACCAGCACATTATTCTTAGTCAAAATCCGAAGACGAAGAGCCTTTAATAGAGTTTAAAATTGAAGTTGAGGAACATGAAGTATCAAGAAAAAAACGGAAAACTTGTAACACGCAACGGGCGAGAGTTGCGAAAAAGCCAAAACTGGAAGATGTGATTACAGAAGAGTAAAAATCTTTCAAATGTAATAAGTACCTAGGTCTTCTGTTTCTGTCTTTTTCTTCGATATCACTGTAAGGTTGTTCAGAGCGAACAACTTTGTTTTTTTAAGAACTGACAAGCCTCAAGGAAATAAATACCTTGTCTTGTCTATCTGTTCCACTCTTGTTAATTTCGAATTCTGCTTATACAAAAAAACATGTAAACTATGTAACCGATTTAACTGGACAAGATATAATAGTGGAACTTTGGGACGATAGTGATGACAGTGTCGTAAAGGTGATAGACATTACTGACAAAAATGAACTTATTACAACTTCTAAAAGTCTTCATACAATAAATAATTCGAACAACATTGTTTTTTGGTGAACTAACAAGCCTCAATGAAATAAATACCTTGTCTTGTCTATCTGTGTAGGTTTATTCAAACACTTATAGGGCACATAAGTATAATTGATGAATGCCCAACGGAAAATATTGCTATCAAAGAACAGTTACCAGCTGTTTGTGAGAGACTAGATGATAACATTGAGACACAGGACGAATATCAAAGTCATGAACTAGAACTGGAAAATCAAAAACAGCTTCTCAGACGTACCAGCACATTATTCTTAGTCAAAATCCGAAGACGAAGAGCCTTTAACAGAGTTTAAAATTGAAGTTGAGGAACATGAAGTATCAAGAAAAAAACGGAAAGCTTGTGACACGCAACGGGCGAGAGTTGCGAAAAAGCCAAAACTGGAAGATGTGATTACAGAAGAGTAAAAACCTTTCAAATGTAATAAGTACCTAGGTCTTCTGTTTCTGTCTTTTTCTTCGATATCACTGTAAGGTTGTTCAGAGCGAACAACTTTGTTTTTTTAAGAACTGACAAGCCTCAAGGAAATAAATACCTTGTCTTGTCTATCTGTTCCACTCTTGTTAATTTCGAATTCTGCTTATACAAAAAAACATGTAAACTATGTTACCGATTTAACTGGACAAGATATAATAGTGGAACTTTGGGACGATAGTGATGACAGTGTCGTAAAGGTGATAGACATTACTGACAAAAATGAACTTATTACAACTTCTAAAAGTCTTCATACAATAAATAATTCGGACAACATTGTTTTTTAGTGAACTAACAAGCCTCAATGAAATAAATACCTTGTCTTGTCTATCTGTGTAGGTTTATTCAAACACTTATAGGGCACATAAGTATAATTGATGAATCCCTATCGGAAAATATTGCTATCAAAGAACAGTTACCAGCTGTTTGTGAGAGACTAGATGATAACATTGAGACACAGGACGAATATCAAAGTCATGAACTAGAACTGGAAAATCAGGAAAACAGCTTTGCAGATGTACCAGCACATTATTCTTAGTCAAAATCCGAAGACGAAGAGCCTTTAATAGAGTTTAAAATTGAAGTTGAGGAACATGAAGTATCAAGAAAAAAACGGAAAACTTGTAACACGCAACGGGCGAGAGTTGCGAAAAAGCCAAAACTGGAAGATGTGATTACAGAAGAGTAAAAATCTTTCAAATGTAATAAGTACCTAGGTCTTCTGTTTCTGTCTTTTTCTTCGATATCACTGTAAGGTTGTTCAGAGCGAACAACTTTGTTTTTTTAAGAACTGACAAGCCTCAAGGAAATAAATACCTTGTCTTGTCTATCTGTTCCACTCTTGTTAATTTCGAATTCTGCTTATACAAAAAAACATGTAAACTATGTAACCGATTTAACTGGACAAGATATAATAGTGGAACTTTGGGACGATAGTGATGACAGTGTCGTAAAGGTGATAGACATTACTGACAAAAATGAACTTATTACAACTTCTAAAAGTCTTCATACAATAAATAATTCGAACAACATTGTTTTTTGGTGAACTAACAAGCCTCAATGAAATAAATACCTTGTCTTGTCTATCTGTGTAGGTTTATTCAAACACTTATAGGGCACATAAGTATAATTGATGAATGCCCAACGGAAAATATTGCTATCAAAGAACAGTTACCAGCTGTTTGTGAGAGACTAGATGATAACATTGAGACACAGGACGAATATCAAAGTCATGAACTAGAACTGGAAAATCAAAAACAGCTTCTCAGACGTACCAGCACATTATTCTTAGTCAAAATCCGAAGACGAAGAGCCTTTAACAGAGTTTAAAATTGAAGTTGAGGAACATGAAGTATCAAGAAAAAAACGGAAAGCTTGTGACACGCAACGGGCGAGAGTTGCGAAAAAGCCAAAACTGGAAGATGTGATTACAGAAGAGTAAAAACCTTTCAAATGTAATAAGTACCTAGGTCTTCTGTTTCTGTCTTTTTCTTCGATATCACTGTAAGGTTGTTCAGAGCGAACAACTTTGTTTTTTTAAGAACTGACAAGCCTCAAGGAAATAAATACCTTGTCTTGTCTATCTGTTCCACTCTTGTTAATTTCGAATTCTGCTTATACAAAAAAACATGTAAACTATGTTACCGATTTAACTGGACAAGATATAATAGTGGAACTTTGGGACGATAGTGATGACAGTGTCGTAAAGGTGATAGACATTACTGACAAAAATGAACTTATTACAACTTCTAAAAGTCTTCATACAATAAATAATTCGGACAACATTGTTTTTTAGTGAACTAACAAGCCTCAATGAAATAAATACCTTGTCTTGTCTATCTGTGTAGGTTTATTCAAACACTTATAGGGCACATAAGTATAATTGATGAATCCCTATCGGAAAATATTGCTATCAAAGAACAGTTACCAGCTGTTTGTGAGAGACTAGATGATAACATTGAGACACAGGACGAATATCAAAGTCATGAACTAGAACTGGAAAATCAGGAAAACAGCTTTGCAGATGTACCAGCACATTATTCTTAGTCAAAATCCGAAGACGAAGAGCCTTTAATAGAGTTTAAAATTGAAGTTGAGGAACATGAAGTATCAAGAAAAAAACGGAAAACTTGTAACACGCAACGGGCGAGAGTTGCGAAAAAGCCAAAACTGGAAGATGTGATTACAGAAGAGTAAAAATCTTTCAAATGTAATAAGTACCTAGGTCTTCTGTTTCTGTCTTTTTCTTCGATATCACTGTAAGGTTGTTCAGAGCGAACAACTTTGTTTTTTTAAGAACTGACAAGCCTCAAGGAAATAAATACCTTGTCTTGTCTATCTGTTCCACTCTTGTTAATTTCGAATTCTGCTTATACAAAAAAACATGTAAACTATGTAACCGATTTAACTGGACAAGATATAATAGTGGAACTTTGGGACGATAGTGATGACAGTGTCGTAAAGGTGATAGACATTACTGACAAAAATGAACTTATTACAACTTCTAAAAGTCTTCATACAATAAATAATTCGAACAACATTGTTTTTTGGTGAACTAACAAGCCTCAATGAAATAAATACCTTGTCTTGTCTATCTGTGTAGGTTTATTCAAACACTTATAGGGCACATAAGTATAATTGATGAATGCCCAACGGAAAATATTGCTATCAAAGAACAGTTACCAGCTGTTTGTGAGAGACTAGATGATAACATTGAGACACAGGACGAATATCAAAGTCATGAACTAGAACTGGAAAATCAGGAAAACAGCTTTTCAGACGTACCAGCACATTATTCTTAGTCAAAATCCGAAGACGAAGAGCCTTTAACAGAGTTTAAAATTGAAGTTGAGGAACATGAAGTATCAAGAAAAAAACGGAAAGCTTGTGACACGCAACGGGCGAGAGTTGCGAAAAAGCCAAAACTGGAAGATGTGATTACAGAAGAGTAAAAACCTTTCAAATGTAATAAGTACCTAGGTCTTCTGTTTCTGTCTTTTTCTTCGATATCACTGTAAGGTTGTTCAGAGCGAACAACTTTGTTTTTTTAAGAACTGACAAGCCTCAAGGAAATAAATACCTTGTCTTGTCTATCTGTTCCACTCTTGTTAATTTCGAATTCTGCTTATACAAAAAAACATGTAAACTATGTTACCGATTTAACTGGACAAGATATAATAGTGGAACTTTGGGACGATAGTGATGACAGTGTCGTAAAGGTGATAGACATTACTGACAAAAATGAACTTATTACAACTTCTAAAAGTCTTCATACAATAAATAATTCGGACAACATTGTTTTTTAGTGAACTAACAAGCCTCAATGAAATAAATACCTTGTCTTGTCTATCTGTGTAGGTTTATTCAAACACTTATAGGGCACATAAGTATAATTGATGAATCCCTATCGGAAAATATTGCTATCAAAGAACAGTTACCAGCTGTTTGTGAGAGACTAGATGATAACATTGAGACACAGGACGAATATCAAAGTCATGAACTAGAACTGGAAAATCAGGAAAACAGCTTTGCAGATGTACCAGCACATTATTCTTAGTCAAAATCCGAAGACGAAGAGCCTTTAATAGAGTTTAAAATTGAAGTTGAGGAACATGAAGTATCAAGAAAAAAACGGAAAACTTGTAACACGCAACGGGCGAGAGTTGCGAAAAAGCCAAAACTGGAAGATGTGATTACAGAAGAGTAAAAATCTTTCAAATGTAATAAGTACCTAGGTCTTCTGTTTCTGTCTTTTTCTTCGATATCACTGTAAGGTTGTTCAGAGCGAACAACTTTGTTTTTTTAAGAACTGACAAGCCTCAAGGAAATAAATACCTTGTCTTGTCTATCTGTTCCACTCTTGTTAATTTCGAATTCTGCTTATACAAAAAAACATGTAAACTATGTAACCGATTTAACTGGACAAGATATAATAGTGGAACTTTGGGACGATAGTGATGACAGTGTCGTAAAGGTGATAGACATTACTGACAAAAATGAACTTATTACAACTTCTAAAAGTCTTCATACAATAAATAATTCGAACAACATTGTTTTTTGGTGAACTAACAAGCCTCAATGAAATAAATACCTTGTCTTGTCTATCTGTGTAGGTTTATTCAAACACTTATAGGGCACATAAGTATAATTGATGAATGCCCAACGGAAAATATTGCTATCAAAGAACAGTTACCAGCTGTTTGTGAGAGACTAGATGATAACATTGAGACACAGGACGAATATCAAAGTCATGAACTAGAACTGGAAAATCAGGAAAACAGCTTTTCAGACGTACCAGCACATTATTCTTAGTCAAAATCCGAAGACGAAGAGCCTTTAACAGAGTTTAAAATTGAAGTTGAGGAACATGAAGTATCAAGAAAAAAACGGAAAGCTTGTGACACGCAACGGGCGAGAGTTGCGAAAAAGCCAAAACTGGAAGATGTGATTACAGAAGAGTAAAAACCTTTCAAATGTAATAAGTACCTAGGTCTTCTGTTTCTGTCTTTTTCTTCGATATCACTGTAAGGTTGTTCAGAGCGAACAACTTTGTTTTTTTAAGAACTGACAAGCCTCAAGGAAATAAATACCTTGTCTTGTCTATCTGTTCCACTCTTGTTAATTTCGAATTCTGCTTATACAAAAAAACATGTAAACTATGTTACCGATTTAACTGGACAAGATATAATAGTGGAACTTTGGGACGATAGTGATGACAGTGTCGTAAAGGTGATAGACATTACTGACAAAAATGAACTTATTACAACTTCTAAAAGTCTTCATACAATAAATAATTCGGACAACATTGTTTTTTAGTGAACTAACAAGCCTCAATGAAATAAATACCTTGTCTTGTCTATCTGTGTAGGTTTATTCAAACACTTATAGGGCACATAAGTATAATTGATGAATCCCTATCGGAAAATATTGCTATCAAAGAACAGTTACCAGCTGTTTGTGAGAGACTAGATGATAACATTGAGACACAGGACGAATATCAAAGTCATGAACTAGAACTGGAAAATCAGGAAAACAGCTTTGCAGATGTACCAGCACATTATTCTTAGTCAAAATCCGAAGACGAAGAGCCTTTAATAGAGTTTAAAATTGAAGTTGAGGAACATGAAGTATCAAGAAAAAAACGGAAAACTTGTAACACGCAACGGGCGAGAGTTGCGAAAAAGCCAAAACTGGAAGATGTGATTACAGAAGAGTAAAAATCTTTCAAATGTAATAAGTACCTAGGTCTTCTGTTTCTGTCTTTTTCTTCGATATCACTGTAAGGTTGTTCAGAGCGAACAACTTTGTTTTTTTAAGAACTGACAAGCCTCAAGGAAATAAATACCTTGTCTTGTCTATCTGTTCCACTCTTGTTAATTTCGAATTCTGCTTATACAAAAAAACATGTAAACTATGTAACCGATTTAACTGGACAAGATATAATAGTGGAACTTTGGGACGATAGTGATGACAGTGTCGTAAAGGTGATAGACATTACTGACAAAAATGAACTTATTACAACTTCTAAAAGTCTTCATACAATAAATAATTCGAACAACATTGTTTTTTGGTGAACTAACAAGCCTCAATGAAATAAATACCTTGTCTTGTCTATCTGTGTAGGTTTATTCAAACACTTATAGGGCACATAAGTATAATTGATGAATGCCCAACGGAAAATATTGCTATCAAAGAACAGTTACCAGCTGTTTGTGAGAGACTAGATGATAACATTGAGACACAGGACGAATATCAAAGTCATGAACTAGAACTGGAAAATCAGGAAAACAGCTTTTCAGACGTACCAGCACATTATTCTTAGTCAAAATCCGAAGACGAAGAGCCTTTAACAGAGTTTAAAATTGAAGTTGAGGAACATGAAGTATCAAGAAAAAAACGGAAAGCTTGTGACACGCAACGGGCGAGAGTTGCGAAAAAGCCAAAACTGGAAGATGTGATTACAGAAGAGTAAAAACCTTTCAAATGTAATAAGTACCTAGGTCTTCTGTTTCTGTCTTTTTCTTCGATATCACTGTAAGGTTGTTCAGAGCGAACAACTTTGTTTTTTTAAGAACTGACAAGCCTCAAGGAAATAAATACCTTGTCTTGTCTATCTGTTCCACTCTTGTTAATTTCGAATTCTGCTTATACAAAAAAACATGTAAACTATGTTACCGATTTAACTGGACAAGATATAATAGTGGAACTTTGGGACGATAGTGATGACAGTGTCGTAAAGGTGATAGACATTACTGACAAAAATGAACTTATTACAACTTCTAAAAGTCTTCATACAATAAATAATTCGGACAACATTGTTTTTTAGTGAACTAACAAGCCTCAATGAAATAAATACCTTGTCTTGTCTATCTGTGTAGGTTTATTCAAACACTTATAGGGCACATAAGTATAATTGATGAATCCCTATCGGAAAATATTGCTATCAAAGAACAGTTACCAGCTGTTTGTGAGAGACTAGATGATAACATTGAGACACAGGACGAATATCAAAGTCATGAACTAGAACTGGAAAATCAGGAAAACAGCTTTGCAGATGTACCAGCACATTATTCTTAGTCAAAATCCGAAGACGAAGAGCCTTTAATAGAGTTTAAAATTGAAGTTGAGGAACATGAAGTATCAAGAAAAAAACGGAAAACTTGTAACACGCAACGGGCGAGAGTTGCGAAAAAGCCAAAACTGGAAGATGTGATTACAGAAGAGTAAAAATCTTTCAAATGTAATAAGTACCTAGGTCTTCTGTTTCTGTCTTTTTCTTCGATATCACTGTAAGGTTGTTCAGAGCGAACAACTTTGTTTTTTTAAGAACTGACAAGCCTCAAGGAAATAAATACCTTGTCTTGTCTATCTGTTCCACTCTTGTTAATTTCGAATTCTGCTTATACAAAAAAACATGTAAACTATGTAACCGATTTAACTGGACAAGATATAATAGTGGAACTTTGGGACGATAGTGATGACAGTGTCGTAAAGGTGATAGACATTACTGACAAAAATGAACTTATTACAACTTCTAAAAGTCTTCATACAATAAATAATTCGAACAACATTGTTTTTTGGTGAACTAACAAGCCTCAATGAAATAAATACCTTGTCTTGTCTATCTGTGTAGGTTTATTCAAACACTTATAGGGCACATAAGTATAATTGATGAATGCCCAACGGAAAATATTGCTATCAAAGAACAGTTACCAGCTGTTTGTGAGAGACTAGATGATAACATTGAGACACAGGACGAATATCAAAGTCATGAACTAGAACTGGAAAATCAAAAACAGCTTCTCAGACGTACCAGCACATTATTCTTAGTCAAAATCCGAAGACGAAGAGCCTTTAACAGAGTTTAAAATTGAAGTTGAGGAACATGAAGTATCAAGAAAAAAACGGAAAGCTTGTGACACGCAACGGGCGAGAGTTGCGAAAAAGCCAAAACTGGAAGATGTGATTACAGAAGAGTAAAAACCTTTCAAATGTAATAAGTACCTAGGTCTTCTGTTTCTGTCTTTTTCTTCGATATCACTGTAAGGTTGTTCAGAGCGAACAACTTTGTTTTTTTAAGAACTGACAAGCCTCAAGGAAATAAATACCTTGTCTTGTCTATCTGTTCCACTCTTGTTAATTTCGAATTCTGCTTATACAAAAAAACATGTAAACTATGTAACCGATTTAACTGGACAAGATATAATAGTGGAACTTTGGGACGATAGTGATGACAGTGTCGTAAAGGTGATAGACATTACTGACAAAAATGAACTTATTACAACTTCTAAAAGTCTTCATACAATAAATAATTCGGACAACATTGTTTTTTAGTGAACTAACAAGCCTCAATGAAATAAATACCTTGTCTTGTCTATCTGTGTAGGTTTATTCAAACACTTATAGGGCACATAAGTATAATTGATGAATCCCTATCGGAAAATATTGCTATCAAAGAACAGTTACCAGCTGTTTGTGAGAGACTAGATGATAACATTGAGACACAGGACGAATATCAAAGTCATGAACTAGAACTGGAAAATCAGGAAAACAGCTTTGCAGATGTACCAGCACATTATTCTTAGTCAAAATCCGAAGACGAAGAGCCTTTAATAGAGTTTAAAATTGAAGTTGAGGAACATGAAGTATCAAGAAAAAAACGGAAAACTTGTAACACGCAACGGGCGAGAGTTGCGAAAAAGCCAAAACTGGAAGATGTGATTACAGAAGAGTAAAAATCTTTCAAATGTAATAAGTACCTAGGTCTTCTGTTTCTGTCTTTTTCTTCGATATCACTGTAAGGTTGTTCAGAGCGAACAACTTTGTTTTTTTAAGAACTGACAAGCCTCAAGGAAATAAATACCTTGTCTTGTCTATCTGTTCCACTCTTGTTAATTTCGAATTCTGCTTATACAAAAAAACATGTAAACTATGTAACCGATTTAACTGGACAAGATATAATAGTGGAACTTTGGGACGATAGTGATGACAGTGTCGTAAAGGTGATAGACATTACTGACAAAAATGAACTTATTACAACTTCTAAAAGTCTTCATACAATAAATAATTCGAACAACATTGTTTTTTGGTGAACTAACAAGCCTCAATGAAATAAATACCTTGTCTTGTCTATCTGTGTAGGTTTATTCAAACACTTATAGGGCACATAAGTATAATTGATGAATGCCCAACGGAAAATATTGCTATCAAAGAACAGTTACCAGCTGTTTGTGAGAGACTAGATGATAACATTGAGACACAGGACGAATATCAAAGTCATGAACTAGAACTGGAAAATCAGGAAAACAGCTTTTCAGACGTACCAGCACATTATTCTTAGTCAAAATCCGAAGACGAAGAGCCTTTAACAGAGTTTAAAATTGAAGTTGAGGAACATGAAGTATCAAGAAAAAAACGGAAAGCTTGTGACACGCAACGGGCGAGAGTTGCGAAAAAGCCAAAACTGGAAGATGTGATTACAGAAGAGTAAAAACCTTTCAAATGTAATAAGTACCTAGGTCTTCTGTTTCTGTCTTTTTCTTCGATATCACTGTAAGGTTGTTCAGAGCGAACAACTTTGTTTTTTTAAGAACTGACAAGCCTCAAGGAAATAAATACCTTGTCTTGTCTATCTGTTCCACTCTTGTTAATTTCGAATTCTGCTTATACAAAAAAACATGTAAACTATGTAACCGATTTAACTGGACAAGATATAATAGTGGAACTTTGGGACGATAGTGATGACAGTGTCGTAAAGGTGATAGACATTACTGACAAAAATGAACTTATTACAACTTCTAAAAGTCTTCATACAATAAATAATTCGGACAACATTGTTTTTTAGTGAACTAACAAGCCTCAATGAAATAAATACCTTGTCTTGTCTATCTGTGTAGGTTTATTCAAACACTTATAGGGCACATAAGTATAATTGATGAATCCCTATCGGAAAATATTGCTATCAAAGAACAGTTACCAGCTGTTTGTGAGAGACTAGATGATAACATTGAGACACAGGACGAATATCAAAGTCATGAACTAGAACTGGAAAATCAGGAAAACAGCTTTGCAGATGTACCAGCACATTATTCTTAGTCAAAATCCGAAGACGAAGAGCCTTTAATAGAGTTTAAAATTGAAGTTGAGGAACATGAAGTATCAAGAAAAAAACGGAAAACTTGTAACACGCAACGGGCGAGAGTTGCGAAAAAGCCAAAACTGGAAGATGTGATTACAGAAGAGTAAAAATCTTTCAAATGTAATAAGTACCTAGGTCTTCTGTTTCTGTCTTTTTCTTCGATATCACTGTAAGGTTGTTCAGAGCGAACAACTTTGTTTTTTTAAGAACTGACAAGCCTCAAGGAAATAAATACCTTGTCTTGTCTATCTGTTCCACTCTTGTTAATTTCGAATTCTGCTTATACAAAAAAACATGTAAACTATGTAACCGATTTAACTGGACAAGATATAATAGTGGAACTTTGGGACGATAGTGATGACAGTGTCGTAAAGGTGATAGACATTACTGACAAAAATGAACTTATTACAACTTCTAAAAGTCTTCATACAATAAATAATTCGAACAACATTGTTTTTTGGTGAACTAACAAGCCTCAATGAAATAAATACCTTGTCTTGTCTATCTGTGTAGGTTTATTCAAACACTTATAGGGCACATAAGTATAATTGATGAATGCCCAACGGAAAATATTGCTATCAAAGAACAGTTACCAGCTGTTTGTGAGAGACTAGATGATAACATTGAGACACAGGACGAATATCAAAGTCATGAACTAGAACTGGAAAATCAAAAACAGCTTCTCAGACGTACCAGCACATTATTCTTAGTCAAAATCCGAAGACGAAGAGCCTTTAACAGAGTTTAAAATTGAAGTTGAGGAACATGAAGTATCAAGAAAAAAACGGAAAGCTTGTGACACGCAACGGGCGAGAGTTGCGAAAAAGCCAAAACTGGAAGATGTGATTACAGAAGAGTAAAAACCTTTCAAATGTAATAAGTACCTAGGTCTTCTGTTTCTGTCTTTTTCTTCGATATCACTGTAAGGTTGTTCAGAGCGAACAACTTTGTTTTTTTAAGAACTGACAAGCCTCAAGGAAATAAATACCTTGTCTTGTCTATCTGTTCCACTCTTGTTAATTTCGAATTCTGCTTATACAAAAAAACATGTAAACTATGTAACCGATTTAACTGGACAAGATATAATAGTGGAACTTTGGGACGATAGTGATGACAGTGTCGTAAAGGTGATAGACATTACTGACAAAAATGAACTTATTACAACTTCTAAAAGTCTTCATACAATAAATAATTCGGACAACATTGTTTTTTAGTGAACTAACAAGCCTCAATGAAATAAATACCTTGTCTTGTCTATCTGTGTAGGTTTATTCAAACACTTATAGGGCACATAAGTATAATTGATGAATCCCTATCGGAAAATATTGCTATCAAAGAACAGTTACCAGCTGTTTGTGAGAGACTAGATGATAACATTGAGACACAGGACGAATATCAAAGTCATGAACTAGAACTGGAAAATCAGGAAAACAGCTTTGCAGATGTACCAGCACATTATTCTTAGTCAAAATCCGAAGACGAAGAGCCTTTAATAGAGTTTAAAATTGAAGTTGAGGAACATGAAGTATCAAGAAAAAAACGGAAAACTTGTAACACGCAACGGGCGAGAGTTGCGAAAAAGCCAAAACTGGAAGATGTGATTACAGAAGAGTAAAAATCTTTCAAATGTAATAAGTACCTAGGTCTTCTGTTTCTGTCTTTTTCTTCGATATCACTGTAAGGTTGTTCAGAGCGAACAACTTTGTTTTTTTAAGAACTGACAAGCCTCAAGGAAATAAATACCTTGTCTTGTCTATCTGTTCCACTCTTGTTAATTTCGAATTCTGCTTATACAAAAAAACATGTAAACTATGTAACCGATTTAACTGGACAAGATATAATAGTGGAACTTTGGGACGATAGTGATGACAGTGTCGTAAAGGTGATAGACATTACTGACAAAAATGAACTTATTACAACTTCTAAAAGTCTTCATACAATAAATAATTCGAACAACATTGTTTTTTGGTGAACTAACAAGCCTCAATGAAATAAATACCTTGTCTTGTCTATCTGTGTAGGTTTATTCAAACACTTATAGGGCACATAAGTATAATTGATGAATGCCCAACGGAAAATATTGCTATCAAAGAACAGTTACCAGCTGTTTGTGAGAGACTAGATGATAACATTGAGACACAGGACGAATATCAAAGTCATGAACTAGAACTGGAAAATCAAAAACAGCTTCTCAGACGTACCAGCACATTATTCTTAGTCAAAATCCGAAGACGAAGAGCCTTTAACAGAGTTTAAAATTGAAGTTGAGGAACATGAAGTATCAAGAAAAAAACGGAAAGCTTGTGACACGCAACGGGCGAGAGTTGCGAAAAAGCCAAAACTGGAAGATGTGATTACAGAAGAGTAAAAACCTTTCAAATGTAATAAGTACCTAGGTCTTCTGTTTCTGTCTTTTTCTTCGATATCACTGTAAGGTTGTTCAGAGCGAACAACTTTGTTTTTTTAAGAACTGACAAGCCTCAAGGAAATAAATACCTTGTCTTGTCTATCTGTTCCACTCTTGTTAATTTCGAATTCTGCTTATACAAAAAAACATGTAAACTATGTTACCGATTTAACTGGACAAGATATAATAGTGGAACTTTGGGACGATAGTGATGACAGTGTCGTAAAGGTGATAGACATTACTGACAAAAATGAACTTATTACAACTTCTAAAAGTCTTCATACAATAAATAATTCGGACAACATTGTTTTTTAGTGAACTAACAAGCCTCAATGAAATAAATACCTTGTCTTGTCTATCTGTGTAGGTTTATTCAAACACTTATAGGGCACATAAGTATAATTGATGAATCCCTATCGGAAAATATTGCTATCAAAGAACAGTTACCAGCTGTTTGTGAGAGACTAGATGATAACATTGAGACACAGGACGAATATCAAAGTCATGAACTAGAACTGGAAAATCAGGAAAACAGCTTTGCAGATGTACCAGCACATTATTCTTAGTCAAAATCCGAAGACGAAGAGCCTTTAATAGAGTTTAAAATTGAAGTTGAGGAACATGAAGTATCAAGAAAAAAACGGAAAACTTGTAACACGCAACGGGCGAGAGTTGCGAAAAAGCCAAAACTGGAAGATGTGATTACAGAAGAGTAAAAATCTTTCAAATGTAATAAGTACCTAGGTCTTCTGTTTCTGTCTTTTTCTTCGATATCACTGTAAGGTTGTTCAGAGCGAACAACTTTGTTTTTTTAAGAACTGACAAGCCTCAAGGAAATAAATACCTTGTCTTGTCTATCTGTTCCACTCTTGTTAATTTCGAATTCTGCTTATACAAAAAAACATGTAAACTATGTAACCGATTTAACTGGACAAGATATAATAGTGGAACTTTGGGACGATAGTGATGACAGTGTCGTAAAGGTGATAGACATTACTGACAAAAATGAACTTATTACAACTTCTAAAAGTCTTCATACAATAAATAATTCGAACAACATTGTTTTTTGGTGAACTAACAAGCCTCAATGAAATAAATACCTTGTCTTGTCTATCTGTGTAGGTTTATTCAAACACTTATAGGGCACATAAGTATAATTGATGAATGCCCAACGGAAAATATTGCTATCAAAGAACAGTTACCAGCTGTTTGTGAGAGACTAGATGATAACATTGAGACACAGGACGAATATCAAAGTCATGAACTAGAACTGGAAAATCAGGAAAACAGCTTTTCAGACGTACCAGCACATTATTCTTAGTCAAAATCCGAAGACGAAGAGCCTTTAACAGAGTTTAAAATTGAAGTTGAGGAACATGAAGTATCAAGAAAAAAACGGAAAGCTTGTGACACGCAACGGGCGAGAGTTGCGAAAAAGCCAAAACTGGAAGATGTGATTACAGAAGAGTAAAAACCTTTCAAATGTAATAAGTACCTAGGTCTTCTGTTTCTGTCTTTTTCTTCGATATCACTGTAAGGTTGTTCAGAGCGAACAACTTTGTTTTTTTAAGAACTGACAAGCCTCAAGGAAATAAATACCTTGTCTTGTCTATCTGTTCCACTCTTGTTAATTTCGAATTCTGCTTATACAAAAAAACATGTAAACTATGTAACCGATTTAACTGGACAAGATATAATAGTGGAACTTTGGGACGATAGTGATGACAGTGTCGTAAAGGTGATAGACATTACTGACAAAAATGAACTTATTACAACTTCTAAAAGTCTTCATACAATAAATAATTCGGACAACATTGTTTTTTAGTGAACTAACAAGCCTCAATGAAATAAATACCTTGTCTTGTCTATCTGTGTAGGTTTATTCAAACACTTATAGGGCACATAAGTATAATTGATGAATCCCTATCGGAAAATATTGCTATCAAAGAACAGTTACCAGCTGTTTGTGAGAGACTAGATGATAACATTGAGACACAGGACGAATATCAAAGTCATGAACTAGAACTGGAAAATCAGGAAAACAGCTTTGCAGATGTACCAGCACATTATTCTTAGTCAAAATCCGAAGACGAAGAGCCTTTAATAGAGTTTAAAATTGAAGTTGAGGAACATGAAGTATCAAGAAAAAAACGGAAAACTTGTAACACGCAACGGGCGAGAGTTGCGAAAAAGCCAAAACTGGAAGATGTGATTACAGAAGAGTAAAAATCTTTCAAATGTAATAAGTACCTAGGTCTTCTGTTTCTGTCTTTTTCTTCGATATCACTGTAAGGTTGTTCAGAGCGAACAACTTTGTTTTTTTAAGAACTGACAAGCCTCAAGGAAATAAATACCTTGTCTTGTCTATCTGTTCCACTCTTGTTAATTTCGAATTCTGCTTATACAAAAAAACATGTAAACTATGTAACCGATTTAACTGGACAAGATATAATAGTGGAACTTTGGGACGATAGTGATGACAGTGTCGTAAAGGTGATAGACATTACTGACAAAAATGAACTTATTACAACTTCTAAAAGTCTTCATACAATAAATAATTCGAACAACATTGTTTTTTGGTGAACTAACAAGCCTCAATGAAATAAATACCTTGTCTTGTCTATCTGTGTAGGTTTATTCAAACACTTATAGGGCACATAAGTATAATTGATGAATGCCCAACGGAAAATATTGCTATCAAAGAACAGTTACCAGCTGTTTGTGAGAGACTAGATGATAACATTGAGACACAGGACGAATATCAAAGTCATGAACTAGAACTGGAAAATCAGGAAAACAGCTTTTCAGACGTACCAGCACATTATTCTTAGTCAAAATCCGAAGACGAAGAGCCTTTAACAGAGTTTAAAATTGAAGTTGAGGAACATGAAGTATCAAGAAAAAAACGGAAAGCTTGTGACACGCAACGGGCGAGAGTTGCGAAAAAGCCAAAACTGGAAGATGTGATTACAGAAGAGTAAAAACCTTTCAAATGTAATAAGTACCTAGGTCTTCTGTTTCTGTCTTTTTCTTCGATATCACTGTAAGGTTGTTCAGAGCGAACAACTTTGTTTTTTTAAGAACTGACAAGCCTCAAGGAAATAAATACCTTGTCTTGTCTATCTGTTCCACTCTTGTTAATTTCGAATTCTGCTTATACAAAAAAACATGTAAACTATGTAACCGATTTAACTGGACAAGATATAATAGTGGAACTTTGGGACGATAGTGATGACAGTGTCGTAAAGGTGATAGACATTACTGACAAAAATGAACTTATTACAACTTCTAAAAGTCTTCATACAATAAATAATTCGGACAACATTGTTTTTTAGTGAACTAACAAGCCTCAATGAAATAAATACCTTGTCTTGTCTATCTGTGTAGGTTTATTCAAACACTTATAGGGCACATAAGTATAATTGATGAATCCCTATCGGAAAATATTGCTATCAAAGAACAGTTACCAGCTGTTTGTGAGAGACTAGATGATAACATTGAGACACAGGACGAATATCAAAGTCATGAACTAGAACTGGAAAATCAGGAAAACAGCTTTGCAGATGTACCAGCACATTATTCTTAGTCAAAATCCGAAGACGAAGAGCCTTTAATAGAGTTTAAAATTGAAGTTGAGGAACATGAAGTATCAAGAAAAAAACGGAAAACTTGTAACACGCAACGGGCGAGAGTTGCGAAAAAGCCAAAACTGGAAGATGTGATTACAGAAGAGTAAAAATCTTTCAAATGTAATAAGTACCTAGGTCTTCTGTTTCTGTCTTTTTCTTCGATATCACTGTAAGGTTGTTCAGAGCGAACAACTTTGTTTTTTTAAGAACTGACAAGCCTCAAGGAAATAAATACCTTGTCTTGTCTATCTGTTCCACTCTTGTTAATTTCGAATTCTGCTTATACAAAAAAACATGTAAACTATGTAACCGATTTAACTGGACAAGATATAATAGTGGAACTTTGGGACGATAGTGATGACAGTGTCGTAAAGGTGATAGACATTACTGACAAAAATGAACTTATTACAACTTCTAAAAGTCTTCATACAATAAATAATTCGAACAACATTGTTTTTTGGTGAACTAACAAGCCTCAATGAAATAAATACCTTGTCTTGTCTATCTGTGTAGGTTTATTCAAACACTTATAGGGCACATAAGTATAATTGATGAATGCCCAACGGAAAATATTGCTATCAAAGAACAGTTACCAGCTGTTTGTGAGAGACTAGATGATAACATTGAGACACAGGACGAATATCAAAGTCATGAACTAGAACTGGAAAATCAGGAAAACAGCTTTTCAGACGTACCAGCACATTATTCTTAGTCAAAATCCGAAGACGAAGAGCCTTTAACAGAGTTTAAAATTGAAGTTGAGGAACATGAAGTATCAAGAAAAAAACGGAAAGCTTGTGACACGCAACGGGCGAGAGTTGCGAAAAAGCCAAAACTGGAAGATGTGATTACAGAAGAGTAAAAACCTTTCAAATGTAATAAGTACCTAGGTCTTCTGTTTCTGTCTTTTTCTTCGATATCACTGTAAGGTTGTTCAGAGCGAACAACTTTGTTTTTTTAAGAACTGACAAGCCTCAAGGAAATAAATACCTTGTCTTGTCTATCTGTTCCACTCTTGTTAATTTCGAATTCTGCTTATACAAAAAAACATGTAAACTATGTTACCGATTTAACTGGACAAGATATAATAGTGGAACTTTGGGACGATAGTGATGACAGTGTCGTAAAGGTGATAGACATTACTGACAAAAATGAACTTATTACAACTTCTAAAAGTCTTCATACAATAAATAATTCGGACAACATTGTTTTTTAGTGAACTAACAAGCCTCAATGAAATAAATACCTTGTCTTGTCTATCTGTGTAGGTTTATTCAAACACTTATAGGGCACATAAGTATAATTGATGAATCCCTATCGGAAAATATTGCTATCAAAGAACAGTTACCAGCTGTTTGTGAGAGACTAGATGATAACATTGAGACACAGGACGAATATCAAAGTCATGAACTAGAACTGGAAAATCAGGAAAACAGCTTTGCAGATGTACCAGCACATTATTCTTAGTCAAAATCCGAAGACGAAGAGCCTTTAATAGAGTTTAAAATTGAAGTTGAGGAACATGAAGTATCAAGAAAAAAACGGAAAACTTGTAACACGCAACGGGCGAGAGTTGCGAAAAAGCCAAAACTGGAAGATGTGATTACAGAAGAGTAAAAATCTTTCAAATGTAATAAGTACCTAGGTCTTCTGTTTCTGTCTTTTTCTTCGATATCACTGTAAGGTTGTTCAGAGCGAACAACTTTGTTTTTTTAAGAACTGACAAGCCTCAAGGAAATAAATACCTTGTCTTGTCTATCTGTTCCACTCTTGTTAATTTCGAATTCTGCTTATACAAAAAAACATGTAAACTATGTAACCGATTTAACTGGACAAGATATAATAGTGGAACTTTGGGACGATAGTGATGACAGTGTCGTAAAGGTGATAGACATTACTGACAAAAATGAACTTATTACAACTTCTAAAAGTCTTCATACAATAAATAATTCGAACAACATTGTTTTTTGGTGAACTAACAAGCCTCAATGAAATAAATACCTTGTCTTGTCTATCTGTGTAGGTTTATTCAAACACTTATAGGGCACATAAGTATAATTGATGAATGCCCAACGGAAAATATTGCTATCAAAGAACAGTTACCAGCTGTTTGTGAGAGACTAGATGATAACATTGAGACACAGGACGAATATCAAAGTCATGAACTAGAACTGGAAAATCAGGAAAACAGCTTTTCAGACGTACCAGCACATTATTCTTAGTCAAAATCCGAAGACGAAGAGCCTTTAACAGAGTTTAAAATTGAAGTTGAGGAACATGAAGTATCAAGAAAAAAACGGAAAGCTTGTGACACGCAACGGGCGAGAGTTGCGAAAAAGCCAAAACTGGAAGATGTGATTACAGAAGAGTAAAAACCTTTCAAATGTAATAAGTACCTAGGTCTTCTGTTTCTGTCTTTTTCTTCGATATCACTGTAAGGTTGTTCAGAGCGAACAACTTTGTTTTTTTAAGAACTGACAAGCCTCAAGGAAATAAATACCTTGTCTTGTCTATCTGTTCCACTCTTGTTAATTTCGAATTCTGCTTATACAAAAAAACATGTAAACTATGTTACCGATTTAACTGGACAAGATATAATAGTGGAACTTTGGGACGATAGTGATGACAGTGTCGTAAAGGTGATAGACATTACTGACAAAAATGAACTTATTACAACTTCTAAAAGTCTTCATACAATAAATAATTCGGACAACATTGTTTTTTAGTGAACTAACAAGCCTCAATGAAATAAATACCTTGTCTTGTCTATCTGTGTAGGTTTATTCAAACACTTATAGGGCACATAAGTATAATTGATGAATCCCTATCGGAAAATATTGCTATCAAAGAACAGTTACCAGCTGTTTGTGAGAGACTAGATGATAACATTGAGACACAGGACGAATATCAAAGTCATGAACTAGAACTGGAAAATCAGGAAAACAGCTTTGCAGATGTACCAGCACATTATTCTTAGTCAAAATCCGAAGACGAAGAGCCTTTAATAGAGTTTAAAATTGAAGTTGAGGAACATGAAGTATCAAGAAAAAAACGGAAAACTTGTAACACGCAACGGGCGAGAGTTGCGAAAAAGCCAAAACTGGAAGATGTGATTACAGAAGAGTAAAAATCTTTCAAATGTAATAAGTACCTAGGTCTTCTGTTTCTGTCTTTTTCTTCGATATCACTGTAAGGTTGTTCAGAGCGAACAACTTTGTTTTTTTAAGAACTGACAAGCCTCAAGGAAATAAATACCTTGTCTTGTCTATCTGTTCCACTCTTGTTAATTTCGAATTCTGCTTATACAAAAAAACATGTAAACTATGTAACCGATTTAACTGGACAAGATATAATAGTGGAACTTTGGGACGATAGTGATGACAGTGTCGTAAAGGTGATAGACATTACTGACAAAAATGAACTTATTACAACTTCTAAAAGTCTTCATACAATAAATAATTCGAACAACATTGTTTTTTGGTGAACTAACAAGCCTCAATGAAATAAATACCTTGTCTTGTCTATCTGTGTAGGTTTATTCAAACACTTATAGGGCACATAAGTATAATTGATGAATGCCCAACGGAAAATATTGCTATCAAAGAACAGTTACCAGCTGTTTGTGAGAGACTAGATGATAACATTGAGACACAGGACGAATATCAAAGTCATGAACTAGAACTGGAAAATCAGGAAAACAGCTTTTCAGACGTACCAGCACATTATTCTTAGTCAAAATCCGAAGACGAAGAGCCTTTAACAGAGTTTAAAATTGAAGTTGAGGAACATGAAGTATCAAGAAAAAAACGGAAAGCTTGTGACACGCAACGGGCGAGAGTTGCGAAAAAGCCAAAACTGGAAGATGTGATTACAGAAGAGTAAAAACCTTTCAAATGTAATAAGTACCTAGGTCTTCTGTTTCTGTCTTTTTCTTCGATATCACTGTAAGGTTGTTCAGAGCGAACAACTTTGTTTTTTTAAGAACTGACAAGCCTCAAGGAAATAAATACCTTGTCTTGTCTATCTGTTCCACTCTTGTTAATTTCGAATTCTGCTTATACAAAAAAACATGTAAACTATGTTACCGATTTAACTGGACAAGATATAATAGTGGAACTTTGGGACGATAGTGATGACAGTGTCGTAAAGGTGATAGACATTACTGACAAAAATGAACTTATTACAACTTCTAAAAGTCTTCATACAATAAATAATTCGGACAACATTGTTTTTTAGTGAACTAACAAGCCTCAATGAAATAAATACCTTGTCTTGTCTATCTGTGTAGGTTTATTCAAACACTTATAGGGCACATAAGTATAATTGATGAATCCCTATCGGAAAATATTGCTATCAAAGAACAGTTACCAGCTGTTTGTGAGAGACTAGATGATAACATTGAGACACAGGACGAATATCAAAGTCATGAACTAGAACTGGAAAATCAGGAAAACAGCTTTGCAGATGTACCAGCACATTATTCTTAGTCAAAATCCGAAGACGAAGAGCCTTTAATAGAGTTTAAAATTGAAGTTGAGGAACATGAAGTATCAAGAAAAAAACGGAAAACTTGTAACACGCAACGGGCGAGAGTTGCGAAAAAGCCAAAACTGGAAGATGTGATTACAGAAGAGTAAAAATCTTTCAAATGTAATAAGTACCTAGGTCTTCTGTTTCTGTCTTTTTCTTCGATATCACTGTAAGGTTGTTCAGAGCGAACAACTTTGTTTTTTTAAGAACTGACAAGCCTCAAGGAAATAAATACCTTGTCTTGTCTATCTGTTCCACTCTTGTTAATTTCGAATTCTGCTTATACAAAAAAACATGTAAACTATGTAACCGATTTAACTGGACAAGATATAATAGTGGAACTTTGGGACGATAGTGATGACAGTGTCGTAAAGGTGATAGACATTACTGACAAAAATGAACTTATTACAACTTCTAAAAGTCTTCATACAATAAATAATTCGAACAACATTGTTTTTTGGTGAACTAACAAGCCTCAATGAAATAAATACCTTGTCTTGTCTATCTGTGTAGGTTTATTCAAACACTTATAGGGCACATAAGTATAATTGATGAATGCCCAACGGAAAATATTGCTATCAAAGAACAGTTACCAGCTGTTTGTGAGAGACTAGATGATAACATTGAGACACAGGACGAATATCAAAGTCATGAACTAGAACTGGAAAATCAGGAAAACAGCTTTTCAGACGTACCAGCACATTATTCTTAGTCAAAATCCGAAGACGAAGAGCCTTTAACAGAGTTTAAAATTGAAGTTGAGGAACATGAAGTATCAAGAAAAAAACGGAAAGCTTGTGACACGCAACGGGCGAGAGTTGCGAAAAAGCCAAAACTGGAAGATGTGATTACAGAAGAGTAAAAACCTTTCAAATGTAATAAGTACCTAGGTCTTCTGTTTCTGTCTTTTTCTTCGATATCACTGTAAGGTTGTTCAGAGCGAACAACTTTGTTTTTTTAAGAACTGACAAGCCTCAAGGAAATAAATACCTTGTCTTGTCTATCTGTTCCACTCTTGTTAATTTCGAATTCTGCTTATACAAAAAAACATGTAAACTATGTTACCGATTTAACTGGACAAGATATAATAGTGGAACTTTGGGACGATAGTGATGACAGTGTCGTAAAGGTGATAGACATTACTGACAAAAATGAACTTATTACAACTTCTAAAAGTCTTCATACAATAAATAATTCGGACAACATTGTTTTTTAGTGAACTAACAAGCCTCAATGAAATAAATACCTTGTCTTGTCTATCTGTGTAGGTTTATTCAAACACTTATAGGGCACATAAGTATAATTGATGAATCCCTATCGGAAAATATTGCTATCAAAGAACAGTTACCAGCTGTTTGTGAGAGACTAGATGATAACATTGAGACACAGGACGAATATCAAAGTCATGAACTAGAACTGGAAAATCAGGAAAACAGCTTTGCAGATGTACCAGCACATTATTCTTAGTCAAAATCCGAAGACGAAGAGCCTTTAATAGAGTTTAAAATTGAAGTTGAGGAACATGAAGTATCAAGAAAAAAACGGAAAACTTGTAACACGCAACGGGCGAGAGTTGCGAAAAAGCCAAAACTGGAAGATGTGATTACAGAAGAGTAAAAATCTTTCAAATGTAATAAGTACCTAGGTCTTCTGTTTCTGTCTTTTTCTTCGATATCACTGTAAGGTTGTTCAGAGCGAACAACTTTGTTTTTTTAAGAACTGACAAGCCTCAAGGAAATAAATACCTTGTCTTGTCTATCTGTTCCACTCTTGTTAATTTCGAATTCTGCTTATACAAAAAAACATGTAAACTATGTAACCGATTTAACTGGACAAGATATAATAGTGGAACTTTGGGACGATAGTGATGACAGTGTCGTAAAGGTGATAGACATTACTGACAAAAATGAACTTATTACAACTTCTAAAAGTCTTCATACAATAAATAATTCGAACAACATTGTTTTTTGGTGAACTAACAAGCCTCAATGAAATAAATACCTTGTCTTGTCTATCTGTGTAGGTTTATTCAAACACTTATAGGGCACATAAGTATAATTGATGAATGCCCAACGGAAAATATTGCTATCAAAGAACAGTTACCAGCTGTTTGTGAGAGACTAGATGATAACATTGAGACACAGGACGAATATCAAAGTCATGAACTAGAACTGGAAAATCAGGAAAACAGCTTTTCAGACGTACCAGCACATTATTCTTAGTCAAAATCCGAAGACGAAGAGCCTTTAACAGAGTTTAAAATTGAAGTTGAGGAACATGAAGTATCAAGAAAAAAACGGAAAGCTTGTGACACGCAACGGGCGAGAGTTGCGAAAAAGCCAAAACTGGAAGATGTGATTACAGAAGAGTAAAAACCTTTCAAATGTAATAAGTACCTAGGTCTTCTGTTTCTGTCTTTTTCTTCGATATCACTGTAAGGTTGTTCAGAGCGAACAACTTTGTTTTTTTAAGAACTGACAAGCCTCAAGGAAATAAATACCTTGTCTTGTCTATCTGTTCCACTCTTGTTAATTTCGAATTCTGCTTATACAAAAAAACATGTAAACTATGTTACCGATTTAACTGGACAAGATATAATAGTGGAACTTTGGGACGATAGTGATGACAGTGTCGTAAAGGTGATAGACATTACTGACAAAAATGAACTTATTACAACTTCTAAAAGTCTTCATACAATAAATAATTCGGACAACATTGTTTTTTAGTGAACTAACAAGCCTCAATGAAATAAATACCTTGTCTTGTCTATCTGTGTAGGTTTATTCAAACACTTATAGGGCACATAAGTATAATTGATGAATCCCTATCGGAAAATATTGCTATCAAAGAACAGTTACCAGCTGTTTGTGAGAGACTAGATGATAACATTGAGACACAGGACGAATATCAAAGTCATGAACTAGAACTGGAAAATCAGGAAAACAGCTTTGCAGATGTACCAGCACATTATTCTTAGTCAAAATCCGAAGACGAAGAGCCTTTAATAGAGTTTAAAATTGAAGTTGAGGAACATGAAGTATCAAGAAAAAAACGGAAAACTTGTAACACGCAACGGGCGAGAGTTGCGAAAAAGCCAAAACTGGAAGATGTGATTACAGAAGAGTAAAAATCTTTCAAATGTAATAAGTACCTAGGTCTTCTGTTTCTGTCTTTTTCTTCGATATCACTGTAAGGTTGTTCAGAGCGAACAACTTTGTTTTTTTAAGAACTGACAAGCCTCAAGGAAATAAATACCTTGTCTTGTCTATCTGTTCCACTCTTGTTAATTTCGAATTCTGCTTATACAAAAAAACATGTAAACTATGTAACCGATTTAACTGGACAAGATATAATAGTGGAACTTTGGGACGATAGTGATGACAGTGTCGTAAAGGTGATAGACATTACTGACAAAAATGAACTTATTACAACTTCTAAAAGTCTTCATACAATAAATAATTCGAACAACATTGTTTTTTGGTGAACTAACAAGCCTCAATGAAATAAATACCTTGTCTTGTCTATCTGTGTAGGTTTATTCAAACACTTATAGGGCACATAAGTATAATTGATGAATGCCCAACGGAAAATATTGCTATCAAAGAACAGTTACCAGCTGTTTGTGAGAGACTAGATGATAACATTGAGACACAGGACGAATATCAAAGTCATGAACTAGAACTGGAAAATCAGGAAAACAGCTTTTCAGACGTACCAGCACATTATTCTTAGTCAAAATCCGAAGACGAAGAGCCTTTAACAGAGTTTAAAATTGAAGTTGAGGAACATGAAGTATCAAGAAAAAAACGGAAAGCTTGTGACACGCAACGGGCGAGAGTTGCGAAAAAGCCAAAACTGGAAGATGTGATTACAGAAGAGTAAAAACCTTTCAAATGTAATAAGTACCTAGGTCTTCTGTTTCTGTCTTTTTCTTCGATATCACTGTAAGGTTGTTCAGAGCGAACAACTTTGTTTTTTTAAGAACTGACAAGCCTCAAGGAAATAAATACCTTGTCTTGTCTATCTGTTCCACTCTTGTTAATTTCGAATTCTGCTTATACAAAAAAACATGTAAACTATGTTACCGATTTAACTGGACAAGATATAATAGTGGAACTTTGGGACGATAGTGATGACAGTGTCGTAAAGGTGATAGACATTACTGACAAAAATGAACTTATTACAACTTCTAAAAGTCTTCATACAATAAATAATTCGGACAACATTGTTTTTTAGTGAACTAACAAGCCTCAATGAAATAAATACCTTGTCTTGTCTATCTGTGTAGGTTTATTCAAACACTTATAGGGCACATAAGTATAATTGATGAATCCCTATCGGAAAATATTGCTATCAAAGAACAGTTACCAGCTGTTTGTGAGAGACTAGATGATAACATTGAGACACAGGACGAATATCAAAGTCATGAACTAGAACTGGAAAATCAGGAAAACAGCTTTGCAGATGTACCAGCACATTATTCTTAGTCAAAATCCGAAGACGAAGAGCCTTTAATAGAGTTTAAAATTGAAGTTGAGGAACATGAAGTATCAAGAAAAAAACGGAAAACTTGTAACACGCAACGGGCGAGAGTTGCGAAAAAGCCAAAACTGGAAGATGTGATTACAGAAGAGTAAAAATCTTTCAAATGTAATAAGTACCTAGGTCTTCTGTTTCTGTCTTTTTCTTCGATATCACTGTAAGGTTGTTCAGAGCGAACAACTTTGTTTTTTTAAGAACTGACAAGCCTCAAGGAAATAAATACCTTGTCTTGTCTATCTGTTCCACTCTTGTTAATTTCGAATTCTGCTTATACAAAAAAACATGTAAACTATGTAACCGATTTAACTGGACAAGATATAATAGTGGAACTTTGGGACGATAGTGATGACAGTGTCGTAAAGGTGATAGACATTACTGACAAAAATGAACTTATTACAACTTCTAAAAGTCTTCATACAATAAATAATTCGAACAACATTGTTTTTTGGTGAACTAACAAGCCTCAATGAAATAAATACCTTGTCTTGTCTATCTGTGTAGGTTTATTCAAACACTTATAGGGCACATAAGTATAATTGATGAATGCCCAACGGAAAATATTGCTATCAAAGAACAGTTACCAGCTGTTTGTGAGAGACTAGATGATAACATTGAGACACAGGACGAATATCAAAGTCATGAACTAGAACTGGAAAATCAAAAACAGCTTCTCAGACGTACCAGCACATTATTCTTAGTCAAAATCCGAAGACGAAGAGCCTTTAACAGAGTTTAAAATTGAAGTTGAGGAACATGAAGTATCAAGAAAAAAACGGAAAGCTTGTGACACGCAACGGGCGAGAGTTGCGAAAAAGCCAAAACTGGAAGATGTGATTACAGAAGAGTAAAAACCTTTCAAATGTAATAAGTACCTAGGTCTTCTGTTTCTGTCTTTTTCTTCGATATCACTGTAAGGTTGTTCAGAGCGAACAACTTTGTTTTTTTAAGAACTGACAAGCCTCAAGGAAATAAATACCTTGTCTTGTCTATCTGTTCCACTCTTGTTAATTTCGAATTCTGCTTATACAAAAAAACATGTAAACTATGTTACCGATTTAACTGGACAAGATATAATAGTGGAACTTTGGGACGATAGTGATGACAGTGTCGTAAAGGTGATAGACATTACTGACAAAAATGAACTTATTACAACTTCTAAAAGTCTTCATACAATAAATAATTCGGACAACATTGTTTTTTAGTGAACTAACAAGCCTCAATGAAATAAATACCTTGTCTTGTCTATCTGTGTAGGTTTATTCAAACACTTATAGGGCACATAAGTATAATTGATGAATCCCTATCGGAAAATATTGCTATCAAAGAACAGTTACCAGCTGTTTGTGAGAGACTAGATGATAACATTGAGACACAGGACGAATATCAAAGTCATGAACTAGAACTGGAAAATCAGGAAAACAGCTTTGCAGATGTACCAGCACATTATTCTTAGTCAAAATCCGAAGACGAAGAGCCTTTAATAGAGTTTAAAATTGAAGTTGAGGAACATGAAGTATCAAGAAAAAAACGGAAAACTTGTAACACGCAACGGGCGAGAGTTGCGAAAAAGCCAAAACTGGAAGATGTGATTACAGAAGAGTAAAAATCTTTCAAATGTAATAAGTACCTAGGTCTTCTGTTTCTGTCTTTTTCTTCGATATCACTGTAAGGTTGTTCAGAGCGAACAACTTTGTTTTTTTAAGAACTGACAAGCCTCAAGGAAATAAATACCTTGTCTTGTCTATCTGTTCCACTCTTGTTAATTTCGAATTCTGCTTATACAAAAAAACATGTAAACTATGTAACCGATTTAACTGGACAAGATATAATAGTGGAACTTTGGGACGATAGTGATGACAGTGTCGTAAAGGTGATAGACATTACTGACAAAAATGAACTTATTACAACTTCTAAAAGTCTTCATACAATAAATAATTCGAACAACATTGTTTTTTGGTGAACTAACAAGCCTCAATGAAATAAATACCTTGTCTTGTCTATCTGTGTAGGTTTATTCAAACACTTATAGGGCACATAAGTATAATTGATGAATGCCCAACGGAAAATATTGCTATCAAAGAACAGTTACCAGCTGTTTGTGAGAGACTAGATGATAACATTGAGACACAGGACGAATATCAAAGTCATGAACTAGAACTGGAAAATCAGGAAAACAGCTTTTCAGACGTACCAGCACATTATTCTTAGTCAAAATCCGAAGACGAAGAGCCTTTAACAGAGTTTAAAATTGAAGTTGAGGAACATGAAGTATCAAGAAAAAAACGGAAAGCTTGTGACACGCAACGGGCGAGAGTTGCGAAAAAGCCAAAACTGGAAGATGTGATTACAGAAGAGTAAAAATCTTTCAAATGTAATAAGTACCTAGGTCTTCTGTTTCTGTCTTTTTCTTCGATATCACTGTAAGGTTGTTCAGAGCGAACAACTTTGTTTTTTTAAGAACTGACAAGCCTCAAGGAAATAAATACCTTGTCTTGTCTATCTGTTCCACTCTTGTTAATTTCGAATTCTGCTTATACAAAAAAACATGTAAACTATGTTACCGATTTAACTGGACAAGATATAATAGTGGAACTTTGGGACGATAGTGATGACAGTGTCGTAAAGGTGATAGACATTACTGACAAAAATGAACTTATTACAACTTCTAAAAGTCTTCATACAATAAATAATTCGGACAACATTGTTTTTTAGTGAACTAACAAGCCTCAATGAAATAAATACCTTGTCTTGTCTATCTGTGTAGGTTTATTCAAACACTTATAGGGCACATAAGTATAATTGATGAATCCCTATCGGAAAATATTGCTATCAAAGAACAGTTACCAGCTGTTTGTGAGAGACTAGATGATAACATTGAGACACAGGACGAATATCAAAGTCATGAACTAGAACTGGAAAATCAGGAAAACAGCTTTGCAGATGTACCAGCACATTATTCTTAGTCAAAATCCGAAGACGAAGAGCCTTTAATAGAGTTTAAAATTGAAGTTGAGGAACATGAAGTATCAAGAAAAAAACGGAAAACTTGTAACACGCAACGGGCGAGAGTTGCGAAAAAGCCAAAACTGGAAGATGTGATTACAGAAGAGTAAAAATCTTTCAAATGTAATAAGTACCTAGGTCTTCTGTTTCTGTCTTTTTCTTCGATATCACTGTAAGGTTGTTCAGAGCGAACAACTTTGTTTTTTTAAGAACTGACAAGCCTCAAGGAAATAAATACCTTGTCTTGTCTATCTGTTCCACTCTTGTTAATTTCGAATTCTGCTTATACAAAAAAACATGTAAACTATGTAACCGATTTAACTGGACAAGATATAATAGTGGAACTTTGGGACGATAGTGATGACAGTGTCGTAAAGGTGATAGACATTACTGACAAAAATGAACTTATTACAACTTCTAAAAGTCTTCATACAATAAATAATTCGAACAACATTGTTTTTTGGTGAACTAACAAGCCTCAATGAAATAAATACCTTGTCTTGTCTATCTGTGTAGGTTTATTCAAACACTTATAGGGCACATAAGTATAATTGATGAATGCCCAACGGAAAATATTGCTATCAAAGAACAGTTACCAGCTGTTTGTGAGAGACTAGATGATAACATTGAGACACAGGACGAATATCAAAGTCATGAACTAGAACTGGAAAATCAGGAAAACAGCTTTTCAGACGTACCAGCACATTATTCTTAGTCAAAATCCGAAGACGAAGAGCCTTTAACAGAGTTTAAAATTGAAGTTGAGGAACATGAAGTATCAAGAAAAAAACGGAAAGCTTGTGACACGCAACGGGCGAGAGTTGCGAAAAAGCCAAAACTGGAAGATGTGATTACAGAAGAGTAAAAACCTTTCAAATGTAATAAGTACCTAGGTCTTCTGTTTCTGTCTTTTTCTTCGATATCACTGTAAGGTTGTTCAGAGCGAACAACTTTGTTTTTTTAAGAACTGACAAGCCTCAAGGAAATAAATACCTTGTCTTGTCTATCTGTTCCACTCTTGTTAATTTCGAATTCTGCTTATACAAAAAAACATGTAAACTATGTTACCGATTTAACTGGACAAGATATAATAGTGGAACTTTGGGACGATAGTGATGACAGTGTCGTAAAGGTGATAGACATTACTGACAAAAATGAACTTATTACAACTTCTAAAAGTCTTCATACAATAAATAATTCGGACAACATTGTTTTTTAGTGAACTAACAAGCCTCAATGAAATAAATACCTTGTCTTGTCTATCTGTGTAGGTTTATTCAAACACTTATAGGGCACATAAGTATAATTGATGAATCCCTATCGGAAAATATTGCTATCAAAGAACAGTTACCAGCTGTTTGTGAGAGACTAGATGATAACATTGAGACACAGGACGAATATCAAAGTCATGAACTAGAACTGGAAAATCAGGAAAACAGCTTTGCAGATGTACCAGCACATTATTCTTAGTCAAAATCCGAAGACGAAGAGCCTTTAATAGAGTTTAAAATTGAAGTTGAGGAACATGAAGTATCAAGAAAAAAACGGAAAACTTGTAACACGCAACGGGCGAGAGTTGCGAAAAAGCCAAAACTGGAAGATGTGATTACAGAAGAGTAAAAATCTTTCAAATGTAATAAGTACCTAGGTCTTCTGTTTCTGTCTTTTTCTTCGATATCACTGTAAGGTTGTTCAGAGCGAACAACTTTGTTTTTTTAAGAACTGACAAGCCTCAAGGAAATAAATACCTTGTCTTGTCTATCTGTTCCACTCTTGTTAATTTCGAATTCTGCTTATACAAAAAAACATGTAAACTATGTAACCGATTTAACTGGACAAGATATAATAGTGGAACTTTGGGACGATAGTGATGACAGTGTCGTAAAGGTGATAGACATTACTGACAAAAATGAACTTATTACAACTTCTAAAAGTCTTCATACAATAAATAATTCGAACAACATTGTTTTTTGGTGAACTAACAAGCCTCAATGAAATAAATACCTTGTCTTGTCTATCTGTGAAACTACCCACCAGCTTATAGTGTACTGTGCTTTAATAACGCTCCACATTAATAAATAGTTATCATACAGTTTTATCAAAGTTTCGGTTCAGTGTTGGTGATAAACTTGTTTTTGGACATACGTGCTATTTGTGAGTTGAAGAAATTACACATAAACATTACAAATAGAACTTATCTACGAAAAAAATTGTGAACTTTTTGTAAATATACCCAACCGCACACCGAATACAGAGCTTTTGACGCGAACGCGTAAGCGACGCGCTCTTCCGCGCACTTAAGACCTTTTGGTCGCGAACTCCGTGTCATGCGCTCGCTGTGGGCATTTGTTGGTGTGCGCTTTTAACTAGCGAAATAGTTTTTTGGTCGTGGGCCTTTATTCGTGTCCACTTCTTTGGAAGTCAATATTTATTTATTGTTCGGACTTTAAGATGACTACATTACCTCCAAAATGGAGCTGCTGTGCTGTTGAACACAGCGATAAAAGCTTTATTCGATGTAAAGTATGCGAAAAGGTGTTTCATCATGAGTGCCTTGGCTTAGAATCAACATGTGACCTTTCATCGTGGTCCTGTTCTCAATGCAATATAAAACCATCTGAAGCGAAGAACATCGATATCACACCTGTACGGTTTAATACCAACATAACTATGCGCACAAACAAGAGGCAAGCATTGCAATCCCCACCAATTCCAGCAACTAACCCCGTCACGGAAGAGGGTGTTCGTGCCATTGTTGAAAGCGTGATGGAATCGAAGATGAACTCTCTTTTGGAAAAAATTACACTAACCATGAGCAGCTTGCTGAACAGGGAGTTAACAGAAATACGTGAAGAAGTTGCTGGCCTTAGAGGCTCTGTAGAATTCCTTAGCAATCAATATGACGACATGCTGAAGGAAGGAAGGCAAGGTGAAGCAAAAATAAAAGATCTGCTAGATAAAAACGAGAAGTTGTCAACCACTATAAAAGACATGTCAAGTCGTTTAAACACCTTGGAACAACACGCTCGTGCAAGTAATGTAGAGATTCAATGTGTCCCCCAGAAGAAAGCTGAAAACCTTCTCAATATTGTAACTCAGCTGGGAAAAACCATAGGTTGCGACATTAAAGAAGAAAGCATCAGTAATTGTACACGTGTGATGAAGCTCAACAACAGCACAAATCGTCCTAAATCAATTGTTGTACAATTTGCCACTCCCCGATTACGGGACTCTTTCCTAGCAGCTTCCATAAATTTCAATAGGGGAAAGCCAGCCAATGAAAAACTAAACACCTCCCATCTCGAGCTTGATTGTGCGAAGTGTGCGATCTTCGTGACAGAACATCTGAGCCCGGCTAATAAGGCACTACACACGGCTACACGTCTCAAAGCTAAAGAAAAAGGGTATCGTTATGTTTGGATCAGGGGAGGACGTATTTATGTTAGAAAGTCAGATGATTCCGATACCAAGATTATGAAAGATTTAGATTCGCTACACTCAATTGTATAATGTTCAATTTTATCCAAAAGCTGTTATTGTGGTTATTATAAGTTAAATTCGCTACCTTTAACATATATTACCAAAACACTCGTGGTTTACGATCTAAAACTCAAGAATTTTATTTTAATTTAGTATGTTCTAATTTTGACGCATTAGTATTAACAGAAACCTGGCTCAATAATTGTATTCATAGCAGCGAACTTTTTGATAAAAGGTACATAGTTTTTAGACGTGACAGAGAAACCTCGGGTTTTCATGCTAAAAAAGAAGGAGGAGGTGTCTTGGTCGCCATATCGAGAAAGTACGCTGCTAGTAGACAATGTTCTTGGGAGAGTGGATGCGAAGACTTATGGGTCACTGTGAATGTTGCAACAGGCTTTAAAATAGCTATTTGTGCTGTTTACTTGCCCCCACCTGTGCATTATTCAATTTTGGAGCACTTTTTGGAGAGCTATAATGCTGTAGCAGAAAGAAATGATTATTATACTTTTCTTATCGGTGACTTCAATATGAGCAATATAGATTGGAATCAAATCATTAGCAGCGGCATTACTCACGCCTTGCCCACTTTCTCAAGGACTAATTCTAAACTAAATCAGATCTTTCTAGACTTTATCCACATAAATAACCTCAAACAATATAACAATGTATGTAATGTTAAAGATAGAATCTTGGACTTGGTTCTTGTAGATTTTCTCGAATGCAATGTGACTGAAGCCCTTAATAGTTTGACAAAGATCGATCCATATCACCCTCCTCTTGAGATTTCCCTACGCCTTAAAGTAAATAATAGTTTAAAACCAGAACCTAACATTAGATTAAACTTCAAAAAAGCCAACTACTCTGCTATTAAATCAGAACTAGAAAATACCGACTGGTATGCATTACTCTCGGATACAGACGACCCCAATATAATGTTGGAACGGTTTTACACGGTGCTTTGTCAGATCATACAGCGGTTTGTCCCATCGAACTTAGTGAAAAGTAATCCGCGACCACCATGGTACACTAGAAAGCTGGAGAGATTGCTGCGAGAAAAGAATAACTTGAGAAGAAGGTATGGTACGTACAAAAACCCTATGGATAAGATATCCCTTCGTTGGTGTAGTAGGCGCTGTGACAGATTGGCAAGAGAATGTTACAACTCCTATATTAATAGCATAGAACAAAAAATATCAACGAATCCCAAGTTTTTCTGGTCCTTCATTAAGTCTAAACGGGGTGTTGCTAATGCCTATCCAGCTTCAATGTCAAATGGCGTCAGTAAAACTTGTAATGGTAACGAGATATGTAACATGTTCGGGACCTACTTTTCCTCAGTGTACTCTCCAGCTACCCCTGCCTCCGACGTAGTTCAAACTTCGTCTTTCTTTGAAAGCCTTGTTTGCGACTCCGACAGCTTTTCCTTGATCCAGATTCCAAAGGATAAAATAACCAAACATCTCAAAAGCTTAGACATATCCAAAGGTTCCGGCAGCGATGAAATTCCCTCCAACTTTATCGTAACTTGCGCTGACCAGTTGGCAACCCCCCTTTGCTTGATTTTTAACAAATCTCTCAGTGCTGGTATTTTCCCTAAAAAGTGGAAGCTGGCCAAAGTGGTACCGATTTATAAATCAGGCGCTGATGATTTGGTAGGAAACTATCGTCCTATATCTATCCTTCCGACATTTGCCAAGGTTTTTGAAGCAATAGTATGCCCAGACATACAAAACTATTTTAAAAAATATCTGTCTGACCACCAGCATGGCTTTACTGCTGCAAGATCCACCTGCAGTAATCTAGTGGCTTTCGTTGAAGATATTGCAGCTTCACTTGACTCAAACCAGCAAGTCGACGCCATATACACTGATTTTAGCAAGGCTTTTGACAAAGTTTCCCATGAAGTGCTGATTCAAAAACTTGCTGCGTACGGCTTTGCTGGTTCCCTTCTTAAGTGGCTGCACTCTTACTTAACGGATAGATCCTTTTATGTCGTGGCCAATGGCTATAAATCTGAAACCATGATCATAACCTCCGGTGTACCGCAGGGTTCCCACCTGGGCCCCGTAATATTTATTATCTTTGTAAACGACCTTCCTCATTGCTTCTTTAATTCCACGCCATTCCTATTCGCCGATGATTTGAAAATAGTCCGCATTGTCGATTCTCCAGCCGATTCAACATTACTTCAGGATGACTTGAACAGACTTCTAAGCTGGTGTAAGGATAATAATATGCAACTTAATGTAGAAAAATGTTCCCAAATTACGTTTACGCGCAAGTCTAACTTTATTGATTTTAATTACAGCATGAATGGTACGTACCTCAGTAAAGTTGATGTGATCAGGGATTTGGGAGTCCTTCTTGATCGTAAATTAACATTTATTCCTCACATAGATAACATTATTAAAAAAGCTTCCAAGACACTCGGTTTTTTATTACGTAATGCTAAATGTTTTCGCAATCCAAAAACTAAGATTTATCTTTTTAACTGTCTCGTTCGTTCTGTATTGGAATACTGCGTGGTTGTATGGCGTCCCCACTATGCAACACATAGTCTTAGGTTAGAGAGGATTCAGAAAAGATTTTTATACCATCTTGCCTATTCTACGAGTTTAGCCAAAAAAGTTCCGAGCTACGCAAAACGTCTTGAAAAATTTAACATGACCTCACTCGAAAAACGAAGAGATGGCATAGATTTAGTTTTTCTTTTTAAAATACTACAGAGTAAAATAGACTGCCCCCAGTTGTTAAGTAAGTTTAACTTTAACCTACCCTACAATTATCCACGTCACCCTATCAAACTATTACGTCCCCCATTCCGTAAAACTGTATCAGGATCCAACTCCCCCATTCCCAGAATTTGCAGGCTTCTTAATAATTGCGATGAATCAATAGATATTTATTCCACAACCCTTCAAAAATTCAAGCACCAAGTCCATCATATGTAGCCATATTGACCTTTTCTGTTGTTTTTTTTTTTTTTCTCCTTGTTGTTGTAAGTGTTATTTCTGCACTATTATTGTAATTTTATAGATGTACCATTTTTTTTTTGCATGCTGTGTCTATCGCATCATATTGTACACTTAGCTTGTATAATATTGCTTGTATTAATAGTACCTATAAAGAGTGTAACAATTGTAGATAGGCCAATAAATAAATAAATAAATAAATAAATAAATAAATAAATAAATAAATCTGTGTAGGTTTATTCAAACACTTATAGGGCACATAAGTATAATTGATGAATGCCCAACGGAAAATATTGCTATCAAAGAACAGTTACCAGCTGTTTGTGAGAGACTAGATGATAACATTGAGACACAGGACGAATATCAAAGTCATGAACTAGAACTGGAAAATCAAAAACAGCTTCTCAGACGTACCAGCACATTATTCTTAGTCAAAATCCGAAGACGAAGAGCCTTTAACAGAGTTTAAAATTGAAGTTGAGGAACATGAAGTATCAAGAAAAAAACGGAAAGCTTGTGACACGCAACGGGCGAGAGTTGCGAAAAAGCCAAAACTGGAAGATGTGATTACAGAAGAGTAAAAACCTTTCAAATGTAATAAGTACCTAGGTCTTCTGTTTCTGTCTTTTTCTTCGATATCACTGTAAGGTTGTTCAGAGCGAACAACTTTGTTTTTTTAAGAACTGACAAGCCTCAAGGAAATAAATATCTTGTCTTGTCTATCTGTTCCACTCTTGTTAATTTCGAATTCTGCTTATACAAAAAAACATGTAAACTATGTTACCGATTTAACTGGACAAGATATAATAGTGGAACTTTGGGACGATAGTGATGACAGTGTCGTAAAGGTGATAGACATTACTGACAAAAATGAACTTATTACAACTTCTAAAAGTCTTCATACAATAAATAATTCGGACAACATTGTTTTTTAGTGAACTAACAAGCCTCAATGAAATAAATACCTTGTCTTGTCTATCTGTGTAGGTTTATTCAAACACTTATAGGGCACATAAGTATAATTGATGAATCCCTATCGGAAAATATTGCTATCAAAGAACAGTTACCAGCTGTTTGTGAGAGACTAGATGATAACATTGAGACACAGGACGAATATCAAAGTCATGAACTAGAACTGGAAAATCAGGAAAACAGCTTTGCAGATGTACCAGCACATTATTCTTAGTCAAAATCCGAAGACGAAGAGCCTTTAATAGAGTTTAAAATTGAAGTTGAGGAACATGAAGTATCAAGAAAAAAACGGAAAACTTGTAACACGCAACGGGCGAGAGTTGCGAAAAAGCCAAAACTGGAAGATGTGATTACAGAAGAGTAAAAATCTTTCAAATGTAATAAGTACCTAGGTCTTCTGTTTCTGTCTTTTTCTTCGATATCACTGTAAGGTTGTTCAGAGCGAACAACTTTGTTTTTTTAAGAACTGACAAGCCTCAAGGAAATAAATACCTTGTCTTGTCTATCTGTTCCACTCTTGTTAATTTCGAATTCTGCTTATACAAAAAAACATGTAAACTATGTAACCGATTTAACTGGACAAGATATAATAGTGGAACTTTGGGACGATAGTGATGACAGTGTCGTAAAGGTGATAGACATTACTGACAAAAATGAACTTATTACAACTTCTAAAAGTCTTCATACAATAAATAATTCGAACAACATTGTTTTTTGGTGAACTAACAAGCCTCAATGAAATAAATACCTTGTCTTGTCTATCTGTGTAGGTTTATTCAAACACTTATAGGGCACATAAGTATAATTGATGAATGCCCAACGGAAAATATTGCTATCAAAGAACAGTTACCAGCTGTTTGTGAGAGACTAGATGATAACATTGAGACACAGGACGAATATCAAAGTCATGAACTAGAACTGGAAAATCAAAAACAGCTTCTCAGACGTACCAGCACATTATTCTTAGTCAAAATCCGAAGACGAAGAGCCTTTAACAGAGTTTAAAATTGAAGTTGAGGAACATGAAGTATCAAGAAAAAAACGGAAAGCTTGTGACACGCAACGGGCGAGAGTTGCGAAAAAGCCAAAACTGGAAGATGTGATTACAGAAGAGTAAAAACCTTTCAAATGTAATAAGTACCTAGGTCTTCTGTTTCTGTCTTTTTCTTCGATATCACTGTAAGGTTGTTCAGAGCGAACAACTTTGTTTTTTTAAGAACTGACAAGCCTCAAGGAAATAAATACCTTGTCTTGTCTATCTGTTCCACTCTTGTTAATTTCGAATTCTGCTTATACAAAAAAACATGTAAACTATGTTACCGATTTAACTGGACAAGATATAATAGTGGAACTTTGGGACGATAGTGATGACAGTGTCGTAAAGGTGATAGACATTACTGACGAAAATGAACTTATTACAACTTCTAAAATTCTTCATACAATAAATAATTCGAACAACATTGTTTTTTGGTGAACTAACAAGCCTCAATGAAATAAATACCTTGTCTTGTCTATCTGTGTAGGTTTATTCAAACACTTATAGGGCACATAAGTATAATTGATGAATCCCTATCGGAAAATATTGCTATCAAAGAACAGTTACCAGCTGTTTGTGAGAGACTAGATGATATCATTGAGACACAGGAGGAATATCGAAGTCATGAACTAGAACTGGAAAATCAGGAAAACAGCTTTTCAGACGTACCAGCACATTATTCTTAGTCAAAATCCGAAGACGAAGAGCCTTTAATAGAGTTTAAAATTGAAGTTGAGGAACATGAAGTATCAAGAAAAAAACGGAAAGCTTGTGACACGCAACGGGCGAGAGTTGCGAAAAAGCCAAAACTGGAAGATGTGATTACAGAAGAGTAAAAACCTTTCAAATGTAATAAGTACCTAGGTCTTCTGTTTCTGTCTTTTTCTTCGATATCACTGTAAGGTTGTTCAGAGCGAACAACTTTGTTTTTTTAAGAACTGACAAGCCTCAAGGAAATAAATACCTTGTCTTGTCTATCTGTTCCACTCTTGTTAATTTCGAATTCTGCTTATACAAAAAAACATGTAAACTATGTAACCGATTTAACTGGACAAGATATAATAGTGGAACTTTGGGACGATAGTGATGACAGTGTCGTAAAGGTGATAGACATTACTGACAAAAATGAACTTATTACAACTTCTAAAAGTCTTCATACAATAAATAATTCGGACAACATTGTTTTTTAGTGAATTAACAAGCCTCAATGAAATAAATACCTTGTCTTGTCTATCTGTGTAGGTTTATTCAAACACTTATAGGGCACATAAGTATAATTGATGAATCCCTATCGGAAAATATTGCTATCAAAGAACAGTTACCAGCTGTTTGTGAGAGACTAGATGATAACATTGAGACACAGGACGAATATCAAAGTCATGAACTAGAACTGGAAAATCAGGAAAACAGCTTTGCAGATGTACCAGCACATTATTCTTAGTCAAAATCCGAAGACGAAGAGCCTTTAATAGAGTTTAAAATTGAAGTTAAGGAACATGAAGTATCAAGAAAAAAACGGAAAACTTGTAACACGCAACGGGCGAGAGTTGCGAAAAAGCCAAAACTGGAAGATGTGATTACAGAAGAGTAAAAATCTTTCAAATGTAATAAGTACCTAGGTCTTCTGTTTCTGTCTTTTTCTTCGATATCACTGTAAGTTTGTTCAGAGCGAACAACTTTGTTTTTTTAAGAACTGACAAGCCTCAAGGAAATAAATACCTTGTCTTGTCTATCTGTTCCACTCTTGTTAATTTCGAATTCTGCTTATACAAAAAAACATGTAAACTATGTAACCGATTTAACTGGACAAGATATAATAGTGGAACTTTGGGACGATAGTGATGACAGTGTCGTAAAGGTGATAGACATTACTGACAAAAATGAACTTATTACAACTTCTAAAAGTCTTCATACAATAAATAATTCGGACAACATTGTTTTTTAGTGAACTAACAAGCCTCAATGAAATAAATACCTTGTCTTGTCTATCTGTGTAGGTTTATTCAAACACTTATAGGGCACATAAGTATAATTGATGAATCCCTATCGGAAAATATTGCTATCAAAGAACAGTTACCAGCTGTTTGTGAGAGACTAGATGATAACATTGAGACACAGGACGAATATCAAAGTCATGAACTAGAACTGGAAAATCAGGAAAACAGCTTTGCAGATGTACCAGCACATTATTCTTAGTCAAAATCCGAAGACGAAGAGCCTTTAATAGAGTTTAAAATTGAAGTTGAGGAACATGAAGTATCAAGAAAAAAACGGAAAGCTTGTGACACGCAACGGGCGAGAGTTGCGAAAAAGCCAAAACTGGAAGATGTGATTACAGAAGAGTAAAAACCTTTCAAATGTAATAAGTACCTAGGTCTTCTGTTTCTGTCTTTTTCTTCGATATCACTGTAAGGTTGTTCAGAGCGAACAACTTTGTTTTTTTAAGAACTGACAAGCCTCAAGGAAATAAATACCTTGTCTTGTCTATCTGTTCCACTCTTGTTAATTTCGAATTCTGCTTATACAAAAAAACATGTAAACTATGTAACCGATTTAACTGGACAAGATATAATAGTGGAACTTTGGGACGATAGTGATGACAGTGTCGTTAAGGTGATAGACATTACTGACGATAATGAACTTATTACAACTTCTAAAAGTCTTCATACAATAAATAATTCGAACAACATTGTTTTTTGGTGAACTAACAAGCCTCAATGAAATAAATACCTTGTCTTGTCTATCTGTGTAGGTTTATTCAAACACTTATAGGGCACATAAGTATAATTGATGAATGCCCAACGGAAAATATTGCTATCAAAGAACAGTTACCAGCTGTTTGTGAGAGACTAGATGATAACATTGAGACACAGGACGAATATCAAAGTCATGAACTAGAACTGGAAAATCAAAAACAGCTTCTCAGACGTACCAGCACATTATTCTTAGTCAAAATCCGAAGACGAAGAGCCTTTAACAGAGTTTAAAATTGAAGTTGAGGAACATGAAGTATCAAGAAAAAAACGGAAAGCTTGTGACACGCAACGGGCGAGAGTTGCGAAAAAGCCAAAACTGGAAGATGTGATTACAGAAGAGTAAAAATCTTTCAAATGTAATAAGTACCTAGGTCTTCTGTTTCTGTCTTTTTCTTCGATATCACTGTAAGGTTGTTCAGAGCGAACAACTTTGTTTTTTTAAGAACTGACAAGCCTCAAGGAAATAAATACCTTGTCTTGTCTATCTGTTCCACTCTTGTTAATTTCGAATTCTGCTTATACAAAAAAACATGTAAACTATGTAACCGATTTAACTGGACAAGATATAATAGTGGAACTTTGGGACGATAGTGATGACAGTGTCGTTAAGGTGATAGACATTACTGACGATAATGAACTTATTACAACTTCTAAAAGTCTTCATACAATAAATAATTCGAACAACATTGTTTTTTGGTGAACTAACAAGCCTCAATGAAATAAATACCTTGTCTTGTCTATCTGTGTAGGTTTAGTATCAGTATCAGTATCATTTATTGCATTCATGTAGTTTACAAGTTGTTACAAATAGTTTAAAGGTATCATACATGACCCTGCTAGGGCACAGCAATGTTAGTAATTTAATTAAAATATTAGTACTACAGTTTTACAACAATAAAACAATGAAACAAATCACTCTGTGCTTATATAAAGATTTAAAACATTTCCATCATGTGCTCTTTATTTGTTATATAAATAAAAAACGTAAGATGGGTAAAGGACAAATATTTGATTTCCATTTCCATTCATATTTCAAAATAGATAAAAAAAAAAAAATTAATGTCGATAACAATACTAATAATCATAAAACAACACAACGCTGGTAGGCACCCAATGAGTCGAAATTGTAGGAAATGTGCGTGTGTGGGTGGTGTGGTGTATATGTAAGTTATATTTTACAATGTCAAGTATACTTTTCATCCAAGAATTCCTTTAGGGTATAATACGATTTTAACGTAAGGTATTTTTGGAGAGTATTTTTAAATTTATTTTCGTACTCAATGTCCTTAATTGAGTTTGGAAGCTTATTATATATTTTCACGCACATGGCCAAGGGTCCTGAATGGAACATAGTTAATTTTGAGCTTGGTAGGGCTAATTCGTTTTTATTCTTATGTCTAACACTACGATATTGTGGGCGAAGGTCCTTAGTGAGTGGGAATAGTGACTGGTGTTTCCTTACAAATTTGCAAACTTCTAAAATGTAGATACTAGTTAGTGTAAGGACTTTGTATTTGATAAATAATGGCTTGCAGCTTTCTGTCTTTTTTATATTGGCAAGAATTCGTATACATTTCTTTTGCAAAACAAAGAGCCTATCTTTGTCTACGCAGTTTCCCCACACCACGATTCCATAACTTAGCCAAGAGTATGCGTAGGCATAGTATGCTGTGAGAGTAGTTTTAAAATCCGTAGATCTTTTAAGCTCCCCCAGGGCATATGTAAAGCTGGCTAGTTTATTTGCCACTGTATCTATATGGGCTTTCCAGTTAATATTGGTATCTATAGTCAAACCTAACAATTTAAATTCGTTAACGCATTGCAGCTTCATATTGTTGTATGAGTAATTTATATCCAATTTGCGTTTTTGATATGGTCTATATTGCATTAGCTTTGTTTTTTCAAAATTCAATTCTAAGTTGTGATCTTTTAACCATGCTATTATTTTAGAGAGCTTATCGTCTAGACTTAAGTTTAGGTTTTCTGAATTGGTGTAAGGAAAGATTACAGAAATATCGTCAGCAAATAAAATACTTTGAGCGTCAATTTCTTTAGGGAGATCATTAATGTAGACTAGAAATAATAAGCATCCCAAAACGCTGCCTTGCGGGATTGACATTGTTGTGTTTGCTTTTTTAGATCTTACACGTATTATTTGCCCAGTATGTGGGTCGGTATATTCTATCTCTACGAACTGTTCTCTATTTTCTAGGTACGAGCAGAACCACTTGTGTGCTGTACCTCTGACGCCTATTGCGTATAATTTATTTAATAAAATTTCGTATGAAACTCTGTCGTATGCTTTGCTCATATCTAGTAGAATACCCACTGCATAATGCTTATTATTGATTATACTTAAAGCTTCCTGGATATACTTAAATATTGCTAATGTCGTAGATTTGTTTCTCCTGAACCCATTCTGGCTTTCATTGAATACTTTGTATTTTTCGCAAAAGGAATAGAGTCGTTTTGACATCGCAGTCTCCAATATTTTTGAGAAGGTCGGTAGTAATGCTATCGGCCGGTAGTTACTAGCGTTGGTCTGGTCTCCCTTTTTATAAATTGGTTTCACTATCGATACTTTCAGCAGGTCGGGGACTGAGCCTTCGTCTAAAGATTGATTTATTAAGTAAGTTAGCGGTACCGTTAATTCGTCAGCGCATGCTTTTATAAGTATAGGCGGTAGCTCGTCATGCCCATAACTTCGCTTGTTTTTCAATTTTTTTATAATAAACTTAATTTCGTTAGGGTCAACAGGTCTTAGGTAAATGGAGTTATGACTTTGGGAGGAGGTAGGGCGGCCAGTTGGGCAGAAATTCCCGTTTGCGGTTTCCGTTTTTCCTACTGATACAAAATAATCATTGAAAGCGTTGGCAATGGTAGTTGCGTTATCTGTCACAGTATTCTGTACACGCAATTTTATGTTATTTATTGGCTTTTTGTTGTTCTTATTTGTACGCTCCTTTATTATTTGCCACATTGTTTTTGTCTTATTTTCTGATTTATTCATTATTCTTATGTAGTTCAGTTTTTTAGAGTGGGTTACTGTTTTCTTAAGTAATTTTTCGTATTTCTTATAGTGCTTTTCCAAAATGTTGTTATTAGTTGTATTCATTAATGCTTTTAATTGTCTTTTATGCTTGCACGCTACTCTTAATCCAGTCGTTAGCCATGATTTAGATGATCTCTTTTTAACTTTTACGGTTTTCTTAGGTAAACACTTATTTAATATGTTTTGTAAGGTGTTATTAAATGACAGATAATTAGTGTTTATATTTTGGTTTTCAATTATTATTTTGCTCCAGTCTAATTTTTGCAGTTCTTTTTTAAACGAGTCTATGTTTTGTTTGTTATATATTCTGTTTGAAGTTAATATTTGTTTTTTATTAACTATTGTATTGTGGGTAGGTATAGTGATTGCTATTCCTCTGTGATCGGACAGTCCAAGCTCTACTACTTCTAAATGGAATTTGTTGTGTGTATTAGTAAATATTAGGTCAATGCATGTGCTGCTTGAGGTTGTTACTCTGGTAGGTTCCGTCACTAGTTGTCGAAAGTTATATGTGGTCATAGTATTTATAAGATTAAATGAATTGCGATTTTTTTCGAGGATATTTACATTGAAATCCCCGCCTATAATTATGTGTTTATGTTTGTCTTTTATGTTGATTTTAAGTAGCAGATTTTCCAAGGATGTATAGAATATTTCTGTTTCCCTATTTTTTTGTGGCCAATAGACAACTATTAGTAAGAGATTAATTTTAGGAATTTCTACAGCACACGTTTCGAATATAAATTCTATTGACATTTTTGTTAAATCTTGTCTTTCCCTGAATTCGATATCGTTTTTTAAAAATATACACACTCCACCTCCCGCATAGTTTGGGCGGCAGTATTCAGCGGCTACAGTATATCCTTCCAAACTTAGTAGGTCTTTTTTTAATGTTGTAATCCACGTTTCCGTAAAACAAAACGCTTCTATTTTGTGTTCGTTCGTGATCGCTTCTAACAGGTAACGTTTATTTTTTAGGCTTTGTATGTTTTGATATAGAATGATTGACTTGTTAATGTATGAATGTGTTTGTGTACTGTTTTTTGATGAGTTGTTAACGAAAAAGCTTAGGGCTGGTTAGTGGTTGTGATTCTGTAGGTATTTCTGTTTTATCCGACTGTAAATACTCCACCTCTAAATCTTCATTGTTGATAGTTCTTATTGTAGTAATAAGATCCTGTAGATCTGATACTACAATTTTTGCCCCAGTACTATTCAGGGTGCCCGTGCGCTGATTATACATATCGTAGTCATAGGAAAGATTTAAATTAGAGTCCAGTAAGTATGCGTAATTAAATGACTGAGTATCCATATATAATAGGTTGTTAAAAGTTTCTATTCTACTATTGTACAGAGTGTTGCCATAATTTTGCTGTTTTGTATAGTAGTTGGTATTGAATTTAAATTTATAAGTTGGTAGGCAAATAATGATATTAGTATGGGTTAATGTCATCAATTTTTCTCGAATAAACATAACTAGATCTACATAGCTTTGCGTTCTTCGGAAATCCTCTTCGCCGATGTACACAATACAGTAGTCCTTACTTGTTAAGTTACGAAGTTTTAGGTCAATATTCTCAAGTATTTGCTTCAATCCACATTTTGGTTTGCGATAGTGGCAAATCTCGTAATTTCGAAGGGAAATTTCTTCTGTAGCGGTGTATAAATTATTTGAAGTTTCACCGCTTAGCAGACATATTTTTGGTTTGTCTATAGTAGTAGTTTGCCTGTTAGCTCTGCTTGGCGATGACACTCCAGTAGTATAAGAGCTTTTTTGAGGTATCTCACAGGTATTGGTCTCAGTATTAGTGTTTTCAGATACGTTATTTGATATGTCTGTTTGGGTCTCTTTACTGTTTGTACATATGTTTGTAATTGACTTTTGCGTAGACGTAGATCTTGGTTTGGTGGGGTTATTATTATTTTGAAGCATTTTGTTTATAGTTGTTAATTTGTCAATTTGTTTATGTAGTTCGGTGTTTTCTAATAATATATTTCCCAATTCCTCTTCCGTACTTTCGAGTTTGTTTGTGAGTTGAGCTATTATCTCCTTCATTTCTAAGATCGTTTCCAATTCAGTTACTGTCCTGTCAACGCTCCTAGATAGTCTGCTGGGAGTAGCATACGACGCATCAGGTGTTTCACAGTCGGTGAGTATGTGCGAGTCAAATAACTGTATATCTTTCTGAACAGGAGAAAGCTGTTTCAATGGGTCACTTTGTAGATTTGTCTGCGTATTTGTTTCTAGTTTCAGAGGCGACGGGGTTCTTAATATTTGTTTTTTTCTTAAAGTAATATTGGATGACGTCTCGGTGGCTTTGGCATAGATTTTATTTTGGACACATATCTTACATCTCCACTTACTCTTCGCTTCTGCATCCTTGAGTCTATAAGTGGCCTTTGGGTATCCAATGCAGTCTAATTCAAATCTATGGTCACAGGCAGAACACAGGGCAGTATTTTTAATGTCAACTTTATTTTTACAAGACTGGCATGTAACTAGTGGTGCCACCTTGCGACGACTACTGTTATTATTAGTTGCGGTATTAGTAGAAGACATTATGTTTTTGTTCTGGAGAAACTTCTATTTTAAATATTTTGAAGTATTGAAATTTCCGAAAAGTGTTTTTGTTCGGAGTGTGATTTGAACTCGGGACTTCTTGTGTGACGCAAGTAGATTGTTAAAAAACAGGCGACTATGTTGTCCACAGGGCTAACCGTACATAACAAATGTCATGCGAATTTTTTGAGTAGTTGCAGAGAAGTCCAATTTTATTTTTGTGACAGTTGAAAGTTCAAATTTACTTTTCTTAATGATGGTTGGTGTTTTTTTTTTTTTTTTATGAATCACTTTTTCACTTCGTCTTTGTTATTATTGTTTTAGTATACGTATTATTAGATATTTCAATCGCAGAATGTCCAAATTGTCCAATGGATATTAACTTCAAGGTTTACTGAGGTTTATTGAGGATTGTCACTTGTTTTTATTATACGTAAGGTTTTTGAATATTGTTTTGGTTTTAACTTTTAACTTTATAGTTTGTGTATAAAACTCGGAGATAACACTGTCACTAAGTTATGGGATAATTCTGTATCTGTTCACTGTTTTTTATTCACTATTATACACTTATACTATTTTTAAAGGGATTTTAATCACAGAGCGATTTTTGCAACGTTAAGCTAGGTTTAGCGCCATCTAGCGATTTTATTCAAACACTTATAGGGCACATAAGTATAATTGATGAATCCCTATCGGAAAATATTGCTATCAAAGAACAGTTACCAGCTGTTTGTGAGAGACTAGATGATAACATTGAGACACAGGACGAATATCAAAGTCATGAACTAGAACTGGAAAATCAAAAACAGCTTCTCAGACGTACCAGCACATTATTCTTAGTCAAAATCCGAAGACGAAGAGCCTTTAACAGAGTTTAAAATTGAAGTTGAGGAACATGAAGTATCAAGAAAAAAACGGAAAGCTTGTGACACGCAACGGGCGAGAGTTGCGAAAAAGCCAAAACTGGAAGATGTGATTACAGAAGAGTAAAAACCTTTCAAATGTAATAAGTACCTAGGTCTTCTGTTTCTGTCTTTTTCTTCGATATCACTGTAAGGTTGTTCAGAGCGAACAACTTTGTTTTTTTAAGAACTGACAAGCCTCAAGGAAATAAATACCTTGTCTTGTCTATCTGTTCCACTTTTGTTAATTTCGAATTCTGCTTATACAAAAAAACATGTAAACTATGTTACCGATTTAACTGGACAAGATATAATAGTGGAACTTTGGGACGATAGTGATGACAGTGTCGTAAAGGTGATAGACATTACTGACAAAAATGAACTTATTACAACTTCTAAAAGTCTTCATACAATAAATAATTCGGACAACATTGTTTTTTAGTGAACTAACAAGCCTCAATGAAATAAATACCTTGTCTTGTCTATCTGTGTAGGTTTATTCAAACACTTATAGGGCACATAAGTATAATTGATGAATCCCTATCGGAAAATATTGCTATCAAAGAACAGTTACCAGCTGTTTGTGAGAGACTAGATGATAACATTGAGACACAGGACGAATATCAAAGTCATGAACTAGAACTGGAAAATCAAAAACAGCTTCTCAGACGTACCAGCACATTATTCTTAGTCAAAATCCGAAGACGAAGAGCCTTTAACAGAGTTTAAAATTGAAGTTGAGGAACATGAAGTATCAAGAAAAAAACGGAAAGCTTGTGACACGCAACGGGCGAGAGTTGCGAAAAAGCCAAAACTGGAAGATGTGATTACAGAAGAGTAAAAACCTTTCAAATGTAATAAGTACCTAGGTCTTCTGTTTCTGTCTTTTTCTTCGATATCACTGTAAGGTTGTTCAGAGCGAACAACTTTGTTTTTTTAAGAACTGACAAGCCTCAAGGAAATAAATACCTTGTCTTGTCTATCTGTTCCACTCTTGTTAATTTCGAATTCTGCTTATACAAAAAAACATGTAAACTATGTTACCGATTTAACTGGACAAGATATAATAGTGGAACTTTGGGACGATAGTGATGACAGTGTCGTAAAGGTGATAGACATTACTGACAAAAATGAACTTATTACAACTTCTAAAAGTCTTCATACAATAAATAATTCGGACAACATTGTTTTTTAGTGAACTAACAAGCCTCAATGAAATAAATACCTTGTCTTGTCTATCTGTGTAGGTTTATTCAAACACTTATAGGGCACATAAGTATAATTGATGAATCCCTATCGGAAAATATTGCTATCAAAGAACAGTTACCAGCTGTTTGTGAGAGACTAGATGATAACATTGAGACACAGGACGAATATCAAAGTCATGAACTAGAACTGGAAAATCAGGAAAACAGCTTTGCAGATGTACCAGCACATTATTCTTAGTCAAAATCCGAAGACGAAGAGCCTTTAATAGAGTTTAAAATTGAAGTTGAGGAACATGAAGTATCAAGAAAAAAACGGAAAACTTGTAACACGCAACGGGCGAGAGTTGCGAAAAAGCCAAAACTGGAAGATGTGATTACAGAAGAGTAAAAATCTTTCAAATGTAATAAGTACCTAGGTCTTCTGTTTCTGTCTTTTTCTTCGATATCACTGTAAGGTTGTTCAGAGCGAACAACTTTGTTTTTTTAAGAACTGACAAGCCTCAAGGAAATAAATACCTTGTCTTGTCTATCTGTTCCACTCTTGTTAATTTCGAATTCTGCTTATACAAAAAAACATGTAAACTATGTAACCGATTTAACTGGACAAGATATAATAGTGGAACTTTGGGACGATAGTGATGACAGTGTCGTTAAGGTGATAGACATTACTGACGATAATGAACTTATTACAACTTCTAAAAGTCTTCATACAATAAATAATTCGAACAACATTGTTTTTTGGTGAACTAACAAGCCTCAATGAAATAAATACCTTGTCTTGTCTATCTGTGTAGGTTTAATCAAACACTTATAGGGCACATAAGTATAATTGATGAATGCCCAACGGAAAATATTGCTATCAAAGAACAGTTACCAGCTGTTTGTGAGAGACTAGATGATAACATTGAGACACAGGACGAATATCAAAGTCATGAACTAGAACTGGAAAATCAAAAACAGCTTCTCAGACGTACCAGCACATTATTCTTAGTCAAAATCCGAAGACGAAGAGCCTTTAACAGAGTTTAAAATTGAAGTTGAGGAACATGAAGTATCAAGAAAAAAACGGAAAGCTTGTGACACGCAACGGGCGAGAGTTGCGAAAAAGCCAAAACTGGAAGATGTGATTACAGAAGAGTAAAAACCTTTCAAATGTAATAAGTACCTAGGTCTTCTGTTTCTGTCTTTTTCTTCGATATCACTGTAAGTTTGTTCAGAGCGAACAACTTTGTTTTTTTAAGAACTGACAAGCCTCAAGGAAATAAATACCTTGTCTTGTCTATCTGTTCCACTCTTGTTAATTTCGAATTCTGCTTATACAAAAAAACATGTAAACTATGTAACCGATTTAACTGGACAAGATATAATAGTGGAACTTTGGGACGATAGTGATGACAGTGTCGTAAAGGTGATAGACATTACTGACAAAAATGAACTTATTACAACTTCTAAAAGTCTTCATACAATAAATAATTCGGACAACATTGTTTTTTAGTGAACTAACAAGCCTCAATGAAATAAATACCTTGTCTTGTCTATCTGTGTAGGTTTATTCAAACACTTATAGGGCACATAAGTATAATTGATGAATCCCTATCGGAAAATATTGCTATCAAAGAACAGTTACCAGCTGTTTGTGAGAGACTAGATGATAACATTGAGACACAGGACGAATATCAAAGTCATGAACTAGAACTGGAAAATCAGGAAAACAGCTTTGCAGATGTACCAGCACATTATTCTTAGTCAAAATCCGAAGACGAAGAGCCTTTAATAGAGTTTAAAATTGAAGTTGAGGAACATGAAGTATCAAGAAAAAAACGGAAAGCTTGTGACACGCAACGGGCGAGAGTTGCGAAAAAGCCAAAACTGGAAGATGTGATTACAGAAGAGTAAAAACCTTTCAAATGTAATAAGTACCTAGGTCTTCTGTTTCTGTCTTTTTCTTCGATATCACTGTAAGGTTGTTCAGAGCGAACAACTTTGTTTTTTTAAGAACTGACAAGCCTCAAGGAAATAAATACCTTGTCTTGTCTATCTGTTCCACTCTTGTTAATTTCGAATTCTGCTTATACAAAAAACATGTAAACTATGTAACCGATTTAACTGGACAAGATATAATAGTGGAACTTTGGGACGATAGTGATGACAGTGTCGTTAAGGTGATAGACATTACTGACGATAATGAACTTATTACAACTTCTAAAAGTCTTCATACAATAAATAATTCGAACAACATTGTTTTTTGGTGAACTAACAAGCCTCAATGAAATAAATACCTTGTCTTGTCTATCTGTGTAGGTTTATTCAAACACTTATAGGGCACATAAGTATAATTGATGAATGCCCAACGGAAAATATTGCTATCAAAGAACAGTTACCAGCTGTTTGTGAGAGACTAGATGATAACATTGAGACACAGGACGAATATCAAAGTCATGAACTAGAACTGGAAAATCAAAAACAGCTTCTCAGACGTACCAGCACATTATTCTTAGTCAAAATCCGAAGACGAAGAGCCTTTAACAGAGTTTAAAATTGAAGTTGAGGAACATGAAGTATCAAGAAAAAAACGGAAAGCTTGTGACACGCAACGGGCGAGAGTTGCGAAAAAGCCAAAACTGGAAGATGTGATTACAGAAGAGTAAAAACCTTTCAAATGTAATAAGTACCTAGGTCTTCTGTTTCTGTCTTTTTCTTCGATATCACTGTAAGGTTGTTCAGAGCGAACAACTTTGTTTTTTTAAGAACTGACAAGCCTCAAGGAAATAAATACCTTGTCTTGTCTATCTGTTCCACTCTTGTTAATTTCGAATTCTGCTTATACAAAAAACATGTAAACTATGTAACCGATTTAACTGGACAAGATATAATAGTGGAACTTTGGGACGATAGTGATGACAGTGTCGTAAAGGTGATAAACATTACTGACAAAAATGAACTTATTACAACTTCTAAAAGTCTTCATACAATAAATAATTCGGACAACATTGTTTTTTAGTGAACTAACAAGCCTCAATGAAATAAATACCTTGTCTTGTCTATCTGTGTAGGTTTATTCAAACACTTATAGGGCACATAAGTATAATTGATGAATCCCTATCGGAAAATATTGCTATCAAAGAACAGTTACCAGCTGTTTGTGAGAGACTAGATGATAACATTGAGACACAGGACGAATATCAAAGTCATGAACTAGAACTGGAAAATCAGGAAAACAGCTTTGCAGATGTACCAGCACATTATTCTTAGTCAAAATCCGAAGACGAAGAGCCTTTAATAGAGTTTAAAATTGAAGTTGAGGAACATGAAGTATCAAGAAAAAAACGGAAAACTTGTAACACGCAACGGGCGAGAGTTGCGAAAAAGCCAAAACTGGAAGATGTGATTACAGAAGAGTAAAAATATTTCAAATGTAATAAGTACCTAGGTCTTCTGTTTCTGTCTTTTTCTTCGATATCAATGTAAGGTTGTTCAGAGCGAACAACTTTGTTTTTTTAAGAACTGACAAGCCTCAAGGAAATAAATACCTTGTCTTGTCTATCTGTTCCACTCTTGTTAATTTCGAATTCTGCTTATACAAAAAAACATGTAAACTATGTAACCGATTTAACTGGACAAGATATAATAGTGGAACTTTGGGACGATAGTGATGACAGTGTCGTTAAGGTGATAGACATTACTGACGATAATGAACTTATTACAACTTCTAAAAGTCTTCATACAATAAATAATTCGAACAACATTGTTTTTTGGTGAACTAACAAGCCTCAATGAAATAAATACCTTGTCTTGTCTATCTGTGTAGGTTTATTCAAACACTTATAGGGCACATAAGTATAATTGATGAATGCCCAACGGAAAATATTGCTATCAAAGAACAGTTACCAGCTGTTTGTGAGAGACTAGATGATAACATTGAGACACAGGACGAATATCAAAGTCATGAACTAGAACTGGAAAATCAAAAACAGCTTCTCAGACGTACCAGCACATTATTCTTAGTCAAAATCCGAAGACGAAGAGCCTTTAACAGAGTTTAAAATTGAAGTTGAGGAACATGAAGTATCAAGAAAAAAACGGAAAGCTTGTGACACGCAACGGGCGAGAGTTGCGAAAAAGCCAAAACTGGAAGATGTGATTACAGAAGAGTAAAAATCTTTCAAATGTAATAAGTACCTAGGTCTTCTGTTTCTGTCTTTTTCTTCGATATCACTGTAAGGTTGTTCAGAGCGAACAACTTTGTTTTTTTAAGAACTGACAAGCCTCAAGGAAATAAATACCTTGTCTTGTCTATCTGTTCCACTCTTGTTAATTTCGAATTCTGCTTATACAAAAAAACATGTAAACTATGTAACCGATTTAACTGGACAAGATATAATAGTGGAACTTTGGGACGATAGTGATGACAGTGTCGTTAAGGTGATAGACATTACTGACGATAATGAACTTATTACAACTTCTAAAAGTCTTCATACAATAAATAATTCGAACAACATTGTTTTTTGGTGAACTAACAAGCCTCAATGAAATAAATACCTTGTCTTGTCTATCTGTGTAGGTTTATTCAAACACTTATAGGGCACATAAGTATAATTGATGAATGCCCAACGGAAAATATTGCTATCAAAGAACAGTTACCAGCTGTTTGTGAGAGACTAGATGATAACATTGAGACACAGGACGAATATCAAAGTCATGAACTAGAACTGGAAAATCAAAAACAGCTTCTCAGACGTACCAGCACATTATTCTTAGTCAAAATCCGAAGACGAAGAGCCTTTAATAGAGTTTAAAATTGAAGTTGAGGAACATGAAGTATCAAGAAAAAAACGGAAAGCTTGTGACACGCAACGGGCGAGAGTTGCGAAAAAGCCAAAACTGGAAGATGTGATTACAGAAGAGTAAAAACCTTTCAAATGTAATAAGTACCTAGGTCTTCTGTTTCTGTCTTTTTCTTCGATATCACTGTAAGGTTGTTCAGAGCGAACAACTTTGTTTTTTTAAGAACTGACAAGCCTCAAGGAAATAAATACCTTGTCTTGTCTATCTGTTCCACTCTTGTTAATTTCGAATTCTGCTTATACAAAAAAACATGTAAACTATGTAACCGATTTAACTGGACAAGATATAATAGTGGAACTTTGGGACGATAGTGATGACAGTGTCGTTAAGGTGATAGACATTACTGACGATAATGAACTTATTACAACTTCTAAAAGTCTTCATACAATAAATAATTCGAACAACATTGTTTTTTGGTGAACTAACAAGCCTCAATGAAATAAATACCTTGTCTTGTCTATCTGTGTAGGTTTATTCAAACACTTATAGGGCACATAAGTATAATTGATGAATGCCCAACGGAAAATATTGCTATCAAAGAACAGTTACCAGCTGTTTGTGAGAGACTAGATGATAACATTGAGACACAGGACGAATATCAAAGTCATGAACTAGAACTGGAAAATCAAAAACAGCTTCTCAGACGTACCAGCACATTATTCTTAGTCAAAATCCGAAGACGAAGAGCCTTTAACAGAGTTTAAAATTGAAGTTGAGGAACATGAAGTATCAAGAAAAAAACGGAAAGCTTGTGACACGCAACGGGCGAGAGTTGCGAAAAAGCCAAAACTGGAAGATGTGATTACAGAAGAGTAAAAACCTTTCAAATGTAATAAGTACCTAGGTCTTCTGTTTCTGTCTTTTTCTTCGATATCACTGTAAGGTTGTTCAGAGCGAACAACTTTGTTTTTTTAAGAACTGACAAGCCTCAAGGAAATAAATACCTTGTCTTGTCTATCTGTTCCACTCTTGTTAATTTCGAATTCTGCTTATACAAAAAAACATGTAAACTATGTAACCGATTTAACTGGACAAGATATAATAGTGGAACTTTGGGACGATAGTGATGACAGTGTCGTTAAGGTGATAGACATTACTGACGATAATGAACTTATTACAACTTCTAAAAGTCTTCATACAATAAATAATTCGAACAACATTGTTTTTTGGTGAACTAACAAGCCTCAATGAAATAAATACCTTGTCTTGTCTATCTGTGTAGGTTTATTCAAACACTTATAGGGCACATAAGTATAATTGATGAATGCCCAACGGAAAATATTGCTATCAAAGAACAGTTACCAGCTGTTTGTGAGAGACTAGATGATAACATTGAGACACAGGACGAATATCAAAGTCATGAACTAGAACTGGAAAATCAAAAACAGCTTCTCAGACGTACCAGCACATTATTCTTAGTCAAAATCCGAAGACGAAGAGCCTTTAACAGAGTTTAAAATTGAAGTTGAGGAACATGAAGTATCAAGAAAAAAACGGAAAGCTTGTGACACGCAACGGGCGAGAGTTGCGAAAAAGCCAAAACTGGAAGATGTGATTACAGAAGAGTAAAAACCTTTCAAATGTAATAAGTACCTAGGTCTTCTGTTTCTGTCTTTTTCTTCGATATCACTGTAAGGTTGTTCAGAGCGAACAACTTTGTTTTTTTAAGAACTGACAAGCCTCAAGGAAATAAATACCTTGTCTTGTCTATCTGTTCCACTCTTGTTAATTTCGAATTCTGCTTATACAAAAAAACATGTAAACTATGTAACCGATTTAACTGGACAAGATATAATAGTGGAACTTTGGGACGATAGTGATGACAGTGTCGTAAAGGTGATAGACATTACTGACAAAAATGAACTTATTACAACTTCTAAAAGTCTTCATACAATAAATAATTCGAACAACATTGTTTTTTGGTGAACTAACAAGCCTCAATGAAATAAATACCTTGTCTTGTCTATCTGTGTAGGTTTATTCAAACACTTATAGGGCACATAAGTATAATTGATGAATGCCCAACGGAAAATATTGCTATCAAAGAACAGTTACCAGCTGTTTGTGAGAGACTAGATGATAACATTGAGACACAGGACGAATATCAAAGTCATGAACTAGAACTGGAAAATCAAAAACAGCTTCTCAGACGTACCAGCACATTATTCTTAGTCAAAATCCGAAGACGAAGAGCCTTTAACAGAGTTTAAAATTGAAGTTGAGGAACATGAAGTATCAAGAAAAAAACGGAAAACTTGTAACACGCAACGGGCGAGAGTTGCGAAAAAGCCAAAACTGGAAGATGTGATTACAGAAGAGTAAAAATCTTTCAAATGTAATAAGTACCTAGGTCTTCTGTTTCTGTCTTTTTCTTCGATATCACTGTAAGGTTGTTCAGAGCGAACAACTTTATTTTTTTAAGAACTGACAAGCCTCAAGGAAATAAATACCTTGTCTTGTCTATCTGTTCCACTCTTGTTAATTTCGAATTCTGCTTATACAAAAAAACATGTAAACTATGTAACCGATTTAACTGGACAAGATATAATAGTGGAACTTTGGGACGATAGTGATGACAGTGTCGTTAAGGTGATAGACATTACTGACGATAATGAACTTATTACAACTTCTAAAAGTCTTCATACAATAAATAATTCGAACAACATTGTTTTTTGGTGAACTAACAAGCCTCAATGAAATAAATACCTTGTCTTGTCTATCTGTGTAGGTTTATTCAAACACTTATAGGGCACATAAGTATAATTGATGAATGCCCAACGGAAAATATTGCTATCAAAGAACAGTTACCAGCTGTTTGTGAGAGACTAGATGATAACATTGAGACACAGGACGAATATCAAAGTCATGAACTAGAACTGGAAAATCAAAAACAGCTTCTCAGACGTACCAGCACATTATTCTTAGTCAAAATCCGAAGACGAAGAGCCTTTAACAGAGTTTAAAATTGAAGTTGAGGAACATGAAGTATCAAGAAAAAAACGGAAAGCTTGTGACACGCAACTGGCGAGAGTTGCGAAAAAGCCAAAACTGGAAGATGTGATTACAGAAGAGTAAAAACCTTTCAAATGTAATAAGTACCTAGGTCTTCTGTTTCTGTCTTTTTCTTCGATATCACTGTAAGGTTGTTCAGAGCGAACAACTTTGTTTTTTTAAGAACTGACAAGCCTCAATGAAATAAATACCTTGTCTTGTCTATCTGTTCCACTCTTGTTTATTTCGAATTCTGCTTATACAAAAAAACATGTAAACTATGTAACCGATTTAACTGGACAAGATATAATAGTGGAACTTTGGGACGATAGTGATGACAGTGTCGTTAAGGTGATAGACATTACTGACGAAAATGAACTTATTACAACTTCTAAAATTCTTCATACAATAAATAATTCGAACAACATTGTTTTTTGGTGAACTAACAAGCCTCAATGAAATAAATACCTTGTCTTGTCTATCTGTGTAGGTTTATTCAAACACTTATAGGGCACATAAGTATAATTGATGAATGCCCAACGGAAAATATTGCTATCAAAGAACAGTTACCAGCTGTTTGTGAGAGACTAGATGATAACATTGAGACACAGGACGAATATCAAAGTCATGAACTAGAACTGGAAAATCAAAAACAGCTTCTCAGACGTACCAGCACATTATTCTTAGTCAAAATCCGAAGACGAAGAGCCTTTAACAGAGTTTAAAATTGAAGTTGAGGAACATGAAGTATCAAGAAAAAAACGGAAAGCTTGTGACACGCAACGGGCGAGAGTTGCGAAAAAGCCAAAACTGGAAGATGTGATTACAGAAGAGTAAAAATCTTTCAAATGTAATAAGTACCTAGGTCTTCTGTTTCTGTCTTTTTCTTCGATATCACTGTAAGGTTGTTCAGAGCGAACAACTTTGTTTTTTTAAGAACTGACAAGCCTCAAGGAAATAAATACCTTGTCTTGTCTATCTGTTCCACTCTTGTTAATTTCGAATTCTGCTTATACAAAAAAACATGTAAACTATGTAACCGATTTAACTGGACAAGATATAATAGTGGAACTTTGGGACGATAGTGATGACAGTGTCGTTAAGGTGATAGACATTACTGACGATAATGAACTTATTACAACTTCTAAAAGTCTTCATACAATAAATAATTCGAACAACATTGTTTTTTGGTGAACTAACAAGCCTCAATGAAATAAATACCTTGTCTTGTCTATCTGTGTAGGTTTATTCAAACACTTATAGGGCACATAAGTATAATTGATGAATGCCCAACGGAAAATATTGCTATCAAAGAACAGTTACCAGCTGTTTGTGAGAGACTAGATGATAACATTGAGACACAGGACGAATATCAAAGTCATGAACTAGAACTGGAAAATCAAAAACAGCTTCTCAGACGTACCAGCACATTATTCTTAGTCAAAATCCGAAGACGAAGAGCCTTTAATAGAGTTTAAAATTGAAGTTGAGGAACATGAAGTATCAAGAAAAAAACGGAAAGCTTGTGACACGCAACGGGCGAGAGTTGCGAAAAAGCCAAAACTGGAAGATGTGATTACAGAAGAGTAAAAACCTTTCAAATGTAATAAGTACCTAGGTCTTCTGTTTCTGTCTTTTTCTTCGATATCACTGTAAGGTTGTTCAGAGCGAACAACTTTGTTTTTTTAAGAACTGACAAGCCTCAAGGAAATAAATACCTTGTCTTGTCTATCTGTTCCACTCTTGTTAATTTCGAATTCTGCTTATACAAAAAAACATGTAAACTATGTAACCGATTTAACTGGACAAGATATAATAGTGGAACTTTGGGACGATAGTGATGACAGTGTCGTAAAGGTGATAGACATTACTGACAAAAATGAACTTATTACAACTTCTAAAAGTCTTCATACAATAAATAATTCGGACAACATTGTTTTTTAGTGAATTAACAAGCCTCAATGAAATAAATACCTTGTCTTGTCTATCTGTGTAGGTTTATTCAAACACTTATGGGCACATAAGTATAATTGATGAATCCCTATCGGAAAATATTGCTATCAAAGAACAGTTACCAGCTGTTTGTGAGAGACTAGATGATAACATTGAGACACAGGACGAATATCAAAGTCATGAACTAGAACTGGATAATCAGGAAAACAGCTTTGCAGATGTACCAGCACATTATTCTTAGTCAAAATCCGAAGACGAAGAGCCTTTAATAGAGTTTAAAATTGAAGTTGAGGAACATGAAGTATCAAGAAAAAAACGGAAAGCTTGTGACACGCAACGGGCGAGAGTTGCGAAAAAGCCAAAACTGGAAGATGTGATTACAGAAGAGTAAAAACCTTTCAAATGTAATAAGTACCTAGGTCTTCTGTTTCTGTCTTTTTCTTCGATATCACTGTAAGTTTGTTCAGAGCGAACAACTTTGTTTTTTTAAGAACTGACAAGCCTCAAGGAAATAAATACCTTGTCTTGTCTATCTGTTCCACTCTTGTTAATTTCGAATTCTGCTTATACAAAAAAACATGTAAACTATGTAACCGATTTAACTGGACAAGATATAATAGTGGAACTTTGGGACGATAGTGATGACAGTGTCGTAAAGGTGATAGACATTACTGACAAAAATGAACTTATTACAACTTCTAAAAGTCTTCATACAATAAATAATTCGGACAACATTGTTTTTTAGTGAATTAACAAGCCTCAATGAAATAAATACCTTGTCTTGTCTATCTGTGTAGGTTTATTCAAACACTTATGGGCACATAAGTATAATTGATGAATCCCTATCGGAAAATATTGCTATCAAAGAACAGTTACCAGCTGTTTGTGAGAGACTAGATGATAACATTGAGACACAGGACGAATATCAAAGTCATGAACTAGAACTGGAAAATCAGGAAAACAGCTTTGCAGATGTACCAGCACATTATTCTTAGTCAAAATCCGAAGACGAAGAGCCTTTAATAGAGTTTAAAATTGAAGTTGAGGAACATGAAGTATCAAGAAAAAAACGGAAAGCTTGTGACACGCAACGGGCGAGAGTTGCGAAAAAGCCAAAACTGGAAGATGTGATTACAGAAGAGTAAAAACCTTTCAAATGTAATAAGTACCTAGGTCTTCTGTTTCTGTCTTTTTCTTCGATATCACTGTAAGGTTGTTCAGAGCGAACAACTTTGTTTTTTTAAGAACTGACAAGCCTCAAGGAAATAAATACCTTGTCTTGTCTATCTGTTCCACTCTTGTTATTTTCGAATTCTGCTTATACAAAAAAACATGTAAACTATGTAACCGATTTAACTGGACAAGATATAATAGTGGAACTTTGGGACGATAGTGATGACAGTGTCGTTAAGGTGATAGACATTACTGACGATAATGAACTTATTACAACTTCTAAAAGTCTTCATACAATAAATAATTCGAACAACATTGTTTTTTGGTGAACTAACAAGCCTCAATGAAATAAATACCTTGTCTTGTCTATCTGTGTAGGTTTATTCAAACACTTATAGGGCACATAAGTATAATTGATGAATGCCCAACGGAAAATATTGCTATCAAAGAACAGTTACCAGCTGTTTGTGAGAGACTAGATGATAACATTGAGACACAGGACGAATATCAAAGTCATGAACTAGAACTGGAAAATCAAAAACAGCTTCTCAGACGTACCAGCACATTATTCTTAGTCAAAATCCGAAGACGAAGAGCCTTTAACAGAGTTTAAAATTGAAGTTGAGGAACATGAAGTATCAAGAAAAAAACGGAAAGCTTGTGACACGCAACTGGCGAGAGTTGCGAAAAAGCCAAAACTGGAAGATGTGATTACAGAAGAGTAAAAACCTTTCAAATGTAATAAGTACCTAGGTCTTCTGTTTCTGTCTTTTTCTTCGATATCACTGTAAGGTTGTTCAGAGCGAACAACTTTGTTTTTTTAAGAACTGACAAGCCTCAAGGAAATAAATACCTTGTCTTGTCTATCTGTTCCACTCTTGTTAATTTCGAATTCTGCTTATACAAAAAAACATGTAAACTATGTAACCGATTTAACTGGACAAGATATAATAGTGGAACTTTGGGACGATAGTGATGACAGTGTCGTTAAGGTGATAGACATTACTGACGATAATGAACTTATTACAACTTCTAAAAGTCTTCATACAATAAATAATTCGAACAACATTGTTTTTTGGTGAACTAACAAGCCTCAATGAAATAAATACCTTGTCTTGTCTATCTGTGTAGGTTTATTCAAACACTTATAGGGCACATAAGTATAATTGATGAATGCCCAACGGAAAATATTGCTATCAAAGAACAGTTACCAGCTGTTTGTGAGAGACTAGATGATAACATTGAGACACAGGACGAATATCAAAGTCATGAACTAGAACTGGAAAATCAAAAACAGCTTCTCAGACGTACCAGCACATTATTCTTAGTCAAAATCCGAAGACGAAGAGCCTTTAACAGAGTTTAAAATTGAAGTTGAGGAACATGAAGTATCAAGAAAAAAACGGAAAGCTTGTGACACGCAACGGGCGAGAGTTGCGAAAAAGCCAAAACTGGAAGATGTGATTACAGAAGAGTAAAAACCTTTCAAATGTAATAAGTACCTAGGTCTTCTGTTTCTGTCTTTTTCTTCGATATCACTGTAAGGTTGTTCAGAGCGAACAACTTTGTTTTTTTAAGAACTGACAAGCCTCAAGGAAATAAATACCTTGTCTTGTCTATCTGTTCCACTCTTGTTAATTTCGAATTCTGCTTATACAAAAAAACATGTAAACTATGTAACCGATTTAACTGGACAAGATATAATAGTGGAACTTTGGGACGATAGTGATGACAGTGTCGTAAAGGTGATAGACATTACTGACAAAAATGAACTTATTACAACTTCTAAAAGTCTTCATACAATAAATAATTCGGACAACATTGTTTTTTAGTGAACTAACAAGCCTCAATGAAATAAATACCTTGTCTTGTCTATCTGTGTAGGTTTATTCAAACACTTATAGGGCACATAAGTATAATTGATGAATCCCTATCGGAAAATATTGCTATCAAAGAACAGTTACCAGCTGTTTGTGAGAGACTAGATGATAACATTGAGACACAGGACGAATATCAAAGTCATGAACTAGAACTGGAAAATCAAAAACAGCTTCTCAGACGTACCAGCACATTATTCTTAGTCAAAATCCGAAGACGAAGAGCCTTTAACAGAGTTTAAAATTGAAGTTGAGGAACATGAAGTATCAAGAAAAAAACGGAAAACTTGTAACACGCAACGGGCGAGAGTTGCGAAAAAGCCAAAACTGGAAGATGTGATTACAGAAGAGTAAAAATCTTTCAAATGTAATAAGTACCTAGGTCTTCTGTTTCTGTCTTTTTCTTCGATATCACTGTAAGGTTGTTCAGAGCGAACAACTTTATTTTTTTAAGAACTGACAAGCCTCAAGGAAATAAATACCTTGTCTTGTCTATCTGTTCCACTCTTGTTAATTTCGAATTCTGCTTATACAAAAAAACATGTAAACTATGTAACCGATTTAACTGGACAAGATATAATAGTGGAACTTTGGGACGATAGTGATGACAGTGTCGTTAAGGTGATAGACATTACTGACGATAATGAACTTATTACAACTTCTAAAAGTCTTCATACAATAAATAATTCGAACAACATTGTTTTTTGGTGAACTAACAAGCCTCAATGAAATAAATACCTTGTCTTGTCTATCTGTGTAGGTTTATTCAAACACTTATAGGGCACATAAGTATAATTGATGAATGCCCAACGGAAAATATTGCTATCAAAGAACAGTTACCAGCTGTTTGTGAGAGACTAGATGATAACATTGAGACACAGGACGAATATCAAAGTCATGAACTAGAACTGGAAAATCAAAAACAGCTTCTCAGACGTACCAGCACATTATTCTTAGTCAAAATCCGAAGACGAAGAGCCTTTAACAGAGTTTAAAATTGAAGTTGAGGAACATGAAGTATCAAGAAAAAAACGGAAAGCTTGTGACACGCAACTGGCGAGAGTTGCGAAAAAGCCAAAACTGGAAGATGTGATTACAGAAGAGTAAAAACCTTTCAAATGTAATAAGTACCTAGGTCTTCTGTTTCTGTCTTTTTCTTCGATATCACTGTAAGGTTGTTCAGAGCGAACAACTTTGTTTTTTTAAGAACTGACAAGCCTCAATGAAATAAATACCTTGTCTTGTCTATCTGTTCCACTCTTGTTTATTTCGAATTCTGCTTATACAAAAAAACATGTAAACTATGTAACCGATTTAACTGGACAAGATATAATAGTGGAACTTTGGGACGATAGTGATGACAGTGTCGTTAAGGTGATAGACATTACTGACGATAATGAACTTATTACAACTTCTAAAATTCTTCATACAATAAATAATTCGAACAACATTGTTTTTTGGTGAACTAACAAGCCTCAATGAAATAAATACCTTGTCTTGTCTATCTGTGTAGGTTTATTCAAACACTTATAGGGCACATAAGTATAATTGATGAATGCCCAACGGAAAATATTGCTATCAAAGAACAGTTACCAGCTGTTTGTGAGAGACTAGATGATAACATTGAGACACAGGACGAATATCAAAGTCATGAACTAGAACTGGAAAATCAAAAACAGCTTCTCAGACGTACCAGCACATTATTCTTAGTCAAAATCCGAAGACGAAGAGCCTTTAACAGAGTTTAAAATTGAAGTTGAGGAACATGAAGTATCAAGAAAAAAACGGAAAGCTTGTGACACGCAACGGGCGAGAGTTGCGAAAAAGCCAAAACTGGAAGATGTGATTACAGAAGAGTAAAAACCTTTCAAATGTAATAAGTACCTAGGTCTTCTGTTTCTGTCTTTTTCTTCGATATCACTGTAAGGTTGTTCAGAGCGAACAACTTTGTTTTTTTAAGAACTGACAAGCCTCAAGGAAATAAATACCTTGTCTTGTCTATCTGTTCCACTCTTGTTAATTTCGAATTCTGCTTATACAAAAAAACATGTAAACTATGTAACCGATTTAACTGGACAAGATATAATAGTGGAACTTTGGGACGATAGTGATGACAGTGTCGTAAAGGTGATAGACATTACTGACAAAAATGAACTTATTACAACTTCTAAAAGTCTTCATACAATAAATAATTCGGACAACATTGTTTTTTAGTGAACTAACAAGCCTCAATGAAATAAATACCTTGTCTTGTCTATCTGTGTAGGTTTATTCAAACACTTATAGGGCACATAAGTATAATTGATGAATGCCCAACGGAAAATATTGCTATCAAAGAACAGTTACCAGCTGTTTGTGAGAGACTAGATGATAACATTGAGACACAGGACGAATATCAAAGTCATGAACTAGAACTGGAAAATCAAAAACAGCTTCTCAGACGTACCAGCACATTATTCTTAGTCAAAATCCGAAGACGAAGAGCCTTTAACAGAGTTTAAAATTGAAGTTGAGGAACATGAAGTATCAAGAAAAAAACGGAAAGCTTGTGACACGCAACGGGCGAGAGTTGCGAAAAAGCCAAAACTGGAAGATGTGATTACAGAAGAGTAAAAACCTTTCAAATGTAATAAGTACCTAGGTCTTCTGTTTCTGTCTTTTTCTTCGATATCACTGTAAGGTTGTTCAGAGCGAACAACTTTGTTTTTTTAAGAACTGACAAGCCTCAAGGAAATAAATACCTTGTCTTGTCTATCTGTTCCACTCTTGTTAATTTCGAATTCTGCTTATACAAAAAAACATGTAAACTATGTAACCGATTTAACTGGACAAGATATAATAGTGGAACTTTGGGACGATAGTGATGACAGTGTCGTAAAGGTGATAGACATTACTGACAAAAATGAACTTATTACAACTTCTAAAAGTCTTCATACAATAAATAATTCGGACAACATTGTTTTTTAGTGAATTAACAAGCCTCAATGAAATAAATACCTTGTCTTGTCTATCTGTGTAGGTTTATTCAAACACTTATGGGCACATAAGTATAATTGATGAATCCCTATCGGAAAATATTGCTATCAAAGAACAGTTACCAGCTGTTTGTGAGAGACTAGATGATAACATTGAGACACAGGACGAATATCAAAGTCATGAACTAGAACTGGAAAATCAGGAAAACAGCTTTGCAGATGTACCAGCACATTATTCTTAGTCAAAATCCGAAGACGAAGAGCCTTTAATAGAGTTTAAAATTGAAGTTGAGGAACATGAAGTATCAAGAAAAAAACGGAAAGCTTGTGACACGCAACGGGCGAGAGTTGCGAAAAAGCCAAAACTGGAAGATGTGATTACAGAAGAGTAAAAACCTTTCAAATGTAATAAGTACCTAGGTCTTCTGTTTCTGTCTTTTTCTTCGATATCACTGTAAGTTTGTTCAGAGCGAACAACTTTGTTTTTTTAAGAACTGACAAGCCTCAAGGAAATAAATACCTTGTCTTGTCTATCTGTTCCACTCTTGTTAATTTCGAATTCTGCTTATACAAAAAAACATGTAAACTATGTAACCGATTTAACTGGACAAGATATAATAGTGGAACTTTGGGACGATAGTGATGACAGTGTCGTTAAGGTGATAGACATTACTGACGATAATGAACTTATTACAACTTCTAAAAGTCTTCATACAATAAATAATTCGAACAACATTGTTTTTTGGTGAATTAACAAGCCTCAATGAAATAAATACCTTGTCTTGTCTATCTGTGTAGGTTTATTCAAACACTTATAGGGCACATAAGTATAATTGATGAATCCCTATCGGAAAATATTGCTATCAAAGAACAGTTACCAGCTGTTTGTGAGAGACTAGATGATAACATTGAGACACAGGACGAATATCAAAGTCATGAACTAGAACTGGAAAATCAGGAAAACAGCTTTGCAGATGTACCAGCACATTATTCTTAGTCAAAATCCGAAGACGAAGAGCCTTTAATAGAGTTTAAAATTGAAGTTGAGGAACATGAAGTATCAAGAAAAAAACGGAAAGCTTGTGACACGCAACGGGCGAGAGTTGCGAAAAAGCCAAAACTGGAAGATGTGATTACAGAAGAGTAAAAACCTTTCAAATGTAATAAGTACCTAGGTCTTCTGTTTCTGTCTTTTTCTTCGATATCACTGTAAGGTTGTTCAGAGCGAACAACTTTGTTTTTTTAAGAACTGACAAGCCTCAAGGAAATAAATACCTTGTCTTGTCTATCTGTTCCACTCTTGTTATTTTCGAATTCTGCTTATACAAAAAAACATGTAAACTATGTAACCGATTTAACTGGACAAGATATAATAGTGGAACTTTGGGACGATAGTGATGACAGTGTCGTTAAGGTGATAGACATTACTGACGATAATGAACTTATTACAACTTCTAAAAGTCTTCATACAATAAATAATTCGAACAACATTGTTTTTTGGTGAACTAACAAGCCTCAATGAAATAAATACCTTGTCTTGTCTATCTGTGTAGGTTTATTCAAACACTTATAGGGCACATAAGTATAATTGATGAATCCCTATCGGAAAATATTGCTATCAAAGAACAGTTACCAGCTGTTTGTGAGAGACTAGATGATAACATTGAGACACAGGACGAATATCAAAGTCATGAACTAGAACTGGAAAATCAAAAACAGCTTCTCAGACGTACCAGCACATTATTCTTAGTCAAAATCCGAAGACGAAGAGCCTTTAACAGAGTTTAAAATTGAAGTTGAGGAACATGAAGTATCAAGAAAAAAACGGAAAGCTTGTGACACGCAACGGGCGAGAGTTGCGAAAAAGCCAAAACTGGAAGATGTGATTACAGAAGAGTAAAAATCTTTCAAATGTAATAAGTACCTAGGTCTTCTGTTTCTGTCTTTTTCTTCGATATCACTGTAAGGTTGTTCAGAGCGAACAACTTTGTTTTTTTAAGAACTGACAAGCCTCAAGGAAATAAATACCTTGTCTTGTCTATCTGTTCCACTCTTGTTAATTTCGAATTCTGCTTATACAAAAAAACATGTAAACTATGTAACCGATTTAACTGGACAAGATATAATAGTGGAACTTTGGGACGATAGTGATGACAGTGTCGTTAAGGTGATAGACATTACTGACGATAATGAACTTATTACAACTTCTAAAAGTCTTCATACAATAAATAATTCGAACAACATTGTTTTTTGGTGAACTAACAAGCCTCAATGAAATAAATACCTTGTCTTGTCTATCTGTGTAGGTTTATTCAAACACTTATAGGGCACATAAGTATAATTGATGAATGCCCAACGGAAAATATTGCTATCAAAGAACAGTTACCAGCTGTTTGTGAGAGACTAGATGATAACATTGAGACACAGGACGAATATCAAAGTCATGAACTAGAACTGGAAAATCAAAAACAGCTTCTCAGACGTACCAGCACATTATTCTTAGTCAAAATCCGAAGACGAAGAGCCTTTAACAGAGTTTAAAATTGAAGTTGAGGAACATGAAGTATCAAGAAAAAAACGGAAAGCTTGTGACACGCAACGGGCGAGAGTTGCGAAAAAGCCAAAACTGGAAGATGTGATTACAGAAGAGTAAAAACCTTTCAAATGTAATAAGTACCTAGGTCTTCTGTTTCTGTCTTTTTCTTCGATATCACTGTAAGGTTGTTCAGAGCGAACAACTTTGTTTTTTTAAGAACTGACAAGCCTCAAGGAAATAAATACCTTGTCTTGTCTATCTGTTCCACTCTTGTTAATTTCGAATTCTGCTTATACAAAAAAACATGTAAACTATGTAACCGATTTAACTGGACAAGATATAATAGTGGAACTTTGGGACGATAGTGATGACAGTGTCGTAAAGGTGATAGACATTACTGACAAAAATGAACTTATTACAACTTCTAAAAGTCTTCATACAATAAATAATTCGGACAACATTGTTTTTTAGTGAACTAACAAGCCTCAATGAAATAAATACCTTGTCTTGTCTATCTGTGTAGGTTTATTCAAACACTTATAGAGCACATAAGTATAATTGATGAATCCCTATCGGAAAATATTGCTATCAAAGAACAGTTACCAGCTGTTTGTGAGAGACTAGATGATAACATTGAGACACAGGACGAATATCAAAGTCATGAACTAGAACTGGAAAATCAGGAAAACAGCTTCTCAGACGTACCAGCACATTATTCTTAGTCAAAATCCGAAGACGAAGAGCCTTTAACAGAGTTTAAAATTGAAGTTGAGGAACATGAAGTATCAAGAAAAAAACGGAAAACTTGTAACACGCAACGGGCGAGAGTTGCGAAAAAGCCAAAACTGGAAGATGTGATTACAGAAGAGTAAAAATCTTTCAAATGTAATAAGTACCTAGGTCTTCTGTTTCTGTCTTTTTCTTCGATATCACTGTAAGGTTGTTCAGAGCGAACAACTTTATTTTTTTAAGAACTGACAAGCCTCAAGGAAATAAATACCTTGTCTTGTCTATCTGTTCCACTCTTGTTAATTTCGAATTCTGCTTATACAAAAAAACATGTAAACTATGTAACCGATTTAACTGGACAAGATATAATAGTGGAACTTTGGGACGATAGTGATGACAGTGTCGTTAAGGTGATAGACATTACTGACGATAATGAACTTATTACAACTTCTAAAAGTCTTCATACAATAAATAATTCGAACAACATTGTTTTTTGGTGAACTAACAAGCCTCAATGAAATAAATACCTTGTCTTGTCTATCTGTGTAGGTTTATTCAAACACTTATAGGGCACATAAGTATAATTGATGAATGCCCAACGGAAAATATTGCTATCAAAGAACAGTTACCAGCTGTTTGTGAGAGACTAGATGATAACATTGAGACACAGGACGAATATCAAAGTCATGAACTAGAACTGGAAAATCAAAAACAGCTTCTCAGACGTACCAGCACATTATTCTTAGTCAAAATCCGAAGACGAAGAGCCTTTAACAGAGTTTAAAATTGAAGTTGAGGAACATGAAGTATCAAGAAGAAAACGGAAAGCTTGTGACACGCAACGGGCGAGAGTTGCGAAAAAGCCAAAACTGGAAGATGTGATTACAGAAGAGTAAAAACCTTTCAAATGTAATAAGTACCTAGGTCTTCTGTTTCTGTCTTTTTCTTCGATATCACTGTAAGGTTGTTCAGAGCGAACAACTTTGTTTTTTTAAGAACTGACAAGCCTCAAGGAAATAAATACCTTGTCTTGTCTATCTGTTCCACTCTTGTTAATTTCGAATTCTGCTTATACAAAAAAACATGTAAACTATGTAACCGATTTAACTGGACAAGATATAATAGTGGAACTTTGGGACGATAGTGATGACAGTGTCGTAAAGGTGATAGACATTACTGACAAAAATGAACTTATTACAACTTCTAAAAGTCTTCATACAATAAATAATTCGGACAACATTGTTTTTAGTGAACTAACAAGCCTCAATGAAATAAATACCTTGTCTTGTCTATCTGTGTAGGTTTATTCAAACACTTATAGGGCACATAAGTATAATTGATGAATCCCTATCGGAAAATATTGCTATCAAAGAACAGTTACCAGCTGTTTGTGAGAGACTAGATGATAACATTGAGACACAGGACGAATATCAAAGTCATGAACTAGAACTGGAAAATCAGGAAAACAGCTTCTCAGACGTACCAGCACATTATTCTTAGTCAAAATCCGAAGACGAAGAGCCTTTAACAGAGTTTAAAATTGAAGTTGAGGAACATGAAGTATCAAGAAAAAAACGGAAAACTTGTAACACGCAACGGGCGAGAGTTGCGAAAAAGCCAAAACTGGAAGATGTGATTACAGAAGAGTAAAAATCTTTCAAATGTAATAAGTACCTAGGTCTTCTGTTTCTGTCTTTTTCTTCGATATCACTGTAAGGTTGTTCAGAGCGAACAACTTTATTTTTTTAAGAACTGACAAGCCTCAAGGAAATAAATACCTTGTCTTGTCTATCTGTTCCACTCTTGTTAATTTCGAATTCTGCTTATACAAAAAAACATGTAAACTATGTAACCGATTTAACTGGACAAGATATAATAGTGGAACTTTGGGACGATAGTGATGACAGTGTCGTTAAGGTGATAGACATTACTGACGATAATGAACTTATTACAACTTCTAAAAGTCTTCATACAATAAATAATTCGAACAACATTGTTTTTTGGTGAACTAACAAGCCTCAATGAAATAAATACCTTGTCTTGTCTATCTGTGTAGGTTTATTCAAACACTTATAGGGCACATAAGTATAATTGATGAATGCCCAACGGAAAATATTGCTATCAAAGAACAGTTACCAGCTGTTTGTGAGAGACTAGATGATAACATTGAGACACAGGACGAATATCAAAGTCATGAACTAGAACTGGAAAATCAAAAACAGCTTCTCAGACGTACCAGCACATTATTCTTAGTCAAAATCCGAAGACGAAGAGCCTTTAACAGAGTTTAAAATTGAAGTTGAGGAACATGAAGTATCAAGAAAAAAACGGAAAGCTTGTGACACGCAACGGGCGAGAGTTGCGAAAAAGCCAAAACTGGAAGATGTGATTACAGAAGAGTAAAAACCTTTCAAATGTAATAAGTACCTAGGTCTTCTGTTTCTGTCTTTTTCTTCGATATCACTGTAAGGTTGTTCAGAGCGAACAACTTTGTTTTTTTAAGAACTGACAAGCCTCAAGGAAATAAATACCTTGTCTTGTCTATCTGTTCCACTCTTGTTAATTTCGAATTCTGCTTATACAAAAAAACATGTAAACTATGTAACCGATTTAACTGGACAAGATATAATAGTGGAACTTTGTGACGATAGTGATGACAGTGTCGTAAAGGTGATAAACATTACTGACAAAAATGAACTTATTACAACTTCTAAAAGTCTTCATACAATAAATAATTCGGACAACATTGTTTTTTAGTGAACTAACAAGCCTCAATGAAATAAATACCTTGTCTTGTCTATCTGTGTAGGTTTATTCAAACACTTATAGGGCACATAAGTATAATTGATGAATCCCTATCGGAAAATATTGCTATCAAAGAACAGTTACCAGCTGTTTGTGAGAGACTAGATGATAACATTGAGACACAGGACGAATATCAAAGTCATGAACTAGAACTGGAAAATCAGGAAAACAGCTTTGCAGATGTACCAGCACATTATTCTTAGTCAAAATCCGAAGACGAAGAGCCTTTAATAGAGTTTAAAATTGAAGTTGAGGAACATGAAGTATCAAGAAAAAAACGGAAAACTTGTAACACGCAACGGGCGAGAGTTGCGAAAAAGCCAAAACTGGAAGATGTGATTACAGAAGAGTAAAAATCTTTCAAATGTAATAAGTACCTAGGTCTTCTGTTTCTGTCTTTTTCTTCGATATCAATGTAAGGTTGTTCAGAGCGAACAACTTTGTTTTTTTAAGAACTGACAAGCCTCAAGGAAATAAATACCTTGTCTTGTCTATCTGTTCCACTCTTGTTAATTTCGAATTCTGCTTATACAAAAAAACATGTAAACTATGTAACCGATTTAACTGGACAAGATATAATAGTGGAACTTTGGGACGATAGTGATGACAGTGTCGTTAAGGTGATAGACATTACTGACGATAATGAACTTATTACAACTTCTAAAAGTCTTCATACAATAAATAATTCGAACAACATTGTTTTTTGGTGAACTAACAAGCCTCAATGAAATAAATACCTTGTCTTGTCTATCTGTGTAGGTTTATTCAAACACTTATAGGGCACATAAGTATAATTGATGAATGCCCAACGGAAAATATTGCTATCAAAGAACAGTTACCAGCTGTTTGTGAGAGACTAGATGATAACATTGAGACACAGGACGAATATCAAAGTCATGAACTAGAACTGGAAAATCAAAAACAGCTTCTCAGACGTACCAGCACATTATTCTTAGTCAAAATCCGAAGACGAAGAGCCTTTAACAGAGTTTAAAATTGAAGTTGAGGAACATGAAGTATCAAGAAAAAAACGGAAAGCTTGTGACACGCAACGGGCGAGAGTTGCGAAAAAGCCAAAACTGGAAGATGTGATTACAGAAGAGTAAAAACCTTTCAAATGTAATAAGTACCTAGGTCTTCTGTTTCTGTCTTTTTCTTCGATATCACTGTAAGGTTGTTCAGAGCGAACGACTTTGTTTTTTTAAGAACTGACAAGCCTCAATGAAATAAATACCTTGTCTTGTCTATCTGTTCCACTCTTGTTTATTTCGAATTCTGCTTATACAAAAAAACATGTAAACTATGTAACCGATTTAACTGGACAAGATATAATAGTGGAACTTTGGGACGATAGTGATGACAGTGTCGTTAAGGTGATAGACATTTCTGACGAAAATGAACTTATTACAACTTCTAAAATTCTTCATACAATAAATAATTCGAACAACATTGTTTTTTGGTGAACTAACAAGCCTCAATGAAATAAATACCTTGTCTTGTCTATCTGTGTAGGTTTATTCAAACACTTATAGGGCACATAAGTATAATTGATGAATGCCCAACGGAAAATATTGCTATCAAAGAACAGTTACCAGCTGTTTGTGAGAGACTAGATGATAACATTGAGACACAGGACGAATATCAAAGTCATGAACTAGAACTGGAAAATCAAAAACAGCTTCTCAGACGTACCAGCACATTATTCTTAGTCAAAATCCGAAGACGAAGAGCCTTTAACAGAGTTTAAAATTGAAGTTGAGGAACATGAAGTATCAAGAAAAAAACGGAAAGCTTGTGACACGCAACGGGCGAGAGTTGCGAAAAAGCCAAAACTGGAAGATGTGATTACAGAAGAGTAAAAATCTTTCAAATGTAATAAGTACCTAGGTCTTCTGTTTCTGTCTTTTTCTTCGATATCACTGTAAGGTTGTTCAGAGCGAACAACTTTGTTTTTTTAAGAACTGACAAGCCTCAAGGAAATAAATACCTTGTCTTGTCTATCTGTTCCACTCTTGTTAATTTCGAATTCTGCTTATACAAAAAAACATGTAAACTATGTAACCGATTTAACTGGACAAGATATAATAGTGGAACTTTGGGACGATAGTGATGACAGTGTCGTTAAGGTGATAGACATTACTGACGATAATGAACTTATTACAACTTCTAAAAGTCTTCATACAATAAATAATTCGAACAACATTGTTTTTTGGTGAACTAACAAGCCTCAATGAAATAAATACCTTGTCTTGTCTATCTGTGTAGGTTTATTCAAACACTTATAGGGCACATAAGTATAATTGATGAATGCCCAACGGAAAATATTGCTATCAAAGAACAGTTACCAGCTGTTTGTGAGAGACTAGATGATAACATTGAGACACAGGACGAATATCAAAGTCATGAACTAGAACTGGAAAATCAAAAACAGCTTCTCAGACGTACCAGCACATTATTCTTAGTCAAAATCCGAAGACGAAGAGCCTTTAATAGAGTTTAAAATTGAAGTTGAGGAACATGAAGTATCAAGAAAAAAACGGAAAGCTTGTGACACGCAACGGGCGAGAGTTGCGAAAAAGCCAAAACTGGAAGATGTGATTACAGAAGAGTAAAAACCTTTCAAATGTAATAAGTACCTAGGTCTTCTGTTTCTGTCTTTTTCTTCGATATCACTGTAAGGTTGTTCAGAGCGAACAACTTTGTTTTTTTAAGAACTGACAAGCCTCAAGGAAATAAATACCTTGTCTTGTCTATCTGTTCCACTCTTGTTAATTTCGAATTCTGCTTATACAAAAAAACATGTAAACTATGTAACCGATTTAACTGGACAAGATATAATAGTGGAACTTTGGGACGATAGTGATGACAGTGTCGTAAAGGTGATAGACATTACTGACAAAAATGAACTTATTACAACTTCTAAAAGTCTTCATACAATAAATAATTCGGACAACATTGTTTTTTAGTGAATTAACAAGCCTCAATGAAATAAATACCTTGTCTTGTCTATCTGTGTAGGTTTATTCAAACACTTATGGGCACATAAGTATAATTGATGAATCCCTATCGGAAAATATTGCTATCAAAGAACAGTTACCAGCTGTTTGTGAGAGACTAGATGATAACATTGAGACACAGGACGAATATCAAAGTCATGAACTAGAACTGGAAAATCAAAAACAGCTTCTCAGACGTACCAGCACATTATTCTTAGTCAAAATCCGAAGACGAAGAGCCTTTAACAGAGTTTAAAATTGAAGTTGAGGAACATGAAGTATCAAGAAAAAAACGGAAAGCTTGTGACACGCAACGGGCGAGAGTTGCGAAAAAGCCAAAACTGGAAGATGTGATTACAGAAGAGTAAAAACCTTTCAAATGTAATAAGTACCTAGGTCTTCTGTTTCTGTCTTTTTCTTCGATATCACTGTAAGGTTGTTCAGAGCGAACAACTTTGTTTTTTTAAGAACTGACAAGCCTCAAGGAAATAAATACCTTGTCTTGTCTATCTGTTCCACTCTTGTTAATTTCGAATTCTGCTTATACAAAAAAACATGTAAACTATGTAACCGATTTAACTGGACAAGATATAATAGTGGAACTTTGGGACGATAGTGATGACAGTGTCGTAAAGGTGATAGACATTACTGACAAAAATGAACTTATTACAACTTCTAAAAGTCTTCATACAATAAATAATTCGGACAACATTGTTTTTTAGTGAACTAACAAGCCTCAATGAAATAAATACCTTGTCTTGTCTATCTGTGTAGGTTTATTCAAACACTTATAGGGCACATAAGTATAATTGATGAATCCCTATCGGAAAATATTGCTATCAAAGAACAGTTACCAGCTGTTTGTGAGAGACTAGATGATAACATTGAGACACAGGACGAATATCAAAGTCATGAACTAGAACTGGAAAATCAGGAAAACAGCTTTGCAGATGTACCAGCACATTATTCTTAGTCAAAATCCGAAGACGAAGAGCCTTTAATAGAGTTTAAAATTGAAGTGGAGGAACATGAAGTATCAAGAAAAAAACGGAAAACTTGTAACACGCAACGGGCGAGAGTTGCGAAAAAGCCAAAACTGGAAGATGTGATTACAGAAGAGTAAAAATCTTTCAAATGTAATAAGTACCTAGGTCTTCTGTTTCTGTCTTTTTCTTCGATATCACTGTAAGGTTGTTCAGAGCGAACAACTTTGTTTTTTTAAGAACTGACAAGCCTCAAGGAAATAAATACCTTGTCTTGTCTATCTGTTCCACTCTTGTTAATTTCGAATTCTGCTTATACAAAAAAACATGTAAACTATGTAACCGATTTTACTGGACAAGATATAATAGTGGAACTTTGGGACGATAGTGATGACAGTGTCGTTAAGGTGATAGACATTACTGACGATAATGAACTTATTACAACTTCTAAAAGTCTTCATACAATAAATAATTCGGACAACATTGTTTTTTAGTGAACTAACAAGCCTCAATGAAATAAATACCTTGTCTTGTCTATCTGTGTAGGTTTATTCAAACACTTATAGGGCACATAAGTATAATTGATGAATCCCTATCGGAAAATATTGCTATCAAAGAACAGTTACCAGCTGTTTGTGAGAGACTAGATGATAACATTGAGACACAGGACGAATATCAAAGTCATGAACTAGAACTGGAAAATCAAAAACAGCTTCTCAGACGTACCAGCACATTATTCTTAGTCAAAATCCGAAGACGAAGAGCCTTTAACAGAGTTTAAAATTGAAGTTGAGGAACATGAAGTATCAAGAAAAAAACGGAAAGCTTGTGACACGCAACGGGCGAGAGTTGCGAAAAAGCCAAAACTGGAAGATGTGATTACAGAAGAGTAAAAATCTTTCAAATGTAATAAGTACCTAGGTCTTCTGTTTCTGTCTTTTTCTTCGATATCACTGTAAGGTTGTTCAGAGCGAACAACTTTGTTTTTTTAAGAACTGACAAGCCTCAAGGAAATAAATACCTTGTCTTGTCTATCTGTTCCACTCTTGTTAATTTCGAATTCTGCTTATACAAAAAAACATGTAAACTATGTAACCGATTTAACTGGACAAGATATAATAGTGGAACTTTGGGACGATAGTGATGACAGTGTCGTTAAGGTGATAGACATTACTGACGATAATGAACTTATTACAACTTCTAAAAGTCTTCATACAATAAATAATTCGAACAACATTGTTTTTTGGTGAACTAACAAGCCTCAATGAAATAAATACCTTGTCTTGTCTATCTGTGTAGGTTTATTCAAACACTTATAGGGCACATAAGTATAATTGATGAATGCCCAACGGAAAATATTGCTATCAAAGAACAGTTACCAGCTGTTTGTGAGAGACTAGATGATAACATTGAGACACAGGACGAATATCAAAGTCATGAACTAGAACTGGAAAATCAAAAACAGCTTCTCAGACGTACCAGCACATTATTCTTAGTCAAAATCCGAAGACGAAGAGCCTTTAACAGAGTTTAAAATTGAAGTTGAGGAACATGAAGTATCAAGAAAAAAACGGAAAGCTTGTGACACGCAACGGGCGAGAGTTGCGAAAAAGCCAAAACTGGAAGATGTGATTACAGAAGAGTAAAAACCTTTCAAATGTAATAAGTACCTAGGTCTTCTGTTTCTGTCTTTTTCTTCGATATCACTGTAAGGTTGTTCAGAGCGAACAACTTTGTTTTTTTAAGAACTGACAAGCCTCAAGGAAATAAATACCTTGTCTTGTCTATCTGTTCCACTCTTGTTAATTTCGAATTCTGCTTATACAAAAAAACATGTAAACTATGTAACCGATTTAACTGGACAAGATATAATAGTGGAACTTTGGGACGATAGTGATGACAGTGTCGTTAAGGTGATAGACATTACTGACGATAATGAACTTATTACAACTTCTAAAAGTCTTCATACAATAAATAATTCGGACAACATTGTTTTTTAGTGAACTAACAAGCCTCAATGAAATAAATACCTTGTCTTGTCTATCTGTGTAGGTTTATTCAAACACTTATAGGGCACATAAGTATAATTGATGAATCCCTATCGGAAAATATTGCTATCAAAGAACAGTTACCAGCTGTTTGTGAGAGACTAGATGATAACATTGAGACACAGGACGAATATCAAAGTCATGAACTAGAACTGGAAAATCAAAAACAGCTTCTCAGACGTACCAGCACATTATTCTTAGTCAAAATCCGAAGACGAAGAGCCTTTAACAGAGTTTAAAATTGAAGTTGAGGAACATGAAGTATCAAGAAAAAAACGGAAAGCTTGTGACACGCAACGGGCGAGAGTTGCGAAAAAGCCAAAACTGGAAGATGTGATTACAGAAGAGTAAAAATCTTTCAAATGTAATAAGTACCTAGGTCTTCTGTTTCTGTCTTTTTCTTCGATATCACTGTAAGGTTGTTCAGAGCGAACAACTTTGTTTTTTTAAGAACTGACAAGCCTCAAGGAAATAAATACCTTGTCTTGTCTATCTGTTCCACTCTTGTTAATTTCGAATTCTGCTTATACAAAAAAACATGTAAACTATGTAACCGATTTAACTGGACAAGATATAATAGTGGAACTTTGGGACGATAGTGATGACAGTGTCGTTAAGGTGATAGACATTACTGACGATAATGAACTTATTACAACTTCTAAAAGTCTTCATACAATAAATAATTCGAACAACATTGTTTTTTGGTGAACTAACAAGCCTCAATGAAATAAATACCTTGTCTTGTCTATCTGTGTAGGTTTATTCAAACACTTATAGGGCACATAAGTATAATTGATGAATGCCCAACGGAAAATATTGCTATCAAAGAACAGTTACCAGCTGTTTGTGAGAGACTAGATGATAACATTGAGACACAGGACGAATATCAAAGTCATGAACTAGAACTGGAAAATCAAAAACAGCTTCTCAGACGTACCAGCACATTATTCTTAGTCAAAATCCGAAGACGAAGAGCCTTTAACAGAGTTTAAAATTGAAGTTGAGGAACATGAAGTATCAAGAAAAAAACGGAAAGCTTGTGACACGCAACGGGCGAGAGTTGCGAAAAAGCCAAAACTGGAAGATGTGATTACAGAAGAGTAAAAACCTTTCAAATGTAATAAGTACCTAGGTCTTCTGTTTCTGTCTTTTTCTTCGATATCACTGTAAGGTTGTTCAGAGCGAACAACTTTGTTTTTTTAAGAACTGACAAGCCTCAAGGAAATAAATACCTTGTCTTGTCTATCTGTTCCACTCTTGTTAATTTCGAATTCTGCTTATACAAAAAAACATGTAAACTATGTAACCGATTTAACTGGACAAGATATAATAGTGGAACTTTGGGACGATAGTGATGACAGTGTCGTTAAGGTGATAGACATTACTGACGATAATGAACTTATTACAACTTCTAAAAGTCTTCATACAATAAATAATTCGGACAACATTGTTTTTTAGTGAACTAACAAGCCTCAATGAAATAAATACCTTGTCTTGTCTATCTGTGTAGGTTTATTCAAACACTTATAGGGCACATAAGTATAATTGATGAATCCCTATCGGAAAATATTGCTATCAAAGAACAGTTACCAGCTGTTTGTGAGAGACTAGATGATAACATTGAGACACAGGACGAATATCAAAGTCATGAACTAGAACTGGAAAATCAGGAAAACAGCTTTGCAGATGTACCAGCACATTATTCTTAGTCAAAATCCGAAGACGAAGAGCCTTTAATAGAGTTTAAAATTGAAGTGGAGGAACATGAAGTATCAAGAAAAAAACGGAAAACTTGTAACACGCAAAGGGCGAGAGTTGCGAAAAAGCCAAAACTGGAAGATGTGATTACAGAAGAGTAAAAATCTTTCAAATGTAATAAGTACCTAGGTCTTCTGTTTCTGTCTTTTTCTTCGATATCACTGTAAGGTTGTTCAGAGCGAACAACTTTGTTTTTTTAAGAACTGACAAGCCTCAAGGAAATAAATACCTTGTCTTGTCTATCTGTTCCACTCTTGTTAATTTCGAATTCTGCTTATACAAAAAAACATGTAAACTATGTAACCGATTTAACTGGACAAGATATAATAGTGGAACTTTGGGACGATAGTGATGACAGTGTCGTTAAGGTGATAGACATTACTGACGATAATGAACTTATTACAACTTCTAAAAGTCTTCATACAATAAATAATTCGGACAACATTGTTTTTTAGTGAACTAACAAGCCTCAATGAAATAAATACCTTGTCTTGTCTATCTGTGTAGGTTTATTCAAACACTTATAGGGCACATAAGTATAATTGATGAATGCCCAACGGAAAATATTGCTATCAAAGAACAGTTACCAGCTGTTTGTGAGAGACTAGATGATAACATTGAGACACAGGACGAATATCAAAGTCATGAACTAGAACTGGAAAATCAGGAAAACAGCTTTGCAGATGTACCAGCACATTATTCTTAGTCAAAATCCGAAGACGAAGAGCCTTTAATAGATTTTAAAATTGAAGTTAAGGAACATGAAGTATCAAAAGAAAAACGGAAAGCTTGTAACACGCAACGGGCGAGAGTTGCGAAAAAGCCAAAACTGGAAGATGTGATTACAGAAGAGTAAAAAACCTTTCAAATGTAATAAGTACCTAGGTCTTCTGTTTCTGTATTATTCTTCGATATCACTGTAAGTTTAATCAGAGCGAACAACTTTGTTTTTTTAAGAACTGACAAGCCTCAATGAAATAAATACCCTTGTCTTGTCTATTTGTTCCACTCTTGTTAATTTCGAATTCTGCTTATACAAAAAAACATGTATACTATGTAACCGATTTAACTGGACATGATATAATAATGGAACTTTGGGACGATAGTGATGACAGTGTCGTGGAGGTGATAGACATTACTGACGAAAATGAACTTATTATAACTTCTAAAAGTCTTCATCCAATTAATAATTCCAATTCAATAAAAATATCCAATAAACCAAATTCTATTAGTCGAACAGATTTAGCTTCCAACGCAAAAGTACTGCTCCGTGAACATGATGGAAAATACCACTTGAGAACCTGAGAGTTGCATTTGAAACATCACCGTAAACAAAAGTCATCTAAAACAGACCAAAAGCAAACACAATTGCATAAATCTGCAGACCCTACACAATTATCCCTTGAAACTATATTTAATGGCACTGATCAGCAAAATTCTGGCTCAACTTTTAAATAATGAAATTGAAGAAGTAGTATTGAAAACAGCTCAATCAACGATTGAACGTGAAACTGTTATCAATATGCTGGATCAGGATAAGAACGGGAACCATAAAATAGAAATTGAACTGTCAAATGTCGATAAACATATTAATATAGAATCAGAAGCACAATCCGTGAATCAAATATTACAAGAAACAACTAAACACAGTGTTCAGCAGAATATTGCAATTCAAATAGATACTAGTCTAACTTATATGAAATAAAACAATACGGCACATTTAACTGCAAAACATCATGAAGTAAATGTGGCCTACAGTACCTAGGTCTTGTGTTTCTGTATTTTTCTTCGATATAAGTAAGGTTGTTCAGAGCGAACAACTTTGTTTTTTTGGGAACTGACAAGCCTCCATGAAATGAATACCACAGTATAAATATGGACAGTAGGGAAACTAAGCCTAGTTGAGAACATAATTACCTACGCTCCATTGAAGCAATAGGGTTGTCACTTTTAATGTTTTTTATATATATTTTTTTTACATTTTGGTTCTGTAGTGATCAATCAATCGAATTTGAATAAATAGCTTACAAACATAATTTAAATAGGTAATCTCATGGCGCCGGTTAACCTCAGCAAAAGACGATAGTTTAAACACGGAAATCAATTTAATATTAACACACAACAACTTGTAGAACTAAAGATCTTTAACTTTGTCATTACGGCGAAACCTTTTACAAGCTTTAGCGGGAGCGTACGCGAGCCGCGGTTGGACGAAAAGGTTTCGGGCGCTCGTCGGAGTGGGCGCACGGTAGACGCCGCAGCGCAGGTGGCGCGCGGGGTGGGCTCATGAGCGGCTACGAACCATACCGCGTTTCAATCCGAAAATGCGTGTGATATCTAGTAATTAAAAACCCATTACATAAAAAAATACACACACCCATGACGAAAAAATTGATAGGTACCTTTTGCAGCCGCCATCTTGGATTCACGTTATGACAGCACTATCGGCTTCAACACCCTCGAAAACCATGAAAACGACACCCATGACGAAAAAATTGATACCAATTGCAGCCGCCATCTTGGATTCACATTTTTACAGCACTATCGGCTTCAACTTCCTCGAAAACCATGAAAATGACACTCATGACAAAAAAATTGATACCTAATGTATCCGCCATCTTGGATTCACATTTTGACAGCACTATCGGCTTCAATACCCTCGAAAACCATGAAAACGACACCCATGACGTAAAAATTGATACCAATTGCAGCCGCCATCTTGGATTCACATTTTGACATTACTATCGGCTTCAAGACCCTCGAAAACCATGAAAATGACACCCATAACGAAAAAATTGACACCTATTGTTTCCGCCATCTTGGATTCACATTTTTACAGCACTATCGGCTTCAACTTCCTCGAAAACCATGAAAGTGACACTCATGACAAAAAAATTGATACCTATTGTATCCGCCATCTTGGATTCACATTTTGACAGCACTATCGGCTTCAATACCCTCGAAAACCATGAAAACGACACCCATGACGTAAAAATTGATACCAATTGCAGCCGCCATCTTGGATTCACATTTTGACATTACTATCGGCTTCAAGACCCTCGAAAACCATGAAAATGACACCCATAACGAAAAAATTTACACCTTTTGTTTCCGCCATCTTGGATTCACATTTTTACAGCACTATCGGCTTCAACTTCCTCGAAAACCATGGAAATGACACTCATGACAAAAAAATAGATACCTATTGTATCCGCCATCTTGGATTCACATTTTGACAGCACTATCGGCTTCAATACCCTCGAAAACCATGAAAACGACACCCATGACGTAAAAATTGATACCAATTGCAGCCGCCATCTTGGATTCACATTTTGACAGCACTATCGGCTTCAATACCCTCGAAAACCATGAAAACGACACCCATGACGTAAAAATTGATACCAATTGCAGCCGCCATCTTGGATTCACATTTTGACAGCACTATCGGCTTCAATACCCTCGAAAACCATGAAAATGACACCCATAACGAAAAAATTGACACCTATTGTATCCGCCATCTTGGATTCACATTTTGACAGCACTATCGGCTTCAACACCCTCGAAAACCATGAAAACGACACCCATGACGAAAAAATTGATACCAATTGCAGCCGCCATCTTGGATGTACTTTTTGTTACCACTATCACTATTACACTATCAGCTTTAAATACCCTCAAAACCGCCGCATTCATGATTTAGAAGTAAGTTCACGAATTCATTATGTTCGATCACACAGACTTAAACGTAATTCGATAATGATTAAATAACAATAACTAGAAATCATTCTTACCTTTCAATATCAGCAGGAAGTTTAAAATAGAATAGCTCCGGTTTCGATGAAGCCGAGTTCAAACAGCCGTATACTACGCAATACTTTCCTGGCATTTTCAAAAATAAAAAGTTAAACGTGACCACTCGTCTTGACGCGGCACTTGCTACTGCGAGTCCCGCGAAGTTAGCTTAGGAGTCTCGTCGGTGTGCATGTTTGTGTGAGTGTGCCGTTTCGAGCGTTTGTAGGCAGTTTCCCTACTGTCCATATTTATATTGTGTAAATACCTTGTCTTGTCTATCTGTGTAGGTTTATTCAAACACCGATAAAGCACATAAGTTTAGTTGATGAAATGCCAAACGAAAAATACTGCTATCAAAGAAGAATTACCAGCTGATTCCGAAGACGATGAGCCTTTAGTGGAGTTTAAAATTGAAGTTCAGGAACATGAAAACTCAATGAAAAACGGAGAACACGCAACGAGCGAGACTTGCGAAAAACCCAAAACAAACAACTTTATTTTCTTATGAACTGACAACCCTCAATGAAATAAATACCTTGTCTTGTCTATCTGTGTAGGTTTATTCAAACACCGATAAAGCACATAAGTTTAGTAGATGAATGCCCAACGGAAAATATTGCTATCAAAGAACAGTTACCAGCTGTTTGTGAGAAACTAGATGATAACATTGAGACACAGAAGGAATATCAAAGTCATGAACTAGAACTGGAAAATCAGGAAAACAGCTTTTCAGATGTACCAGCACATTATTCTTAGTCAAAATCCGAAGACGAAGAGCCTTTAATAGAGTTTAAAATTGAAGTTAAGGAGAATGAAGTATCAAGAGAAAAAACGGAAAGCTTGTGACACGCAACGGGCGAGAGTTGCGAAAAAGCCAAAACTGGAAGATTTGATTACAGAAGAGTAAAAAACCTTTCAAATGTAATAAGTACCTAGGTCTTCTGTTTCTGTATTTTTCTTCGATATCACTGTAAGGTTGTTCAGAGCGAACAACTTTGTTTTTTTATGAACTGACAAGCCTCAATGAAATAAATACCTTGTCTTGTTTATCTGTTCCACTCTTGTAAATTGCTATTGCTATTATTGTATTAGCTATTGCTTATACAAAAAAAACATGTAAACTATGTAACCGATTTAACTGGATAAGATATAACAGGGGAACTTTGTGACGATAGTGATGACAATGTCGTGGAGGTGATAGACATTACTGACGAAAATGAACTTATTACAACTTCCAAAAGTCTTCATCCAATAAATAATTCCAATTCAATAAAAATATCCAATAAACCAAAAGCAATTAGTCGAACAGATTTAGCTTCCAACGCAAAAGTACTGCTCCGTGAACATGATGGTGAAATACCACTTGATAACGATTGAGATTGAGATGACGGCGTAGTAGTATATATCAAGGACACCTTAAAAGCCAGTGTCACAGAATTAATAATAAGCCATGCATCATGTCTACAACTAAACATATTGAATAATGTCATTTTAGGTATATATCGTTCGCCATCAAACACCAACGCGGAACCTTTTATAAACTCTTTGGCACTCCATCTTGACAACAAGCAAAAGCAGCAATATTATAATTGCTGGTGATATTAATATTAATATTATACCTAAACACACTGAACAAACATATGAATTTAAAAATAGAACTTCATACCTAGACATGTTATCGAGTCATGGTATACTCTCTGGTCACACCTTACCTACAAGAGAAGCCAATTGTCTTGACCACTTTATGTTCAAAATAAATAGAAAACGGCATTCTGCCTTTATCGCCATCCTTCGTACTACTGTTACAGCACATCGTACAACCTTTCTATCGCTATCTAAAATAAAACATTGCCAAACTACACCAACAACTACTACTAAAATTGATTTTGAAAGTGCCTTACAACATTTAAAAGAAAAAAATCTATAGACACTGCTTTTTTGTGAAAATCCTAACTACGTGACAGATTATTTAATCCAAGAACTTATTGACTCACTAAAAACAAATACTACTATTCACAAGATCCCTAAAAGTAAACGAATTATTAAGCCCTGGATCACAGAAGGCATATTAAGATGTATAAAAAATCGTAACAAGCTCCAAAAACTATCTCGAGACGACCCCCATAATAATATTAATAAAATTACATATGCTCGTTACAGAAACCATTGCATCAACCTTATAAAAAAACTAAAAAGAAAATACGAAAGAAACCTTCTTAATAAATCGCTAAACAATAATAAATTACTTTGGAAAAATTTGAAAACTATCACCTATACAAATAAACGTACTAGAACTAATACTGTATTAACGAATCTAAAAGCATCACCAACGGAATCAGCATACTTTGTAAATCAATATTTCGCAAATATTGGTAACCAACTTGCAAATGACATCCAACAAAACCTTACCCAGAATGACCTAAATCTATATCTACGTTCCTTACCTAGTCTCTCTAAATCTTTTGTTCTTCTGGATACAGATAACAACGAAGTAAACTCTATAATCAATTCTCTGAAATCGGGTAGTGCCCCAGGATGGGATAATATCTCGACTAGGTATCTAAAACATGTAAAATATGAAATAATTCCAATTATAACACATCTGGCTAATATTTGTTTTAAACAAGGCATCTTCCCTAAGTCATTAAAAAAATCAATAATAACCCCTATACACAAGGGTGGGCAGGAAGGTGATATTAACAATTATAGACCAATTTCCGTTATTCCTGTTATAGCAAAAATTTTAGAAAAACTTTTAAATTACAGATTATTAAGTTACCTTCAAACCAACAACATTTTATCACCATCCCAATTCGGCTTTAGACGCGGTATTTCTACGGAAGATGCTATATCTTTAACTTCACTACTTACTAAAGAACTCGACAAAGGAAATAGGTGCATATCCGTTTTTATAGACCTAAAAAAAGCCTTCGACACGGTCTCTATTCCCATCCTCGCCCAAAAATTAGAAAAAATTGGTATTAGAGAAACACAACTAGCTATATTTACCGATTACCTGGCAAACAGAAAACAGAAGGTTAAGCTAGAGAATTATGTCAGCGGGGAAGTTGACGTAACATGCGGTGTACCCCAGGGAAGCGTTTTGGGACCTACACTTTTCCTTATTTACTTGAACGACGACTTATGTAATATGTCAATCAACAAAGCAAAAATTTTTTCGTATGCCGACGACACCGCAATTGTCTTCACTGGCTCAACTTGGGCTGAAGCCAAAACCAACGCAGAAATTGGTATGGCTCAAGTAGCGTCATGGCTAAAAACCAATCTCCTTACGTTAAACACGAGCAAAACAAACTACATCTGCTTCTCAATATATGTAAATGTCCAACCAGAACACGATTTCAACATTAAAATACATGAATGTAGGAGTGTGGCAAATCACAATTGTAAATGTTCAACCATAAGTAAAGTCAACCACGTCAAATATCTGGGTGTAGTGTTGGACCAAAGCTTGTCCTGGTATCCTCAAATCGAACAAATTACTGCGAGAATACGAAAATTTATTTGGATTTTTAAAACGTTACGACACGTAGTCCCAAGGAGTGGCAATTCAAAAAACCTTCTAAATGAAGTGTACATCTAGCTAGTTCAATCAGTAATAAAATATTGTATTCCAATTTGGGGAGGCGCACGTAAAACACGTTTTATTAATGTTGAAAAAGCACAACGGACATTAATAAAAGTAATGTACTTCAAAAAAAGAACCTTTCCCACTTGTGAGCTATACCAAATTAGTAACCTATTATCAGTCCGAAAATTATATATTATACACGTACTACTAAAAAAAAAACATAAAACCATACCACTAGATTCCAATATCTTAACTAGAAGAAGAAAACACAACGTTGCAAGCACCACTCTGGTAAAAACAGAATTTGCTAAAATTCAGTAAGAAAGACGCTCGTCTTACCTATATAATAAAATAAATAAAGCAATAGATATCTATACTAAAACTTTTAAAGAATGCAAATCGTTGCTGGTAAATTGGATAAACAAGTTAGGACAACAAGTTAAGGATGTAAATGAATCTACGAAATAATTATAATACTTTATTAATACAAATCCTTACAATATGCTTAATATCTAGCTAAAGTTCTTAATTGTAAAAGGCGCTCAAAAGTTGAAACCCTGACTCCTAAACTAGGAATACCTGTGACTTAGGAGTCAGTGTTCTACTGTCACTTGCACTCTATAATTATGGAAATTAAGAGCTGACCGGCTGATATTAAATTATACAAAAGAATATAATTATTATGTTTGAAAAACAAAGGAAAAAAAGTGAATTAAAGTATTATAAAGGTAAATTAAAATTAGAAAGTAAGATGACTGTGATGTGTATGGTTAATTCTGCATGTGTGATTGGGCATCGTGTGTTTTGTTTGTGTTGTGTGACTGTGTTTGTGTATGACTGGAAAACATGTGTATTTTGTGTTGTGTGAGTATGATGTGAGGTGCCTAGTTATGTGAATGTGGCCATATTTTCTTCATGATGTTTTGCAGTTAAATGTGCTGTATGATTTTCTTTTATATTAGTATCTATTTGAATTGCAACATTCTGCTGAACACTGTGTTTAGTTGTTTCTTGTAATATTTGATTCACGGATTGTGCTTCTGATTCTATATTGATATGTTTATCGACATTTGACAGTTCCATTTCTATTTGATGATTCCCGTTCTTATCCTGATCCAGCATATTGATAATAGTTTCACGTCCAATCGTTGGTTGAGCTGTTTTTAATACAACTTCTTCAATTTCATTATTTAAAAGTTGAGCCGATAAGCTTGGATTACAAATGCCAGAATTTTGCTGATCAGTGCCATTAAATATAGTTTCAATGGATAATTGTGTAGGGTATGCAAATTTATGCAATTGTATTTGCTTTTGGTCTTTTTTAGATGACTTTTGTTTTATGTGACGTTTCAAATGCAACTCTCAGGTTATCAAGTGGTATTTCACAATCATGTTCACGGAGCAGTACTTTTGCAATGGAAGCTAAATCTGTTCGACTAATAGCATCTGGTTTATTAGATAGTTTTATTGAATTGGAATTATTTATTGAATGAAGACTTTTAGAAGTTGTGTTGTTGTGTGTTGGTGGTGGTGTAAGACTGTGTTTGAGTCAGTTCGAGCTTGGTGCCTTCTGCTATATTAAAAAGGTCGGTGACTGTGTTACATATTATCAATATGCTGGATCAGGATAAGAACGGGAATCATCAAATAGAAATTGAACTGTCAAATGTCGATAAACATATCAATATAGAATCAGAAGCACAATCCGTGAATCAAATATTACAAGAAACAACTAAACACAGTGTTGAGCAGAATGATGCAATTCAAATAGATACTAGTCTAACTAATATAAAAGAAAATAATACAGCAGATTTAACAGCAAAACATGATGAAGAAAATGTGGCCGACAGTACCTAGGTCTTGTGTTTCTTTATTTTTCTTCAAAATCATTGCAAGCTGATTGAGAGTGAACACTTTGATTTACTAATAAACTGACAAGCTTTATTGAAATAATCACTTTTTAATTCTTGACTACTTTTGTAATTCTTGTTTATTTGGATAAAACATTATTTCGTACTGACAAGTTTTAGTAATTTCGTAACCTCGCCTAGCCAATATAATATGCAAGTTATGGACCAATACCCGGTCCAAGTCGTGGCTTCGCGTCTTTGACTTCGCGAAGCAACTCAAAGACCCCTGACTCGACCATGGCTTCACTTTATGATTGTAAAAATTTTGCGAGATTGGGAGCGACTCCGGGTAAACATAAAGTAATTTTTTTCTATGGCTGTGCGATTAGCTGTGCGCGTTTTAATTCTTGTCTATTTTTTATGTTCTTGTTTATTTGAATAAAACATTATTTCGTACTGACAAGCTTTAGTAATTTAGTAACCTCGCCTAGCCAATATGATATGCAAGTTTTTAGTAATTTTGTAACGTCGCTTGGGCAATGTGATTTGATGCAGGGTATGGACCCAATACCCGGTCCGAGCCGTGGATTCGCTTCTTCGACTTCGGAAAGCCACACAAAGACCCCAGACTCGACCATGGCTACACTTTATGATAGTCAACATTTGCGGGTTTGGGACCGTTTCCAGGTAAATATAAATATATACATATATATTGACCCGAAATCGGTCTCAGTCTCGCAAATTTCAGTCAAAATTTGAGAAATTGGGACCGATTCCGGGTAAATATAAATAAATATATATATATATTTAACTGGAATCGGTCTCAATCCCGCAAATTTTGACTATCACAAATTGTAGCCATGGTCGCGTCTGGCGTCTGTGAGTGGCTTCGCGAAGTCAAAGACGCAAAGCCACGGCTCTGACCAGGTCTTGGGTCCGTAACTTGCATATAATCGTATTGGCTAAGCGAGGTTACGAAATTACTAAAAACTTGTCAGTACGAACCAATAAATTTTATACAAATAAACTAGAATTTAAAAAATAGCCAGGAATTAAAAAGCGTTAATTTCAATAAGGCTTGTCACTTTATCAGTAAATCTAAGTGTCCACTCTCAAGCAGCTTGCAATGATTTTGAAGAAAGATAAAAAAAACACCAGACCTAGGTATTTATTACGTTTGTAAGGTTTTTATTATGATATTCAGGTAACTCTTTTGAGGTCATTACTCGACTGTAATGACCCGCGCTCGTTTGTTTGTCCGGAACTAATTCTGACCAATTCTAGTAGTAGTTCCAGACGCACAAACGATTGCGGGTCATAACAATCGTGTAATGACCTCAATAGAGTTACCAAAATATCATAATAAAAACCTTACAAATGTAATAAATACCTAGGTCTTGTGTTTCTTTATTTTTCTTCAAAATCATTGCAAGCTGATTGAGAGTGAACACTTTGATTTACTAATAAACTGACAAGCCTTATTGAAATAATCACTTTTTAATTCTTGACTACTTTTGTACTTCTTGTTTATTTGGATAAAACATTATTTCGTACTGACAAGTTTTAGTAATTTCGTAACCTCGCCTAGCCAATATAATATGCAAGTTATGGACCAATACCCGGTCCAAGTCGTGGCTTCGCTTCTTTGACTTCGCGAAGCAACTCAAAGACCCCTGACTCGACCATGGCTTCACTTTATGATTGTAAAAATTTTGCGAGATTGGGAGCGACTCCGGGTAAACATAAAGTAAGTTTTTTCTATGGCTGTGCGATTAGCTGTGCGCGTTTTAATTCTTGTCTATTTTTTATGTTCTTGTTTATTTGAATAAAACATTATTTCGTACTGACAAGCTTTAGTAATTTAGTAACCTCGCCTAGCCAATATGATATGCAAGTTTTTAGTAATTTTGTAACGTCGCTTGGGCAATGTGATTTGATGCAGGGTATGGACCCAATACCCGGTCCGAGCCGTGGATTCGCTTCTTCGACTTCGGAAAGCCACACAAAGACCCCAGACTCGACCATGGCTACACTTTATGATAGTCAACATTTGCGGGTTTGGGACCGTTTCCAGGTAAATATAAATATATACATATATATTGACCCGGAATCGGTCTCAGTCTCGCAAATTTCAGTCAAAATTTGAGAAATTGGGACCGATTCCGGGTAAATATAAATAAATATATATATATATTTAACTGGAATCGGTCTCAATCCCGCAAATTTTGACTATCACAAATTGTAGCCATGGTCGCGTCTGGCGTCTGTGAGTGGCTTCGCGAAGTCAAAGACGCAAAGCCACGGCTCTGACCAGGTCTTGGGTCCGTAACTTGCATATAATCATATTGGCTAAGCGAGGTTACGAAATTACTAAAAACTTGTCAGTACGAACCAATAAATTTTATACAAATAAACTAGAATTTAAAAAATAGCCAGGAATCAAAAAGCGTTAATTTCAATAAGGCTTGTCACTTTATCAATAAATCTAAGTGTCCACTCTCAAGCAGCTTGCAATGATTTTGAAGAAAGATAAAAAAACACCAGACCTAGGTATTTATTACGTTTGTAAGGTTTTTATTGTAATATTCAGGTAACTCTTTTGAGGTCATTACTCGACTGTAATGACCCGCGCTCGTTTGTTTGTCCGGAACTAGTTCTGACCAATTCTAGTAGTAGTTCCAGACGCACAAACGATTGCGGGTCATAACAATCGTGTAATGACCTCAATAGAGTTACCAAAATATCGTAATAAAAACCTTACAAATATAATAAATAAATACCTAGGTTTTGTGTTTCTTTATTTTTCTTCAAAATCATTGCAAGCTGATTGAGAGTGAACACTTTGATTTACTAATAAATTGACAAGCCTTATTGAAATAATCACTTTTTAATTCTTGACTACTTTTGTAATTCTTGTTTATTTGGATAAAACATTATTTCGTACTGACAAGTTTTAGTAATTTCGTAACCTCGCCTAGCCAATATAATATGCAAGTTATGGACCAATACCCGGTTCAAGTCGTGGCTTCGCGTCTTTGACTTCGCGAAGCAACTCAAAGACCCCTGACTCGATTAGGCTCCACTTTATGATAGTAATTAATAGTATTTTGCGAGATTGGGAGCGACTCCGGGTAAACATAAAGTAAGTTTTTTCTATGGCTGTGCGATTTGCTGTGCGCGTTTTAATTCTTGTCTATTTTTTATGTTCTTGTTTATTTGAATAAAATATTATTTCGTACTGACAAGCTTTAGTAATTTTGTAACCTCGCCTAGCAAATATGATATGCAAGTTTTTAGTAATTTTGTAACGTCGCTTGGGCAATGTGATTTGATGCAGGGTATGGACCCAATACCTGGCCAGACTTGCTCGCTGCTCTCTGGTACGCGTCTGATCATCAGACGTGACTGTGAGGGCAGCGAGCAAGCAGTGAGAGAGAGGGGGAGAGGAGGGGAGATAGGGACCGCACCCTCAAAAAGGAAACCATGGACAGGCCTGAAAAAGAGATATTACCCCAGGGCGGTCCGGACTGCACAGCAGTTCGGGAATCCGCCACGCCTCATGCGTCAAGCCCCTCGTATTCTGGGGGGGGCAACAGGGCTGTCCGCACTCCGCTTGCCAAGGGCAACAGTGGCCTAGGAGGCCCCCGATTCAAGCCGTCCTTTGAGGACTTAATCGGGTATAATTTTAGCTCATGCGACAAATTTTCGGTCGAGCAGAGCGCGGGAAGAGGCGCGCTATATTGGGAGGAGGGCTCGCTTGAGCTTCGCGCGGGTGCAGAGTCGGAGTCCGAGTTGGACTCCGCCGACCTAGCGACCTTTAGCTCGGCGAGCTCTGAACTCCTGAGAGCGGGGGCTGCTGCGGAGGACTAGGTCCTTCCGCAAGCGGCCCAGAACGGAGGAAGACCGGGGGTCGACTGGCAGCGAGGAGGTGGCCTCGGCTCGCAAGGTCCCCACCAGTAGGCGGGGTAAGGGCCGAGAGGGAGGCAAGAGCAGAGTTCTTGCCCCCAAGGAGGCTGGCCAGCGAGCCGAGGAGCTCGCCGATGCTGGACGACCCCCCGGAGATGGCGGCCGCGGGGCTCCTGGTTCGGAGTCCTCCGGCGGTGAGCCGGATGACTCCGGACAGGAGTGGGTTCGGAGGGCCGGGTTTGCGGAGGTGGTGGAGGCCGCGCTTCGCGATGTGGCCTTGAAGAGGAAACTTTCCTCAAAGAACAAGGCCATAAGCGAGGCGATGGCCTCCATTCTGGCGGCAGCGGAGGCTAACCCAGATGGGCCTCCGCGGGACGATATGTCCAAGCTGCGGGCGGAGGTCACCCGCTTGGCTGCCGCCACGGTGCGTCTCCAGAAGGAGAACGAGGGGCTCCGCGCAGACCTGGCCAGGCTCCGGGGAGCCGGCCCACAGGGGGCCGCCTCAAAGGGGGCGCTGAGAGGACAGCCGACCCGTGCCGCAGGAGAGCCAGGTGCTGGACCTGGTGCGGCAGGAGATGGCTGCCTTCCAGGCGCGGTTCTCCGTCCTGGAGGGCATCGTCCTGCGCCCCCCGTTAGCGAGTGCGGCGGCAAGTGGGAAGGCCCCCCCAGGCCGGAAAAAGGCGGCGTCGTATGCGGCCGCCGTGGCTGCCACACCGGGGTCGTCCGGCCAGGAGAAAGGGTCCGGGCCAGCACCCGCGAAGCCGGTGCCGGGAAAACCGGACCCGGCCCCGAGAAGGAAGAGGAGGGGTGGGGTTGCTGCGCGATGGCTCCTGTGCCGTCTGTGCAGCAGCTCCTCCCGGCTTCCTCGCCTTCAGATCCTCCCCCGGCTCAAGCCGAATGGCAAGTGGCCGGGGAGAAGAAGAAGGCGGGCAAGGCAGCCAGGGCGGCCAAGAGGCGGGAGAGGAAGCGGCGGCAGAAGGCGCGAAGCGTCGCGGCTGCGCTCCGCCCCCCGAAAACCGCGGCTGTAGTTCTTACACTGCAGCCGGATGCGGCGAAGAGGGGCGTGACGTACGCAGACGTGCTCACCAAGGCGAAGGAGGCGGTGAACCTTGGTGAGCTAGGCATCGTGGGGGGCCTCCGGCTCAGGGTCACCATGACTGGGGCCCGGTTGCTGGAGATCCCCGGGGCAGCCAGCGGCCCAACCGCGGATGCTCTAGCCGAAAGGCTCAGGGCGTCCCTAAGCGCGGACGATGCCCGAGTGTCCAGGCCCACCAAGTGCATTGACATGCGCATCTTGGGCCTGGACGACTCCGTCACGGAGGCGGAGGTGGTGGCCGCCGTCGTTAGGACGGGGGGGTGCTCAGCAGAAGAGGTGAAGGCGGGCACCCTACGTCCTGACAACACGGGCATGCGCACCATTGTGGTGAGCTGCTCCGAGTCGGCGGCCAAGACCATCTCGGAGGGCCGAAGGTTTTTGGTGGGTTGGGTTTCCGCGCAGGTCAAACTGCTGGAACCCCGACCTCTGAGGTGCTTCCGGTGCCAGGTGGGCCACCATGTGGGAGCTCAATGCACCTCGGAGGTGGACCGCAGCGGTCTATGTTTCCGCTGCGGTCAGCCCGGTCACAGGGCCGGCTCCTGCGACGCCGCGCCGCACTGCGTAGTCTGTGCGGCAGCTGGCAAGCCGGCCGACCACTGGGCTGGCCCGCCAAAGCCGGAAACAGGAGAAAGCCCTCCGCCACCGCCGTCTCCGTCGCGACCGCCGCCACTGCCGCCGCTTCTTCCGCCACCATAGCCGGTTCACTGCGGCTGCTGCTACTGCAACAGCCGCAGTAGAGTCCCTACAAAGGGCTCCGGAGGGGGCTGAAATGGAGTGCCAGTAATGGCCCCATTTCACCCCCTCCTGTTGAACGTCAGCCACTGCGCCGCCCAGGAACTGATGCTCCTGAGCATGGCGCAGTGACTGATGCCTGTGGACTCTAAACCTAACCCGTTTTCACTTTGGTATCAGCGAACATATTTTTTGAGAGCTGGTAACACTGACCAGCTGTAACATTTCAGCTGATTCTCTCAAAATCAAAATTTTTAATCAACGTTAGTACTTAGCAGATTTTCTTTTAATAAAAAATATTGGTGTATAAAACTCTTACCGTGAATGTTTCTGCGAACATTTTGAAAATAAACTCAAAGATTAACCAACAACATCAAGGTAGGTACATAATAATATCGTGTTTTGTTTTTGTTTTCGTATTTTATCGGTCAGTGGGTCGTCTTTCGTATAATCCGTGTTGTAATCGTATATAAAGTACTGTTATTATTTTAAAATTAATGTGTTTTGTGACGGCCTAAGCATCTGCTAAGCCATTTCATTAAATGTTGTATTAGACTAGATGGCTTGATGTCATTTAGGCAGCTAGTTAAACGGCGCCATTTAATGAAACGGCTAGGCAACCAACTAAATGACTGATTAAGCTATTTGGCTGCGACATATATAATATATTTAACTGGAAATATCTGGAAAACAATTTACTCTTAAAATTGTCATGACCTGTGAGAAATTGGGAAACAGTGATCGACCTCCAGCCATGTCCTATCCAGCCACTCACGAACGGATGGAAACTGGTAAAGGTGACGGCCTTTGATGGAATTTTCCCACCTACATTGCCATTCGGATAGAAGTTTCTCCCAGACCTCTGTCTGGGGTATAAGTAATCTAGAGATCTTAGCACGGTCGCGTTGCGGTAAGAACTCTGGGTCCGTGATCTTTCGAGCGTTGTAGTAGGTACATTGCAGCACGTCGCTGCACCACTAGATCGACTGGAAATACACCTGCCAGTACCGGTAAGGCTTCAGCACTAACCGTCCTATACGCTTTGCATAGGAATATTAAAGGTAGGTACGAAATGAATATACACAGTTGTGTATATCATTATTTCGTACTGCATTAGAATATTTTGATACCTAGCGTTCTCATGATTTTTTCCATGATCGACAGTGAAAAGCAAGACAACTATACGACATGAAACTAGAATTTTACGAAACATGTCCTGAATTAGTCAGAAGTAGTTCCAGTCGCACAAACGACGTGCGGGTCATGACAGTCGAGTAATGAACCTTAAACGAGTTACGGAAACAAAAGACCATTTTAACATTAAGTTAAAAGTAATAACAACTATACATATACTTCCAAGTCGATTGAAAGCGTACGGTGCACCCTCAGACTAACAAAAAAAGGTAGACAGCGCACTGCGAACATCAATTTAAAGTGAAGCCATCTTTTTATCTGTGTGTCTCGAAGGTTTGCCATTTTTTATTTTTTTTCCCTTAACTTGGGAAATAATATTTTATGGGTAAACTAATATTATGCAAGTCAGCGCAAGTAAGATATTGTTGAGTATGGTATTGTAACTTATTTTTTTTAAAAGACCCATACTTAAAAAAAAATTACATCACACATACCTACATAGGTAGGTATCTGGATGTAATTACTTTTTAAAAGATCCATACTTAAAAAAAATTACATCACACATACCTACATAGGTAGGTATGTGTGATGTAATTACATTGATGAAATGATGTAAGTACATTCAATTATAAGTTATAAAATTTGGTTGTTGAAGCGTAAGTCAAAACATCTTCGTAGAAAAAGTCATTATGTAAATTGTTGTCGTAACTTGTTGTAGTCATTATGTAAATTGTTTTAAAATAAAATAGGTAAGTAATTATATTTTCATCAACTTTATTAAATTTAAAAAGACCACCGTAACAAAATCACTGACTAAAGAAAAGGTAGGTTATATCAAGATAAAACATAACGAACACTGACGTGTAAGTGTTATGTTTTAAACTACTTACAAAATAAATATTATTTACCATGAAAAAAAAAAGCATCTTTCGTCTCATTTTTAGTATTTCTACTAAAGAGAAAATTAGACGAAAGATGTAGGTCCGTTTGCAATTTCGGGCAATTTTCGTATTTGAAACGTCAAAGATTGTTGCGACTTTCAGACAGTTATCTAAGAACAAAAAGTTTTTTTCATTATTTATTGTACTGTTTTCTCGCAAATTTGTTGAAAAACTTCAAATCTAAAATATTTAATATATCATAAAAAAAGAAAATAGGAATATAACACGAAGAAAGAAATCATTTAAATTTTCTTAATCGAATGGGGAAATTTTAAATCATATTATGGCAACCCTCGCACTTAATGTTAGGCCTGGGTCCTATCGCTTTTTTTGATAATCGTATCTGAATTAGACATGGGTTGGATTAGGTGAAAACGATACCTAATCCACCTAATCCTAGTATTTGAAAATACCTAATCCATTTACCTAATCCTAATATTTATTCAATATAGCCGCTGGCCTGTTCCCGATATTATGTATCGTATGTGGACTGGGTAAGAAATACTCGGCATGGATCGAATATTTAATTTTATTCAATCCACTGGCCTGTTACCGATATTAAGTATCGTATGTGGATTGGGTAAGAAATATTCGGCATGGATTATGGACGTTCCGTTTCTGATAAATTGTGGAACGGTGGAATAAATTTCGTATTTTTATGGGCAAACGTTACTCAACGTGAATACTAACTTTGTTTATAACGTCTATTAGAGCGATCAAAATTACCCTTCATACTTAAAGATGCACCTGCACATTGTGTTAATGATGGTGCGGCGGAGAATCTTAAAATGTCGTCTATTAGTCATTCTCACAGGCTTAGGACTGTCATCTTGTGTAGATTCACACAAAAGGTGTATTTCGACGTATATTCGTTACGACATACATCGCTAGAACACTAACAAGTCCAGTGGTATTCTACATAGATTGCGCTGGCGGCAGTGCTAATTAAACTTGAAACTTAACCCCCACATTTTAAGGTACGGAATATCTTCTGTGTGTGTAGTAGACTGTATAAATATTTTATGCCATACCTAATCCTCGACGCTTTGGATTAGGTACGGACTCGCATCGAAAAATACCTAATCAACATACCTAATCCAATATTTATGCCTCACGTCTAATCTGAATCAGATTTCGAGTCTCAATATCTGATTTTAAAACTATATATTTCAATATCTATATATTGTGCGTAGGTACGCGTACAGACCTATATATTTGGATACCTAATCCGATACCCTGTTTTTTGGATGCGACGATATTCGAAGAAAATCGAGATTTACAAATCTACAATACCAATTTTCATCGAATATAGATTAAATATAGTTTTTGTACCGATGCGATATCGGATCGGATACTATTTAAACTAGTCAGAGATGCGGAGCGAGCGGTATATACGTCAATATATAGATTTTGTAATACATAGGTAGTTTTCGAACGTGCCAGTAAGCGGTTTTTAGATATTGTACCGGTATAAAGATTTCGTAACTATATACGGTTTGTATCGCCCACCACTACTTAATGTCACTGCTTTCGTTTGTTGACGTTTTTGTTCCAAGTAACCATAGTTAATTTATAATAAATACGATGTTATTTCAAGTACTTACAAGTGAAAAGTGATTCCGTGAGACTTTTATGTGTTTTGCTATTGTTTTACAATTTTTTACTACACAGGAAAAGGCATAATTATATTTTTCTATTAATGTTTTCTAGACGACGCGACGGCTCGTGACTTATAAGAGCGATGAGCATGGTTTTAGTGTAGATGTGTGCATGAGCTTGTGTATTTACTTGAAGGACCACGGTTTTGTGGCTTCACTTTTGATGTTCACGGTGCGCTGTCTACCTTTTTTTGTTGGTCTGAGGGTGCACCAAATAAGTTTTAAAGAAAATTATAAAAAAGATAAATTGGCTCCTAAGCAATATGTGGGCCGAAAGTATCACGTTGCCGAGGTATTAAAGGGGCTGTACTAGCTCCCATTGAAAAATGTTCGAATCCCTTAATTGTTTTTATGACACCATGTAAATTATAATTTAAAGAGTGTAATTTACATGTACATAATCAACTTTAATTATAGAACCATTTAAATGAATATGGATTAATATCATGATACCAAAATCAACCATATTCTATTTCACCCTGGTTTTCATAAAATAATTTGAATAAAAAAATTATAAAGCAGTCATTGTGACTTAACCATAATAATTAGACTTATATCCTCTCGGACTTTTTTATAGGTAACTAATAATTACTTAAATCATGTAGTACATTATTTTTATGTGTCATCAATAGTTTTCTCAGTGCACGCCAAATTATGAATTTAATAGGCATCATTTTTCTACTTTGGGTATAACAATTTTCGTGGGGATCTCTATTTATTTCGTAAATAAAATACAGCCTATGTTTTAAGTTAATAATGTAGCTTCCGAATGGCTTAAGCATTTTTAAAATCGGTTGAGTAGTTTTTGAGCCAAATTGATCAGTCTAATAACCCTCTAAAATCCGCGAGGAAGGAGTTCTGCGCACGAGATCAGCCGGTCGATTCTGTCGACATCTCACGGTGTTCACCTAGGCGGAGTGAACGACAACTGAGCTGTCATTCCATCTTATTTGTATGGTTTGACAACTCACCCGTCGTGCGCCCCGCCCAAGTGTTCACTTCGACATGTTTACAGAATCGCACTGCTGCACGGTAAAGTCTGCGTGATGTGATATTGTTTCTTTTCAATTTTGTGAATTCTTCGGTACCAAAAACTGTAACATGCCAATTTTATTCCATTCATAAAAGATGGATATACTAGTGTATAATAAGCATTATTGTTAGGTGCTCATTTTCTACGAGCTGACTTTCTACTGCCTTTACAAAACACTTTCAGTGTGAACAAATAAAAAAGAGAAAATCAATAAAAAAATATATATTTTAAGAAAATAATTAACATAAATAAAATTAATAAGAAACTAAAAACTAAACAAAATTATATAAAATGGATTCGGGGATTGCACTTAAACTAAGTTTGTTAAATGGAAAGTCTTCATTTTCTGCAGCTGATTGCACATGTAACGTGCAGGAATTCCATCAGAAAGGGACTAGCATTAACTTGCCCTGAGGAAGGTACATCCATACTCGGATTATATCACAATAAGTAGGTAATTTTATATTTTACTACCGAGAAAAAAACAAAGCAAATAAATATTTTACTTAACCAAGGGGGTTACCCTTGGTTAAGTAAAATATTTATTTGCTTTGTTTCGTTATTTATTTTGATTTTATAATATTTTTTGTTATGTGGGCCGTTCAAGTATTACGTAAGGACGAAGGGGGTGGCGGGACCTTGCTTATACATACAACGTGTAATAGAATGAACGCATTACCTGAAAAAGGGCTCATTGTACTCACCATTATGAAAAACTTTTAATATGGGATCAACACTGAAATCGCGAAAAAAAAATCAACTACCCTATAGATTTATGTGCGCATGCCCCGACAAAATGTACTAAACAGCTGTTTTTTTTTTCGCGATTTCTGGGGCTCTACTCTCTAAGCCCGAGGTCCGTAGTTTCGGCCTTAGTTACGGGCGTTTCCTACTCCGTATCACCTACGGCAAATAGTGGCGAACGGTAGGTTCATATGGAGTGCAAGCCAAAAAAAGATTAATATTTGGTTAAAAAAAATATCATGTAACTAATCGCTATCGCACCGACACTCTGTGCTGTTTCTGTATTGAATTCTGTGCTATAGTGATTTTTGATTGCTACGTTTTCATTTCTCATCATTAATAACATTGAAATATAAAATAATGTAAATAAATAGCTTAAAACATCACAACTTTTTTCAACCTATTACTATTTTGTATAACGTTAACGATATAAGAGCCATCTATTGACATCATTAAGCCAATTTAAATTCTCAAGATAGTTCATCAATCGCTCGCTCCTGTCGCTACAGTCGCTAGGTCAGATAATACATATAACAATCTAGTTGCCCACTAGGTGGCGCTAAAATAATTGATTATTTTCTAAGCATTGTTTACGATATTGATAATATTTATTTTGTACAATGTAAACAGCATTTAACTCTTCATTCTTTGCTTCTTTACCACAAACATATATATGATAAATAATAACAAAGCACAGGACTAAAGATTGCACTGCACACACTTCAATCCATCACAAGAAATTGCATGCGCTTCCAAATTCATCCAAATGATAAAAAAACTTAAGTCACTCCAAAACCGAGCAAAATAAAGCAAAAATTAATAAAAAAAAACCTTAAATCACTGAAAACTTAAACAAATTGTCAACAAAACATGCAGCCGTAACCGTTCAAAACTAATTTGATTGAAGTAGCATTACCTACTTGTATTTCTTCGAATTTCGTGTTCTGCGACGCTTTCTGTCGCATGGCCATGTCTTGCACTCGTAAACTTACACACATACGTCATTTCATTCATGCTTTTCCTAACGCTAGGCGTAAATGTTAGAACAAACTAGCGAGTGAGTACCTACCAATACCCAATCATTTAGTATTAGAAAGAAGAAAGGTATTACGCCAAATACAGAAGCCAACGGGTCTGAGCGAGAATCAGTATCGTATCACAGAGTTCTTAGCTCTTCTTTCGTGTAGTGTTAGAGCGAGATCGCATCGACTCTGCGCGAGGCAGCGGCGACGCGTGGGATGGGGAGAGTGGCAACTCTTCGTAACGAAAAATGAATGAATATGCAGATCTGCACACCGTAAAATTAAGACATGTGGTACGCACGTTACAATACGCGCGAAGTTTAAAGTTAATGTTTTTTATCAATTTGTACGATTATGTTCTATCCTATGCTTTATAGGTGTTATTGTTTTATATTGTTAGGCTCAATCCGGGCCTTTCGGCGTCTATGAGCCCTTCGCCGCTGCCTACGGACTTACAATTAGTCCCGAGCCCGAACTGAATGAATGAACGAAGAATGAATGACATGATTTGACAGTTGTTCTTAGTTCGGGCGACCCCTTGGTTTGACCCCATATTAAAAGTTGTTCATAATGATAAGTACAATGACCCCTTTCAGATATTGCAGTTATTTTGTTACACGTTGTATTTGATGACATGGGGGGATCAGATTTCGATCTAAGCATAGGGAAACTATGCTATGCTATTCTTGACTAGGGATTTCCCGAAATACTTGATTATTGCTAACTCGCTTTCACAAGATGCTTAAAGTTCAGTTAAAAGGGTCTGAAACAGGGGTTATACCGCTCACATACAAATAATGCTTTCGTTAGCACTGGGGGGATAAAGGCTTTGCTTTTATGGCTGACAAGGGTGAGGGGGTGCTTAAAAATTACTAAAATTCTGCTTACGTCTTACTTGAACGGCTTCTGTCTGGCAATGTTAAAACTAAGACATTCTTCCAAACAAGTTATTAAATATTCAAAATAATAGCAACAATAGGGTAGATGACTAAAAAAATCCAATTAACCGTCAAATAGATTTCCAAAAAATTTAGACACGTATTTTATTTTTGTCACGTAAACAAAACATGAAAACGATACAGTGCGTTGAAAACTACATTGTAAGTACACTTTTTACATACACGTGACATCACGAGCACCTACTCCTGATTTTTTTTGCGTTTTAACTTCGTCTTATTTTATTGATTTGATAAAGCAAAAAATTCGTGTCCAATATTTTTCGATAATCTTACCGACGGACTAAACAGAATCATTTATTTTTAACAAGATTATTTATATATGAAACATGTTTCTGACTCCTGGCCTCTGAATACCTAATCGAATTAATTTGTAGTCTAAGTCTGTTAGTGGAGTAAACATTTCGAGGAGAGTACTTAGAATACAACACCCAAATTGCGTTTCACACTCACATGACGATCCTTTAGTATTGACAGATCAACGGTATACATTGCGTTATTATTCTTGCTGACAAAATAAAACAAATTAATCAAACATAATGAAGCATGAATTGACATTCCAAGTGTGTTACGCAAACCTTTCAGAAACCGGAGGATGTATTCATAGGATCTATGGCTCGCCCTTCCCCAAGCATATCCTTACAGCTAGATGTACATGCTAAACTTACAGCTAATCAGAATTATAATTAGTTTCCTGCATGAGTGGTTGAAGGTCCTCCCGTTTTCTGTCGCCTCGGTTCGATATCCGGGTCACTCCCTCGAGCACTCCGATGTCTGACAGGCTATGAACAAACGAAGACATCTGTCAGTTTATATTTCTCTGTTGTTAAAGATGAGTGAAATGTGGTGAGGCCGGTTAAAACGGCTTTTTTTTGGATGGTATATCTATATGACTTGACTTGGTATATCATCAAATGACGGGAGGGAGTGTCAGACTCTTACTGACTAAAACCCATCCGTGTTTCTCCAAATGCCCTTTGCATTCTAGGGTCGCGGGAACTCTTTCGAACAATTCCGCAACCCTGGCAGGCTCTGGTCTCCTGCGGGCCCCGCCCAATATGCTGGCATCTCTTTGAGGCACGCGTAGAACGCTACGAGCTAATTAAAACGCTAGCCCAACTTTTTAGTTTGTCCTCACGAGGCCATGTCAGTTGAAGAAATAATTGCCGTTGCCGTTTTACTAAAAGACATGAATGAAGTTAACTGATCGTGGGATTCTAAGCACCTTATCGCGACTGCACCTTGAGGCATCCCGGAGTCTGGATTCCAAATTTCAAATGTTAGATTTATTTATTTTACTTATGATTTATGGGCTAGCTCTTGACCTCGATCACGCCTGATGGAAAGCGATAGATGAGGTCCATGATGAGCGAGCGTACCCAGAAGATGCCTTGAGGCACTGGTATTCCTACGCGTCGACGAAACACAGCAGGCTGCTTGACGCCGAACGGTGGGAGGATGGTCGCGAACCAGGCGGCTGTTAGCCCTACCACCGCAAGGGAAGGATTGGCCAGTCTCATAAGGTGTTAGGTAAGACCATCCAGGATGCGCCGAACGCTCGGTTCAGTTGAGTCTGATGGAACAAATTGCGCTACACGAGGAGGCTCCTGCATGCATCCCAAAACTGTGAGCGGCCAGTTTAGCATTACCGAGTTGTAGAAAGCTCGATGTGATTGGCGACCGGTAACTATAGTGGTTATATAGGTTGGTACTCACACTTGAGGTTCCACGTCATCGATATGCGTAGGCGTGAAGTAGGGGTTAGCGGCGGCGGGCCGGAACTTGTAGCCCGTCATCACGAAGAACACCAGCGTCGCCATCTCGCGGAACATCTCGTCTATCCATGCGTATTGGAACGGTACTGTGATCTAGGTACAATAGAGGGAAAATATAAAATTACGTCCAGAAAACCTCACGTCGAAACATCAAAGCTAATAAAGAATAAACATCCAAACTCACAAACACCCGTTCTATTGAACACCCACATTCATAAACACCTCAAGACAGGCATCGAAACTCACTAATACTAAAACTCACAAACAGCCAAAACAACTAACGGCCGAAACCATTAACAGCCTAGCTCACTTACTTACAGACTAACTCAAAAACACTCAAATTCACTAATAATCAAAAACCAAAAAAAAAACCATCTCACAAATGCTCAAACTCACAAACGTTGAAACTCACTAACTCTAAACCCACTAATAACTAAACCTATAATCCAAAATCACAAATATCCAAACACAGTGAGTTTGGATATTACCAGCCACTCACTAACATTCGAAATCAGAAATAGACTTACGTTCAATATTGAGATGACGATCCGGGTGAAGTATATGTAGCAGACGACCATGACGTAGAAATGGCGGAACAGCTTCAGCTTCCGGAGGTTGATGGCTGCCTTGCCGTCCGTGCTTGATGCATCCTGCAGGTGACGTATTGACCTGTAACAAGATTAACCTCTCAGGAACGATAGCAGGTAACAAACAGAGAACAGAATATTTTAGGGGGCTGGTGCTGAAAATTCGAGGAAAAATCTAAGATCGTAAAGGTACAAGTTCGTAGCCGGCGACGTGTCGCGGCAGCAGAGGACATGTCGTCGCGACACTACTGGTTTCTATGCATTGCTATGAAATTCCTTCCGTAGCTAGCGACACGAAGCTAGCGACGTTTCGCCAAGCGGCAGACGACACTGTCGTCCGACCGTAGCAGATCAGTAGTGCCCAGGCTGTACAATCTTAGATTATTGAACTATGCAAGTAGGGAAAAATAATGATAACAAATTCAAAGAGTATTCTTCTTGTTCTTCTTCTCTTAATGTCTTTTTAATTTTTTAGTTTGTCAGTAGGTGTCCTACCATTTTAATTTAACAAGACATTGTTAGGTAATAATTATGCACTATTTGTGTCCCTATGCATTTTAATGATCATATTGTATCGTATTTAATCTACTGCATGCAAAAATGAACTAATCACATGCTAATTAGTTCATTTCTAGGGTTCCGTACCATAAAGGGTAAAAACGGGACCCTATTACTAAGACTCCGCTGTCCGTCTGTCTGTCTGTAAGTACCAGGCTGTATCTCATGAACTGTGATAGCTAGACAGTTGAAATTTTCACAGATGATGTATTTCTATTGCCACTATAACAACAAATACTAAAAACAGAATAAAATAAATATTTAAGAGGGGCTCCCATACAACAAATGTGATTTTTTTGCCGTTTTTTTTTATAGAAAATGACACGGACCCCTTCGTGCGCGAGTTCGACTCGCACTTGGCCGGTTTTTTAATGATAGGGATTGTTCGTACATGGCGACTTTACCTCCAAATATCTCGACAGCGAAAATTCATTTCCACGATTTTGGGAAAAAAATATTATTTCTGTTACAAGTTTACCCGTTTGAACCGCGAAAAAAAAATAATGACGGCTACTTATGTCACAAAGGTTCTATCTCCATTGTCGCAAGGCAGACAATGAACTAAAAAGACCTTTTACATTGTTGTGAAAAAAGCAACAAAATAAAGTATGTGTGTATGGAAGAACTTACCATGTGATGATCCATGTATCTTGACTATTAGGTATAATTCGAAATTAAATTATTTTTCAGTTCGTGCCAAAATATTTTTATCTACTTCCATGGTATAAATCCTCTACAAAAGGTTCTGAAACAGCTTATTGACAATGCCAACATTAAAACAACCCGTGTCATAGTAGTAGTACCTACTAAATTTCATTACGCAACTCCTTCGAATTTTTGATATGGGATCGAAATGAGTTCTTTCAGAAAAAGAACACGCGCGTTTCACTACCACAGCGCCGTAATTTAATAAAATAGTAGTTTATGCAACGACCATATAAAAAGGGTTATTAAAATACGAGTGTGGTTTTATCACACGAGGCGTAGCCGAGTGTGATAATAGCATCACACGAGTGTTTTAATACCTAATTATATGCCGTTGCATACACTATTTTATCTTCACTCATACAGTTGAAATAAAATAAGTGGAAAAATAGTTAATTCCAATATGGCCGATATTCTCATTGCGTATTCGAATGACTGCGCAGCGCGCTCAAACATAGACAAAGATAAAAGCTGGCACATTGACTTAAGTCAATGAGCCCGCGCTAAAAATTAAAAAGAAAAAGTGTGCTATAAAAATTAAAAAGTTATTTTATGATGCAGTTGTTTAAAAATCGAAGGAAACTGTTGAACTGTAATGGTATTTTTTTTTAAATTTTACCTGTCCACGAAAAAAAAGTATGTGTTTATGCATTCGTTTTTGAACTCATATTTGGAACATTACGTTGTGAGAGTAGATAAAAAAAGTTATAGGTAATTCGATTTCTCGTCGTATCCCGCCATTTTTGTTCGATATTAGTATTGCAAAAATTTATTACTTTGTTGTTTACAAAAATTCGTGATACAAAATTTGATAACACAGGAGATATTCTAATGCTGCAAAGGACTTTTCTAACCAATTATTACCAGAAAAGTCGAGAAAACCATATGAAAAGGCGTAAGTACCAAGATAAGAATAGAAAAGAACCTTTTATAGAGGATTCATAATTATCATGGGTGTAGATAAATTCTTGTAGGTATTAAAACACCCATGTGATACTATTATCACACTCGGCTTCGCCTCTTGTGATAAACCCACATTCGTGTTTTAAAGGGGTATTAAAACTGTTGCATAAATAACTATTATTACCACTAAAATTATAACTTATTCTTCTTTCAAATCACTATAATTATGGGGGTGAACCGATGATGAAAGCAACAGTATTCAAGCCTTATTATAATTAAATATTTTAATTTCGACACGAGCAATTTTTTTTAATTTATTAGTGATGGGTTTTTTATTTGCGTCCGTTCGGTGGGCGGTGAATATAGCCTTCGATGCATTTAGAAAATGACACTAGGAGTGGTTCAAGTGTTGCACACTAGTGCACTGTACAACACGAAAACCCCTCTTCGTGTCATTTCCGCAGCGTACTGGGTCGATGCACTGAATCTGCACCGGGTTAAGCCGCCATTTTATGACTATGTAATTTATAAAAACACGTTTAGTTTATAGGTATTTCCTTTCGACAATCGCATCTAACCTTTAACAATTGCATCGCTGAAAAATCTCCTCATATTCATACTCCAGCCAATCATACTCCGGCCAGTCATACTGATCACAATTCAATGTCAACAATAAACGATTCCTTCCTGGAATCGAATAACGATTCTCGAGTATGTGAATGTCTTGAAATCACAATAGGGGGATGTTCCTGATAAATCTTGATTTAAAAAAAAACTGAACGGAAACTAGGAATTTCTCCTGTATGTGGGTGCGTTTACACACATACAAACTGACATACACAAACCGACCCGGACCAACTACCTGTAATCCATACAAATATTTGTTTCGTACGGGAATCGAAACCGCGACAAGCAGTGCAGCAGTCAATCACTCAACCACTGCGCCAAACATGTCGTCAAATTAGCCCGTCAGATAGACATAACGGTAAAACCGCCAGAGGTTCCATATTAATATTGAGAAGCGGCTAGCCGCGCGGTTAGCCGCCCCCGCGGTTGACCGCTAGTGCGTTTGGGCGCTTACGAAGCTGATTATTTTAAGCATAAAAGTACTACACATGAAGATCTCGACAGTCTTCTACTCTTCTTTTTGTTTTTTTTTTAAATTGGTCAGGTCTATAATTCACAATGCATAGGTAACTATAAAAATCGCGGGATATCCGAATCACCCCCAACATGAGGGTGATTCTCTTAAATGTCGGTCCCTCACGATACGATACGATATTTTTGGACGTCAATGTTCCGGCCACCTTGTGTAATATTAGTAGAATCAGGCCTAGCCCCTAAATAGAATGATCGTCTCTCAGTCTCACTCTAACTCGAAGAAGACCCAATACCTTTTAAAAAAACTTGTATGGTCAAGGACACTCCACTACACCCAGTACTATAATTAGGTATTCTGTGCCACTGCATTGAACCGCGGCGCTTAGGGGCAAAAATGCTAGCGAAACAGCGGACGGCAGCCTAGTAATTACATTATTACGGCGTAATCGCAAATTGCCAGATTTCAAATAGAGATGTAATGACTATTATTGAATGCGATAAAAAATAAACAATTTATAGATCAGTTATTAAGTATATATTATATTTAAAGAAAACAAAACAATTCGTTAATTTGGTCAAGTACATTTTTTTTGGTATTATATTAAAATGTAAGAATAGGTAACTAATAAAGGATCTCACGAGAGGGCAAACAAAACATTGGTAACAAAGGACACGCGCGTCGCGCCGCGCGTCTAGCTGGCCGAAGAAGTCTGGTATTTTTTCCAAACATTTCGTGTATAAAAACGACACAAACTATCATGTAAATTAATAACTTTTTTTTGTGGATTTTACAGGGTTTTGTAATAAAGAAAAAAGTATCTATCATCGTGGATGAATTTGACACAAAACATTTTAGAGAACAGATATAAGTACTCTAAAACGCGTAAGATCTATTTAACCGATTGTAATATTTTTTAGAGCAAGTTGGACGACGTGTTAGGTACTGGTTAAATATTAGGATTCCCGTGGACAGAGATGACACAAAATGCCTATGTGATGTACATAGTTACTACTTCGTTATTATCATGAAAGTAAAATTTTTATCTCTAATTTTCTTTTCGTATAGTGCTGATCGAAAAGACAAATACCTACTTAAATTTCTACCTATGTTAGTACCTAGGATGACACAAACTAATGTATTAGGTTAGGCACATGGTCCAGGACGTATATGCGAAATACAAACAACTTTAATATTTTTGAAACCTGAAAACCTAGCGCTATCGGTACATTTTATTGATTTGATAAAACAAAAACCGGCCAAGAGCGAGTCGGACTCGCGCACGGAGGGTTCCGTACCTATACCTATCTATAAAAAAATCACCGTTTGTTGTATGGGAGCCCCACTTACAATATTTATTTTATCCTGTTTTTAGTATTTGCTGTTATAGCGGCAACAGAAATACATCAACTGTGAAAATTTCAACTGTCTAGCTATCAAGGTTCATGAGATACAGCCTGGTGACAGACGGACGGACAGCGGAGTTTTAATAATAGGGTCACGTTTTACCCATTGCGTAAGGAACCCTTAAAAATACGTATCCAATATTTTTTGATAATGTGACTAAATATAATCATATTTTTTTACTCAGGAAACATCTCTATTGAAACACCCGTAGAATAGTCTAAATAAATAGTCATCTATTTTGTAAAGACCTTACCTTACTGAATCTGAGTGAATTGAGAGTTACACTGTGCGCTTACTGTTAAATACCAGCAAACAAAGGACTGAAGATTCCACAGTGTTCGTTTTAGGGAAGTCAGTCATCATTAAATGATTTTAATTTCGACACGTGCTTTGACACAAAAACACCACTTTTGTACCGAAATTAACACCTCAATATGTTATTGTAATTTAACTCCGATACGGGCTACCGGCGGCGGTGTTCATGGCCGCTCGGGATACTGCAGACATGACTCAGGGAGGGGTCGCATTGCGCATTGCACTGCGCAGGGGTCATGCACTGCATACCGCATTGCGTCTAGCCGCCATTTTATGACGCAGTGCTTCATGAAAGCACATGTATTTTATAGGTTTCCTATATCTCTTTGTCTAGGTCCTTAACGTTGGTTTGTGGTAGAAAACACATTTGACAGCTATCTCATTAAAAAAAAACAAGAAATTACCACACATAACAATCACTACTGTAAACTCGGAATCTGATAAAATCTCGACAGTTTAATCTTTCTAAAATAATGATGGCTATTTAAAAAAAAATGTATCAATATTTTTTGAATCAATTAAGCACCGAAAATGAATATTTTAAACAATGCAAACAGATCTTAGGGGTCATCGAAAAGCCAGTCAGTCGGTGAAGCCACGTGGCGCGGCGTCTCATAACATCTCATTCTTGAAGCAAAAACAAACAACTGCACGTAAGAAACAATGTAGATTCCATCTACTTTAGAAGTATATATTAAGCACTTACCATTCTGTTGATGATATATCTCGACGATTATAATGAAGTCCTTATTATTAGCCCGGTATCAAAAATATTTTTAATTACGTGTAATTTTACGTGACTTAGTGCTATTATTAAGAAAATCCGAACGAGTCGGTTAAATCATGGGAGAAAAACTACTTTCGGAAACAGCTTTTTAAAGCTAAAAAGATTCCAGAAAAATTCATACAGTCCAAGTTGCTTTTGTGTTCAGCTTTCTTATTTAATTTCGTCTCCTCTTGAGCGCGTACCGGGTTCTTCGACAGGTTTAACGTACAAACACTGAGCGGCGAACAAAGCACTACAGTCTTCCGAGTGTTAGTATGAGATAAAACCTTCATACTATTATTTGTATCCGCACACATGATTACTGAGAGAAAAATACCACTATTTTCAGGTCTATTTAGTTGTTATTAACAGAGTTGTGATTTATTTACTACGCGAGGTACCGGCGCCCGTCCGATTGCCGGAGAAAATGGCGGAGTCAACATCGTTTGGGTGATTTATTGATTCGCGTCTGACATTAACAGCGCGCCGGCGCGGTCGACCCTCACCCTACCGTTCGCACCCTCTTATTCGTCATAGACAATTAAAAAAGCGTTGGCTAACGGAACTCGTCCGAAATTCGTACAATTTATTTATATAGGTACCGTTAAACATATTATTTTTTTTAAATACTGTGTGGTGGAGGCGGCGTAATGCCTTTCAAAATGAGAAAAGACGCGTTCGTATTTGTATGTAAATATTTGTTTATTTGAATATGTTTAACTACGTACACAAGGGTTTTACCCGCCCTATGACAGTTAAAACTATGTTCTCGCCCCCAGTAAATAGACAACGAATAGAAATAAAGAGACTCCCCCTCTTTATTGCGTTTCTTGAGGGGAGGAGTTTTCTTGAGAGGAATACTTGAATTTTTATTGTGGGGGTAACTATGTATTCTTATAAGTTAAGGACGCTGTTACAAATGGGTAGTTAAATCATTACTTTATAACAAAAAAGTATGTTTATTAAATAAAATGCTTTGCATTCTTAAAATGTTTTTGCCCAAATTGTTGATAGATGTGCATGGTACGATTCTGAACTAAAAATATAATTTTAGATAGGTACAGTTTCTCAATAAATGTACCGAAGTGAAAATTTTTACTTCGGTACATTTATTGAGAAAATGTATCCATCTAAAATTACATTCATAGTTCGTTTTTTGTAGTTTACAATTCGGGCAAAAAACATTTTAAGAATGCAAAGCATTTAATGTAATGATTTGACTACCCATTTTTAACAGAGTCCTTATGCCTGCATTTTATATCACGATATCGAGTTGATTATTGAGCTGCTCAACGTCAAACCTTTTAAAGGGTTTGTGGGACCGCAGTTTATAAACAGTTCACAGTGTCGCCGCTCCTCCTTCGCTCTCCACAATATCATGCTGATTTATTCAGCTGCCCAACATGTAACCTTTTAAAGACCTCATCGGATCGCGGTTTTTTTTACATAATAATAGGCCATGTTACCGCAGCTGTCCTGCTCCCGCGTCGCTTTCCTCCTGTGATGCCTGCTAGAAGAGTGAACTCACCATACGACCGGGAACATGATGGCTCCGCAGCACAGCAGCTCGACCAGCACGAAGATGTCGCGCCACGCGTTGTGTTCCGCCGCGCCCTCTTCGCTCTCCGCCAGTATAATCTCTGCTACGTTTGCTAGCACCTGTTAAAAAAAAAAACAGTTTTGTAAAAGGAATGAGAACGCTCCTTAAAAATTCGAAAAATGCCCTCTGTTCTCCATTTAGAATTTATAACTTCGTTTTGATACGTTGCATCCTAACAGAAAATAAGAATTGCTGTTTATTTTCTGTGCAAAAACTGCCCGAACTATTTTTATTACCAATCAATGTAGCTCATAACGCCAGCGTGGTCGATTATGGCCGATGCCTCACAGAGAGAAGTCCTAAGAACATTATAGGCTCATTATGTTATTGTATTGCTCTTCAGCCAGCGATGGCGATAGATGAGTCCTCACGGCTCAATCACCATAACAAATGTATTTTAGAGGATTTGTTTGTCAAAAAGGCACTTAGGTATAGGCACAATAGGGATGGAATATAATGTAAAAATCTATAAGAAGTTATCTTATTATCCTTTGTATGTGATAAACGTTGAACCCATGTAAAAGCGAACACTATAGAAATACAATTTTTACAAATCTTATTATGAGCAAATTAACCGCTAAATTCGGGATATTATTGACTGGACGGAACTTGCCCCTATACTATAGGGACAAGTTCCGTTCTTCAGACCCTATAGGGCCTATATAGGGTTTGAAGTCTGAAGAAGCACTAAGCGTATCTTATCTATACTAATGTTGTAAAGCTGAAGAATTTGTTTGCTTGAACGCGTTAATCTTACCAGTCGGATTTGGAAAATTCCTTTTGCCACATTCATGAGGCTATACGGGCTATACGGAGAAATTCATACAGGAACGGGAAAAACGGGATATGCGCTAAAAGCTAGTTTTACAATAAGATTATGAAACGGCACACTCCACTATCGCACTCCGCTATCGCTTCGAGGACCGCTGATTTTCCTGTCTGGTTCTTCTCGAAAACACTTATCAGAACACTTAATAAAAAAACAAAAGGCTGGATTAAATGGAAGAAATACGGCAACATATGGCTATAAAGCCTCGTTTCCACTAGGCAACATTTGACGCGCAACGCGTGACGCCCAACATGTTCACCAACGTTGCACAACAACGCGCGACGTTGCCAGCAGGCGCGTAACAGTGACAATGTTACTAAATAAAAGTTGCTCGTTGCCGTTAAACATGAAGTGCAACATGTTGTGCATCATGTCGCGCGTCAATTGTTGCCTAGTGGATACGCGACTTGAGGCATTTTCACAACAAATAGCCTTATTTTAAGAAAATTGTGAGAAATGCTTCTCTAAATATATTCAATCAGTTAAGGATAGCATAGACAAAAATATTAAAGAATTCTGGACCTACTTACTTCGATCAAAAAATCACTAGATTAAGGATCAGAAACAAAATTACGTCGGGAAAGTGTCCACGTTTGCACACAATGTATTTGACACTATGAAATTTATAAAACAGGATAAAGATGTTCACAATCATACTGAGAAAATACAATATTATAACTTAAAATATATGAAGCCTTATAATATACCTTTAACCTCGAACATTAAGTTTAATTTCGATTACAATATACAATTTGTATTTCTTCTTGGCTGCGGTTGGACGTTCCTAATTTGAAATATGACCACATTTTTATGTGTGGTCTTATTTCTCTGCCCGTTTTTCAAGTGCAATCGGACATCTTGTGTATATTCTTGAAAGAAGACTACATATCTAACCGCAAAGACAAACTCGTAAATGACATATTCTCTGATTTTTTCTCTTCCGTTTATGAACCTGCTTCACCTACATTCTCTCAGTGAGAGATGCCTTCTGAAAATGTCACTCTACCGGTGACATTTTAAATCACTAACTATTATGGCTGAATGAGGTCATTGGATCCATCTAAAGGTACAGTTCAGGGCATCGTGTGCATTTTTCCAAAAAAATTACTGCCTTCGTCATCTGTAATCCCCTAGTCATTATTTACAACAAATGCATCATTGAAGGTGTAAAACTTTCTATAGAAAACTAGGATAAAGTGATTTTTCACTTTCTATAGAAAACTTAAAATCGCTCTCTCTCTCCCCCTGAACTCTTTTTCAAAAATGTTTTCGGATAACTATTTAAACCTGGATATCTAGCGTATGCATACCAAGTTTCGTTAAAATCGGTTCATTCATTTTTAAGAATAAGGACTTGAAAGTTTGTATGAAATGACATACGGCGTACACGCTCTTAAACAAAGAAATGTGTACAACATTGTGCCGTAAAGTGTTGCGTTGCGTATATTTGAAGTTAAAGTCGCCAAGTGAGAGCAATGTCTATCATTCTTATATTTGTTTTGTATTTATATTTTGATGATTGTCTATCGTTGCATCAATATTTCTGTTACGCACTGACTTGCTGTTGCGACATAGTTTTGATATTAATGGTAACCTATGAACAGCGCTGTGAGCTACATTACTAATTAAGTTATTGTTATTTCTGTTTGTAATATTAAGTAACGTAGCTGTTTGTTGTTCCCTTTTCTATAAAATAAAAATGGGCCTCACAGTTTCGGAGAAATTACGTCGCCCTGCCTCACTCAGGCACGAAAGACGTAATTTCTCAGGATGTCTTCAAGGTTTTGGACTGGAGAAGGCTAGGCATTCATGTCAATGGCGAGTACATCACTCACCTTCTATTTGCCGACGATATAGTTGTCGTGGCTGACTATGAACCTTGATGAATGATGACCTCGGTACAATGCTCGATGACCTCAGTAGAGCTTCCGAAAGAGTTGGTCATAAAATGAATATGACCACTCCTATCAAGATTGGAGACTCTACACTCGAAGTTGTAGACGAGTACGTCTACCTGGGACAAACGGTCTTAGGTAGGGGTAACTTCGCGAAAGAGGTCAACCGTCGAAACAGACTCGGCTGGGCGGCGGCGTTCTGGAAGTCGCGTGGTATCTTCTTGTCTCACATACCACAGAGTCTCAAGACGGCAGTCTATGACCAGTGTGCGTGTTGCCAGTGATGACCTATGGACTCGAAACTCACAATGGGCCTCATCAGAAGGCTTAAAGTCACCCAAAGGGCAATGGAGAGGGCAATGCTCGGAGTTTCCTTGCGTGATCAAATCAGGAATGAAGATATCCGCAAGAGAAGCAAGGTTACCGACATAGCCCGAAGGATCGCCAAATTGAAGTGGCAGTGGGCAGGGCACATTGCTCGCAGAACAGATGGTCGGTGGGGCCGAAAAGTTCTCGAGTGGCGACCGCGTACCGGAAGACACAGCGTTGGAAGGCCTCCCACAAGGTAGACCGATGACCTGGTGAGGGTCGCTGGTAGCCGATGGATGCGAGACGCACAGGACCGGTTGTTGTGGCGACACATGAGGGAGACCTATATCCAGCAGTGGACGTCTTTTGGCTGATATGATAATGATGATGATGACGATGATGATGATGATGATGATGATGATGATGATGATGATGATGAAAAAATCGGCTCTGGGATGTTCCGGCTATGTCCTTTGGTAGAGGTGACCTCTGGATTAGCGTCTGACTCAGCTGTCTATTTTAAAGCCGTCCCAGTTAAAACCATCACGTACCTGCAGTGGTATAACGATCATGAAGAGCTTCTTGTCCCTGTCGGACAGGATGTGTTTGATGAAGTTCCAGCCGGTGCCCACCAGGACTATCGTCACGAACAAAACCGCTCCTTTCAGTCTGGAAACAAAAACACGGTTTTAGCATAGCGATTTGTGATCGACCGTTGTGAGTTTGTATTCAGTAAGTTGGCAACGTCAGAAATAGCTGTCAAATATTTCGCAGTTTTAATTAATTTAATAATATTACTAAATTAAATTATGAACGCTAAGAAAGGGTAGGTACTAAAATAATGGAAGATGGGGCCCGTTAGACCCATAGCCTGTCAAGGTTGCGGATTTTGTTCGAAAGAGTCACCACAGCCCTGGAGCGCAAAGGTCACTAGGAGAGCACGGATGGGTTTTCGGTAATTTATGAAAATTGTTGTGCTTAATTTTCCAAAAAAAATCCTTTAAAAGGGGGTAGAGGGGGCGTTGAAGTTTGTGGAGTACCTACTAAATCCGCGTGGACGAAGTGGCGGGCGAATGCCAGTGATTATTATTTTAGTACACTTTTATTATGTATGGGAAATCATCAATTGGCTCCTGCCGCTCTGGGTGGAGCGGGAGGGAGTGTCAGACTCTTAGTGACTAAAACCCATCTGTGCTCCTCCTAATGCCTTTTGCTTTCCAGAGTCGTGGTAACTGCAGACAGAAGTCTAATAATGTCGATAAAATACAGGCATGTGCCAATCATTCTGATTTCGAAGTTTACGAGTTGTTTACTGAGAAATGAGTCCCGGAAAGGGAGCAGTTGCGTCAAGCCAATACTCACAAATGCGTTATATAGAACAGAATCGCCCAAGCAGTGACATGTTCCCCCTTCGTCTGTATGAAGTGATAGTTGATTCCATGGAACGCGAGTGACAGTGCCTTCAGGTAGACCAGGACACACATGATGATGTGTATTCTGTAAACGGGCTGGCGACTCGTGCGCAGGATGAAGGTCCAGATGGCGGCGCTCATCAGGAATATCAAAGACATCATGCTGTATAGAACAGGGAGGGGCATCTCGCCAGCTGATAGGAAGTTGCCGGCGTTGCTTTCATAGATCTGCACCTGGAATTTAGAAAAGATGTTTTTGGACTTACTGTGCTCAATTCTTTCGAGATTTGCTTTTTATAAGAATCACAAAATGCTTGATTTTGCATGCCAGTCTATGGAGAAATGTGTTATTGCGATAATATTTATGTATCTGTGCCATCTTTTGTATCGCATGTAATGCAAATAAATGACTTTGTCTTTGTAAAGCAATTATCACATGTTTTTCATAGTCTTTTGTACTCGTATCACAATGGCGTCCTTTTAATCGAAAGGTTGATTGTTAGAGTTGTGTCACTAACGGCCGCTTTCTATAACATATCTCAATCCCAATCTTGATCCCGATCCTTCTCTGTAACCAATCAACGGCCGAGTTTGTGTCCTTCACCACACAATCCTCACCTTTGATTGGTTACAGACAAGGATCGGGATCAAGATTGGGATGGAGATATGTTATAGAAAGCGGTCGTAAATCCGAAGATACAGTTTAAATAAATACACATTTGCATTCTATAAATTCGAGATAGATGTTTAAGAACATACCGAGGAGAAATTCCCGTATTTAAGAACAACTCCCTTAGGTGAGATAGTTACTAGAATTTACTAAATCAACTATAATTTAGAATGCTTACTACATTACATAATTTTTGTTTCATGTAAGATTACTACGGATAATTTTCCTTTTATAATAACGTTCAGTTAGTGAATAAAATTTAATTCATAAAACATTTTCTATAAAGTTCATTTTTATTATTTGTCATTTAACATTTGGTCTAACTTAATTAACTTTCATTCACACTCTGGCTCATTACAAAAGTGTAGAATAGTACTAACATGGTTTTTATGAAATATTGTTAATAACATATTGTTACGAACTTAGGGTTCGTGACAATAAAAACAGCCGATAAAATAACCAAAATGACACTTTAATTAATCAACACTAATTACAACTTTAAACTCACTAATTATAAATCACAATTGCACTACTGATCACTTTAATTCGCAGTCGAAGTTCGCTCTCGAAGTTGTCGCTTGTATCGCAAATTCAATACTGACTCGGTCGCAGGCTATGCGGGCCTTATATAGGTCGGTAGATAATTCCAGAACCTTCTAGTATAGAAACATCTAGAAAGTTCGAGTACATACCGGTCCGGACCAACCAGACATAGAAAACTCTAGAATGTTCTAGCATCGAAATGTCTAGAAGGATCTTGACTCTACTAGTTCTGCTACTCGATACTAGATGGCGCTAGTAGTAACTTTCATCGTCATGTACCCAGCATTAATTCTGGCGCGTAACACTGCCCCCTCCTAAGACATGCTCGTCCCGAGCATTATCGGCCCCATAATAACGTGCCAGTCGATCCACATGGACGATCTTAGGAGTACTTCTTGTACCTTTCTGTATGCGGTAGGTTACGTCATTGATTTTCGTCACAATCCGGTACGGCCCGTCCCATTTAGCTTGAAGCTTAGGAGATTTCCCCTTGCTGCGAACTGGATTGTGTAACCATACTTGTGAACCTTCGTCGAATCCTTTATTGTTCATTTTGCGGTCATAACGGGTTTTCATCTTTTCAGACATTTGCTGGCCCGATTGTCTGACGTGCTCATAAATGTCATTCATTTTGTTCCGCAAGTCATTCGCATAATCGGTTATACTGCGTGGGGCATCAGGTGGTATTCCGGTAATCAGGTCTGCAGGCAGCCGTAATTCTCTACCAAAGTTTGCGAAAGCTGGTGTCACTGATGTGCTTTCGTGAACAGCACTTCGGTATGACAGCAAAAACGGCTGTATATGCTTGTCCCAATCCCGTTGCCGGTTTTCCACCACTTTTGCCAGGTATCTCTCCAATGTCTGATTAAATCGTTCCACCATTCCATCCGATTGTGGGTGGTAAGAAGTTGTTCTCGTTTTATGAGTACCCATAACTCGACAAGTTTCCTGGAATATTTGGGACTCAAAATTCCTTCCTTGATCGCTGTGAATCTCCAAGGGTACTCCAAAACGACAGAAGACTTCATGAACTAGTTTATCTGCAACTGTTGCAGCTTCTTGATTTGGAATGGCGAAGACTTCTGGCCACTTAGTGAAGTAATCCATTACAACCATGAAATACTTATTACCACTCTCACTTTCCGGAAACGGTCCAGCAACGTCTAGGGCTATCCTTTCCCATGGTGCACCAACATTGTACAACTTCAATGCACCTCTACTACGAGTCTGTGGTCCTTTTACAGCCGCGCAAGTTGTACATTTGCGACACCAGTCCTCGACATCGTCACGACAGTGGACCCAGTAAAACCGTTCCCGTATCTTAAGTAGAGTCCGTTTGACTCCCATATGGCCTCCTGAACAACCATTATGGTACAACTCTAGAACATCCGGTACTTTAGCTTTAGGGACAACCATTTGCAAATGACAGCTGTCTCCCCGAGCATTTTCCCATTTACGGCACAGGACTCCATCCTGAATCACTAAGCTGTCCCATTGGGCCCAATAGCTTTTTGTGATCGAACTCATCGCTGAGACGTCGCTCCACATTGGCTTAGGAGCACTGGCCTTCATCCACTCCAGAATCGGCTTTATGTCCGAATCTTCCTGCTGTGCAAGTTGTAGGCTTTCCTTCCACTCATTGCTGAGATCTGTCTTGAGCATTCTCACAGGTAGGACTTCTTTACCCTCTTGCCTAGTACAATGCTTGCAGTCTTCAGGGCAAGGTCTTCTTGACAATGCATCTGCGTTGCCATGAGTTCTTCCGCTACGATGTTCAATCTCAAAGTCATATTCCTGCAGTAGTTCAATCCATCTCGCAACTTGTCCCTCTGGATTTTTAAACTGCAATAGCCATTTAAGTGCAGCATGGTCAGTTCGTATGTGGAATTTCCGCCCCAGCAAATATTTGCTAAAATGCTGCAATGACTTTACTACAGCAAGCAATTCTCGCCTTGTTACACAATAATTCCTTTCAGGTTTCGACAATGACTTGCTGAAGTACGCTATCACAACTTCTTGATCGCCATTCCGTTGAGATAATACACCGCCAAGTCCTATGTCACTTGCGTCTGTGTCAACTATAAATTCCTTTGCCGTATCAGGATACCCCAAAATAGGTGTTTTGCACAGATTGTCTTTTAGCTCCTGGAACGCGATGTCGCAACTTTCATCCCAGCAGAAATGTCGCTTCTCTTCAGTTAGCTTGTGCAGGGGTTTGGCTATATCTGCAAAGTTCTTGACAAATCGCCGATAATAGGAGCACAAACCCAAAAATGCTCTGACCTGCGTTTTGTCTTTTGGAACTGGCCAATCCTTGACAGCGGCAATTTTCTCTGGATCCGTGCGGATACCTTCTTCCGACACTACGTATCCCAAAAAACTAACTTGCCGTTTGAAAAGTGAACACTTCTTAGGACTCAACTTGAGGTTGGCACTCTGGATCTTCATGAGCACGCGTTCCAGGTTTTGAAGATGTTCTTCAAACGTACGACCTACGATGATGATGTCATCCAAGTAGACAAGACAGGCATCACCAATTAACCCGGTTAGTACAAGTTCCATCAACCTTTCAAACGTAGCAGGAGCGTTGCACAATCCAAACGGCATAACTTTGAATTGCCACAGACCCTTTCCTGTCGAGAATGCAGTTTTCTCCTTGTCCTTAGGGTCGATTTCAACTTGCCAGTAGCCACTTTTTAGGTCTAGTGTGCTAAACCACTTCACTCCAGTAAGCATGTCCAGCGTGTCGTCAATTCTTGGCAAAGGGTAGCTGTCCTTCTTTGTCACGTCATTCAGACGACGATAGTCAACACAAAACCGCATGCTGCCGTCCTGTTTTCTTACCAGCACTACAGGAGAACACCATGGACTTGATGAAGGTTCTATGACACCATCCTTCACCATTTCCTCAATCATGGTTTCCACTTCCTTTTCACGTGCTACCGGCAATCTCCTTGGTCGTTGACGGATAGGCAATTCTTCTCCTGTGTTTATTTTGTGTTGAACTAAGCCTGTCTTCCCGATGTCAGCATCGTTTGAAGAGAAAACATCGGCGTACTTGAGTAACATCCTCTTCGCTTTGATCATTTCATTGTGAGACAGAGCGCTGCGACAGTCTTCTAAAAGTGTGGTCACTCTCGTTTGTGCATCCTTTCTTAGGGTTCCGGTCGATAGATTTTGGCATCGACGCAGCCAATCCACCTCCTCGCAAGTACCAATCAGCGTGCCTTTTTCTATCATCTGATCCGTATCACAAAGGTTCAGCACGCGTACCCCTGAGATGTCGGTGGTTCTGACCAAAGTTCGTGCCACTTTCCATGGAAGGTCATTGTTTACCCTTTCCACGAGTACACAACGATGAGTCTGCCCAGGATTCCGAGGAAGACTGACCGGCACAATCGTTTCCGATCTCGGAGGAAGGACAATTTTCTTTAGGCTGTACACATTTCCTGGTAAAGCCCCTTCCATGAAAAGTTCCTCTTGTCCACATTTCAAAACTCCTTGATTAACGTCGATCTCACAACAATTCTTCCTCATAAAGTCTAGGCCCAGGATGCAATCGTCCATTATATCAGCCACGACAACATTATGCAGGTACATTCTGTTGCCTAGCTTCAACTCCATTTCTTTCTCTCCTCGGACGGGTATGCGCTGACCGGTGGCTGTTACCAAATTAATGCGCTCTCGATTATATGCGGAGTCCCCAAGGAACCGACTTACAAGTTGGGAACTGACAACCGTGCGTGAGGCTCCAGTGTCAATAGTCAGCTTACATGGCGTTCCGTTGACCTCGCCCTTGATGATTAGGCTATTCCCATCGTGGGTTTGTGAGATCGAAATCCTTGGGGCTCTTTGAATATCAGCCAGCACCTGCCCCGCAGTCCTGGCTTTTACTCGTTTCCCTGCTGTTGCTGAGCGGTGGTGCCGTTAGCCGCCCTACCCTCTGGAGATCGGTTATCTTCCCTATCTGCAGTTCGCTTAGGGCAACTGGATCGAAGGTGGCCCTTTTCCCCACAGCCATAGCACCTAGGGCTGTATCCTTTAACACGGTCGCGAACTGTAGCCGCTGCAACCTCTCTGACGCGATGGGACCGGTGATTCTGCCGCACAGCTTCCACCTCTAGTGCATGAGCCAAGGCGTCCTTAAGCGTCCCGTGGTGCCCAAGCCTCACAGCAGCTCTAACTTCAAGGTCGCGGATGCCATCAATAAATGCCTGCACCAGGTTCCCTTCAATGAGCGCAGGTACAGACTGGTATGCTTTACGGACCAGCTTTTCCACTTCAAGGGCCCACTGCTGCAGGTTTTCACTGCTACGTTGCACGCGATCCTTGAGCTGCGCACGAAACACGTGTTCCAGATGAGCGTCACCATATCTGGCTTCCAGCGCCTCAAGGAGCTGCTCGTAAGTCACTTCCTTACCGAGAGCTTCCAGGACAGTTAAGGCCTGGTCGCGCAGGCCTAGGGTGAGGGCAGTCATGGCCTGATTTTTATTCCAGCCGTTCGCCTCCATAACAGCCTCAAACTGTATTTTGTAGGCTGACCAGGAAGATGTCCCATCGAAGGGCGGCACTTTGAATCCACGTAGCGAAGGCGTAGTAGCTACGGGAGTTGCAATTCCATCCCCTACTTTAAGGTTGCCCAACTCTTTCTTTACATCAGCAATGACGTCATTAAACTTGCTGATCTGGGTTTCAGCTTCTGACAGGCGGTTGTCATGCTGAGCAACCTTCTCCTTCACCTCCTTCATGTCTTTCCCGAAGGCCGCGCGAAGGTCCTTCATTAGGAGCATCTGTTCTTCCTGGCGGCGCGCCTGTTCCTCCTGTCGGTGGGCCTGTTCCTCCTTGTCACGCTGAAGCTGTTCTTCTAACCGACGGGCCTGTTCCTCCTGTCGGCGAGCCTGTTCCTCCTGCCGGCGAGCCTGTTCCTCTTGCCGGCGAGCCTGTTCCTCCTGCCGGCGAGCCTGTTCCTCCTTATCACGCTGGAGCTGTTCTTCCAACCGGCGAGCCTGTTCCTCCTGCCGGCGAGCCTGTTCCTGCAGCATCATCATCAGAGCTCCAATGTCTGGTGCTGCAGATGCTGGAGCTGCTGTGGATGGGCCGGGCTCCATGGTCGGCAACTGGCCCTCCAACGTCTGCGGCGTTGCACCTCCGAAACGCCTCTGGTCCGTCTCCTGCTGGCGTTGACTTCGGGTACGGATACCCTCCATGTCGTCCTTTGGTAGAATCGGCATAGTTTAAATATCCCACTTCTGACACCAATTGTTACGAGCTTAGGGTTCATGACAATAAAAACAGCCGATAAAATAACCAAAATGACACTTTAATTAATCAACACTAATTACAACTTTAAACTCACTAATTATAAATCACAATTGCACTACTGATCACTTTAATTCGCAGTCGAAGTTCGCTCTCGAAGTTGTCGCTTGTATCGCAAATTCAATACTGACTCGGTCGCAGGCTATGCGGGCCTTATATAGGTCGGTAGATAATTCCAGAACCTTCTAGTATAGAAACATCTAGAAAGTTCGAGTACATACCGGTCCGGACCAACCAGACATAGAAAACTCTAGAATGTTCTAGCATCGAAATGTCTAGAAGGATCTTGACTCTACTAGTTCTGCTACTCGATACTAGATGGCGCTAGTAGTAACTTTCATCGTCATGTACCCAGCATTAATTCTGGCGCGTAACAATATCCATTAATTTACTTAGACTTCATGCATATAGGAAAAAGGCGGACTTATGCCTCAGGCAACTTCTACCAGTCAAAATAAGGTGTATTTATTTATTTATTGATTGAGTTACACACTTGATATAATAATATATAATAATATCATTATAAATGGCGGCGCACTGGGATTTTGAGGCCACCTACTGTTATGATGCACATAGTTAGGTTTCTGAGCATTTTCTTCACTTTTCCCTATGCTTCTGAAATAATTATTTTCTCAATGTAAATTTCAGAACAGTCAGAGAAGTTTTGGTTTGGTTAGGTTAGAGATATCTTTTAAACGTTAAATTTCAAAAGGAGGAAATATATGAAAGAAAGTTGCAAAATTGTCTCATTCTTCGTTTTTTTTTGTTCCACGTTTCCTTACGTTTTGAGACATCTCTGATGAAATAAATGCAATGTTAAATGTCTACAGCCTTCTTAAACACTGGGCCACCACATCTCCAACAAAAAAAACAAATTATAATAAAAATTAGTGCTTACTATCGTGTTTACTGTGGTGACTCCTGACATGGAGTTGGGACAGTTGTTCAAGTAGAGATTGTAGAGGCCTTCCTCTTTCTGCGACGCCACGTACAAAGCGAACTGAAACGATAAATACAATCATTTAACCCTTTTTTTATGAATGGGAAATCATCTAATGACTTATTCCGCTCTGGGTGAAGCGGAAGGGAGAGTGTCAAGACTCTCACCGACTAAAACCCATCCGTGTTCCTCATCTATCCTTTTGCTTTCCAGGGCCGCGGTGACTTTTTCGAAGAAATTCCACAAAACGGGTCAAACTCATTTAAACCTACACATCAAAATAATAAACCCGACCAAAACTGGGTCTCGGTAAATCTCAACGGATTTAAGCCAAGTACGCAGACGATGTTATAGTGCAAAGTTGCGTAAACACAGGCACAATCGCTGTTCCTTCCGATGGCCGAACGGGGATACATCGGTCGCAGGAACAACGGCGATACGTGTGCATCAAGACATATGTGTCTTGATGCACACGCACAACCTCGTGACCTCTGGGTCACACCACCAATTTCCAGGCCGCTAAAAGAAAGTGCTAAGAAATTCCTAATGAAAAAACTCAATAACACACTTTCCCCGGCTGGGAATCCTAGGAAACCTACGCTACGCTGTTCTTGCTGCATATTAATCATCTGCTAAAACCCTTGGGTATGCAGACGACAGTATTGTTTTCTATCGGTTGCATTTTGGAGGGTTTGCAACGGAATTGCATAATTTGATTCCGCCAAGCCCGTTCCATCATCGGACCACAAGACGTACGGCGATGCGCCACCGGTACATGGTGGTCATCGCACCCACATGCACAAAGCGTTTTGGGAACACATTCATTGTACGTACAGCTAAGGAGTGGAAGTCCCTGCCAGAGTCTGTGTTTCCTGATAGCTACAACCTGGGAGTCTTTAAGTCAAGAGTGAATAGGTTACTTCTAGGCAAGCGTGCCCCATCTTCGACCACATCATCGCTTACCATCAGGTGAGATAGTGGTCAAGCGCGTGCCAATCAATAATTAAATATATATATAGGTATATATATACTAACTAACTAACTAACCTGTAATTATTGCATTGAAACTGGCCAAGTGCGAGTTGCTCACATTTTTTTTACACATCGTAAAATGCGCTTGCGGCCTGATCGGTAGAAATTGTACGTAACGGAACTAAAATCTTCTTCGCTATAATAATATTATTATGAAACTCACGCTTGTGTTGTAGTAGTCGAAGCGATTCCTCGTCTCCTTTGTGATGGGTAGGACCGTATAGTGGCACTTCTCGTCAGTGGGAATTTCTGGGAAAATAATAATATAATAAGTTCTCATAAAAAGAAAGTAACGAAACCGATAAAGTTCATAATGCAACAGATACTATAATGTTGCAAATGCATGATAATAATTTTGAATCAATGGTAATTTTTGTATCACCATTCAATTGAATCTATATAAAAAAAAAGTCTATGGTGCCTGATTTCTTTTCCATTTTTTTTTACATCAAATTCAGCAAATTTCTTCTAGGCATCATTTATGCAAAAATCTCTAAACAGTATAATGTCCAATGCCGTTGTCTTCCTCTGTTTCTTTACTTTTTTTTCCATCATCCACGTCGCAGGCCGTCGGCCCAATCCCGCAGTTAAGCGTACATTCGAAGAAATACATACTTTCACTACTCTAGGCTGTCATACACATTTTTTTACTGAGAGAATAAATAACGACTGTGAGCGCTGCGCTGGGATCTTGAACTAGAAAAATATAGAAGCAGTTTTTTCGGAGGCTACCCGCTTTCGGATAAATTGCTCCTATTGAAAAAAAATCATTTGCCATTTGAAAGGTTACACTATTTATTAGGATTATATGTATAACCCAAGAAAAAGTAATAATAATAAAATAATATAATATAATATCGGAACCGAATTCGGAAGCGGAATTTTTAAATTTTGTCGGAACCAGCGGAACCAGAAGAGGGCCGCTGTGCATAGTGCAACTTCCGATTAAAATTTATCAGAAACGAAGGTGCAAAATCAATCGGAAGTTTCGAACTTTCAAAATCGGAATCGAACCTCCGTAACTTATATTATCTCTGATACATACAATATATAACCTAGGCAAAGTCAGGCGTTCGAATAAATTATTAGCTTACCGTCTGGTATCGCAGACTTGTTCGGGTACAGATGCAGAACTTTGGCTTTGCATGTCACGTTCAATCTGCAACAGTTTACATAATTAGTAACATAATATTTGCTAAAATATGTGTCTTACACGGTTGTGTTAGAAGCCACAGTTCGTAGAGGTCGATCATCAGTTAGGAACATGTGGTATCGGGTTAACATTTCAGAAGATTACTTCAGCAGTACGGATACTGCATTTGTGTCCATTTAATGGCAACAGGAAATAAGCATGTCAACGTTTCTATTTGCTAACAATTTATGAAAGATTTTTAATATATCTTCATCATTGGCAACTAGAAAGAGAAGTCCGACGTGGCTTCTGACGTCAAAAGACGTGCCGTACATACAGCTGCACTAGTAACTGGCGTTTTCGCAAAAGGGGCCGATTTATTCATTATAGATTATTAAATCTTTTTAGTTTTTCAATAAATGATTCTGTTTTTTTACAGTTAGTTTTAATATATTTTACGATAAACTCGTTAGGTAGTAAATATTTTTTTATGCATATTTCCTATGGGCTCGTTCTCCTCTGACTTGCCCGTCAGAATACCGGCGTGAATATTCTGCAACTGACCTGAGATTCTTGAAGTCCATCTTTAAGAAGACGATAGCTGGGTGCTGCGGCGACAGAATGCTGTTGTCGCTATCCTTGAGGAAGCAGGTCGCGGAGTTCGACTGAGCGAGGTACGGACTGATCGCTGCGTTTATCGTCCGGTCCAGGGTGAAGCCATACTGTAAAATGTACCAAAATAGGCCAAATGATAAGTAGGTCGACCTGAAGATGGGACCTGGTTGGCATCACACAAAATAATAAAAGAACCGGCCAAGCTCGAGTGGGACTCGCACACGAAGAGTTTGTACCATTAACCGAAAAAACACGTTTCTTGCATAAGGGATCCGTACCCGAAGGGTAACCTACGGAACCCTATTATTAAGCCTCAGGTGCCGATTGTCTTGTCTTTAGTAGACAGTTGAAATTTTCAGAGTGTATATTTCTATTGCCGCTATACTTACAAAAAAAAAATAATATAAATTAAATTAAAAATAATAGGGCGGATTGTTTACAATTCAGAAAACCCTAAAACACGAGGAGGCCTATTCCTATTATCGATTGATGCTGTTGATGACAATAAAACGTTTGTTTTATGCCAGATGAAAGTGTCCATGCTTCGAGGACCTAATGAACGTCATTATGATGCTGCAATTAACGTGGTCACCCAAACCGTCATAAACTTAAACGCGTCGGTTCGAAAAGAAGAAGAAAGAATGCTACATGAGAATACATTATATGCTTGTATTTAAATTTATCTCTGATCAAATATAATAGTTTATGCAACGGTCATATAAAAGGTGTTATTAAAACACGAGTGTAAGTTTATTACCCAAGGCGAAGCCGAGTGTGATAATACTATCACACGAGTGTTTTAATACCTAATTATATGCCGTTGCATACACTATTTTATTTTCACTCATACAGTTGAAATACACAATAAAAATAGAAAAATGAGTTAAGTATGTATAACAAACTCACAACCACGGAAAAAATAATGTGTTAGGGCGGGAAATTTAGCGCGCGCATCCATAGATAATGACATTATTTTTCTACATTTTGTCAATTAGCCCATACGCGCCAGTAAATTAAAAAGTAAAAGTGTGCTATAAAAATTAAAAAGTTATTTTCTTTAAGTACACCAATGAAACGGCTTATTTAACTAATTGGCTGCGACATATATAGATATTATGTAGAAGTATAGATTGATATGGATTAGGAACAGTTCAACGTATTGTCCTTAATTTTAAATTCTTTCTTTTCTTTCTTTTAAAAAAAACGTTGCCCCACACTAGGATTTTCTCCTGTATCGTGGGTGCGTTTACAAACATTTAAATTCACATACACAAACAGCCAGACCCGGAACAACTATCTGTAGGCCATACAAATATTTGTTCCGTGCGGGAATCGAACCCGTGACACGCAGCGCAGCAGTCAATCGCTCAACCACTGCGCCAACTGTGTCGTCAAAAAAATTGGGTAATGCATGCAATGTTTTCTTCTTTCACACAATCTATTTATCACTTCTTTGGTATGCCTCTACCATTATATCCATCCTTATTTATACTCAAAAATCTCCTGAATCATGATAGTGACGACTTAAATATCAATTCCCACAACGAGAGCAAGTCCGTTTACTTCCTTGCAATAGAAATCATGAATACTTGAATACATTGCGACCTCATTGAAACACATTCTATAGAACTCCCTGTCTAAGGCTTCGGACTGAATAGACTTGTCATGTATTATCAAAGGCACACGTGCCTTTGTTACCAGCTAGCTAAGAGATTGTTTCAAAATGATTGGCAGGCTAACAATAGGATCCTCCTGTATGTATACTAGCGCTACAAACCTAGATTAATAATCTATTTGCTTTACATGGCTTCGTGTTCGTAGCAAATAGAAGATCGACTGTGTATTCTAACAGTAGGTATAATAATAATATGACATCGGAATATTGCAAACCCCGTACGATTGTAAAAACTCTTTATAAAGTATTGTGAGCAGATCATTTCGAATACAATCAATCCCATACCAATTCGATAGTTCACAAAATAAATATACTTTGACAGGGCTGAATTTTGCCAAATCTGAAACGATGAGGAATATCAAAAAACGCTGAAAGGAGTCTCGAGCCCGATTTTGATGAAAACTAAAACTGCGTCATTGGGTTTTTGAAAAATCAGTATTCCTAGCCAGGACGCGGACCGGTTGATTTTGAAAAGAAAAAAGAACACCCTGCATTTATTACACCATCCGAAGTGTCGTTTATAAGGATCAAATTCTAGGAAGTAATAACTTGTGGCAAACTAAAGTGATAGTGATATAAAACGGTCATTCAGGCAGTCTATAAGTAAGTTAGCGTTGAACTATTAAGTTTTATGTAAGCTCTATACCGCCTAAAATACCCTCGCGGCCTGTCCTAGTATCGGGATCGACACAATGCCAGTTAGATCGGTCGGCATCACTGCATTCTTAATCAAATTGACCGAACGATTTATGAATAATTGATGCTAATGCCCTGTTATTGCGTGCTGCGGTATTAGAACCTTTTATTTTTAAGCATCGATTGACTTGGTCGATACTTTCCTAAACAAAAGGTGAACGTTCTGAAGCGCTTCAAAATGTTTGCTTGTACTATGATTACAGATATGACATAGTAATGGAGATGTAGAAGTAAACCGCGAAATTGGTGGTCAAGGAAGACTTCATGTCTTGACGTAGCTGCGTAGGTACCTGTGTGGCAGTTTCATAACTATGATCCATGTGTTATACCTACACTTCTCATCAGAAAAATCGAAACACTTCCGTTTTTATGGTTTCTGTTCTAATTTAACACAAAAGAGTTTTCATTCCAGGAAAAAATCACATGATTGTATAGCTGGCAGTTTGGCCATTACAGTGATAAGCGAAAACTCAAAATTAGAATTTCATTTGTTTACCCTATAAATGAAATGATTCACTGTTTTGAAACAAATGTGTGTTTAGAGTTGGAGTACATTTCCACCTTTAAAAACAAAAAATTAGCGCTTATCTAAAAACTTTTTGTTTTTTATTTGTTTACTGTGACTTTGGGACGTCTGAAAAAGTTTATTCCTAAAACATATGGATACTTCGCCCGCAGAAGCCGCCCAAGTGGTGGCATTGCTGGATTCTGGACTTAGTCAGCGTGTTGTAGCTGAAAGATTGCATCTAAGCCTGTCATCTGTTCATAGTCTACAAACGCTATCGGGAGTCTGGTTTGTTCACGCGCCGTTCATGGTTTGGCAGGAATCGGGTCACTTCCGAGCGAGATGATCGATTGATTGTAACAACTTCTTTACGAAATCGACGCCTTAATGCTTTTCAACTGCAGCAGCAGCTTCATGTTGTACGTGGGGTAGCTGTAAGTGACTTTACAATTAGAATAAGGTTGAAGGAACGTGGATTGGTACCGCACAAGCCAGCAAATGGGCCGAAATTACCTGCAGACCATCGAAGAGCGCGCCTTATTTTGCACGTGAGCACCTAAATTGGTCATACCTCCAGTGGAAAAAAGTCCTCTTTTCTGATGAGTGTAAAATTATGCTGTATGGTAACGACGGAAGAAACAAGGTCTACAGAAGAGATGGAGAACGCTTTGCACAATGCTACATTGAAGAAAAGATCAGCTATGGTAGCGGTTCGTGGACGGTTTGGGGAGGAATCATCGCCGACGGTAAGACAGAGCTTGTCTTTGTGTTTGGGCCACGTCTGCCTGCACTAAACAGTCATCGGTACATCGAACAGTGTCTTGAGCCTCACGTGATGCCCTATGCACAACGGTTTCATATTCATGCACGACAATGCTAGGGCTCACACCGCGAGCGTCGTCGAGTATATGTTACCGAAGTCGGTATCTCCATTATGGAATGGCCAGCAAGAAGCCCGGACATGAATCCGATTGGTTCATCTATGGGATGAATTATTAAAGTGACGAATTCATGCAAGAGATCCTGCCCCAGAAACAGTAAGCCAGCTGCAAAATGCAATCCAAGAGGAATGGAATGGAATTCCACAACATTTGAAAGTGACTTTCATCCGATCGATGAAGAACCTTATGGAAGCAGTAATAAGAGCTCGAGGAGGGAATACAAGTTATTAAATATACATTTCTTAGATTTTCTTTTCATTTACGTGTGTTGTTTTATCAATTTCCTTCATACTCCTTATAGGGTAAAAATATTTGTTAAACAAAATACGAAACCTATGAAAATTTAATTTGAATTTAGAACATTAAAATTAGGATTTGAAAACCTCATAACATTCACTATTTAACGACATTTGACACATATTCCTAAATATACACATTTTTCTGATAATCCTTACAAAACATAAACTTAAATTGCTAGGTGTTTCGATTTTTCTGATGAGAAGTGTATTAACGCTTGGCCCTGAGTTCTCAATAACTAGGTTACGTGGATAAAAGACGAGTTACGACTTGAGCTGCCAACCGTACTGTAATAATATAGGGTATTGTACTCTTTTTTGTTAAGACGTACACAAAGGGTAAAAACGGGACCCTAACACAAAGACTCCTCTGTCCGTCTGTCTGTCACCAGGCTGTATCACATGAGCCGTGATAGCTAGACAGTTGAAATTTTCACAGATGATGTATTTCTGTTGCCGCTATAACAACAAATACAAAAATCCGAATAAAATAAATATTTCAGTGGGGCAACAAACGTGATTATTCGTGCGCGAGTCCGACTCGCACTTGGCCGGTTTTTTTATAAGTTTGTACTCTTCTTTTACCTTCTCTAAAATCCCTACTAATAACCTAAATACGAAAGTAACTCTGTCCGTTCCTCTGTCTGTTAAGCTTCTACGCTAAAACGGCTGAACGGATCGATATATAGGCTGGGATAAGGACATAGGCTACTTTTTTACGCGATAACAGAAATCCACGCGGGCGGAGCCGCGGGCAAAAGCTTGTCAGATATAAAATATCTTCTCAATTACTTCTAAAAAAAGTTGGCAACGCCAACCTTGACCCCGCAACTGGGGAGCGAGAATCTAGAAGAACATTCTAGGTTAATCTACACATATTCGGACACGGACATGTGTGAACAAGTTACATACAATACAATATAAAATGTACACACCGATATTTTTTGAGCTCCTGGCCGACCACGGTCCGTCCACGTCCTGGGCACGGCCCGAATATGTGTGGGTTAACTTTAAAGTGAAAGCGCCAGGGTAGCCTGCGAAATTCAAATATTCTTACGTTTTTTGGAATTTGCAGGTCAGTACTTATCAGGTTGTATGTTGGTCAAAATATGATTCGCAGCCGTAGCAAGTACATTTACAGAACTGTACTCATTAAAATCATCAATACAACTCTGTGTTAGAATTGATGCCAAATGTAGTATTTCATGAAATCGTAACATTTGGCATCAATTCTAACTGAAGGAGTTGTATTGATGATTTTAATTCTATGAATACATACTTGCTACGGCCGCGAATCATATATTTTGACCAAGATACAACCGGACACTGACCTGCAAATTGCAAAAAACGTAAGAAAATTTGAATTTCGCGGGCTACCCTGGCGCTTCCACCTTAAAGCATTTGTTTTTACAAATGTCTTACCTCGCCATAAACAGTTCCCGAAGGCATCATGAAATTAACCATCTTGACTTCGAGAACACCGCCCTTGAAGAAGCCGAAAGTGGTAAGGTCAACGAAGCGACGCTCATCGTCCTGTAACAGTACATGGTCGTTTGTCAAGAAATCGTAAGGCATATCGGCATGACCTAGAAATAAAAAATCATAGGACTTATGACATTTTTCACTCCGTATAGTGGGTGGTGCAGCCCAGGAGTGAAAATAGTACAGGCTGATTAAGACTATTATTATATGAATTTTTAAAGTGTGCGTGGATGGTCAAATCCTAAACTATGATGCGAAAAACACTGAAAGGAGTCTCGAGCCCGATTTTGATGAAAACTAAAACTGCATCATTATATTTTTGAAAAACCTGTATTCCTAGCCCGGAATCGAACCATTACTAGTGACACTTGCAGATTTGTGGTGTTTTTTTTTTTCAAAATCAACCGGTGGTTCACATTTTGGGAAGTAATAACACATGGCAAACTAAAAGAAAATGCTAATTTTTAACAAACCACTTTTATTTCTCAACCTCGTCCTGTAACAGTACATGGTCGTTTGTCAAGAAATCGTAAGGCATATCGGCATGACCTAGAAATAAAAAATCATAGGACTTATGACATTTTTCACTCCGTATAGTGGGTGGTGCAGCCCAGGAGTGAAAATAGTACAGGCTGATTAAGACTATTATTATATGAATTTTTAAAGTGTGCGTGGATGGTCAAATCCTAAACTATGATGCGAAAAACACTGAAAGGAGTCTCGAGCCCGATTTTGATGAAAACTAAAACTGCATCATTATATTTTTGAAAAACCTGTATTCCTAGCCCGGAATCGAGCCATTACTAGTGACACTTGCAGATTTGTGGTGTTTTTTTTTTCAAAATCAACCGGTGGTTCACATTTTGGGAAGTAATAACACATGGCAAACTAAAAGAAAATGCTAATTTTTAACAAATCACTTTTATTTCTCAACCTATCCACCCACCTAAATCGTAACTGATACTGGTACTGATATATATATATACATATATTATATTAAATCCATTGATGCAGTTGTAGATTCTCGGGCCGATTTTTTCCGAGTTTCATAGATAAAAAAAAAATTAGTTGATAAGTAATTTTTCTTTGAAAATTAAAAAATATTTTGTTAAAACGAGCTATCCTTTAGTTTGCTATTTGTTGTTACCTTATTTTTATAGCTCACTAGCTGTCCCCCGCGGCTTCGCTCCCGTCAACTGGCTACCTACCCTACCCACCATTTTTTTTATTTTTTCTTTCTTAGGAACCTCCTTTCAATACCAAACACCACAAAAAAATAAGAAGTAAAATTGGTCCAGTCGTTCACACGTGATGCCGTGACCAAGGGAAATAGGGATTCATTTTTATATAAATAGATAATGGATTTTGAGTTTATCGTAGACACACAAGGTAGCAAGGCGCGGCGGGGGACTTCGTTTTATAAAATGTAGATGATGATGAGGTTCAATATTAATAAATAGTCTTGTAATAGTCTTGTATTGGACAAGGAAATCAACTGTTCCATACATTTTGTCAAGTTGTGCGAGTATAAACAAATTAAAAAATTTTATACTAATACTACTACGCAAGCTTTATTTGCCACTCCTGGCTATGTCGTATCATATCAGCCGAAAGACGTCCACTGCTGGACATAGGCCTCTCCCAAATGGGGGGGGCTTGCCGCCACGTTTGGCAGGCGGGCCTGGCTATGTAAATATTATAATTACACATATCTATAGATCTGCATTATGTATATTAGACGAAATACTAATAAAAGAAGGCTACCGGAGGCTGTGTTTACTATATTATATACTAGCACTTCGCCCGCAAATTCGTACGCACATATCCTGTTCCCGTATAGCGTCATTCATGATCATATACAAAAAGAATTTTCAAAATCTGTTCAGATTCAGAGATTTCCCCCTACAACCTCACAATCTTTACCTCTTTATAATATTAGTATAGATATATTTAACAAATAGCATCTTGTAGTGTAAAAAAAAGAAAAAGGACACATATTTCACACTATAAGATGGCACCCGAACAGTTATAAGAATGATTCGCTCGAGGAGAGCGACCACCCTAACACAAACAAAAGTAATTACTTTTATTCATCCTCATAAATATCTTGAATTAACTGGCTGTAACATGTGTTGTGTGTTAACAAGGTTACTTCTAAGCCAGCGCGCTCCGGAGACCATATTATCGTTTACCATCAGGTGGCAAGGTTTTCAAACGCGAGCCTTTAATTAACAATGCATAAAAAGCAAAGCAAAAGTTTCCAAGGTTTGCACACATCATTCAAATGGTATGAAGAAAGCGTAACAGCACAAATATATTTAAAGGTTTTCGAAACCAATTTCATGAACTGCATATTGCACAACAGTAATTGCTACATTTTCACATATAAAATGCATTTGCATCCGCAGTGGCTACACGTCATTTTAGATTAGGCGATCGCTATTATAACTCTTCGGTTGAACGCAACATTGCCAAAACAGACGCGCTTCAAAAAAATCATGAAATATTTTCGCAGAAAACGCAACAAGACTAAGATTTTTCAACAAAATAAATATAATATAAGGGTGCATTTCCACCTGAGATGTGCGAGGATGCGTAGCGAGGGATGTGTTTGTTAAGAACCAATAGAATCGCTTCATTTACCTAGCCTCGCTCAGCGCAGTGATTCTATTGGTTCCTAACATCACGTTACGCATCTTCGCAATTATTTGGTGGAAAAGCTGCCTAAGAAGCTCTTTTCCAGCGTTCAATTAGCGAATACAACCTATTTGTTTATGATACCCAATCAAAATAAGCTCCAATGAGGGCCTTTCTGGAGGTGAACTTATGATCTGAAATAAATGTTTTTTGTTCCAATCATCTCCAATGTATGTTACTTTTACCAATTAAAGTCAGGCAATAAATTTTTGTGACTGTGAGTTAACATCATTTCAATATTGTTACTATTCGTCTAAGAGCGGATTTCACCAATGAAACTGAACGCGATTAGTACATCTAAACTTCGTTCGCTGTCAGCGTCAATATTCCATAGAAAAAAAGTGACACTGACAGCTCATAAACGTGGTTTATACGCTGATCGCGATCAGTTTGGCTTGGTGAAAATGGCCCTGAATCGATTAATGTCGCGAACGGAGTTAGTATGTTTTAATTAACAATAACAACATAAATTAAATCAAAGAACAAAATACCTCTTATATTTTGTTTGAACAGACAGGAATTAAATACAAGTTCAAATGCCAGTTAGCCAGCTTACATAACAATATTTAGCTAATTCAAAGTTTTTTTAAATTCCATGTAATATACCAAGTCGGACTAGGCAGTCTCTATCAGTGACCCAAGTGTGGTGGAAAGATAACATGCATGTGCATAAAAATAGAAAACATTATTTTAATAAACTTGGTGTCATCCTTAGCTCCAGTAGACCACCGCTAGTCTCTGGCCTCTCTCTGATCTCAAGTTCGAATTATCTCGCATACATACGAAAACTACAAATCTTTATAAAATATACAAATAAAAACAAGCAGTACAAAATGCAGGGCAGGGCACATTGCTCGCAGAACAGATGGTCGATAGGGCCGAAAATTTCTGAAGCGGCGACCGCGAACCGGAAGACGCATCGTTGGAAGACCTCCCACAAGGTAAAGCAATGACCTGGTGAGGGTCGCGGGTAGCCGATAGATGCAAGATGCACAGGACTGGTTGTTGTGGCGACACTTGGGGGAGGCCTATGTCCAGCAGTGGTCGTCTATCGGTTAATATGATTATGATGAAATAAAAACAATGATTCGGTGTTCGCAGTGCGTGATGGATTGGGCTTAGGGCCTAACAAAGCAGGTGCAGAACAAAAGCAAGCGCAGCAATAGTCAGCAAGCAAGTGAAAATCATATTATAACGAAAATGCTAAGCTAATATACATTGAGAAAACTTTAATTTTATAAAAACAAAGTCGCTATCTGTATCTGCCTGTTTCTCCGCTTTCATCTCCTAAACATCAATGGATTTTGATAAAGTGCTTTTCACTAATGGAAAGACCGGTAAACGAGTAAGGTAAGTTCAATTGTATATACTCGCAGCCATTAGCCAATAAGATTAAGCACTCGTTTAATTAGTGGCCTAGCCTTTTCATTTAAATGCGCTGATTTTTCAGCGACCTAAGTGACATCTTTTGTTCAATATCGTTTAATAAGTTGCCCATGTCACTTATGTCGCAATGAAAAGACTAGGCTTTTAATGAAACGACCGGTTAAGCTAGTTCGCTGCGACATAATATAGCACTGGGTTATTATAAGGTTTTTACACTAAAAGGTATTAAGAATAATTCGCGTGATATTGTAAACTCTTTCTGCTCAATAGACACGATAGATCCTTTGGATGTGATTTATTGTATTGAAAATGAATAATTTAATAAAGATTTATTAACATATGTCGGTGCTTGCTGTGATACGGTGACATATTCGTAATTATGTATATAAATATAATTTCTATACGTGCAAAGCCGGGTCGGCAAAAAAAGCATCCTACGCACCTGTGAGTATATGACAATAATTGCCATGCATTACTTGCGGCTTGTCAGTCTTACACCGTCACGACAAAAGGTGGTCAAGCTGTGGTTACGTGTGAATAGTGTTGCCAACCGACATAAAAGGATTACCTTTACATTAGTAAGCCTGACAACTACATATTATGTAAAGTTATTTTCACCAGCATTCCCTTTGTGAAGACGTCATTTCCAAATACATCTGTTTACATAGCGCGTTATAGATTCTTTACGTAGCAACATGATAACATAAACTGGAACGATACAATTTTGCTTGAACGTTCAGACTTAGGCCGCGTTGCCACCAGAGATGTGCGAGGATGCCTAGCGAGGGATGTGTTTGTTAAAAACCAATAGAATCGCTTACGCTGAGCGAGGCTAGGTTTCTAGCGATTCTATTGGTTCTTAACAAACACATGCCTCACTTACTTATCTTCGCACATCTCTGGTGGAAACGCAGACTTAAGTGTCTATTTTAATTCGGTACACATAGGTACTTGAACCAGCTGTTAACGTTTCGGCCCAACGACTGTTGGATCAGGTGCGCGTCATCCAGCGTAACCGTATGCTGGATGACAGTGTGCTTGATCGCCTCCGAACGGAAATGTGTAGCCATGTCATTACTCCTCTTGTAGACTGTGGCACCACCACAGTCAACCCAAGTATCCCAGCCACGCTGACGAGGATAGTAATGACAGGGTTACAAACGTAAGTACCCAGTGCAATGACGAATTGAGGAGTACTTTGGAGTGTGCTATTCCGGAATATCGCTACATGCCACCTGAACTTAGACCACATTTACTTCGTTTGCCCATGTATAACAAAAATAGGGCGCTGGTGGCAGCTCTGGATTGTGTCATCATTTATTTTGGGAAAATCAAAATAAATCAAAGAAAATGAATGAATTTTAAGTCAAAAATAAAAAGAAAAATCATAACATTTCTGATGATCACCCACATCAATGATAGGGTTGTAAAATTTTAATGTTATGCTGTGGCTGCTATGCCATGGTTTACTTTTTTCCCTAACAAGCGAATTCAGTTACAATGACATTGTGTATTTTCTTATCAAGCAAACAATTTGCCATTCTTATTTGCGCATAATAACAGGAAAACGAACCAGTTTACGTTTTAAACGTACCTACTGCTGAATAGATGTTTAGTCGCTGAGGCATCAATTAACAAACAATTATGGTTATACAATAGAATTAAGTACTTCGCCTGAGAAGATGATGCCTATAACAATTGTATCGATTTGGTCGATCGCCTTTAGTCCAAGAGAGACCCCCGATGTCTGAACTAAGCATTTGAAGTTGAGGGCGTCAAAATCGGACGGTTGAATGAAGTTGGTTGAAAACCGTCATCTCTCGCGGTACCCAGCGTCACGTCCGTACCTCGTCTATTCTATGTGTTTTAAAAAGTCGCGACGGCGCCCCGTCTGTGCCCTGTCCGCGCCCCGTCCTCGTCTTACGTCTTTTCTGTGTGTCCAGCGCTTTACATCAAATAATTTCCCGGACTTAACGCTAGCAGTAGGGTAGGACCCGTATACATACATCCATGCAAACTATCGATTTTCATACTTAGTATCTAAACACACGTGTTCTTTAACATATAACTAGTTCAGTAGCTACTCAGAATCGATACTGATATGAATTCAACGTATGATTGTAACTAAGCTGTTATCGGAAGACGTATATGTGTTTGATTTGTAGGATTGCAGTTGCATGCAAAGATTCAGATCATAGGAAGCGTTACGAATCAAAATACGTTATGAATTATTTTCGCACGGTGTTAGTCAAGCTGTACGGTGTACAGAGTACGAGTGTATAGAACGATGGAGTAGACTGCTTGGGATATGGCTAGACTTAGATTCAGGTTTGAAAATTGATGGCGAGAAACTACGAGAGGAGTGGAAGAAATTGAGGTTTTTTTGCATAACAGTAGGGCAATAAATTTAGAGCATTCACAGACACACAGTCAAAGATTTGACACTGACAGCGCGCGTATATCGTAGCAGTAAGAGCGATTTTAAATTTAGCCGTTGGTCCCGGCTGTCGTTTGTAGATCTTTGACAGTCGTTACGGATTGTCAGAAGCCAGAAAATCTGACACCAGTCTTGCCAAGAAGTACCGTGTTACCCAGTTAATGGGTTGTGGAGGTCTGGAAGGCAGCCGATCCACGTAAAATACTGGTATGCAGCTGAATCCGGTTTGACTGGGAGCCGACCCCAATATAGTTGGGAAAAGGCTAGGCAGATGATGATGAAGAGCGATTTTAAATTGACTGTCAGAAATAGCTCCCAAGTTCTTTTGAATCGTCGGCCAACTACAAGCAAGAGTTTATTTATCAGCGAAGTATGACAGGAAGCTCCCACGTTAAATCGTTGCAGTGGAGCTTCCTCCCACATAATTAGTTTTGCATTAGCCAGCTTGTTCGTGTACTTTACCTACATGGATCAAACGTCTCATTCTGTTTGAACAGGGAAAATCGTTTTCAGAGACTTGCGAGACTAGAAACAAGCTCCATGGATGGCTGTGTAGAAAATTTTAATTTTCAGGTTAATTAATTGCTTACCAGCTTTGACAACAATTCCTAGTAAATTGAAACTTTACTAAGATTATTGCGGAAAAATAAAATTTGTCGTTTTATGACATCCAACATTACAGTGGCTTTAATTAATTTATCGATTTCCATATACATACAGTTGTTTAGTTGTAGATAGATTTATTTAAGGAGATAATTTATATTATTCTAAGTGTGTTGGACCCACGGTTGGACTAAAGGAATGGTATCAATATGTTCATAGGTCGTTATCATACTTTCATTCACGAGCTAGTAACCGAAAAAATAGTTAACTTCGCATGGTAAAAAATATAATTCAAAAAAATTTAGGTATAATGAAAATCGTCTGCCCATAAGCAGGAGGGGGTGCAAGGGGGTACACTAGGAACCCCTGACTTTCAATAAAATATACAAAAACATTCAAAACTAAGATAATAAATAATAAAACCTCATAAAGGACCTCTTATAGCATTATATCCTATGCGAGGTGCTAAAGTTTCCGACCTCATTTAGTTATCAAGACTTTCGATAAAGATAGTGCTATCTCTATTTGGATGGACAAACCCATATATTTACGACTGGGTGTTGAAGATGCACCCCCTGAAAATAGTCCTGTCGGCGCGCATGCGTCTGCCGGTGCGAAGCGGGGACTTTTGCATGATAAATAAAGGGACATAAAATATATTCCACGCAGTACAAGCACTTAGCACTGTAGCGCTTAAGAGAAACACCACAAATGCTACGGCTATATTCGTTGCTTATTATAGACTGCCAAAGAAGCCAGCAAAACTGAAAGTGATTACGACACAGCCATACTATAAGTGCTAGCGGCTGCACTCGTTTCAATTTAAAAATACAACCGAATTGAGAACCTCCTCCTTTTTTTGAAGTCAGTTAAAAAACAGTCGGAACACAGTTCTATGTTAAATTAATTAATTAATAAAAAACCAGCCAAGAGAGAGTAATTTTTTTTATTTTAACAGAAAGTTAGTTTGAAACCATATATATCTAATAGGGTTTCCTGTATTCTTTATGCAAAGTACTTTTATCTGTATTTATTTCCAAATTTTAGACACAGTAGTTTCGTAGGTAGGTCTGTACCTACCTACGAAACTACTGTGTCTAAAATTTGTGTGTTGAATATAAATAGATGAAAATTTACCATTCCTGATCTGTATCAGGAATGGTAAATTTTCATCTATTTTCTTAAACATCCTGCCTAATTCAAGGCGGACTTATGCCTTTGGGCACATACTAGGTAGCTTATTGGTTTTTAATGCACTAAGGAAGTTTTAATTGCGACGATGCGACCGGATAACTGAATTAATGACATATCAACGCTCAGTCGAAACTACTGGGCTAAGCCATTTATGATGTAGGTCAACACTAAGAAGGGATTTTTAGAAATTCAACTTTTAAGGGGAATAGGGGAAATCGTTTGTACTAAATCTGCGCTGACGAAGTCACGGGGGAAGTTCTGGTCTTCAAAATACTACGGAACACTATGGTTACTATGTAAGTTAGCTTGACTTTCAGTTTTTTTTTTTTTGTTTTTATGCGTGTGGTGTTTACCTTTAAGTGGTTATTGCACTGTAAATGTATATTTAAGAATGTGTTGCTTTATGGGAAGTCAGTGTTTGTAAATAATTGTTGGTGAACCTAAAAATAAACAAATAAAATAATGAAAAAAGATTAAACCCTTTCAGAGCCCTTTCATTTGATAAGTCACACGGTACAGTTTGAAAAACTTTGAATATTATGAGCACATTTTCAAAGTTTATTAATTTACGTTAGGCGTCTTTTTTTGAGGCACAGAAATTCATACATTTGTGTTCCAAACTTCAACTAAATCGGTCCAGCAGATTCGGAGCAAATTGGTTGTGATAGACCTAGAAATCTGTTCTATATAAAATCTATGGTTGTGACAGACAGAAAGACAGACAGACAAACGGGTGATCATATAAGGGTTTCGTTTTTCATACGGACACCCACTTCCTTTGATAATTATCTTAAATTCTGAATTTCAATATAAGTACATATTTTACATTAGAATTTGTCCCTTGTAAATAACCCAGTCACGTTATAATTGCAATTGCAAATAAAAAATTGCAATGCATTGAATTCGATGACAAACAAGACTAGCTGTGGGTAACGAGCTGTGTCTGCAATGACACAGACAGAGTTAAATACAGCCAGCTAAGCGTTCAAGCGTAACTAGTACAATGGAACCATAGAAGTGTCGCAAACAGCTACCGTTTAAAATTGTTTATTCAATAGCTTCAGTTAGGTTCGTCCGCGTGATAATAGAAAATATTATTTTATCCGTTCAGTATGTATTGCGTGAAAGAGTAAAAACAGGAATGTTAGTTATTCTTTCAATCACATTTTTCGCGGTTATAAGTTGTAGTATAAAACTACCGAGTACCGATCATGTATTTGTGTAGTGCTTCTGGCTGGAGATTACTCTCCATATATACAGGGTGAATTTTTAAAGTGTGCGTGGATGGCCAAATCCTAAACTATGAGGAATATAAAAAAACCGGCCAAGTGCGAGTCGGACTCGCGCACGAAGGGTTCCGTACCATTATCTACAAAAAAAAACGGCAAAAAAATCACGTTTGTTGTATGGGAGCCCCACTTAAATATTTATTTTATTCTGTTTTCAGTATTTGTTGTTATAGCGGCAACAGAAATACATCATCTGTGAAAATGTCAACTGTCTAGCTATCACGGTTCTGAGATACAGCTTGGTGACTGACAACAGACAGACGGACAGCAAAGTCTTAGTAATAGGGTACCGTTTTTACCCTTTGGGTACGGAACCCTAAAAAACACTGAAAGAAGTCTGGAGCCCGATTTTGATGAAAACTAAAACTGCATCATTGTAATTTTGAAATATTGGTATTTCCAGCCAGGAATCGAACCGGTTGATTTAGAAAAAAAAACATAAGCTGTATTATAACACAATTCGAAAGTGTCGCTAATAAGCATCACATTCTGGGAAGTAATAACATATGGCAAACTAAAGGAAACAGAGTTTAGATTTAGTGTCGCAAAAAAAGTAGTACGACACCCAAGAGAAGTGATGAGTCAGATCAGCGTACTTTTAATGATTTCCAGTTGAATGTTTGTGTGGTGTGATTCATCATAGACTATATACTAGAGGATATCTTTAATACAATGTTTACAGCTTTTTTTTATGAGACAATACAAATATGTGTAGAGTCTACATCTCTTTTATTCGACTTTCCTTTCGCAGGTATGCTGGAAGAGGTTTCATTAAAAATAAGCATTACCTTTGTACCTATTTTCTGTCTCCTTATTCTTACCTATCTATTTGTTATATATTATGTGTGTACAAGAACTGTTACATAAAATTAATAAATATGTTTTCTTTAGAGGTTGCTCTCGAAAGTGCGACATACTGCCCTGCCCACGTGAAACACACTCAAATCTAAGCTGTTGAATATTTGGCCCTGTGACTAATTTATGGTCATTACAGTGGATAGCTTTACCAGAAATTGCAGGCGCTTAAATTGGAACGGTAAATCCGATGGTATTAACACATCTTCTCCAGAACCAGCTTTAAGTGATTTTATCAGCAAACGCGTGCCGTTACATAATTTAAGCAGATTAATGTTCCTCAATAAGATAATGGGGCAACCTACTTTATAATAAACACCATTTTAAGTAGACAGAGTCCAGACGGGTTCAAAGAGTTAAGAAATTCTGTGAGAAAATGAACAGCTTCTTCAAAATCGATTACAGTTTACAGTGTCGACCGAGTAGTAGATTTCCGTCGGTACATCAGTCTTCGAAAGAATCAAGTTCGTTAGTAGGTGACAGAATCGCTCCAACATCTAAAGTACGAAAACCTAAATTTGAATCTAAAAATGTGGTACAGGCCTAAACACTGCCATTTTGAAACTACCGTCAACGACGCGACGTCTGCCCTCACGCTAACTCCTGCATGGGGTCCTGTATCGGAACCATCGCCGCGCTGGTCGCGCTATAATTAATTCGGTTGCGAGTTGCCTGAGTTATTTTACTCAAGATGAATAACATATTATTATTTATTTAGATTTATACATACACCTGAAAACACCTTTGCAAATAAAGCGGTATTTTATAGCAAATTTGAATAATAATAATAGTTACTGTGAGTCAACCATAGAAGATATGATATAAGAACTTTATTTCTCAAAAATAATTGCATTCACATAGAATGAAAAAAACTTATTAGAATGAAATCTATCCTTGAAAAGCGACCTCCGCCGCTTTAATACTGAAACGATTAAAGACGCGATAGAGCGGAATAAGGGCTCCAAGGTCTTTGCAAGGGATTTGTCTATTGGGCAGAGCCAGCTCACAAAACTGAAGACCGACGATGGCAGAACCATATCCGCCAAATCGGAGCTTCTGAGGGAGATCGAGACATTCTATGGACAGTTATACACGTCAATGACCAAACCCGCAGCAAATCTAGCGAACGACCCAAGAGCTAGATTGACCCGGCATTATACCGAAGACATCCCGGACGTCAGCCTGTATGAGATTAGGATGGCTCTGAAGCAGCTTAAAAACAACAAGGCGTCGGGTGAGGACGGAATTACGGCCGAACTCCTGAAGGCAGGTAGAAAACCAGTCCTTAAGGCCCTTCAGAAACTTCGATTCCGTCACACTCGAGGGGAAAACGCCACAAACGTGGAGCAGAGGTGTAGTGGTACTCTTCTTAAAAAAGGGCGACAATACCCTGCTTAAGAATTACACGCCCATCTCACTTCTGAGCCATGTCTACAAGCTGTTTCCCAGAGTCATCACAAACCGTCACACGCACGTTTGACGACTTCCAGCCTCCCGAACAAGCCGGATTCCGAAAAGGCTTCAGCACCCTAGACCACATACACACGCTGCGGCAGGTTATACAGAAGACCGAAGAGTATAATCTGCCCCTCTGCTTAGCGTTTGTGGACTACGAGAAAGCCTTCGATTCGATCGAGACTTGGGCTGTGCTGCAGTCTCTCCAACGGTGCCAGATCGACTATCGGTACATCGAGGTGCTGAAGTGTTTGTATGAAAACGCCACCATATCAGTCCGACTTCAGGATCAGACATCAGAACCTATCCTCCTGCAGCGGGGTGTGAGGCAGAGAGACGTAATTTCTTCTAAACTGTTCACGGCCGCAATGGAGGACGTCTTCAAGGTTTTGGACTGGAGAAGGCTAGGCATTAATGTCAATGGCGAGTACATCACTCATCTTCGATTTGCCGATGATATAGTCGTCATGGCTGAGACCACGGAGGACCTTAGTACAATGCTCGTTGACCTCAGTAGAGCTTCCGAAAGAGTGGGTCTTAAAATGAACATGGACAAAACCAAGGTCATGGTAAATACCCATGTAGCACCCACTCCTATCAAGATTGGAGGCTCTGCACTCGAAGTTGTTGATGAGTACGTCTACCTGGGACAAACGATCCAGCTAGGTAGGGCTAACTTCGAGAAGGAGGTCAACCGTCGAATCCGACTCGGCTGGGCGGCGTTCGGGAAGTTGCGCGGTATCTTCTCGTCTCACATACCACAGTGTCTCAAGACGAAAGTCTATGACCAGTACGTGTTGCCAGTGATGACCTATGGACTCGAAACGTGGTCGCTCACAATGGGCCTCATCAGAAGGGTTAAAGTCACCCAAAGGGCAATGGAGAGGGCAATGCTCGGAGTTTCCTTGCGTGATCGAATCAGGAATGATGATATCCGCAAGAGAACCAAGGTTACCGACATAGCCCGAAGGATCGCCAAATTGAAGTGGCAGTGGGCAGGGCACATTGCTCGCAGAACAGATGGTCGATGGGGCCGAAAAGTTTTGGAGTGGCGACCGCGTACCGGAAGACGCAGCGTTGGAAGGCCTCCCACAAGGTGGACCGATGACCTGGTGAGGGTCGCGGGTAACCGATGGATGCGAGACGCACAGGACCGGTTGTTGTGGCGACGCTTGGGGGAGGCCTATGTCCAGCAGTGGACGTCTTTCGGCTGATATGATGATGATGATGATGATGATGATGTAGAGATAGAGATCTACTGTATCATATTAACTAATTATAACATACTGCCATTACTAATATAGGTACTTGTTTATGACATAATTAATTGAGAAATCATTGATTGTAACTAGGGACCACTTTCCATGCTTTTTCTGTGGCATTGATGGGTCTTAGATCATCATATATGTATAGAGGTCAGCTTCCAGTCAAACCGGAATCAACTAAATACTGGTAATGAAGCCACTACCTATCTGACCCAGTAACTGGGTAACATGGTACTTCTTGGCAAGACTGGTGTCAGATTTCCTGGCTTCTCACAACCCAGACTCCTTTCACGGAAGAGTCGAGCGGTATGTTAAGATGGTCACCCATCCAAAGACCGACCTAGGCAAGCGTTGCTTACCCTTGAAGATTGATGTTGATGATGTGTGTCTGCTATTATTTAGCCACAAGCTCCATTGTATGTATTAGATAACCTCCATTCATTGTGAACCCTAGCAGACCTTTATTAATTTTCTTTGAATGACTTATGTGTCTGTTACTTAATCCTGACTCTGACAAATTATACAAAAACAAGGTTTTCACAACATGTTTCGTAAAACTATAATGGAACTGACCAAGGCTAACAAAAACACAAATGACTCCAAGTGATTTTTTAACAATTTGGAAGACAGATGTTTGGTGATACTTAATTCTTTTTGCATGTTACTTAAGTTGATTTTGCTAAAAGTTAAGTCAACTATGAACTTAATAACCGCAATACTGTGGGGGCTTTAAAAAGATCCAATTCATTCTGTTTCCATTCCTGAAATAATCACTGAGAGGGCAATTCACCAACCACCAAAGGCCCAGTGCGGTATGGATGTCACACAAGAGTAGACTGAGACTAGCAGTAAAGCACCTGTGGCCTTAGTGCGAGTTTTTTAACACTCTCGATTGTGTTAGCATAAACGTAAATTTGAATTGAAACTGATTAAGTGCCATCTGGTGACACTCGCGGACAAACTGTTTTTTCTATACAATTTGACAAATGCGTACGTTTAGGTTAACGCGATCGAGTACGTTAAAAAACTACACTAAGCCCTCTGGACCACTATGTGTCCATGCCCTAAGCCAGGTACATTGGGTATTATGACCAACAAATATGACCCACAACATCTTTTTAGAAATAAATTCCTACACTTACATTGAAATTTATTACTAAAGATAGTGGCAACTTAGTTTTGTTGATTTATTGCCACCAGAATAACATTCAAAATATTTAACAAAGTTAAAATTTTTTGTTTAAATTATATTTTATTTTTTTAGTATTTAAAGGACCTTAACACACTTTTACAAACTTACAAAATTAGAACCAAGCACTAGCATTTTGAAGCCTCCTCCTCAAATTAAAATGTGGGTATAATGAAATTAAATTAACTAAGTACTAAAACCTTTTTTTAGTAAAGTCCAGTTGCGGAGCAGAAAGAATTTTGTACAATGAGCTCTTATTATAATACCTCTTTACGTGACGCATTATATTTACGTGGGAGTGAAGGAGACAGGTAATAGAAGGTCATTGTACGAATTTCTTCCTGCACCGCGACCGGACTTTAGTTGTAAATCATTAAGACTTTAAATACTTTTAACAAATAAACCCTTCAAGATATGATAAGACAAAGAGGTAATAGCCAAATTTACTGTTTAAGATAACCATGATCCCGGAGTAATAAACACACTTGCTTATCAATAAAAGTGAACCTAAAAAGTCAAGTGCAAGTTTACTTGAAGATTTACTTCTATTTTAAATATAAGATCTAACTCTTGTTTGGTAAAAAATCAAGTTTTAGAAGCCAAAATTCCAGGCAACAGTTGGAGTAGGTATTTGTGACAAAAGTCATAAATACTATTTATCTATGAGGAAGATCAAGTACACAAAGCTGATCCAAATCAAACAAGGTTTTACGAACGCCAATGCAGGGCTTCACAAGTTTTGCTTGAACTTTGACCCCACAATAAATTTATATATTTACTATATGGTTTTCATAAATTAATTGCTCTGTAAAATAATAATCTTACAAGTCATTATTTTAACTTACCGAAAGATGCAGTTTGTGTATTCTGCAGGAAACCGTTGCAGATGCCACCAAGATGCACAATACAACCTTTTTCACCACACAAGTCATGTTTCATGTCGATTACATTAATTTTGTAATAATAAATTTATTCTTTACTGTCTGAAAAACCAATTCTTCACAAAAACATTTCCTCAGTCGGTGACGGAGATAAACACAGCAGGTAGGTATATGTAATCTTCGCTGCAAGACACAATGTAAACAGTCTATGGTATCCTCTATTTCTATTCTCTATACTCCTAAAGGTGGCACCACACACTGAGCCAAGTTACCCCGCGGGATGGAAAATAATACATAGAAAAAACACAGACTTTAGATAGAGGATCGACGTTACACTTTTTGAAATAGGTTTTCATATAATACAATGATTTTGATTAGGTATTCATTATTTTGCAAGAGCGTAAAAAAGCTCACTTGAAAACCGAACGTTATTTAAGGATTTTCTACGGCCCCCCGTAGACCATAAAACGTTTTTCGTTAAAACGTTGCGGAAAACGTGGAATTTCGGGATACTGCCAGGGGCCGCTGGCTCTGCGTGCAAAATTACTGGTATCCATAAAGTTAATAAAAGTGGTGATTTGTTCATGATGAAACTTAGTGTGTGGGTTAACAAGAATATTGGTCATGTTTGTTCCCCAGCCCATATTGCCAAATTTCATATAATTGACGACCCCATTTGCTTGTGTGGCACAGACGTAGGTGAATTAAATCACATTTTTTTTCTCCTGTCCCTTATACGACCGTTCTTCCTTTTTCAGTAACCTCTTATCCCTTGGTATTCTTTTTCTTACCTCAATACTCTCTTTACTTTGTACCAATAGTTTTCCTGTATTTAAATATATAATCTCATTCATAATATTCAGTTGTAAATTACATCATTGTAATTTCTCACTAATTTAAAAAAAAAAGAAAATATACTTATCCTATTTATCTGTCCCCGTCCTACCCATTGAGATATAAAAAATATGCAGTCAACGCGATATTCTATAATGTATAAATTTGCTGGGTTTAAATACGGAACAAATTGTGAAATATCGTTTTGTTTCATTCTTTCTAAAGTGGTATCGTATTTGACAAAAGAGACAACAATATTTGAGTTGTTGCTCACATTGGCAACAATTTGTTGAGACGTAGTGACAGTTGTAGGTAATAGCCGTAACAGACGCTCGGATTCGTTAAGGATTTGGTACGCTTCAGGACCATATCCGACCGTGAGTAGAGTGGTCCGCCGAACATATGTTCGTGAACGGGCGCCATCAGTGGAGACTGGTCACCTCTTAGCTGTCACTGGCTTATTTCAATAATTTATACTTATTTGATACTTAGAATTATTATTTTTTTCTCTTTCTTTACATTGTTCTCACATATAGAAGCAACAAAGATCATGTAACCAGGATTATTGTAAATCATAAAAATAGTTTAAAAGAGTGTCCGTGGAGTTTCTTGCACGTTCTTCTCCATAGAGATCTACGCTTTTATACGTGCAAATAGCTTCATGTTTTTGACTGACTGACTGACAATTCAAAAGTACCTGTAAATGGTTTATTTGAAATTAAAGCTTTGACTTTGACATTATTATTATTAATTAAGTCCGCCGCGGTCCGCTTGTTTGCACGTCGGATATTGTCTGCTCCGTACCAAATTCGGACGTGTGTACGGTGGTGCCGTACTAAACTACCACAGACTACAATTTAAATTTAATAATATATTTCTCTTTAAAATTTAGCCTATTCCCTTCTTTTTCCCGCTTTTTACGGTGTGGTTGGTACGTGATGGTTGTAATGTTGCTGCTATTGTTGCCGCTACCACCATCATTTTGGTGCACTTGAACCGCTCAAGCACCAGCAACACACCGGTGTGCACCGAATTTATCGCGAATTTAATGTTTAGGTATTTACCAATTATATAAGTTTTTTTTTTATTTGGGAATTTTCACATCTCAGTGCTGGAGCGGTGAAGGCGTACAATTTCAGTATAGTTTATCTGTAGCGTACGACAAGCAACTGCCATCTGGTAGGCGGAGTTAGTGGTTCGGCGGAGTCCACCGAACCATATCCGGTCGTGTGTAGCAAGATCGAATTTTGTAGGCGGAGTTAGTCCGCCATACCAAATCCAGCGTGTGTTACGGCTATTACTACCAAATCCGCCATATTATGCTATGACTGAAAAGGGTTGTAACCTGGTAAAACTCAATATCCGTTATCACTGTTACTGTTACACAAAAATAACAGATCCAAATATCTGTTATTAAAATAAGAGCCTGTTATTTTTTTACGAACGATAAATACGTAGGTACTTATTTATTTCTCAATTGAATATCTTTTTTATTCCTTTCTGCTTAAAGTCGAAAATCGTATCCGAAGTGTTGAAATTTAAAAAGAATTGCCATTAAGAAAAATTTAATAAATTATGTGTTTTTATAGTGGTCAGTAACAGGCCGTATAACGACATAAGTTTAGGAGTCACTTTTTCGAAACTGTTTGTTCTTGTAAGACCATCAACTATACTTTAGGGTTAATAAATACTAAGTGCTTCTCTTCCTGCGTAGTTTAACTGCTTCAGCAAGAGTGAGAAGTAAACAGATATCGAGAAAAAATAAAAGGTGTTTCTCTTTTTAGCAAGGATCATTATTTAGTGAGGAAAAGAGAGATGTGATACCGTGGGAACTGTTAACGTGGTAACAGTATGTATGTGTGAGGACTGATACAAAGAAATAATAGTAACAGCCGCGCTAACAGTGTTTCAGGGTCTGTTATTAAAGTAACACATAAAATAAGTTGTTAGGAACAATTGTTATTTGTATATATCTGTTATTTTTATCTGTTACGATAAATTACGCCTCGCTCCTAGCTATGAGTTTCGTGGTAGTTTTGCTATTAAATGGTTGTTTTGAGATTTGTGAGAACTTTACGAGACGATTCTGTTTAAAACTGCACGTATATGTTGGAAAACAGCAGGTCAACATGCCCTTGTGTTGTTTTGTAAGGTGCGGTGCAAGAAAGAAGGAAAATAAACCTCAATTGTCTTTGCACAGGTTGATAGATTTCATGCAATATTACTTATATTATACACTTTCGATGAAGAAATGGCTAAGTGATCATGAATTTATGGCTAAAGTGTTCATATTTGGGTTTATTTCCGTTTAACAGACCTTTATATTATTTTATAATTTCATTCGTTTGTTTACAGTAATATGTCATGATGTAATAGTGTTGTACCGGAGCCGTACTAGTTCCTTCGCTGCGCTGAAATGATATCGCTATAATGCGTGTGCTAATCGGTTCGAGTGACTTTGCTAGGTCCGCCCCGGGGTTCACAGCACCGAGACCGTGCCACAGTGATTTATGATGGTTACAAGTGATCTGAAAATAAGACCTCAACATTTTGTTTTAATTACATATTTTTAACAACTAGTGTTTCCAAATGATAAACGTCATCCGGGCGGCACTCATCTGTCACACTTTGTTCAGGTCACTTCCAAGCACTATACATCCACCTCTCATCGCTCTGGAACATGCGATTCTACGAGTATCGGTCAACCCGCCGCTTATACCACCGAATACGGTTTGCCCATGCACAAACTTTCTGCTTCAGGAAGTCGATGCACTCTGTGATACGGAACGTGTATTCTCGAGGGCTGATTTCAGTCCCTGAAAACGCCCTCCTCACAAAGCGCACACGCGGTCATGTATTGCCCTCCCTGAAGTAGTGTAGTTTACCTATGAGTGCCCTAACCATCGATACGCCGCTCGAATCCTATTACGGTTTCGAAAACCGTCTGTCCTCTACCGTTGTTCTAAGCTAAGTGTCCCTTCGTCCTAGTCCTTTGATTTTTGGCCAGACAACCCTAAATGTTACTTTATTTCTTTCTAAAAAATACCACGCTGGTCCAGAGTTCTCACACTTTCACGCAAACGTCATGTAACTAAAAAGTGTTTTTAATTCTATGCAGCAAAAACACTTGAAATTAATATTATTCTCAGATATCAGAAGGCAAGTAAAGATACGATTTTTTTTCTGTTACAACGGACTGTAAGATTAGTAATTATAATTATGATTTAACCGTGATATCTAGTTAGACTCGTAATACTATTATGTAGTACTAACTAGTATCGATATTCATTATAATAACAATATGTTTTCTGATTGATAAAACCCTAGTATTTACAGACATTTTTAGAGACATTTTGAGTAATAGACCGGCACCCTATTTTTGTGGGTGTCTCCAGTCCATACTATTTATGTGTATGATCCTACCCCAAATTCCGTTCAAAATAAATTATTTATATTTTTCGTTTCCCTACCTTTATTTTCTTCGACGCAAATAAAACGTGAGATTGCCTAAATGCAAAAACCGTGTGAAGTATATTTTACTTTCCTCTATGGTGCGAAGCCAAGAAAAAAAAAAAAGCTAGAGTATTTAGAGTATTGATTTTCCTAGTCTTTGGACATGTTGTGTGAACAATTTGGTCAATTTGTTTCACCGATAAATTAGTTTTCTCACATTTTTCTCGTGTAATTTATGAAAAAAACATGAGAAAATTATAAAGAAGTAACTAACACATTGGTTATTGACTATTTGCTTGGAAGCGGTTTTTTGTCAAGTTATTGATACGGCTAAATCAGTGATAGAAATTCGTGTGATTGTTACGGTATTTTTCTCATATTAGATTTGATTTCGGAGTAGACTTGTTTTTAATCGTTTCGCCGTCACCATGAAATTGCTATGGCAATGTATGTTTTCTCCTCGTCTGTATAAGGTTTATAGAGATGGGCCTAAAGATGTAAGTAATTGATATTTTAAGTAATTAATAAATTATCTTTTAAGTTAATCAAGTAAGTACCTAATCTCTTGTCTTGAATACAAGTATAATCTATAGGCCTTGAAAAGTGTCTTGCACTCTGCGTCAGCGACATCCAACCCCAATTTCACCCATTGGTGGTCAAAGCCATATACCTCTTTTTGTTTAATCCTTGCTCCATGATCCCGTAACAGTCTTACCCAGGCTGTCAAGCATTGTGATTTATGGGAACTAATCAATACAACTATCTTGGCACCGGAAAACCTATTACTTATACTTTTAGTTTTTGCCAGCTGCTTGCTCACTAAGTTGCTCCGTTTCTCATCACTCTACACAGGGTCTCTTACCTGATTCCGTTTTATGTTTATTTGCACTACTTGCATTCCAGTCCTTCCAACCTTTTTGTGTAGTTACAATTGGAGCTTGAATACATTCAGCTATAACATATCAAACATGGTACACTCCATAGCTCCTTGTGCTGTAGTTAACCTGTACACAGCTTCCTGAGCTAGCATCTACCTTTCTGCATTAGAATTGTAGTGTGAAAACTTAAAACGCAATGGGACAGGCACACAATCAATTTACTACCAGTATTCAAAGTTATGGTGTGGCTGTGGAGTGTATATTTAGTTTTACAGACAGTTCCTCTTACAAATTACATATTGTCGGTGAAACTGCAATACCACAAAACTACACTTGGCTATAAGGTCTTATTTTCAATACTGCAATCATTGGGTTGTGGAGGTCTGGTAGGCAGCCGCTCCACCTAAAATACTGGTATTCAGCTGAATCAGGTTTGACTGGGAGCCGACCCTAATATAATTGGGAAAAGGCTAGGCGATGAATACAACTTTGCTATAAAGCCTAACTTTGAATAAAATAATATCGAAAATTAATCTTTTAGCAAAGTGTAGTTTTGCGGTATTGCAGTATCACCGGTGATATCTCAAAGTTGTTACAAAACGCTATGATGCTCCTTGTGAGATTTCTTTTGAAGCAACAAACAAGACCAAGGATAAATATTTATGGATTCAACCTTTCTCAATTTATTCTCTGTTTATTTGATTCAATGCCAAATGATTGGTTTTGGAATTACCATACCAATTAGCATTTTATATCATTCTCCCTGCACAAACCATATAGAAACACAACCATGTTGCAAATAAATGATTTCTGATTTCATTTGTGTTTAAACACATGGTTGTGTTTCTATATGGTTTGCTATATGTATGTTTTTTTCCATGTGTTTAACAAGGAAGGAAGGAAGGGTGAACTTGCATTACTTGCATAGCTAGCAATGCTAGTTCACCCTATTATGAAGTAATGGCATCATGATTTTAGTGCAAGAACAAGATGGAGCTACAGAAAGGCTGAGATCACCATTCTTATTCTGCATTTTAATCATGACAGCATTAATAGTACTCCATATAATAATAATAATAACTTTATTTATAACATACATAGACACAGTAACAGGTTCCCTGGCTCCCAAACTAGGTTTATTGCCTGTGACTTGGGAGTCAGTTCCTCCAGTAATACGCATTGAACATAAGTATGTTTAGAATTTGACTACATATCATTATGGTTGCAATCATAACAACGTGGGAATGCGTATGCGTTGCTGTGATGGTGTGTATGGTGTGTGTGTGTGTGTGTGTGCGTTTGATGGTGAGTTATGGTGTGCAGTTGTGTGATGATGTGTGTGGTAATGTAGATGTACCTGTCTTGCTAAGTTGGGGTCACAAGTAGTTTTTCTATTTCTTCATAACTTTGGACCCAGCTAACAGGTCCAGTGGAAACAGCATAAGAGGTCTAGGTTGTGAGTTCACACCCAGCTTTATGGGTCTCAAGACAGTGCAGGAAACATAGTAAGGAAACTGGCATGACCTTCAATTTTTTTTTGTGACTTCACCCAACTGACTGGACCTGCATTATGCATTAGGGCTTGTGCCTTCTTAGCAGTGAATAAATACATTGGCTATTTATGCTAATATGTCCCCAATCTTTAAGCAATTTTCAGGTACCAAAATTATAAAGTAGGTAGAATAATCGACTCTTCTGACCAATTGCAACAATGATGCATAATTTGGTGTTAACTTTGAGAGTTTCATGACCAATTGTAATTTTGAATATTGCCTCTACTACTTGACGCTATAACCTTAATCATGAAACTGGGATATTAAGCAGGTAGGTAGTATCTAATCAGTCGAGATCCAAGGATATGGTTCATGTTGTGACTGCCTTACGGCCGCTTTCTATAACATATCTCAATCCCAATCTTGATCCCGATCCTTGTCTGTAACCAATCAAAGGTGAGGATTGTGTGGTGAAGGACACAAACTCGGCCGTTGATTGGTTACAGACAAGGATCTGGATCAAGATTGGGATTGAGATATATTATAGAAAGCGGCCGTTAATCTTTTCATGACATATGAATTGTTTTTAGGAAGTATGTTGTAGTTTTTTAATTAAATATCTCAGAATGTAACCACACAATGTTACCAGGATTTTGCAATACTTCAATTTAGAGTATCCATATCTACTTGCTCTTTTCTATAAACATCTAGTTTTAGGAACAGGGAATAAAATTCACTTTCTGGCTACCTAAAAGCTAATCTTTAGTATAAATGGCTTAATTGTAACAAATGCTTTGAGAGTTTACTAATAGGTAGTTTTGGATTTGTTCAATAATTTTTAAGATGCCCTGAAAGATTTTTACCCAACTGCAAATCCTCAATCCATTGCAATCTGGGATTTTAGTAATCATTTGTTTTGTAATCAATCAGGTTACCCTTTCCATCTTGGTAAGGCTGGATAAATGATAAATAAATTATATTTATTTTGTAAGTCGGTTAATATCTGAGATGGCCTTTTGAGGAAAGTGCCACACAGGTTTGAGTGGACCTGTCCAGACAATGCAAGCATTTGTCAGTTATCGTGTAGCTCAAACTTAGAACTTTAAGGAGCTCAATGATTTGACAAATAATGCCAAAGTAGGGACTTTTGGGTAGGCTGCATAATAACTCAAACTGCTAGACTAACATGAAATGAAACCCTAATATGGCGATCTACATGGTCCCCGCATTCACAATACCTTAATGAGGACCATGCAGATCAGTGTCTGAAATGGTCTTTTGAGGAAAGAACCACACAGTTTTGAGTGGACCTGTCCAGTCAGTGCAAGCCTTTGTCAGTGTGACTTTTGTGGAGAATTTGGTCAGACACTAACTTTACTGACGAAATAGGTACATATACTTACAATGTGTAACAGAATAAACGCGATACCTACAAACACCCTTTTCAGGTACTTATTGGGTTTATTCTGTTACACGATGTCTAAAGGTAGTGTTCTACGGTTTATTGAAATACACTCAACAATCATAACCCCTCTTCTTGCGCAGTCGGGTTACAAACACATTGTACTATAACATAGGTGGTCTATACCTACCTGCATATTTTAGGCAGTACATTACTTTGAACATATAAACATGTATTAGGCATAATATCTTGTCTCTTTGTTTTGAACCGCCGCTCGTCGAAACATTGATGTGTTCCAATAAAGGGCGAGGAAGCATGCAGTTGCGTATCGATTACGTTTATGTGGGAAACAAACGTAAACTGCGCTGTGAGGGGAGGGGCATCATGGCGCGCGGGCAGACGGGATGCGCGCGGCTGCAGCCAGCAATTATTGATAGACACCGAGAAACATTAGCGCACAAATTGGATCGTGACACGTTGATCCTAAAGTAACGTGATTTGGCTTTCAGGAAAATGGAACTTGTAATCTTTTTGAATGTTTTATCCTTACGGCATTGACATGCTACAGTTATTGCTACTTCTGTGATGAGATCTCACGAAATACAACAATGTTTTCTTTATTTTTTCATAATTTTGCAGCAAGAGTTGAGAGATAATTTATGAGTTATGATTATGATGCAAACCAGTTATTTTGGCTGTAGACAAAGTCGCTCATACTCATACATGATTTACCGCGGTCTTTTTGTCACACTAGTCAAAGTCATAAGTTCCTCGGCGTATCAGCGCATGCCGTAACGAGCCCAGCTCAAGACTCATCAGCAATGCAGTTTCCAAGGCTAAACAACCAACCAAGCTACATGTATAATACAACTAAATTGGTGTGGCCTGGTGGCAGGACGCGCTCATTTTTTAATCTACGCTGACGAGTGGCTCGACAGCTCTTGATACCGCAGGCCTGCGCTGATGCTACTGTGCTTTACTTAGGGAGAATTCACAAGTTCACACCACGTCGCAGCGACAAAAAGTGGTCAAACAATGGTCACGCAGTTTCTTGCAGTTGTCGAAATTAGTGTCCATCCACTTATTGTCGTTGTGGTTGTTGTTGTATGTGCGAATTCTCCCTTAAAATAAAAAGCTAAACTGTGTGTGAAGAAATGTGATCCTTGACCCTGAAATCAGAGTCTTAGGTCACTGATGAATTAGTGAGTTAAGCCTCCTGCTAAACTCCAATTTTCCAATTTTAGTCAAGTGTAAATTAGACGACTAATAAATAGACTAATTAAATATACTAACTAGATAGACTAATTCATTTATTTACTTTTCCTAGTCGATGTACAAGCCTAAGGGATTGGAGAAATATGGGGACACGTTTATATCTACGGTAAGATTTGGCTTCTTGTTTATAATTACTTAAATATTTTCAAATAATTCAGAATCATGTAATGCCGATTCCTAATAGTTTTAGTTTTGGATACAGTTGATAGACAACAAAATTCAATGTTATTGTTTTAGGCGAATGCGGTGCTAAACATAAGCATGTACACGTCTCCATTCATCATGATGTACATCTACAAACGTGGCTTTTTCACCATCGATGAGATGAAGGCGCTCGGGCGCTTCTTCGGCGGTCTGACTGTTGTCCTGGCCTTCTCGCTCTTCGTTCGAGGCATTGGAAGATCGACCAGCATGAGATATGTGCAGTTCATAAAGGCGCTGAAAATCCCCAATCCTGATCGACACGCCTATTTGAATGAACTTAGGAAGTTTGATTTTGACTTCGCAGCCTGGCCCACCACTTACAGCGTTGCTAACAGAGAACAGTGAGTGTTTACAGATATTTGGGTAAAGGAAAATGTTTCACTGCTTTAAAAGCTTAGCATTGCTAGAAGCGAAGTCTGATTAATCGTTTAAAGTTATATACAATAGCTTAGACGGAGTATTGTAGGCATCATGAAGAACTAATGTATTACCGATGAGAGGAAAGCTACTTTTGGGTAGGTATGCCTAAAACTTGAACATAGCTACTAGCTTAGTATGTTGCAGTACATTCGAAGTGTTATTTTTCCTTCTATTGGCCTATTACCTGGATGTAGTGCTTGATGTTTCGCGACGTAACTTCAATGATCCAATTGTTTACTGCATGCACTTACCTGAAATGGCACAATTGAGCTCCGGTATTGTAGGATTATATTTTTTTATTCGCACGTCATATGTACCTAGTTGATGTATAAGTAACAGCCAATTTTATTTTGCATGGTCTCTTTTAATTATACTTGCTTGACATTTAGCACTAAGCTTTGCATGTGTGAAGTATCTATTTCGTTTAACTTACTTTTTCTTAGAAACAATTAGTTCAATGTTGGTATTTAATTCTGGGTGTCTTATTTCAGTAGTTCAAATGATCCTATTATAGAGATGGATCCTATTTATGTAGGGTAAGTACACTAAGAGGAAACAATATTTGCATGCCCTTCTAGAAGTCATTTCCTGACTAAACACCCTTATTGCCCAAACCACTTTATTTGTGTCTAACAATTAAGCAAGTCAAATGTTGGTTTCGACTTTTGTTCCTGTTTTTAATAACATATCCATAATATAATATATTTTCTAATCTCTAAGTCGTAAAAAGTGTTAAACGTGATACATTCGATAACTTGTTACCTATTATAATGTTTAGTTTTATTTCTGTGCATGCAGTAAACAGGTTGTTTAATATGCCATCATCTAAAATTATACGTGGAATAGAAGGACTTTGCGAATAATAAGATTCTTCATCTCGGTACCATTTCTAGTATAACGTTTACTGTTTTGTGGATGGATGACCAGGAGTGTTTTAAGTCGTTAGATCCTCGCAGTTCGTGGTATGTGGTTTTTCTTTCAGAATAATTGATATTTAGTTACCATATTGTTTAATTAAGTATTAATCTAGCATTTATTAAAATAATTTCAAAGTACAGTCGTTATCATTAACTGGATTCGCGTCGTACCAAAACATTAGTAATGGGAGAAGCCTATAAATGAAGGCACGAGTATGAGTTTTGACAGATAGGTATAAAGATAGAACTGACAATTTATTTCAGGCCAAAGCATTTACCCTGTCAGACAACATTTCAAAACTTAGACATGTTTTTAGGTCGTCCTGGTTCGAACACCACCCCTTCAAGTTCTGCGCCAACCCCGAGCTACCGCTTTACCAACGCGTGGTCATCCAGATCCTGGCTTTCTGCGCTACCCATACCTTCGGCCTTCGTCTCATCTACCCTGGATCTCTTGTTGTGGTTCATGCTCTGCTATGTAAGTCTGGTAATCTAAGTCTTAAGGAGTCCAGAATGGAACCTTCTGGACCATGGTGGTGGTTCAAAAGAACCTCAAACTGGTGACTATCCCACGATAATCATTATCTTCCATACAGGGCTCAAACGGAATCTCGTAAGAACTAAAATCGCTTGTTTCTATTTAAGCAAAATGCAACCTCTTTCCAAGATAGCCAAATAAAATGATGAACGACCAGAAAACTGAATAGGGTAATTGACTAAAAACATCTAATTAGTCCGTCAGATAGATTTCCAAAAAATATTAGACACGTATTTTTTCTTTTTTCACATAAATAAAATATGAAAACGATACAGTGCGTTGAAAACTCATGTAACGTCACGTGTAAAGTACACTTATTAACCGACTTCAAGAAAAGAAGGTGGTTTTGTGTTTGTTGCCTCATATCTCCGTCATTTATGAACCGATTTGAAAAATTCTTGTTTCATGCAAAAGGATATTACTTCTCGATTGGTCCCATTGAAATTTTATTAAAATCGGTTCTCTAGTTTGGTTTTTAAATCCAAATAACTAAAAGATATGTGGAAAAATCATCCATGTATATGAAATTGCGTATTTTTACTTTCTGGTCATGTTGTTAGGTGTAGGATACCACTAAAAAGTGAAAAATAAAAAACTTTTTCACGAAAAAAAAAACCTAAGTACTTCAAAAAAAAAACACTACAAAGTACAAAATAACTTTAATTTCGGAAGTCGGTGTCAAATAACGAAGAAGCAACTAAAAACACCAACCGCTGTGTTTCGTCGACGCGTGGGAGTACCAGTGCCTCAAGGCATCTTCTGGGCACGCTCGCTTCATCATGGACCTCATCTATCGCTTTCCATCAGGCGTGATCGAGGTCAAGAGCTAGCCCATTGATAAATAAATAAATAATAATACAACCGAAATTAAAGTTATTTTGTACTATACTACTTGTATAGTACAAAATAACTTTATTTTCGGTTTCGGTCCTAGTGTTTTTTTTGGAAGTCGGTTTTTTTTTTTGGATTTTTATTACTTACACGTGACGTCGCCAGTGCCCACTCCTGATCTTTGATGAGTTCTATCTTCTTCATGTTTTATTGATTTGCTAAAGCAAAAAATACGTGTCCAATATTTTTCGATAATCTAACTGACAGACGAGGATTTTATTGCAACTATAATTATATACACACACTTAAAAAAAGACTCAACTAAAACTAATCTAAAACATGGCGTCGAAAAATTCCTCCGCATCGCAGGCCACTGGTAATGTACCCAAAAGGCTGGCAGCATTGCCACGTTGTATGGCAATGCTTATCCTTTGTCCGAGGTAAAAGCCAGCCCTAGGGACAAGACCTGCCCTGCCCTGCCCTTACTGACAGACTAAATAGAATCATATATTTTTTAACCAGGAATCATCCCTATTCTATGAATAGACGTAGGGTAATTGCTATAGTATAAGGGTAACTGGCCACTCATAACAAAAGAGGTAGAAACAAGGTAATTCACAAAAAATATTCCAGTAACTGATACAGGAATATTTTCTGTCCTTAACATTCATGGGCTTGCTTCCATTACCTTGTTTCTACCTCTTTTGTTACGAGTGGCCAGTTACTATAGCGTGGCCAATTACTATAGCCGTTACCTTACTCATATACTAACTGAATAATGTCTGTCGAGGATCCAAGACACTGTTACTAAACTAATATTTTTCAGGGGGAACCCTAGTACAAGGCAGGGCTGTTCTCGTGGAGAATCATGATGGAAAGCGTGCTAAGATTGGAACAGCTGATGGAAATAAACTCGACACGATCTTTGTTGACAATCGCTTGCGGTCTGTGAGAGGCAAGACTCTGGTCATCTGCTGCGAGGGCAACTCTGGCTTCTATGAAATAGGCATCATGAACACGCCGATCAAGACGGGCTACTCTGCTTTAGGCTGGAACCATCCCGGATTCGGTGGAAGCACTGTGAGTCCTGAATCCTTTTTTCAACAATTTAGTTTCAACATTCAACGTCAATTTTAATTTTTTAATTAATTTCAAAATATATTAGGTAAGTATCCATGTATAATTGATAAAGTAAGAAAACTAAGGGCAAATTTTTCAGCAGTTTAATAAAATTTACCTTAAAAATAAATATGGCCGTTCGGCATATTTTCTATACAAAACCTGTTGAACCTCCATTTTTATTAATCCGTTAAATTTTATCTTAATATTGATAAACCAGTTCTCTTACAATAACTAAAATATTCTTCAATACTGTCATATATACATAATATTAAAATAGAGAACTATTTCCACCACAGATGTGCGTACTGATACATTTGTAGCTGCATACATAATGTCTTTTGTATTTAAATGGTGATTGTGAATCAGACTCGTTGTCTACTTGTGACCTATTTTCCACATAATATTACTGTACGTCCCTAGAAGTATTATTTAAAGCTTAACATAACAATTACACGGTAAATATTTTACAGCAGTCCTCCAGTAATACTTTAAATAGTACCTACCTAATGTTTTAAAATTCAATATTAATGTAAATTGTATCAAATGTCTCATCACAACCCATGGGTGTCGTAAGAGGCGACTAAGGAACTCACCAGAGAATGGGCAGCAGCATTCTCTGTAGGTACATTGCTGCAGCTACATTGCGATCGCCAACCCGCCTGCCTAGCGTGGCGATTATGGCAAAACCTCCTTCCCCATTTGGGGGAGGCCTATGTCCAACAGTGGACGTCTATCGGCTGATATGATGACGATGTGTCAAATGCAACCTTTTTTTTCGTTAGCCCATATTATCCCAACGCCGGGCAAAGTGCTCTTCCAAGTACTTCCAGGAATTCTTTTCCCGTGCCACCTTGTACCAGCAAATATTATATTTTTTTAATCAGGTCGAGTCTGAAGGGTTACTCTCATGTCTGATATATCAACATTAGCACGAACATATATGGATATGTTGGCTATGGAGCCAAATAATAATACCATTTAATCACCAAATACTTGACCAATACAAATAAAAAAATATTTAACTTGAAGCAGCTGCTGTTTAACAATACTAGCGCCCAGTGTCAATAGAAGTGTATTTTTCTATTGACACTGGGCGCTAGTATTGTATAATAGTTAAAAAATCAGCGAAGACCACAATATGTGGTTTATGGGATTGTGAACCGATTCAAAAACATTTTACCTCTGTACTCTCCTCCGTATAAACTTGAACTAAGCATAATTATTATAAAAGGATAAATTATATTGATGCTTTTCACATACGAAATATTTCGCTATTCTTCCAGGGCAGCCCCTACCCGTCGCAAGAGCACAACGCTATCGACGCCGTCATGCAGTATGCCATCAACGAGCTGAGTTTCCGACCTGAACACATCGTGCTGTTGGGCTGGAGCATCGGAGGGTACACCGCTACTTGGGCCGCCGTCAACTACCCCGTCGCCGCTTTGGTAAGGCACGACTGACTAACTCTTTGCTGAAACTGACAGATTCACCTTCCGCACAGCTGACACAATGTTAAACAATCAGCAAAGACCACATGTTGTTTATGGGACTGTGAGCCGGTTATATTGCTCTTCTTTTTAGGGTTCCGTACCCAAAGGATAAATACGAGACCCTATTACTAAGACTCCGCCGTCCGTCTGTCCGTCTCTCTGTCACCAGGCTGTATCTCATGAACCGTGATAGCTAGACAGTTGAAATTTTCACAGATGATTTATTTCTGTTGCCGCTATTACAAAAAAAATATAAATATCTAACTGGGGCTCACATACAACAAACGTGATTTTTTTGCCGTTTTTTTATAGCTACAGAACCCTTCGTGCGCGAGTCAGACTCGCACTTCGACGGTTTTTTTTTCTAACAAGACCAATGGGTATCTTATCAAGATGCCTGGCCCTGGACTAGTAACTGAGTTAGAATCTCAGATAGGGAAACACTGAACTTCAGTTGCATCCGGACACATGCACAATAATATGTATTTCAATAACGGTACTGAAATAGACACCGTAGTGTCTATATCTGTATGAGTCGGTATCGAGGCGCAAGTTACTTCTCAGCTTTGTCTGGGATGGTAATGCTTAATAATTACTTAATTATATATTCAATATTACTTCCAGTGGGAAAGAGACGGAGCTATAAAGGACGTATAGCTCCTTCTCTTTCCCACTGGAAGCAATTTTAAAGTAATACTGCTTTAAGAGTTGGTGGTTTAGGCCCTGATTTCCATTCTTAGGCGATGGTGAATATTTCGATGACCTCCTACGCTCGATAATATGAAAAAACCTCATGGAGACAAAAATGTTCTCTCTCTGTGTTGTATATGAAAATTGACCTCACCTCAAACACTATGCTGTTCCAGATCTTGGACGCTACCTTCGACGACCTGCTCCCGCTCGCCCAGAACCAGATGCCTAAATCCTGGTCCCTGCTGGTCAAGGAAGTTGTCCGCTCCTACGTCAACCTCAACATTGCCGAACTCATCGCCGACTACGAAGGCCCCGTACAGCTGGTCAGGCGCACCGAGGACGAAATTATTAGCTTGCGGTCAGTAATCATAGGAATATTTATTTCTTGGCTTCTTTCACGGCTTGGGGACACATACGCCCTGTTTCTGAAAGTATACTTACTCAAGTCTCCTTCGGTTTACCACGATAACTCGATTTTACAATACTTATACACGAACTTATTTACCACGTACTTCTTTCCTTGGGGAAGGCAGAGACAAAACGCGACTTGCTACGATCCCTACATAATGTTCTTAGTATGTCCACACTCTTACATCTGGTCGAACACGCGCTCAGCTCACGAGTATTTCCACACATCTGAACTGTTCTCTATACTAAATGAATAAGGTCGTTTTAAGATATACGTTTTATTGATATCAAAATAATATTTATTCCGCTTTACGATAGTAAAACATTTTCACGAACCTTGAGGCTGTGATTTTTGAATCAATGATGATATACAACATATTTTACGTAAACAAGCTTTCAGGAACTGGGGGTTTTAAAAATCATATAATATGCGTGTAATATTAGTGGTGTGTACATGGCCTTATGTCGGTTGACATGTAAAGCTAGATTTTAATAGTAAACATGTATTGTATCTTTATATTATGGGAAAGAGTGATAATGAGATATCAATTTGCTGCTCAGAGCAATCAACGGATCAGAATTGTTATTTATATTCAATTGTGGTGGAACAATAAAACGTTTTAAATTAGGCTTTAATCTAAGAGAAAGTATTGTATTGTGTGTAGTAAATGCTACAGACAAGTCCAATGGGGTATTTTACTAGATAGAAAAATATAACTATATTTAGTCCGTCTATTACATTTTCAAAACATGTTTTACACGTATTTTTGCAATTTTAAATTGATAAAAAATAACTAAGATAAGGCGTATCAAAGTCCAAGAGCGGGCACTGGTGACGGCACCTCGTCGCTAGTAAAGATTGTGTACTATGTTTTCATCGCACTTTATCGTCGTCATTTTTCGTTTACGTAAAAAAGTAAAAAATATGTGTCCAATATTTTTTATCTGACGTACTTATTAGATTTTTTCAGTAAAATACCCTATTATATGATTAAGGATTAAATGAAGAAATACTTATTTTCCCAGTTATGATCTATACAAGTATACACCCTACTCATATATTGTGATAATAAGACATTGTTTAGTAGCATATATTTATAGTGTTCTTGACAGGTTTTTGTGAAAATAACTAAAACCTAAATAATGTACTTATTTAAAACAGTGTTATAATACAATATATTTACTTATTATATACTTAATATAATTATATATTTAATATACTGATTTAAAAAAAATGTTACTAGGTGTTAAGAAAAAGCTTTGCTGATAATTGTTATATTAAAATAATGAATAAAGCCGTGAATGAAGTAGAGGAAAATAGATAAAAACATGTTTGAAAAAAAAATAAAACAGCTCGTTGCTTTCTTGAGACATTTTATGCTAAACTCGATGAATTAATCTAAATAAACGTTATTTTCAAGTGCAAGTACTTTTTTTGGTGCGATAGATCCACCTCGCTTGTGAACACGCCTCATGTTTCCTGTACTGATCGTAAATGTTTGCTTTGAATACACAATTCCATCTTTTTACACATGCTTCCTTCTTACGAGGACTGCGCATCTAATCCCTTTGTTCAGGTTGAACAGCCGCAAGTAAGTGTTTGCTTTTAGCGTCGTCTATGTTACTCTAAAACGACGTACTTACAGTACTTATCCTTTCTCCTTCTCTTTCAAATCTTTGCAGAGGTTGTCTGTAAAAGATCGCTCATTGTTACACCCTAAGCTTTAAGTAATTTTTTTATGGTGTACAATAAAGAGTATTTCTATTGTAAAGAGTATTATATTCTAATATTTCTAATCACTAAACAATATATAAATTTTGAAAGTGTTTCTTGTCGAAAAAAATAACATTCTGTAATTACAGCATGTTTTATTTTTTTTCAAAATCAACCGGTTCGATTCCTGGCTAGGAAAACCAATTTTTCAAAAATCCAATTATGCAGTTTTAGTTTTTATCAAAATCGGCTTCGAGACTCCTTTCAGTGTTTTGCGATATTCTTAATAGTTTCGGATTTGGCCATCCACGCACACTTTAAAAAATCAGCCTGTATTGAAGCACAAAGTACGAGTAAATTGAAAGACGTAGGTATCAAAGGATAGTTTCAGTTTAAATTCCTTTCATCAGTACTTGCTTACTTTGAGGTAGGTATTAGGCAAAACACGACTTTATGACCAAATAAGATATAACTTGAATTGTCATGCACATTTAGCATATCAAATACTGACTGCAAACTATTTCCTAATGTACTTTCGTTTGTCTATGGCCGTAGGCAATTCTCGTATTTTTTTAAGGAGCGCATTTCGCGTTCTCATCTGAGTTGTCTATAACAATCTAGATTCTAATGCAATTCACTTGAAATTAAATGCTTTAAAGGTACGAGAATTTGCCTTCTAGGGTCATTATGAAGTGTTAATGCATCATAATTCCGTTGCGAAAAAGAGATGGCGCATCTCAAGTGATCTCATCCCTCGCATTGAAGAAACATGGAATTTATACTTCATTCAACAAACGCTAGTACGTTACGTCGATCGTCTATCCAACTTGAATCCTGTATTCCAGACAAGGCATCCTCTCGACAAACCGTGGCAACCACCTTCTGATGGAGCTAATCAAACAAAGACACAATGAATCGGTGGAGAATCCGTTCGCAAAGGTGGCGCTTGTAAAGCTGCTTGCTTTAGCTGACACCCAGCGTGTAGCTCTGAACGCGGCTGAAATACGGGATTACGAGAGACCACTGCTGCCCTTGGTAAATATCCCATCTTACTTCTTCTTCGTATTACTGCGTGGGTGCGTATGGGTGGGTAGATGGATGAATGTATGTATATGCATGGATGCTTGTCTGTTGTTTGTTCACGCAAAAATTCTGAACGAAATTAGATCTTATACATCTGAATAGCATAGGGCTATAATTTAAAAAAGATAGTGTAGGAAGTACCAATTCCAAACAGGTGGGAGCGGCAAATACAAATATTATAAATGCGAAGGTATCAGTCTGTCTGTCCGTTTGTTTGTAACCTATTAAAGTGAGAACGCATTTGTATGTAACTTTTACCATTGTGCCAGTTTCTGAGATAGTAAAACAGCTGCTTAGTATGAATGTGTGACACTAATTTAATCCACAATTTTGGACCGACAATGTGTTACCGATGACCTGGTGAGGGTCGCCGGTAACCGATGGATGCGAGACGCATAGCACCGGTTGTTGTGGCGACACATGACTGAGGCCTGTCTTCGGCTGATATGATGAAGGTGTATAGTCGTGTTTCAGCACCGAATACTGATAATACAGAAAGAACATTAAGTTCAAATAGATCTGAATCCCGGTACAAATTATTAACGATACTTTAAATGTATGTTACAGATCAACAAGTATTTGCATGACTACAAGTCGTCGCACTGCGCCCCGCTGCCCGAGGCTAACTTCGTCAGCATTATGAACCGTCTTGAGGCCGAAAGGCAATAACACATTCCTCTACGATTCGGTATCATACCCGTCGTCTTTCATACTATTCGTATCAACGCACCCAGGGAACGAAACGAAGCCGTTTTGATACAAATAGACTAGACTTTAGAGATAAAATGCTCTCACAAGAATATTTTTGGTGGTAATTTAATTTCTAGGCTAGTGTGGGCACATGATCGACTACGCACCGATTTACAATCGATTTGAACGTGCAGAATCAGAGCTTAAGTGGTGATAAATTGATAATATTCAAAATTTGTATCGTGTTCCTTATATAAGGTATTTTGGCAGTCACAATTGCAATGTAGTCTAGTTTTTTGTATCGCGGTATACCACCGAGTTCATGTGTTGTTCCGCAAAAAGGACGCCACGTATAATGTATACGTAAAATATGTATGACACATCCCTTTCCTATGATTTTGATGGGAGATTGACGTATCTTGTATCTGACTTTCCTGCATTTGACAGAAGAATGGACACTGTGTGTTTTGTGAAACTAGAATGGAACATGATAAAGCACGATAAATGAAGTACACAATATCTTATATTCATGTTTTTTAATAATGTGTGTAACTTTTACTGATCTTTCCTAGTTTTTCTGTCATAGTCGTTGTAAGTTCGCTATAATCACTTTTCGCGACCATTGGGGTCAGCAGGTTTTAGTAGTTTTAACAATAATCATTAAAATATTCAGAAGGCAGAAGCTACCTGTTCTAAGTCATATATTCAAACTACAGTAATAATAGTGTGTTATTTCGTTGACGCGAGGCCTATATTTAGCTCCCGGCGGAGCACGGTCCTAAACTGTCTTTAAATAATATCATTGTATTGGAATAACTATTTATAGAATTTACGGATATCTGATTGTGTACTGGATAGTTTTCTGGTTTTTACTGGCTAGGGAATTAACACATTGCTCAGATAGGCTTCACCTTTAGAAGAACACGCGTTTAGAACGCGACGCGGGGTTAACAACTTATGTGGTTAGCTATCAATTATAATTAAAGTATTCGTCAGATGTCCCCTGCAACGGAGTTTAACCCGTTATATACTTAACCGTTTACATAACAATAAAGTTAAATTGACGATTAATATTGCTAATGTTGTAATCTGGACATTTACTCATCAATTTTAATAATATTGCAGCATTATTATGATAAAATTATTGACGAAATTTGTGTTTTGAACAGTAAGATAGTATTAGTAATCCGATTTTAATATTATTGAAGTACATACTTTCTTGCCGACATAATTCAGCTTTCTAGAAATATCATTGACCATAATGGATATGTAATACAATTTCTTAGTGTGTTGAGGTAAGAACTAACTTGTCCGTTGGGTCTGCCTGTGGTATGATAAGTAAATGGTTTTGTGGAACGGTGATTAGATTGGACAATGGTGATTGCATTTAAATGTCACCACTGGAATGGAATTTGGCATATTTATTATAAATGTGATCTATATGGTACGTAATATTAATTTAATACTATTTAATATACTCTACTTGGTATTGGATAAGTTTTGTGATAAACGTGGGTGTGCGCATTCATATATGTTTTTTTAAATGATTATTTTTATTAAAATCTGTTGTGCATTATAAAATCCTTTTTTTTTTTAAATTTTTCGAAAGAACCGTCGTTTGTACTACATCCTAAATTGTTAGATACAAACTACTTCCTTGTGCCAAACTAAAACTTGCTTGGGCAGACATCAGCTACCTAGCTACTAAACTTCTGGCAGATGGATAATATTCGAAAACACATCATTTTTGTCAACTGTTGAACACAATCTACTGTTTTATAAACTAGCTTACACTCCCCTAAGCATCGCCCACGTGAAACACAATTTATTTAGAAATAATTAAGTACTTATAAAATAATTATACTGATACAGTATTTTAAATTGTGTGAACATTAATTTATTTCCATAGTATGATTTGTAATAATTTCTTTATTTTTCTTTTTTGTTTATCACAAATAATAAAAAGAGGTTTCGTTCTGTCTTTAATTATTCGTACTTTTTCGTGTCAACTGTTTTTATATTTGGAGAATTATTTATTTGTGAAATAGCATTAAGAATAAAAAATGATTTTGTTGAATGTGGTCTGTTTTCTATTTCTTTGAGCTTCCCTGTACATTGCGAAATCTGAAACCTATATATATATAAATATACATTTTTGGGTGTGCGGAGATTCAGCTTTACAAGTCTCTTGTAAAGCTGAATCTATAATGTCGCAAGTGCATCTCCTAAGGCCGGGATTCCACCAAAGCGGAGGTGTTGAATAAACCAATCCGATAGGCTAAGCGGAGAAGAGATGTGGAAATAACGAAATCGGATTGGTTTATACAACACATCTCTCCGCTTTGTACTCCACTACCGGCCTAATTCGTGGTCTTTAGCTGTGCGGCACGACACCGCAATTCAATTCAATTCAACATCAATGCAGCTATCAGTGGTTTTATCAAATCAAGGATGAAACTATTGAAATTGCCTCGAGAGTGATCAGGACGAAGCATTTTTGACAATATTTTTATTATTACAAAAATTTTAGAACCCTCGTGTCTGCGGCACTATAGAAACAAAGTCTTGAAATATACCAAATAGTAATGAAACACTATAGAAAAAGAACGAAAAATCACATCACTAGGGCAAAAGGCTAATACTCGTAATGACATAAAATATAGAAATCGAGTTTTGTGAGGAAGCTTGTGATTGAATTAATGAAGCTTACAGTCCTACCAACTTACATAGGAGTGTAGATATTCTAGTATAATTTTTATCCGGCGAAAATTTCGCTGTCTTCACACACCTAGCCAGTAGACTATTGCAGTCTTCGAACCCTTTGAACGCACCCCTGACATTAATGTGTACGCAAGGAACTTGTATTACAACCTGGAATGTGCACAGGCTGTCGATACGCGGTCCGAGGGAGATAGCTTCGCGAGAGCCCTCTGTCCCTTTCATTAGGGTGACCAACCAATATAATGTAGGTTGAGACTAATATAATAGGATATAATATATTAACCAATAATTTGATTTCATAAGTTAATAATAATTATGCTTTAAGGATGGATTAAAGTAAAACGCATTAAACTATGTTTTATTATATCCTGGGGCCTGAAATGAAGACTGCAAATAACGGAATAATTTTTGATATTTGAATGACTTGGAATGACATCAAGCCATTTTTTCTCCCTGATTCTTCCAGGCATTCTTCCAGGCAGTCTGAAATTATATTTTTTAAATTTATTTCAAATATACGAAGTGACACACCTAAATCAGCGATTAATATGGGAATTTGAAACTTTTTTGCCATTTCCCTACAATGTTCCTCGGGAAATGTGAAATTTTATGATCACGTCTTTTAAGTATTCGGTACATCATTCCATATAAAGTTTTATTATGCTTACGTTGAAGACTACCTCCTATTTATATGCTGCATTGTGTAAATAATCTTATAATTTCGTTCATTATGGGCACCCCATTGTACATATAACATACTTAACATACTTCAAAGACTACAATAGTATACTGGCTATAGACAGGCAACTCTACCTTATTTTTTAATATTAGGAAGTGGTCGAACTCTCAGCGCCATCTAGTTTTTAGTTAAGGGAACTAATTTATATAAATAAATGTATAGGTTGGTAGGTATATAGCTGCTGTCTGATCCTTTATGATATTAGGTAGAGAGATGAGTGTATCCGCTATATACTACAAACATACGTACTACATAAAGGAAAAAAAACAACATAATTGCATAATAAACCATTTTATTTAGAAAAACATCACACCTTTTACAATAAAATGTTATGTTCGCCTTTTTCATCCCTTATGATTAGGGTAGTGCCGATTAGCCTTTTCTTTCATTGAATCGTTAATATCCCAAAAGGTTATTTTGCCAGTGAGAACATTATTGATATCTTTGCACCAGTTATTTACAACAACAACACACTCAACACAACACAACACGAACGTACGAACGAATTGTAACGCGGCTCAACAACATGGAGAAACGAAAGCTCAACTCAACCTGCATATGCACTAGCGAAACAACAAAAACTCTATTGCAAAAGGAAAATAAATTCGCACGAGTAGTTACATTCTCACGCAGCCATTTGCGATTCAAGTGTGGCCATTCAAAAACAAACTTTTGCACATTTAAATACCAAAATATAACTTCTTCACTATTAAAGCTCATAATAAAAACCTGATGTACTAATTCATATATTCTATTATTTTTATATAAGAAGATCATGAAATTATATTATTTTTCTTGATTAATGTTATGAAGTAATTCCCAGAAAAAAAAATAACCGTAGCAACACCGCAATTTGTTTCCCTTAACTAAAAACTAGATGGCGCTGTTTTCAATAAAAAAAAATGGAATTTTAATTTTGTTCTAAGTTTCCATAGCAGCCCAAAAGAATCGCACACTTTTTAACCATCTTTATTACATCCGAATAAAGAAATTGATTGTTTTACAAAAAATAAATATGGCTGGTGGGTTACCAGTCTAACTTATATAATTATATATTCTACTAATAATCTTTTCTTTTTTAATTACATTTCAATACAGTATCTAAATTATTGCTAAAAAAGTGTTCTCATTATAACAGATAATTTAAAAATATTAGAAATATATCAGAACGAAAGTTAATGTTTTTTTAATAAGACACGACAATATTATTTTTTCCTACCATTCCTACTAAATTCGGGAATAATCCTCCTGGCAACACTTTAGAAAGGGACACAGGGCTCTCCAAGCGCTTTCTCCCTCGGACCGGATTTCTCTTTGACCAAGTGATTGTCTGTAATAGAACTTAGCGTCATAAACATAAGGTTTATTTTTATATTGGTGTCAAATTGACAATGCTCATTCCAGGTTGTAATATAAGTTCCTTGTGTGTACGTGACTGGAAAATGACATGACACAAGACAGCAAGGAACTTCTATTACAACCTGGATGTGGATATGTGTGTTGAGACTATTCTGTACTACCTACACACTACGCATATAACTTTATATGGAATGGTGTACCGAATACTTAAAAGACGTGATCATGAAATTTCACATTTCCCGAGGAACATTGTAGGGAAATGGCAAAAAGTTTCAACTTTTTTTTTTTTTTTTTATTATTGATAGGCACGCGCTTGACCACTATCTCACCTGATGGTAAGCGACGATGTGGTCGAAGATGGAGCACGCTTGCCTAGAAGTAACCTATTCACTCTTGACTTAAAGACTCCCAGGTTGTAGCTATCAGGAAACACAGACTCCGGCAGGGTATTCCACTCCTTAGCGGTACGCACAATGAATGTATTCCCAAAACGCTTTGTGCGTGTGGGTGGGATGTCCACCATATACCGGTGGCGCATCGCCGTACGTCTTGTGGTCCGATGATGGAACGGGCTAGGCGGAATCAAACTATGCAATTCCGTTGCACACTCTCTAAAATGCAACCGATGTAACTTCCCATATTAATCGCTGATTTAGGTGTGTCACTTCGTATATTTTAAATAAATTAAAAAAATATAATTTCAGACTGCGTGGAGAAGAATCAGGGAGGAAAAAATGGCTTGATGTTTTAGAGGTAGCGGAACAGAGAGTAAAGTCCCGCAAACCTCCATTGAAAAGGGAGGATCCTCCGACCAGACGGTTGTTTGTGTCTGGTGGGCAACTGCCCGAGAGTTGATATTCGGGCTTTGCATGTGTTCTAATCGCACGGTAAACTTTGATATCGCGATTTAGGATTTTGTAGTTAGTTCGCAGCTGTCGAGATAGATGGCGCTGCGAGTCTCATTTGTTGTGATGTTGATTCTGCTACGTTGATATTTGTGGCGGCATGAATGCCGCTACATCACTCCCCTCCGGAGACCGGAGGTCGATAGTGGATGAGTCGTCCATACATTTTGAGATGCTTGCCAGGCCAGTGGAAGGTTGGTTCCAGTGAGTCGGAACCGGAAGTCGCAGAGTTCTCGGTGAGTCGGAACTGTCTGCGTCGCAGAGTTCACGGTGAGTCGGAACTGTCTGCGGTGCCCCGATGCTGCTGCTGGCGTGACTGCTGGCGTCGACCAGGAGAGGTTCTTCAAGGCTCTTCATGTGACTGGCCGAAGGTGCAGTGTGCTTGCCATGGTGGGTCGGAGCTGTGCGACGTGCTGACGTGACTGCTGGCGTCGACCAGGAGAGGTTTTTCAAGGCTCTTCATGTGACTGGCCGAAAGTGCAGTGTGCTTGCCAAGGTCGCTGATGAGGTTGATGATAGAGGCTGAGGATGCTGACCAGGAATGCGCGTCCGCTGCATGCTGGTGGTCAGGATACCCGTAGAAGCCGAGGGTTCTGGCTGGCTGTATGACTCGCTGCTCGAGAGCTTGAGGTCAGGATGAGGAGAAGTGATGATGATGATGATGACGTCATGATGAGGTAGCTGCACGAAGGCTGCGCTGACGTCCAATGTCGAGGGTCACCAGTTTGGAGGTAGCGGAACAGAGAGTAAAGTCCCACATACCTCCACTGGAAAGAGAGGATCCTCCGACCAGACGGGTGTAGTGTCTGGTGGGCAACTGCCCGAGAGTTGATATTCGGGCTTTGCATGTGTTCTAATCGCACGGTAAACTTTGATATCGCGATTTAGGATTTTGTAGTTAGTTCGCAGCTGTCGAGATAGATGGCGCTGCGAGTCTCATTTGTTGTGATGTTGATTCTGCTACGTTGATATTTGTGGCGGCATGAATGCCGCTACAATGTCATTCCAAGTCATTCAAATATCAAAAATTATTCCGTTATTTGCAGTCTTCATTTCAGGCCCCAGGATATAATAAAACATAGTTTGATGCGTTTTACTTTAATCCATCCCCTGTCCGGCCCCGGCAACACACCGGTGTGTCGCGAATTAATCGCGAATTTAATGTTTATTTACCTATTACATAAGATTTATTTTATATTAGGGAATTTTCACATGTCGGGCCTGACCGGTTAAAGCATAATTATTATTAACTTATGAAATCAAATTATTGGTTAATATATTATTATCCTATTATATTAGTCTCTACCTACATTATATTGGTTGGTCACCCTAATGAAAGGGACAGAGGGCTCTCGCGAAGCTATCTCGCTCGGACCGCGTATCGACAGCCTGTGCACATTCCAGGTTGTAATAGAAGTTCCTTGCAAGACAGTCATTCATGACATGACACTTGATGACTTCAGAGTTGACAGTTGACACTTTGACAGGCAGCACAGCTAGTTCTATTGTATTTTGTTCGTTCGCAATGGAAGTGAATGTTTGAAATTGTAGCGTGAATCAAGAAATAACAAGTACCTGGTCTATTTTATTTTATTTTATAGAATGAATGTTCAGTGAGTAAAGTATTTTTCAATTACGATAACGGTTCTTATTATTGTGGTTGCAGTAAAATTGCAGTAAGTACCAGCTTTAACAGCAATACAGAAAGGGCGCACAGGCTAGCGCATATCAATACAGTGACATTTAAAACAAAATAATAAAAATATAGGTATATTCGAAGAGATACTTGCTTTAATTATACATAATATTGAAATGAATAACATCAATGGCATAATATCCCATAGTGTAATTTATGTTATGCAATATTTACTATAACCTTGAAATTTAAATTGCTAGCGCCTACGCTATTTCGAAAATTAGTCACTATTTTTTAAGGTCTGCACAGCATCTGTTTCGGTTCCCCAGGTCCATATAAAAGCTTTGGTTTTAAATTGGAAACATAACCTCTCTAAGTTTCAAATTGTATGTATTTTTTAGTACATAACCTATTCGGCGAACTTTCATAAAGTTATCCAAAAGTTTTGCACTCATCCATTGTAGTTATTTTCTAACAGTATCATAAACTACATAAAGATTTCTTAAACAAAAGTATTTGTACTCAACATTTACCCTAATATGGGGTGGGGTGACCATTACTTGCAGTCAGCCTAGTTCTTCTTAGTCTGTGTGCATCTGTGGGTGGGTAGATAAAATCTGCATGTTATGGCAATTAAAGAAAAGGGAAATGTCATTTACCTGTTCACTCACTCAGGCAGGGTATTGATTTTTTGATGTAGGTAGTACTTGAGTTGCATTGAAAGTGCTCTTGCATAAATTTGCTTAGGAAATTGTCAAATATCATCTTACTGTGTTGTGATAATAATATTGTATTGGGCTCAAGCATTTTTAAGTGAAAATCGAGTTTTAAAGAAATTGCAATCAAATTTACATTCAGGCTACCCACATTAAATGAATATTAGTTTCCATCATGTCCTCATCTGGAGAGGCTACAGAGACATGTATTCAAGTGGAGGTGATCATAATTAATGTGCCCATTGGTGAACCTCTGCCACCACCACCAACTCTAGAAGCCAAAGTTCAGACTTTTAAGATAGATACATGGAAGCTCTTGGACATTGCTGCACTTGTGGGTGAGTGTGGCATATTTGTAGATTATTTAGGAATTACCTTTTTAAGATCAAGATTTTTGTTCATTCTGAACATGCTTAGCAGGTGTTTAGTAGATTATTATAAAATTACTGTGAAAAACTTCTAATTGTGGATTTTGAAATAGATCATATTTCTATTAGGAGGGTAGACAGGCTCGGTCTAGATTTGAAATTTTACTGAATTCATTGGTAGCTTTAGTATTTTGCTTTCCTATATCAAGAGAAAATCACAACTATTATAACCCTGCATTTAAGCTCATGTGTTGGGTATGGGGCTGCCAGATGGTTGGGATTCGTCTGGTTTCTCCCGACATTTTGAATGATCTCCAGACTCCCAACAAAACTCAAAATCTCCAGACATGAAAGAAGAAAAAAAGTAAAAGTATTTAATTACCACAAAAAGACATCCTACATACATTAGTGGATCTTGAACTAAAACCTTGACATTAGTGTTAGTAGTTCTTAAATTATGTTAGTAAAGACAAATTAAATAAGAAGACAACAAACATCTTATTCACAACAACATTCTATTTGTTATCTATTCCTGTAAGTAATAATAGATAACATACAACAACAACAATACCATGAAAAGGACCAAATTGGTGGACCTGATAGTACAATGCCAAATACATGTGGCAAACCAAAAAATTAAATGTACTTAATTTATTTATTTTTAATTGAAGGTAGAGGACCAAAATATTTGGACAAAATTTCAATATTTTGGGGTTGTTGTCGGGAGACATAAATATTAAACACAAAAATGTAAAATAAAATTTTTATTTGTAAATTAATAGGCCACAAAAAGACGGCTATCTAAGACTTTACTAAAAAATAAGTGTTAACTTAAGGAATAATAAATGAGTAATACTTAATCCTTTGTTTTTGTAGACAGTACACATTTAGGTACACATTTCCTGAATAAAATTGTATTGGTTGGTTTTACATTCTAATTCTGAGTTCAAATAATTTCCTAAAAATAATAAGTACCCAAATTTTTAAATGAAGGTGCTTCATTAAAATCTTATAGAAATTACAGCATAGCTGTTTTTGTTAATTTTATTGAAGTTTAATTTTTCCTTCCCACTTCCTATTGCATTCATACCTACCTGCGTGTCTTTTTACCGCAAAAAGGAGTCGCTTTGACCAAACTCCTACTTTTCGGGGTGCATCTGGGGGTCTACTCTCTTTCTCTGAAACGAAACTTCGTAAACGAACGAAATATAAACGAAGTTTCGTTTGTGACCCTACTCTGTTTTGTTTTCGGACACGCAGACGAAGTTCGGATCCATAGACTATTTTCGTGAACGAATGACATGAAAAATATTGTGTGGGTCTTTTATGATGTCATTTAAAGTAAATTCCGGTTTTTACTTCAACTTTAAATTTATAAACTATTTTGATTTATTTTGAAATTTTACATTTAAAATGTGGTTTAATAAATATTTCTTGTAATATTGATGCAGAAAGAATAATTAAATAGTTTATTTTTATATTTTTGGTGAAATTAACCGGGACACTATAAAACACCCTTTCACGGTCATTGTTAACAGACTAAATTAAAGAGTACTATTTCTTGCCACCAAATGGATTTAATATATGACAACCAAAATTGTATGTATATTCACACTCAATCTAATCACATGTCAACTTACGATTTTTTGTTTGAATTCTTTAAAAAGTTTTCAGTTTGGGTTGGGTTTAGAATCGAGTCCTCTGAATTTGAGGAATCTGCCACTGTGGGGGGGTCAAAGGGGCTTATCTCAAGCGCCCCCATGCAATTTCAGCTGCCGGAGCCGCGTCGAAATATTTTTTTAAAATATTTGAAAATCACTATTTAGTTTTCAGTTTGTTTCTCAAGTACTTTCTCAATCGCGATAGGTACACATTCCGCCAGAAAGTTTCAAGTCGTATTGTGTCGCAGTCTGCATTTTGGGTCTCCACAAGTTTTATTTTGGATTTAAAAAATTGTAAGTAAATATCTTAAAATATACTGTCGGCGACGAGACCCCATCCACGTCCCTAGGCGCAAGTAGTGGTAGGGGCGACCATGTGAATAGGGAAATGTTGTCTTAAAGTTTGAAAGAAACTGATTAGAATTTGCTAGATTTTAAATAGCAGTTTCGGTTTAATTATTGTCTAATTAGTTTTATAAGTATTATTTGTGCATGCTAGATCCAATAAGACTCCAATATGATAGTATTTTTAGATTTTGTAAGGAAATTTTTAAGTAGAATTTTTGACGTTACGAAAAAATTACGTAAGTTGAAAATGAGGTTTTTTGTTTGTAGAGATATCGTTTTGAAATTGGTGTCAAAATAAAGGTCTCGACCCAAAACCTATTTTACAAAAAGAATTAAGTTGATAGGACTTGTAGTTTTATAGATATTAAGGAAAATTTATAGTGAAAGTTTGTTATGATGTAAATTTTGCAGTTTTTTGTTCTAGAAACTTTTTATTGTGTAAAGTTAGCAATAAAATTTGTATTCTAGGTTATAGGGTAAGGTCTAACGAATCTAAATATATATATATATTATATATATATTAGTTGATTGCGCAGGCGACGTCGGTTCCTTCTACGCTCTAAACGTTCTTCACGTAGAGTAGCCTCGATTAAGAGCATTCTTGCAGCCATTTCAACCAAATTAATAACAAAATCCACACTAAAGAATGGCAAACGAAAACCAAAAGGTAACACTTTTGGTTTCGTCAATTTGAGGTTAATATTCCGAACAATCATCTGTCAAATTCAAATTTTCGTTCGCAACATTTATGAATTAGAATAGGTTTGGAGAACGTAAATGTCAAACAGTTTTCGTTCGAACGAAACTTCGGGAACGAAGGGAACTGTAGTAGGAAACACGCGAAGTTTCGATCGAAACTTCGTTTTTCGTTGAATAAGAGTAGACCCCCTGTTCCTGTTACTGATCGGCTCGAGCTCCTAGGCATGGACTTGACATCCAGTCTCAACTTCGGCGCCACCATCGAGTACAAAGCCCAAATTGCGGCCAAAAAGCTGGGTATCCTAAATAGGGTGAAGCGATACTTCAGGCCTGGACAGCTTTTAACCCTTTACAAGGCACAAGTCCGATCCTGCATGGAGTATTGTAGCCACCTTTGGGATGGCTCAGCTAAGTATCAGCTTGCCGCGCTTGACTCGGCAAAGTTTAATCTCTTCAAAGTTAGAGTTAACAGGCTCCTTCTGGGTAAGCTCACTCCATCGTAGACTTTGTCTCTGTCATATCCGACATTGACTAGAGTCACGAGCAAACCCATCACTAAAAAAAAAAAAAACCTCAGTAAATGCTGAAGCATCAGGAATTTGTTCATTTAATTAATATTGTCAGAATCAATATTATGTATTTTAGAGTACGATATTTTAGTGCACTCTTGTGCTTGTCTATATTATAAAGTATGCCTAAGTGAAATAGAGAATAATTGTCTATGTTGTATGCATGCCTATGTGTGTTATTGATTTTAGTCCACACACAATGGTCCACCCTCCACCATAAGGACGAATTGTAGAAACCGAATCCTGACAGATCAATAGATATCTGGGATTGTCTGCTTGCATCTCAGACCAACAAAAAAAGGTAGACGGCGCACTGCGAATATCAAAGATGAAGCCATCTTTTTATCTATGTGTGTCTCGAAGGGTTGCCATTTTTTATTTTATTTCCCTATAACTTGGGAAATAATATTTTATGGGTAAGCTAATATTGTGCAAGTCAGCACAAGTAAGATATTGTTGAGTATGGTATTGTAACTTAGTTTTTTAGAAAGATCTATACCTAAAAAACAAATTTTTACATCACACATACCTACATTCAATTATGTAAACTAGTTAAGTTTTAAAAGGTTGTCGAAGCGTAACAAGCGTAAGTCATTATGTAAATTGTTTTAAAATAAAATAGGTAATTACATTTTTAATCAACTTTAATAAATTGAAAAAGACCACGCCACCATCACAAAATCACTGACTAAACAAAAAGTAGGTAATATCAAGATAAAACATAACAAACGAAACAATAACGTGTAAATGTTATGTTTAACATGCTTACAAAATAAATATTATATATCATGAACAAATAAAGTCTTTTTCGACACATTTGCTCAAAAAAAAGTTAAATATAACGCACCACACAATGGAATGTGCGTTAAAATAGGTACTCTCACCTAAGTACATATTTTACCGCATACTCCGTTGAATAGCGCCGTACGTATCCTTTACAGTTTTTTTTTAAAATTTTCTTATAGGAGTATAAATAAGTACGAGAATAAAATATTAAGCTGAATGATTGAACCTACTTGGAAGCGCTTTTGCACAATGCGTTTGTTTCAATTTAATACTAAAGAGAAAATGAGACGAAATATGTAGTTCCATTTGCAAATTCGCGCTATTTTCATACTACAAACGTCAAAGATTGTTGCGACTTTCTGACTATCTAAAAACTAAAAGTTTTTTTTCATTACCTATTGTACTGTTTTCTCGCAAATGTGTTGAAAAACTTCAAATCTAAAATATAATATTTTATATATTAAAAAAAAGAAAATAGGAATATAACTCGAAGAAAGAAATCATATCTATTTGTTTAATCGAATGGGGAAATATTAAATCGTATTATGGCAACCCTCACAGTGCCTCACACTTAATGTCACTGCTGTCGTTTGTTGACGTTTTTGTTCCAAGTAACCTAAAATTCATAGTTAACCACTCGGGCCCAACATGTGAAAATTCCCTAATATAAAGTAAATCTTATGTATATGTAAATAAACATTAAATTCGCGATTAATTCGCGACACACCGGTGTGTCGCCGGGGCCGGACAGGAACGATGTTATTTCAAGTACTTACAAGTGAAAGGTGGTTCCGTGAGACTTTTTATGTGATTTGCTATTGTTTTTACAAATTTTTACTACACAGGAAGGCATAATTATATTTTTCTATTAATGTTTTCTAGACGACGGCTCGTGAAGTACTAAGAGCGATGAGCATGGTTTAAGTGTAGGTGTGTGGGTGAGCTTGTGTATTTACTTGAAGGAGCACGGTTTTGTGGCTTCACTTTTGATGTTCGCGGTGCGCTGTCTACCTTTTTTTGTTGGTCTGAGGCTTGCATATTATTTATATTGTGTTAGTGATATCGCCGTTTTCTCTGCTGAAGTAATAGTGCCCTATCAAGCCTATTTATCTTAACTGTAATGCATGCTTTAAATGTGTGCTAACCTTAGCAAGATGGATGAAATGACGACAGGTCACTGGAACAACTTGCAACCTACGTATCAAGTTGAAGGGAAAATCTATATATATAACGTGATAAGACCTGTTGTACTGCATGGATCAGAATGTTGGGCTGTGAAAAAGATGGATGAAAATAGATTGCATGTAGCCGAGATAAGAATCTGGAGATGGATGTGAGGAGTGACGAGAATGGATAAAGTGAGAAATGAGTACATTAGAGGTAGTTTTGAAACGGGCGCCAGTGACAGAAAAGTTGAAAGGGAACCGCTTGTCCTGGTATGGTCATGTAAAGAGGAGGGATGAAAAACATGTGACTAAAAAGGTTATGAATTTAAATGTGGATAAGATGAAGAGGGAGGCCAAAGAAAAGATGGAAAGATCATATGAGGAGCGATATGAAAGAAAAGGGAGTTAGTGATAGCGTGACGGCTGATAGGACAGAATGGAAGAAAAACACGGGTTGCGCCGACCCCAAGTAATATGGGATAAGGGCAGAAAGATGATGATGTTGTGCTAACCATATATCTGTTAACAACCTTGCCTAGGGACATCTAGGGAGGGGTTATGCAGTTACTGGGTTGTGAAAGTATATTTTATATAGATTGATCTATATAAAATACAGATATTCAGCTGCATCCTGTTCCTGGTAGCCAATTCCAAGATAGTCAGGAAAAGGCTAGACAGATTATTATTAAATGATTGATTGATGTCTGACTACTATCACGATTTTAAATATATGGTTATTTATAATTAATTAATCTACATTTGCTAAATAAATACCATCCTTAGAACGGTGACCCTCCGTTACATATTGAGAGAAGCACACACAGAAAGCCTTCAGTCCTGGCCGTCATTTGAAAACCTGCTTATCTGTTTCTGGAAGATAGATAAGCAGGCAGTTGTAGATATTGGCATTGAACATTGGGTTATACTAGAAGCTGATGCTGAAGTATTGGGTAAAAGCTAGGCTTTATACTAGGATTACACCATTGACATTATGACATAAATATTGCATAACATAAATAACATTTTTGCAACTTAAATATAAGTCTCTCTGGAATGTAAAATGTTATAGTAAACATTTTACTGAATTGGTACTGTATAAAAGGTCATGCAGAGATAAAGTAATAGGGAATATGCAAGTAATTGTCACATAATAGGTTGTTGGATAGGGAATATGCAAGTAATTGTCACATGTAATAGGTTGTTGGATTATTGATTAAAAATACATTCATGTTTCCTAATCCTGATGGTCTAGCTGGGCAATAATATTTAATTATAACCCACTGCTCAATAACCTAACTTGAATTCAGACCTCTACTAAAAGAAAAGAATTTAAATCTTTTACACTAATATATATTTAAATTAAATCCCTTTTACCATTTTGCATACGGTGAAAAAAGTGGGATATTCTCCTCGGGATAAAAGTGTCTTTGTCTTGGGAGAGTTTAAATCTTTTGCTGAAACTTTGAATTCTTGTCTTAACTCCATCGCTTTGCTCAAGAGTTCACTCAGAACTACCTAATATCCTGTTACGTTCGGAGTCCTTCAGCCCTCTTGACATAGAACAATGCTTTATCCACTTGGCGAACAATCTACTAGGCTAAACTACCTACCTTCACTGTTCATAAATATTACTTGGATGAATACAAGTTATTCTGATAATAACATTAAAGTCACTGCACTCTAAATCTTTTATTATTTTTTATGTATTCTATATGTAAATATATTTATTTAACCAGACTAACATTTACTTTCAGGACATGTCCCACATTAACGATTTAATAAGTGTCTTGAGAGGTCTTCGCTTAGTGGTGGAAGCGGGGGTCAAAACTCAGCAGGAAGTGGCAAGTCTTGCATGGAATAACTCTAGCGTGAGGCCTTTGCTTGTGAGCTGTCCAACTAACCTAGTCACCCTTAATCCCAACCCTGCATCTGCCAAGGAGCTTGTGGACAGAGCCCTAGTAGTCGCACACGGCTTTCGACAGTTCGCGACGATGCATGTCCCTAACAGCGCCAGACCCGAGATGGACCAGCAGATGAAAGACGAGATCGATGAGCTCAACAGGGAGTTTAACAGAACCTTTGACTCCTTGAAGAAGGTTCAGATAATGGACGAGCCGCCCGTGGTTGCGCCACCAACCATGCATCCGTCACCAGCCGTGGTCACGCCAATAGTACAAGTCGTGGCGCCTCTTGAAGATTTGCAAAAGGAAATGCGAGACGCTAAACTTCAGAAGGCGGAAGACATACTAGAAGCTATGTCCTCACCTGAGCCCCTGGAAGAGAAACAGACTGCGTCGGCTAAAGTTGTGCCGCCTGTGGAGCTTGCAAGTCACGCAGTGCTTGCAGATGCCGTGGGGTCTTCGGGGCGCAAGCCCATGGCTAAGAAGAAGATTCGAGTCGCTGTAAGTTTCATTTTATTTGAAAGCTTCTATATTTTATGCAGTTTTAAGTAATTTTAACTCAAAAACTCAAAACTTAAAATAATATCGTGTATTTACGAAGCATTCCATTAGCATAATTTCCTGTTTTCATATCGTAGCTATTGTATGTTTTCAGCTGAGTGAGAACTCGAAGGCTCGCGTGGTGCCGTCTTCGCGCCTCGGCCGCATGTTCTCTTTCGGGTCCCTGGCTGCTGGCCTGGGGGTGGGGACCGTGGCTCAGTACGCTCGGAACACATTCCAGTCGGTGACGGGCCAGGTGGATGAGTCAGCCAATGCGTTCCTCTCGCCGGCCAACGCTGAGAGGATCGTTGACACGCTGTGCAAAGTTCGAGGTAAGTCCTGACTGAAAAATTTAGTTGGATGCAGAATAACCACTCCCTAATAACTATAGTTTCAAGACGTATAGCGATGCGCCTCCAGTACATGATGGACGGCGCACCCATACACTAAACGTTTTTGGAAAACTATTATTGTGCGTACAGTTAAGGCGTGGAATTCCCAGCCGGAGTCGGGTGTTTCCTGATAGTTAATACCTCTGGGGGTCTTCAACTCGAGTGAATAGGTTATTTCTAGGCAAGCCTGCGTCAACCACATCATGCATCAGGCATCATGCTTTCCATCAGGTGAGATTTTGATCAAACTTGAGCCACTCAAGAATAAGAAAAAGCTCCAGGAATTAACAATATTTTTGAAATTAGATTGTAATTTATCAATTCTTTTTTCCTCAGTCGCTCTCCTGGAATCCTGAAATCCTCAGTTATTTCAAGTTTAAAATACACATCGTTGTCATTTCTATATTTGATAGTATAAATCATCTTTATTCAGGTGCGGCTCTGAAGCTGGGTCAACTGCTGAGCCTGCAGGATGATTCCATGATATCTCCGGAGCTGCAGCGCATCTTCCAGCGCGTACGGCAGTCTGCTGACTTCATGCCGTCCTGGCAGGTCGAGAAGGTCATGAGCGAGCAGCTGGGGCCGGAGTGGAGGACTAGGGTCGCCATGTTTGAGGACAAGCCGTTTGCTGCTGCTTCTATTGGTGAGTTCCTGTCCGAGTTTGTAGGAAAGTCATCATTTAGAGCCTTTAGGTGATTTATTTTGTCAAGTAGGTCAATATCAATACAAACTCAAACCTTTTATGGCAAGTTAGTATCATTACGCCTATTAATAGTCTGCAGTACACTCATTAGAGTATTTTGTATTGACCGAAAACAATTTTTTTTTCTTTTTTTGGAACCGAACAGTCAGTCAGTCAGTCTTTATGAGTATGTTGAAGATTCTACCAAATTGCATTATTACAGTGTTTCTGTATGCAGAGAGGAATTGCCTTTCTGTGGAACTTTATCACGCTGTAATTATCATAAGCTTGTTTCCTTCTTCAGGGCAAGTACACTTGGCGGTGCTCCATGACGGCAAGGAGGTGGCAGTGAAGGTGCAGTACCCCGGCGTCGCTAAGGGCATCAACAGTGACATCGACAACCTTGTCGGAGTGATGAAGGTACGACTACATACTATTGCCCATTTTTTTTGTCAAATATTTTTTTATTTAACTGAGTATACCATCGCAACGCAACAAGCTTGTTTTTCTTGACTAAAATAACTTTCTTGACTTAACCATCTCCTCCCCGCAGGTATGGAACATGTTCCCTAAAGGCATGTTCATCGACAACATCGTGGAGGTGGCCAAGAAGGAGCTGTCATGGGAAGTAGACTACCTGCGCGAGGCCGAGTGCACGCGCAAGTTCAAGCGGCTGCTCGCGCCCTTCCCCGAGTACTTCGTACCTGATATTATCGGTAAGGGACATACATATTACAACCCTTTGATTTCAAAGGCAACCCAGTACACTCCCTCTCGCATTAGTAAGATTCGCCGTCCTCGGCATACACTCGTAGAGTCCGACAACGAGATCACAAAGATTCAGGAAAGCTGTAGGGAAACCAGCACCCTTAGAATAAACAGATACAGACCGCGTTCCGTATACCGACCTCGCCGCCGAGGTCCGTCGCGACGACCCACTCAAAACCCTCCCCGACTTCTGCAAACGAGCCAGCCCGCGCCGCTGAGCCTTTAGCTTTAATAACCCCTAATTAATGAAACGACCCAGCCTGATTGTCCCTTGCTGTCCCTAACTGACGCCGCTAAGCCGAGGTCGTATTCCACAGGGAATGCCTTTAGCGAGCGGTCAGTAGTTTTAAGCTTGTAGCTAGTTTTGTTGGCTTGGCTGGGGGCCTTAAATTCATTTGAGGCCACCACAGGTTAGTTCGGTTAAGCAGTTGATATCGCAAGTGTGTTAACTTGCTAGTGGTCATACCTAAAAAAAAAAAAAAAAAACATATTATACAACAGGGACGGAGGAAATATATGATTCTATTTAGTCCGTCAATTAGATTATCGAAAAATATTGGATAAAACGAATAAAACATATAACGAATAACGCTTGTGACGTCAGTTGTAAGTAAAAAATGTACTTGCACGTGGCGTCACACGAGGTTTCAACGCACTGTGTCGTTTGCTTTTTTGTTTACGTGAAAAAAGAAAAAAAATAGGTATGTGTCTATTATTTTTTGGAAATCTATCGTCAGATAGATTTCCTTTGATGACAAGGGATTGATTGATTACATCGGTCTAATTAGATTTTTCTTTGTCATCTTACATATTTAAACAACACTACATCTTACCCGAATGTCCAATCAGTCAATCTGTTAGCCCTGTATGTCCTGCTAGGGTTGCAGAATTTTTCGAAAGAGTTACCGCGGCCCTGGAATGCAAAGGGCATTTGGAGAAGTCAGTAAGAGTCTGACACTCTCTTCCGCTCCGCCCAGAGTGGGACGAGTCATTTGATGATATCCCATCCGATAGAAAAAGGGGCATACAATTTACACAACACTTCAACTTAACTGAATGTCCAACTAATCTGCCAGTCTTTTCTCAACCATTTTGGTCGGAGAAAGACGGAAGGGAGGTCTTTGCCCTGCAGTGGGGCACAAGTCTCGTAAAAAATCGTTGGTAAGATACATTCATTTAACACAACAACCTACTCAAGTCTCGAATCAATTTACCAGCTATTTCCATGTTAGGGACCGGCGTTGACTTCAAATCTAAGCAGATGCAGCTAAATACCAGTATTTTTGAAGTGACTGTCTGTCTGACATCAACAAGTGTCCACAACCCAAACTGTAACTGGGCAATACATGCACTATGTGGACTGGTTTCAGACTACGCGAAGTAACTCTCAACAATCTATAAAAAACAGCTGTGGGATAACAGGACATGTCAACAACACGCATTACTTTGAAGGTTCTGTAAAAAGTAGCGGATTTCTGTCATAAATGCAACTACACACGGTTTTTCATTGACTTAATTAGTTTCCTGATGGAATCCTGTGGGTTTTCACATAATACAGGACCCACCCCCCATATGTGTTCCCACCCACTGTTTCCGTAAAACAGCATGAGACAATTTGGGTCCCGTGGCAGCGTGGCTGACCTTTTTGGGGTCAAACTTTGAGTCTTCGCCTCACTCTTCACTGTCCATGCGCTGACAGCCCTCCCTCTGAACTTCTCTGAGTTGCTGCTGGACGTCACGCCGGTCAGGTGTCGATTTCGGAGAGAAGAGGTGACAATAAACCAGTCATCTCTCAACAAAGTCCGAAGTGCATCGCTGTCGTCCAGATCCCTGATCTTTTCCTAATATCCCTTCGTAGATACCTGAACACTAAATTATGCACCGTTTCTTATTACTAGAGAACAGGGATCACGATAGAAATTGATTCAAGACAGTTTAATTCTTTATTTCTGGTTTCGATATTAAGTCTTTATTTCTGGTTTCGATATTAAGTCTTTATTTCTGGTTTCGATATTAATATGTGGGTCAATGACCGTTATTGCACATTTATCTGGTGTCTACCACAGCTTTCCCACTCTTTGATTATGAATCAAATAGTAGGAAAGCTAGATACATTTTTCCATAATGCTAGGAAATAGCATAAAATTCACGCCTGTATTCCCCTGTAGTGCCTTGCCCCTTAGCCCCCGCCCTGGATCCGCCAATGCTTGGGAAAATATGATAGAATACTCTTTATTATGTACACCTATAAGTTACAGAAAGATTAAAATGTCAAGATGAAGAAAAAATTACATAAGTTGACACAATGCGCATAAACACTTCTCACGCTATCCTAACCTCCTTTGTGTCCACCAGATGAGCTGTGCTCCCCTGAGGTGATAACGACAGAGCTAATCGACGGCGTGCCTCTGGACAAACTCTTCGACGCCGAGTACGAAGTCCGAGTCGACATCGCTCACAAGATCATGCAGCTCTGCTTGCGCGAGATGTTTGTGCTGCGCTGTATGCAGACCGACCCCAATTGGGCTAACTTCTTCTATAATCCGACTACCAAGCAGGTATGCGGAAATATCTTATTTATTTATTTACTTAAACTTTATGTACAGTCAGCACCAAAAGTCGATGAACATTTATAATTTTTAAATCCTAATTATTTAGTACAATTTTAAAAGTAAAACGCAATGAATATATAAGATATAATAAACCCTTAGCTATTGCCTGAAATTCGGAAACCTAGTACATTATGTGTTTTTAGTGTCTGTTTAAATGATATAAAAAGTAACATTGTTAATCGACTTTTGGTGTTGACCGTACAATAGTGGTACTTACATGGGTTGTTACTCAATTTCGCCAGAACGGTTAAACGGATTTGGATGAAATTTGGCACAGAGATAGATAATAGTCTGCCGTAGCACAAGGACTAGTTATCCCTACTACTATATCCTTAACCCGGATATGTAAGATAATATATATTTTCTTAGAGTACCGGGCCTTTTACTAATACCTTTTTTTAATTTTGAATTGGATAGGTACTTACTACAACAGAAAATTGATAGCGCCAACCGTCGCCCCCAACACCGCTCAAGTCGGAAATTGGCAGTTTTCACGCGACACGGAGTTCTATTCAATGACATTAAAAATAATGTCATTGGATAGAACTCTGTGTTGCGGATCAAACTACCTCCACGTCCAAGCGCGTATTTTGCGTCGAACTGAGAGTTAAACTTTGAGTCAACAAAACCTAGATTAGTATTCAAATAGTTTACAAGTTGAAATGAATTGAGGTGACGCAAAGTCTGTTACTGAAATATCCCATATTATTAAAACAAACCTTACTTTAATATTTTCCATAAGTTTCATCAACCTTCGATAAGAAACTAAACTCATACTTCACAAACAGGTGATCCTGTTAGACTTCGGCGCAACCCGCGAGTACTCCAAAGAGTTCATGGACCAGTACATCGAGATCATCCACGCGGCTTCGCTGGGAGACCGACAGGCCATCCTGGAGATGTCGAGAGAAATGAAGTTCTTGACTGGATATGAGTCCAAGGTTAGTAGCTATTTTACCAGGTATTCTCATGCTAACGTTTTGACTTCCTGTACGCGGTCACCACTCCAAAACCTTTCGATCAAATCAAAATCTTTTATTTCAAGATTTGCGCAGTTGTTTTCTGCAGTTGCACATTCCAAAGAGTTGATCCTATGGAGAATAACGTGCAAAAAACTCCATGGACACTCTTTTAAATCAGTGTTTACAAAATCATGGTTATATTTATTCGTTTTGAAATAAACATTAGATACCCTCAAAAAGAAACAAATGTATTACACAAAAATATCAAATGTAAAGTGAAGCAATTTAGGAAAACTAAGACCTAAAGATGTTATTGACAATAACGTAAACATATAAAATGCATTATTGTATAGTTCGATAATTCACAGGACACACGACAGTATTAATCTTGTATTCTTTTGTGTAAATGATAATGATAAATCAATAAAAAAAAATCAAGCATGAAATTATACATTGCAAAAGAGATCCCATCGACTATCTGTTCTGCGAGCAAGGTGGCCTCCCCCAGGGTGGACCGATGACTTGGTAAAGGCCGCGAGAATCCGAAAGATGCGAGACGCTCAGGACAGGTCGTTGTGGCGATTCTTGGGGGATGCCTATGTCCGCAGGTCCACATTAATTTGAAAGTTGTTGTACCTTTGCTGCGGGGAAAATGAGTACTTACCTACATAACTACATGTACCCAAAATGATGGGGCAAGATCAAGAATCAAGCCAAGGGCGCATAGCGTCAAGAATTTATGGTTTATTTTGTAAAGTCCAGGAAATAATGCACATGCATCATGCAGTACTAAAATAAAACGATTTTTATAAAATAATCTGCAAATCTTATAAGAACTTATTCGGACATGGCCCCTTTCCCGTGTACATTGTTGTGCACTTGTATTTTAAAACAGAATCATCTATATATCACATTAAAAATGCGAACCTATCACTTACAGATAATGGAAGAGACACACATCGACACTGTCATGATAATGGGCGAGGTCTTCACCAGCGACGGCTCGGGCGAGTTCGACTTCAGTACCCAGCAGACCACGCGCCGCATCCAGGCTCTAGTGCCCACCATCCTCACCCACCGGCTCTGTCCGCCCCCGGAGGAAATATACTCCTTACACCGCAAACTCTCCGGGGTCTTCCTCCTCTGCTCCAAACTCAAGATCAAGATGAACTGCCGCACCATGTTCCAAGAGATTTACCACCAGTACAAAACCAACAGCTTTAGATAGACTTTAGCCACCGTGGCTCGGGTGTGGTCAAGTTTTAAGTATACTATATTCAACAACGACTTTATGTCCAATTTTGACGTTTTCCAGTAAATCAGTACTGTAGCAGGTCATTATCAATGTTTTCTGTTATACCTACTATACATGGAGACCGAACTGAAGTGCCCTTGCGTCGTTGTGCACGAAAGTTAAGGTCTCAGCAAGAATGAGTGGTAGCTTCGGCCTGAAACATAATAACCGCTCATGGTACAGTTATGTGAACCATGAGGCAATATTAAGGGTGGTGATCACCATGTATGGTAGCGTTATTAGCCATAGATTTAATATTGACTCAAGCATTTCAGGAATTACGTGTGTTTAAATTAAGGAATGTTTTGGATCATAGAAACAGGGCCACCCAGTTATGCGCTTTGAAACATTGTGTACGAGACAGTGATGACTGGGATAAAGTGTCAATCTGTTCACCATGGACTTAGTTCGGACTCAAACACGGAACAGTGACTTTTCATGACTTGTGAGCAAACGAAAGTGACGAGTGACTTGTAATAAGTTTGCCAAGGCAAGCTTCCCGGGTTCCTATGACCTGAGATACACAATGCATTTTATCAAGTAGTATACATTCTATGATTGTTGTGTGAAATACTGTAGTATTACTGTGTATTACATGTATGATAGGATAAATTTACAATTATTTTGCTACTTTAAAATGATGCAGGTGATATATGACATTTTGAAATATGATTTCATCTGGGGGCATTTTTTATGTGAAAGCGTCTGTCACACATAACAGAGGGCTTGGTGCTTGGTGCGATTTTTTAACGTACGATCGCGTACGCGTTGACGTAATCGTTTGCCTATGGCAAATTGTATTATTGAAAAAGAGTTTTTTCCTCTATTGTCACCACACTCTCACTAAGACCACAGTTCCCTTGAATTGTATAATTTGACTATTATGTATCGCAAATGGCTTACACACCGTCAGGGTATTACGTATTTATGTTTTCTTCTACTACTGGTTGGCTGGCTTCAACAGCCAACCGGTTCCTCTTTTTTTCTACGTAGTTTGTTCTAGTTAAAATACAATCCGCTTGCTTGTTTAATTTTTACTGATTGTGCAATCACTATTTAACTAACCTTACGCGCGAGATCGTAAAGAAAGTTTGGTAGTCTATCTGGGTGTTTGGGAGAGTAACTTAGTAAGCTTCCTAAATATGGCAACAGTACAATGCTAAATCAAATTTTTGGAAGCCATTAAACTAAAGTTTTGGTTTCATAATTACTTTGTTATTGACATTATAACGTCTTTTTGGTGGTAAGTTTTTACATGGACATAATTATTTCGAATTAAACTTGTAAAAATGTTAACGTGACAGTTTTCAAGATCATCTACCAAGTAGAGTTTTGTTGAAATATTTATATCTGGCTGTACGGAGTAGGTCTATGGGATTTATAAATTCATCGGCCAGCTGTAACGGATATCGTCCATTTTGTATGTCGAATTTACTGAGCCCTGTGAGGGAAAGACTGATGACGGTATTACGATTCAATTTGTACGGGACGATTATATTTACTTAAAAAGTTTCTCGTTTATTGCGAGTAGTTCTATCACCGGGCAAGAGTTTTTTCTGATGAAAAATGTATTATTATATTGGCCAATGTTGAACTAGTCAACATTGGCCAATATAATGCAACAAAATCGATTAAACTGTAAGGTAAAGTTCTGCTACAATAAGCACAACATAAGAGACTTATTTTTTAAGTTTGCTATTTATACAATTAAATAAGGGTTTGTGACTATTGATGTAATTAGACATCAGACGGATTTGCGCTAAAATTTCCTTTTTATTTCATAGGTGCTAAATGAGATATCCATGAGTTCAAATTAGCACAACACTATTCCGATAGTTTAAAATATTTTTTCTTGCTAAGTTTGATTTTCATACTTACATATTTAATAAGGTTTTTGACTATTATTGATGTAATTGTGAACATAAATGTTGAATGTACTTAGCAATCCTTTCACTTGACCAACAAACACCTGACCCACGCGAGTTTCAAACTACCTCTTCGTAAATTAAGGCTTTAATTGTGATCGTATTTGAAACTTAGTACTTAGTTGCAATTTCCCGTTGCGTCGTGTAGATAAGTACACTGTTTGTAAAATGATTGTTACTTCTGTAAATTAATATACGTATAAATTAACAACCGTTGTCAAAAATTACGTCGTTTTATTGAATCCTGGTTCCTTGGCCTTGCCTTGGTAGCTAAGTAATTACGAATATGTAAACAAAATCAACAACCAACATGGCGCCGACGAAGTTTTCAAACTTTTTGGTCATCGGTGTAATTTTTGTGGTGTCATCTTAGATGACGATTTTAAAATTTTTGGTGTGGATGAAGGAGGCTCCTCGTGTAGCGCAATTCTTTCCGTCAGGGCCAGGCCACACGGTGCGGCACCGCACCGCACCGCATTACTCCGCACCACACTGGAGGCCACACGAGCAGTGCGGCGTCGCAATGTTCTTACGGCGCCGCTGCGGCACCGCAACAGGCTTGGCTTGGCTTGCCCAGTTGACGACAGTCTACAATAAACAATGGATCGAAAAAGACGTGTGTTGCTGCTATTATTACTTCGCCATCGACGAAATCGACGTAGAAGCACACGAAGATACTGTATCAGTCCATTTATTACCTATACCGTATAAACAACTGAGCGGCGCCTAGGAGTGAACCTCGACACGGCAACTCACTCTGGAGGGTAGCGGGACCCGAAGCACGGTCTTGCCGTTAGACGACCGCAGGAAGTTGGGGGCCCAACTAGCATGCTAGCCACGTGCGAAAGGCTGCCCCGCAGTCTCCAGGTGAGTTTCCTTTACGGCGAATTAAGCTCTTGGGAGCTGCTTAGCCAATTGGTCTTGATTCGTTTTCATACGCTGTCAACGTCTCCGTTTCTATGAAGTTGCGGGTTTTTCTAATCTGGGGCTGCTGGTGGACACCGGCTCTCATAAATTTGTCGGTGTCTACAGGTCACACAGCGGTGATCAAGAGACGTCAAGACTCTTCGAACAGCTAACAGAAGCAGCCGAATTGGCTCAACAGAAATATCCGACAGCGGAGCTTGTTTTTCTGGGGGATTTTAATGCCCATCATAAGGATTGGCTGTTCCCATACCTAAAAACTGACCATGCTGGAAGAGAGGTGCGCAAGTTTGTGATATCGCTAGATCTCCACCAACTGGTTGACCAAGCCGTTCCGGATGTTGAAGGCCATACACCCAACTGCTTAGACCTGTTGACAACAGATCCGGACAGGCACTCAGTATCGGTCTGGGCTCCGCTCGGATCATCTGACCACTATCTGGTGAAATCCGTATCTTCCTGTTTTCCTCCAGATTTAAATCCTAGAGGCACGACCGCACGAGGCGAGTACGGGTCAGCAGACTGGGAAGAGATGCGGCTTTTCTTTGCATCTTACCCTTGGCAGTGGACTTAATTCTCGTCGCGCAACCCTTCCGACTTTTCTGTCGCAATTGTCAACGTGATACGTCAGGGAATGGAGTATTTTATCCCATTCTCTGACGTCTCACTTGGGTGCGAGGTTCAGCCCTGGTATAACGCGTCTTGTGCGCAAGCCGACTTGCGCAAAGAGCAGGCGTACCGGGCTTGGGCTTCGGCCCGCAGTGACAGGTGTGAAAGTCAAGGTGGGATTGCAAACGGGTGGTGCGGAAGGCGCGTTTCGACCATGTTGGACGAATCGGGGCCAAGTTGGTGTCCTACCACTCCTACCCTTCGGGTAGCAAGAAGGTCTGGTCCCTGTCTGGTCCTTGGTCGAGACGAACTTCTGCCGTCCTTCGCTGCCTCCTACTGCTGAAGCCTGATGGAACGCTGGCTCAGTCTTTGCCAAAAATTCACGACTTGACACTTCCTCTAATATGCCATCTTACATACCTCATTGTGGCTCCACAATGCCGTTGATCTCAATTCACCTGAAAGAGGTTCGTAAGGCCCTTTTTAGTTTGGACGTGAGCAAAGCCAGCGGATCTAACGGAATACCCGCAAGAGTCCTCAAAAGCTGTGCTCCAGAGTTGTCTCGACGCGCTTGTATCGCCTCTCTCTAAAAATCGGAGTGGTGCCCGAGTCCTGGAAGCTTGCAAATGTGCAGCCAGTGCCCAAAAAGGGTAACCGTGCCGACCCTGTCAACTATAGACCAATCGCTATAACCTTTTTTTACGTTAGCAGACCTCTTTACCCCAGTAATTGGGTAACACGATACCGTTTCGCAAGACTGATTACTGCCCGGATCTACAAAAGACAGTAGACACCAACAGCTTGATCTGGCCACCCATCAACGGACCGACCTCGGCATGCGTTGCTTTACCTTTAAGATCGACCAGAGGACCTAGCACGAATGTTCTGACGTATAGTAACGTTAACGTTTGTGAATTTCGAATATAAAAAACTACAACCCCAAAGTATTTTGGTTTAATTTTATGCGACATACATACCATTTGTATCATACAAAAATAAGAATAGAGTATAAAAATAAATATTATGTGCGAAACGAGTATTAGTTTTAATAAAAGTTTACGTCACGTTACTATACGTCAAAAACATTCGTGCTTGGTTCTCAGTGCGGTCATTAGGTACTTCGCCCCGAGCTCCTCCAGATGATTGATAAATGCACTACGAACTTTTCTCCTTATTCTGAAACTTTCAATGCATTGGTCTACACTCGCGAGCAAAAAAACTGGAATCACATCATCGCGCGTTGCTCAAAACATTTTTTTACAATTGGTTATCAGTCCATTGTTTCAAGCCGCTCAGGTCGTCATCCTAATCCAGCAAGGGTTGTCTCAGCATACTATCGCTCGCCAGCTTCATCTGAGCCAGGCTTGTGTCTCGAAGGTATACGTATAGGTAGAGACCAGGATTTGGACTACAGCGGTGCACTGCGGTGAGAGATAATCGGTTTATTGTCATCTCTTCACTCCGAAATCGACACCTGACCAGCGTGGCGTCGAGCAAGAGCACAAAGAAACGGTTTTTCATTGACCGAATGAGTTTTCTGATGGATTCCAATTGGTTTTCCTACCAATCTCCGATTAAAGCAGTTTTCAGGTCTTCTATCGTTTACAGGCAGGCCAAAATATTGAGAGGAACCTAAGTAACATTTTTTTTTTTCCATATTATTTCCTATTCATTTAGACGTCCACAACTTCGACCTATAGCAATATTTCCCTAATTTAAATATTGTTGATATCATTTGAAAGCTAACAAAATTACCGTTCAAATAATGTAAGTACAAAAATCCATTGTCCACTGAATAGAAACTGTTAAAAAATTGTTTTGAGCAACGCGCGATGATGTGATTCCAGTTTATTGCTTGCGAGTGTAGAAACTAGAAGTCATATTAGAAACATTTCTCGTTTGTTTTAATATTTGGCTCGTTTGACGAAATCAATCTTAATTTTAGCTTTAAGAGAAGCTCTACGATTCTTGGGAAAACTAAAACAATTCTTAGGAAACCTTTTATTAAGTTAAGTTAACTATAAAATCTGCTAAAAGGTTTCCAGTTAGAAGATTACCAGCTTTACCTTATTCCATAATCTTGATATAATTAACCTGCCAATCTGGATGGCTACAAAAAACCCAACCAACATTGAATTCGCGAACAAAAAATCGACTGCCCCATACATTTTTGTGCAGATCACTCAACAAAAATGTAGGTACTGAACAGCTGATTTTTTTTTCGCGATATATCGGGGTTGGTACCATCGTAAATTTTGTTCATAATGATGAGTACAACGACCCCTTAAGAGGTATTGCGTTTATTCTGATACACGTTGTATAAAATAGGCAGTTACATAACAACAGTGCGTGGCTTAGGGGGATCGATAAAATGCAGATGTGTCCTGGCGCCAACTGTCTGCGATACTGACATACGGCTCGCATTTTATATTGTTTATTTAACCGTTGCTGAATATTATTATGAAGACTTGTCTTTGTCAGGTTTTTCTTACAATATTTTTAAGTACATTATTTAGTAGGTACTTAAACTATTTAAAAAAAAACTGGAATTCAGCCACTTGAATTATTTATTTGCAATGAAAGAATAAACAGTACAGATGTTTTATAATTAAGTAGAGATCCTTATACATTCTACCTTGAATTAGGCATGCAGACATTTAGTTAAAAAATACTATCAAAATGAAATTTCTTAGAATTATAGATGTCAGGATTTATTAAGAGCGTTTACGCCGTCCGGCTTTTCATACAAACTTTGAAATCCATTATTTTTCGAAATGAATGAACTGATTTTATTAAAACTTAGTATGCATACGCCATCCAACCATGTCTAAAAAGTTAGTTGAGAACATTTTCGAAAAAGAGTTCAGGAGGAAAGATAGAGTGATTTTTCACTTTCTATAGAAAACTTAAAACCACTCTCTCTCTCTCCCTTTAAACTCTTTTTCGAAAATGTTCTCAACTAACTTTTTAGACCTGGTTGGATGGCGTATGCATACCAAGTTTCATTAAAATCGGTTCATTAATTTCGAAAAATAAGGACTTGAAAGTTTGTATGAAATGCCGTACGGCGTAAACGCTCTTAAGTAAGTAGGTAACTGTAAAGTTCATGATCAACATTTTAAAATTCACAAATGAAGTAATAACAAGGACTGACAATTTCTTTTTAAACAATGGAATGTACTTAACCGACATCAAAAAAGGGAGGAGGGTCTCATATTGACTGATTTCATTTTTTTGTATGTTTGTTCAGGGATATTTTAGCCAATTGTCAACCGATTTGGATGATTGTTTTTTAGTTTGAAAGAGTTTTCTGACTGGTCCCATTCCAATTTGATGAAGATCTGATGGAGAACTTCGGTGACAGGCTACGGAATTCTTTAATAAATGATAGTAAATCTCCCGGGATTGCTGAAATCGCATGTCTGTTTATTGTTTATACTTATTCATAACATAACATCACGCCGCCGGTACGCTGTGAAAGGGTACGCAGATGTGTACAAGTCAACCATGTTTTTGGGGTTATCTATTCGGACATAACTTTATTGTTTATGAAGCGATCTTGCGTTGGGTTAAGTTATAGCTATATTGAATTTGCAGTTGCCGTTGTACTTTAAAGATTAAAATCTAGTAAACTGAGATATTATTAGGTTTATGTCAATCCCAAACTAAAGTAGATATTTAACTATGAGCTGGTCTAGACTTGGACTGCACAGTAACTTCTTAACGGTAAAAAGCGTGGGAATAATGTCAATTAAGTTGTAGGATAACACCACCAAAACTAAGTGAAAAATAAAAAACTTTTTAACAAAAAAATTCAATCGATTTCCAAATAAAAAATTTTTAAAATAGGTAACTGTTATAATATACTGAAAAGTAAGGATTTGAAAGTTTGTATGGAAAGCCGTACCGCGTAAAGGCTCTTAATTACGCCTAAAATTTAGGCTCAAAATTTAAGCCGTTTTGTTGACCCATTTAATGGGTAAACAGGTAGTAATTACCTATCCCAACTGACAACAACCATAATTTTATGTGTGAAAATCGTTTTTTTACGATTATGAAGCTGGTGTGTATTTTATTTATAGTTAGGTGAGTACTATTTTGAAATCTACTTCCCGTTTTTTTCACTAGCTCGACCGACTCGTACTAACTCAAAATTTTCCTTCATACTACCTACACTACAGATTCCCAAATTGATGCCTAAGAAGATAAAAGCGCACTGTCAGTAGGTACCGACACTACCATATAATTTTTCTGTTTAGGCGTTTCTGGGAATAAATAAATAAAGTCACTAAGGACCTTCCGAAAGGAGCATTTATGCATTTAAAGTAAGTCATTTTACGAGTAAGTACACCCCTTCGATCGTTACTACAAGTGCTGGAAATTGGACTACAAAATAACAACCCCATCGTATTATTATGACCGTAACGAGGGGCGAAAATGTTGGCTTACTCCATAATTAGCTATCGATGCATTTAAGGGGGATACGCCTCCTTAGCTACAATTTGAGTTCGGAAGTAGGCACTCACATTTTGTTACGTTTTATTTGCATTGTGTGTAGGTATAAGAATAATTATTGATTACAAGAAAAAATAAGATTGCAGTGTGATAATCACAGACATACATAGACATAAATAACAAAATCAAAAGTCATTTATTCAAATTAGGCTGAGAGCCAGAACTTTTCGAACGTCAAATTTTACATAAAGACAGTTCCCCAAAACGCCCACCCGTCACCACTTCCTAGTGTTTTAGCTGGGAAGAAGAAGTGGCGCAAGTGTCACGATCTGTATGAAAACCAAAAGTGCAATTTTATGACTACCTATACTATGACGTCAACACAAGCACTGGGATAGTGATGGGAAAATCAAAACGATTCTAAGACGCCACGTGTACCTAGCACCTAACTAACCTAACCACATAACTGACACCTAACTTGAAGTGCGACTAGCGTACACCGATGCAAATTTATTATTAGTAGTATTAGTATTTTACTATGTGATACTTCCTGAGGCTGAACACTGTTTCCCATTCCCATATACAAGCTCAAGCTTAGTTTGGGAATCAGTAGCAGTACCTTTTGTGCAATACATAAATAGCTTCAACGAATCTGATCGTAAGCTAGGCAACGAAACCGGCAAGCGAAGTAGTTGCTCTTGCGTTATCTATGTCTATCTACATATGTGTGGGCCACTCTGTCGCATTGGATCTTAGATCTGTAATGATAGTGTAGGTAAGAATGTTATAAATAAATAAATAAATAATTGTAAAAGAACGTTAGGTTTTCTTTAAAAGTTTACAAAAATGATTTCAAATACTTGCTGCGCTAGACTATACCTGTCCCGCAGGAAGCGTTCTAGATTTCTTTTAAATAGAGTTACAAATGAATAAATATTTGCGCAGATTATCATCATCATACAATTTAAGGCTCTGCAAGAGCGACCAGTGGGCCTTTCAAAGCTCCCCTCTAGCCGCTACCCTTCATATTCAGCACGTCGTTTTTAAAAAGCTAAGTTCTTACAAGTTTTCTAAAATGCACTTTGGTTGGTTACAATTTATTTACGACTCGCACTTGACCATTATTTTATCGATAAAGTAATTTTGCAAACCCTATTGCCAGATGACTGTAAGATGTCAACATACCGCATAATAAATCTTATTTTCGCAATAAATAATATACTATAATAAAATTAAGAGATATTCTTATTTGTGATGTTGTTATTTAATATTTGAAATGTTCTTCTTATTTTATTTGATTATTTCTAACAACGGTGAACAGAACGAATTAAGAAATTTTTGACATAGATCCGTCTCCAATAAAGTCCCGCAGGACTCTGAGCGTACAGGAGCGCAAACAACCAGGTATGTTCGAATAAAAATTGTTATACATAAAACCAAAATTACATCAAAATGTTTACTTTTTTGCCAAAATGCTTAAGTTCATTAAATTTCCTATTGAATATTTACAAAAAACATTATAGTTACCACTCAAAATCTTGAGCATTTCGCGACGAAATTGTACTATGGGTTTCTCTTGTGACGTCTTTTTTTCAATTTTCTAGACTATTTTTACTTAATATCTACCTAAAATGCTTTACTTTAAAGACTTGACTATACACTGCACTACTACCTACTACTTTTCCGCTTGTAAATGTATTGGGGTTATGGAGATCTCTGCGACGAAAAAAATGGCATTTTTCGGTACTCTGCGTTTGCACAGCCCCTTAACAGACAATTATTATGAACCATACAGAAATTTCAATGTAGTTATGTAGTTTGCAAGGCAATTTATTTAATATTAGAACTTTGCCAAAGCCAAACAAGTTCTGAATGCATTTAATGCCTATTTTATTTAGATGACTATAATATCACTGTCTATCACAATAGGTAATTGTCTTATAAAATTTTCGGTGCTGTCATACGTCAAAACTATTTATTTCTTTGGTAATTTTAAACTTAAATAATAAAAAACGGCAAAAAAAATACGCTTGTTGTATGGGAGCCATTTTGTTTTTGTATTTGTTGTTATAGCGGCAACAGAAATACATCATCTGTGAAAATTTCAACTGTCTAGCTATCACGGTTCATGTGATACAGCCAGGTGACAGACAGACGGACAGACAGACGGACAGACAGAAGGATAGACAGACGGACAGACAGACGGACAGACGGACAGACAGATGGACAGACAGACCGACAGACAGACGGACAGCGGAGTCTTGGTAACAGGGTCCAGTTTTTACCATTTGGGTACGGAACCCTAAAAATTATTACACACAATTACAGTTAGTAACAATTTTTAGGTAACTAATTCGTAAGTTTTTAATCGAATAAAATAACAACATAATTAAATGAATTACAAAATTATTTAAGCAATGTTTTAAACACACATCTTAAAACATTAAGTTATCAATGCATTCCTGAAATGATGGACCTGTTTTTTTATTGAGTAGTTTGCCAACTGAATAAAAACTATGAGATATCATACATTTTTTCAAAACCGCGCAATTTTGTTTTATCAGGTGATTCCGTTATCCAGTTCGGTAATGATTTGTAAATAAGTGGCGCCATATATATACGCAGCTGCGTCTAAACAGTTCGATCCCAGGTACTTTAATAAGCAAGGGGTAACCTTCCGCTTGTTAAAAGTGATCGTTTGGTCTACATTGTTAGCTGCATTCGTCGACTTCCCTTCTTACATAATTGATTCAACTGCACCCCTAACTCCCCGGACATGAAACGTGTCCAACATACAACATCGACAGGTACCTAACTATCGATTTGTCTCTATAAATGGCACTTAGTTGCTTTATTGTTTGCATTTGTCTGTTTGTTGTTCGTGTTCTGCTCTTTGTTCATATTAGAAGGGGCTTACGTATGAAAATACCATTATTTTAAACCACCGTGCACCGTTTAGCTGCATGCTTTCATTGTATACCCACATAAGTGACATGACGTGTATTTTAAAAAATACACTGCTTATTTTATCATTAGCTGCCGCCCGCGGCTCCACCCGCGTGAATGTCGAAAATTATCCCAAGGGAACATACTCCCGTGATAAAACATCCTATCCCTATGTGTTATTACAGACTATAATCTATCGCTGTGCCAAATTTCATCAGGATCCATTCAGTAGTTTTTGCGTGAAAGAGTAACAAACTTCCATACATACAAACTTTATAATATTAGTAAGGATGTCATGTTATGTATTATATTGTCATTAAACTTAGTTCACATCAGCGGTGCGATTCTGTAAACATGTCGAAGTGAACACTCGGGCAGGGTGCACGACGGGTGAGTTGTCAAACCATACAAATAAGATGGAATGACAGCTCAGCCGGTCGATTCTGTCGACATCTCACGGTGTACACCTAGGCGGAGTGAACGACAATAGAGTTGTCATTCCATCGTATTTGTATGATTTGACAACTCACCTGTCGTGCGCCCCGCCCAAGTGTTCACTTCGACATATTTACAGAATCGCACTGCTGCAGTGCGATTCTGTAAATATGTCGAAGTGAACAGTTGTCGTTCACTCCGCCAAGGTGAACACCGTGAGATGTCGACAGAATCGACCGGCAGATGTGAATTAACTTTAGTGAGATTTTCTTGATCGAAGATGTTATTAAATAAAGGTTTAAGGGAAAAGAAATAAACAACACTAAGTCAATTTTAGAAAGTTTTTTATTTGCAGGTCGAAAAGGCATTGGGGGAACATTAAAGCAACCATACATCGAACCTGCGACCTTACGGTGGTCGCTAATTTTTACTATAAACCTTTACAATTTCTTAATTACACTCCGTACCGTATGCAATCCGTTATACTGAACTACGATTTGTGAAATAGAGAAATAATTTTGTTCAATTTGTGCTTAAATAACATAAAACCTTAGGACTAAAAGTACCAGAAGATTTGAGAGAAGTAGAAGAGGAAGTTGAAAGGTTTTAGAAGCTTAATTCTACGTGTCAATGTTGGATTATAGATGTTGCATTATAAAAGACTGTTTCACCCCCCGGTGATGCGACGTCTCCTGAAATCACGGGTTTTGTCTTATTCTGACCTCTCCACTCGCAGGATTATACTGGGTAATTTTTTTTCTAGTGCGCAAACTTTAAGAACCTCTTCTGCCCATGTAAATGAACAACTTTCCCCAAGAAAGCCATAGTCAATTCCTAAAAAAAAAATTGTGTCTCCCATACAAATTGTGGTCAGTTGATGACATTATTTTGTATGGGAAGAATTTTTTTTTAGGAATTGACTATGGCTTTCTTGGGGAAAGTTGTTCATTTACATGGGCAGAAGTGGTTCTCAAAGTTTGCGCACTGGAAAAAAAGTTATCCAGTATATCTCAACACACGAGACCGGTCAAAACGCTACTCTTCCCGCGGTTTCACGTCACCGACTCAGCGAGGAAACAGTCAAAATAAATAGAACTTTCAACTCAAAAGAGTCGCACAACTTTGACAGCAAAGTTGATGCAAATCGTTCTACCAAATCATAAAAACTAAAATGACTACGATTTCAACTGGAAGATAACTTCGCCTTTGAGTACTTATCTTACTATCTACTTCTATATCTAATTCAAAGGCTTTGTAGAGTGTCTCCGCATTGGCGGTCCGGCGGCTGCCGAAATAGTGTCCATCGCGAAGGCACCCTAAGAGTACACTAATCCTATCGTAATAACTATTGTTTTGGGCAGTGTGGCGCTGGCTGCAACATACTACACCAACATGACACAACAGGACTTGAGGAGAAGTTCCGTACATTTCAACGCGAAATTGTATAATGTACAATGGTAAAATGAGTATGACATTCTCAAAGGTTGGGAGACCCCCCTCAATAGAGTAAGGAAGAACAAGAATTTATGTAGAATTGTGGTACTTTCAGTAAAAATCGGGGTAACAAAAAGGATCCTTATGCTATCGAATGGCATTCTGGCGGCCTACCAGATCTTACGTGGTTGCCGCCAATTGGCACCTGTAATGCTAGTGGCACCGCAGATGTTATGCCATTCTTGAGACAGAGGTGGTTCGTCTCTTGTGCCAGTAATTTCACCGGCTACCATACCCTTTCAAACCGGCACACAGCAGCGCTGATTTTGGTGGCAGAAACAAATATGGCGGTAGTACTTCTCCGGGCGAGCTTCGCACAAAAGCTCTACTACCTTACGTAAGGCCAAGTTTTCATCTGTAACTAGATCGCCTGAAGGTTGTATTACCTTGCGGGCTACCGAGATTTGATATTATCAAGTGCTCGATCGTGCCCTGCAATGTAATTAAACTTTCCTGAGAAATGCTTGCAAGTGGGAACGGCCTAAGTTATTTTAGTTTATTTTGTAATACAATGGTTATTCAAACAGTTATATTTTAACTGTAAAAAAATAAAAAAAGTTTTCCGCTTTCGAGTACAGAAGGTACTTTGTCACTTTCTAACAATTTTTTCCAATTATTGTTTAATTGCATACGGTACCTTACTTCGTCTACAATCTCGTATGATGATAGTAACAATAGTCTTTAAACAGTAGGTATAAATATTTGAATACTAATTGTTTCTATTAGTCTAGTTATATGTCCGATATGCTGAGATTATGTGAAATATTAGTGATATAGTAATCCAATATCAACTTTATTTACGTTTGCGTTACTATAACTGTTACATCTCAGCATGACAATACTGGTCATAGCCTTTCCCTAATGTTGCCTATGTAGTTTATTGTTAAGGGTCCAATGAAAAAATCATTGAAAACTCAACAATACACTATGGTATAGTTTTTCAGAACTAAACACGCTGATCATCCATGATAGGTGGAAGTCCAGTTAGTGCGGCTTTAGATTTTATATTTTTCATTTGAATTGTATCAATAAATGTATTTGGGCCAATGACCGCAGTTGGCATCCTGAAACGCAACAGTTATAATAAAAGTTTTCAAAAGGACTACGTACGGTTAAATTTAGAGTCATTATGTTGTCTTGCAGTTGATGTTCAAGCTGACCTTTTCAAACTAGTGTTCAGAACTGTCATCTACATGTTATATTATGTACAAGGCACACAGTGTGCATGCGCAATCGGAAATCTGTCAAGATTTATACGTTCCTTGTGTGTATGTTTAGATATTTAATAGATACAGATTTAATAGACACAGTGGCCAATGTATAAAATTTGGAACTATGGATCCTTTTGATCTCCCTGCGAGCTGTACCTATGTATCTTATGGCATTATATACTTTCTAAGCATATATTTGAGTATTATTAGGTGTTCTTTCTTAGGTGATCCTTCTAAAAGAGCCTACTTGTAGCTATTTATTTGTGTATCGTTTACCAGACAATAGAATATTCTTAAGTAGGTTCACCATTATATATTGTGTCATTCTGATGTTAACAAAGGTATACAAATTAAATGTACCTATTTATACCATCGTGTGATGAGTTGATTAAGTACAAAAAACTTTGCTTTGAGCACACTGTTATTTTCTATTTTTCCAAATGCGTTTCTAAACTTTGTTTTTAAAGTGTCTTTGTTCGTAAAATTGTGTACCTATAATTCGGATTGAGCATATATATTGTGTTTGATAGACTCAAAATCTTCAACCTTATTCTCACTATACATCATAATTACACGTTATCTATCTCAATTTATATTTCCTACTCTTATTTTTCTTAATATCAACAATAAGGGTTCTTCAGGTCCTCAAGTTTAGTTTACAATATGTACGATTATGTTTACGTAAATCAAAGCACAGGTGTGTACTCGTAGTGCTGCAGAACACACAATTATCAACAAAGACAAGTGAAACATTGACAGGATAAGATAAGTAAAGTGTAATTCATATAATCCCAGCAGATGAACGTTCTATCAATCAGTGGCTTTAGTGCGAGTTTTTTAACTTACTCGATCGCGTCAGCTCAATTTGTATTGAAAGTGAATAAGCGCCACCTGGTGACACTCACGGACAACCTTTTTTTCTACACAATTTTTTAAATTATTGATAGGCACGCGCTTGACCACTATCTCACCTGATGGTAAGCGATGATGTGGTCGAAGATGGAGCACGCTTGCCCAGAAACAACCTATTCCCTCTTGACTTAAAGACTCCCAGGTTGTAGCTATCAGGAAACACAGGCTCTGGCAGGGAATTCCACTCCTTAGCTGTACGCACAATGAATGTGTTCCCAAAACGTTTTGTGCGAACGTTTACGGTAACGCGATCGAGTGCGTTAAAAAACTCGCACTTAAGCCCTCTGCTTACTAAAGAAAAAGCAACACCTTAATGTATTCGATATAGTGTATCATAGTAATTGTGGGTATCACAAACTATTGTAAGTTTGTAGTAAAGTTACAGTCAACATTATTATTCGGTGCATCATTTGATACAGTGACTATAATATTAATCTACACAGAGTGCTACGTACCTCTCATTTTTTTTGTATTTTTTTTCGTATATTTTATTTCGTGAAACTTGGATCAACCCGTAAAAACACAATTCTTTTATATCGCAACGAACAACTCTGAAACTTACAGATCTTTCTCAAATGAGACAGAAGCGGCGCAATCGAAAATGACAACATGATTCTGTTAAACATTACCGGCTTTACTACAAAACGCGTTCTAACTTTAAATCCAGGTTTAAACCAACAAGCCATTTTTGAATTTCGAACTTTATTCCAAATGTCGTAAAGTTCTTGAATGCACATTGACAACATAGACCGGGATCTAAAATAGGTTTTTGAATTAATAACTTTAAGGTAGTCGGAATATAGTTCAAAATGCAATAATGGGCTTGAAAGTTTAGGCTTGGACTAAAGTTAGAACGCGTTTTGTAGTAAAGCCGTAATTGTTTTTACGGGTTCTCATAATATGTATAGCTAACAATAATATAGAATAGTGATATATTCATTAAAATAACACAACACATGAATCACATAGTTAAACAGCTAACAACTAGGTACATGGTAAACATTTATCTACGAACTTCGATTAATGTGTGAATCTATTGTTAACATAGGTAATTATAAACATCTACGTGGTACATTCAGATGTAATAACGTCTATAACATTGGTAATATTCATTTAAACTTCCTACAGCCAAAATCTTTAATTCAGCGGTGATCTAAATCTTCGGCGTCTGCGTAAACAAGTATTATATTATACTTTAAACCATTTCCATTAAATATCAACCTTATAAAGGAACATGTAGTTGCCAAGTTGTAGTACGAAGCAGAAGTTATTTGGCTTAAGAAACATAAAACGACTGGCAAGTGTGGATCCGAAGAAAATAATAACAAAAGGTGATTGCCACGATGAGACAATAGCTATAAATTATAACAATATTTGTGAAGCTTTATATTATTAAAAATAAAAACTATTCGAAAACCAACTTGTCTAATAAGTGAAAGACAAACTACTTAAGATTAATTTAAATCAGTAACGTTTACTATGTAATTATGTTAAACTAAATGCAACGGCCTTGACTCTACTGACTTTATATTTATCAAATCAAGTAGTGTTTGACCCAAACTAAGGAGAAGTAGCGTATTGTCTCATCACGACGTGTGTGAGGATGGGGTAGCTCCCCCCGCCGCTGCCGGTGCTCGCAGCGGGCGTGCTGTGCCCCGGGCGCGCCCAGGGTGTCGCGGGGGTCAACGAAAGAGAAGCTAGTAACACCCTGTATCTTCCTAATCCTACCATCCGCCGCGGGACACGCGCGCTGCGTGTGCGCATGTTGCACGTGTCGCGCGTGTGTCGTGCCGGAGCTACGTTACAACGCTACAATCGCGTGTTGACCGCGCCGGGGGACGCCAGCTGACTGCGAGCCGCACAATAATGCTGACCTACTGACGGCCTCGCCAACTGCCCCGCTGTTTCCGCTCCCGCCGGCGGCTCTCCTGTCGTGCCGCTCGCTCTCGTCAACACGCCGCGTCTCTAACATACCCTCTATTCGCAGGTACAAGAACGTGCTCCTGTACTTATTAACTAGTAATAAGTATTATTAGCTATATACAGTACAATCTACATGTCCCGACCGTTCCTCTACGCACAACGGATCACCGACAATTTTATCGTTTTGGTATTCCCAAATTTCCTTTATAATTCTTATAATCAATACAAAATATTAGGTACATCCAGATAATTATTATACTAACATCAATAAACACTGGCTAATAAACATCTAGTCAGATCGATAATTCAATAGATAAATAAACATTTAGATATTTAATTTAACATTTTAATTAATCTGATTATTTGGGATAGATCGCATAGAGGTAACATTAAGCGACATCATTTGAAAACGAATATAGTGTGAATACACACATAAAAACATGTTCATCGACTAATTTGTAGATAGGATAATATTAGTATAATACTGCATTAATATATGGTCGCTACTGCGAGTGTAGATCGCTAAAAACTGACAGCAGAGAAACGGTCTAATGTAGTCGATCGAGTCGATCGCTGGCGGCCGCATCGTAAAGGGGCTGGCGGCCGCATCGTAAAGGGGCTGGCGGCCGCACCGTAAAGGGGATGGCGGCCGCGACGAGTTGTTAGGCCTTAAGCGTTGGACTCCTTGAGGTCGGTGAGGCGTGCTAGCTGAGCCGGCTCCAGCTCGTCGGGGATGCTGGCGCGGCCACCGCGGGGCGCCACCGGGGGCGAGTGCGGCGCGGTGGGGGGGCCGGACGCGACCGACGCGCCGCCTGACTCTCCCTCGGACGCCGTGGAGCTGGACTGCGGGTGCGGCGCGGCATCGGCCGGCCCGTCGTCCGCGTCGCGCAGGCACACGGCCGTCTGCTCCGACAGCGACGACTCGTCGTCGTCGTTGTCCTCGCGCTCGGGCTCCGGCAGCGCCTCTGAGTCGGGCTCCACGTCGCCGTTGGGCTCGGCGACGGCATCCGAGTCCGGCGGAGGGAAGGGCTGGTCGGGCTCCTCCAACATGGGCGTGGCCGCGGTGATGACGATCTGCGCCACGCCCAGCCCGCAATCCTCCGCCGTCTGCTCAATTTGAACCGCCTGCACCGGCTCCGGGATCACCTAGCGGCGAAAACACTCTATTAGACACATAACTAGCTCACAACATGTTCGGAAGGGGAAGATTGAAAATTTCGGATTGAAAAGTACTTAACTTGAGAACAGGTATCCCAATGGTGGACTCAACTCATGCATCGAAGCGGCATGCTATGATGACGTGAGCTACCGAAAGTAGTTCAATTCAAACGTTGCAAAAGTAATACAATAAGAAATAGTTTCACTTTCCTGTAAGAGAGAGTTACAAGTGAAGCCTAAAACAAACAATAGCAACAAGCTACGAGTCGTGTATACAAGCTCCGACAAGCAACATGTAGAACATTAAAAGTAGATACATAACAGAGAGGAATAGATTTGTATTATGGAGTCAAACCTCTTCCCAGCATTCACCGACCACTTCGTCGACTGAGGCATGAAAAAGAATTCACACTCAGTTAACACTAATACATAAACACACAAATGTTACAAGTCAATACGTTAAGATCCCTAAACATAGATTAATTACAGCGAAATCTTTAAAAATATTAACACCCTAGAACTGTATGCTACTATATTTTATTTAAAGCAATGTCATTATATTATAGAATCTTTTGGTCATCTTCTAATCTACAATGGCAAAGCTACCTGTTGGCCGTTGGGCAACGAATTGAACAATGTTCTACCTATAATTAATGTTGTCTCATTCTCATCATTGCGATTATGACGCCTTGCCCGTGTCGGTAAGGCGTGCTCAATCTTTGTCTACTTTTAAAACTTTGCTCCAAAACTACTTCGAGCGGTTTCAGACCAAAGTTCTTTAATCCCTGCTTTTGTTATAGTATAAATTAATCTATTTATGTATTTTTGTATATTATATATAAATAGTACACCTAAGACTACCTACAGTACCAAATGTATTTCCTTATCTCTTTAAAATCCATCCAAAGGTTGTATTGAAAAGATCGCTTTAAGCCATAAGGCCGCCCATTGTTACCCTCTATGTAATGTTTTCCTCATCTTCCTCATTTTCTGTAATTTATATGGTGTACATGTACATCTCTCATACATTATTTACGAGGTACGTGTGTAATTCCTACGGGTCCTGGAAACGGTAGGAACTCGCGTGCATAACATCGCGGGACTAGCTAACTGCCCGATGTGTCAAATTAAAAATGCATGCAGCTATTGCATGTTAACAATTCTTTTTACCTCAATTTCTTTTTATACAGACGAGCATCGTATTTTGATGAAGGATCGAAACTCGACTTTGTGACGATTGGTGTTTATTACCAACCATTCTAATGTTTTAGAATTTTCTGTTTTAAGAGGTTTTATGAGATTTTTTAACTAGAAGGAGAATATTCTCGTAATCGTACTCGCAATGCGAATGCAAACACATTTCGTTCATAAATAAATAAATGTTTTTTTCTATAAAAGGTGCAGGAACTTTCACTATAATTTGGCATCTCATACCTACATTATTTTTAATCGTACAAGATAAATAATCAGCAAATTCTTCGTTCGTTAATATAATATATTTATTATCAAACGTTGTCCAGAGAATACTAAGTAGGCTTCGGTGCTTACCAAAAGTGCAGTGCTCGAGGGAGTAGGTATTGGCCAGTTCGATTACAAAGGCATATGTGGTAAATTCTACCACGAATACGTTTATTCACGAATTTAGAGAAGCATGTTAGCATTAGCATGTTATGTTGTAGTCCCATTCTCTGAATGGACTGAGCATGTATTGTCTAGTAATGTGTGTGTGTGAGATAAAGCGATCTAGCGGGCAGTTGTTGTAATTTTCCAGAATTCTGATTGTCACTATCGTCACTTTGTCCTACACTGTAGAAAAGAGACAAATATTATATATAGTCGCTTTATTTCTTTCTACTGAATCGACCATTTTAAATACACATCCCTCTGATTCAACGTCGATAGTCAACTGTTTAGTCAAATTCGATTTGTCATTTTGAATTTGTTTTTATTTTTTTAAAGTATTGTTCCTATAGAAAACATTTACATCAAAATAGTCCCCTAAACGACTTTGCGTTCTAATTAGAACCTATTGGTAAACTTATTAGTAAGTTGCAATTAGGGACTGCAATAAAACTGAGACAATCTTTACTCGCTTCGGTAGTTTTGATAATGATTAAGTAAGAAGCGGAGTTATGTAGGTATTACCACCTACATAACTCCATTGAATCATTTAGGCCACTACATTATATCAATTTGTGGTGTGGTGGTGGTGTTGACATCGTATCCAAACTTTTATTAGGTTACTTTTGTATATTGTCTACCAAATATACTCCTTCAATGAATAAAAAATGTTTTTAAACAAAGAAATAAAACTTAATTCAAATCGCAGTCCCTAATTGCCAGAAAAGCTCAAACTGGCCGTCACAATCGCACTTACCGACGATGGTAACCGAGGGGGCGGCGAACTGAGTGCCGTAATGTGCCTGTTGGTTCCTGCTAAGCTCAATATTAAAGCTGAAGTCGGGCTGGCTATCCATGGAGTCGCCCAGGTCAGGGGGCGGTGGCGGCGGCGGCGCGTCCGGGGGCGCAGCACCTTTGGTATTGTTGTTGTCATTCAGGATCTCTGGCAGCGTCCGTAGAAATACACAGTTCAGCCAAACAACAGGACCAGTGCAAATTTTGACATGCAACGCCACGAGTGGCGCATCCAATTTGGGGTTGGTACGATCGATCGGACGGAAAGCTGACTATCATTCTGAGAGTGAGTTTTGGTTTTAATACCTAAGTCTTAAAATCAATAAAAGGTCTAATTCTACTGGCAAACCTCACTCTAACTTCCTGATTGTTTCCATCGCGCGTTGTTCTTTTAAAATCAATTAATCGTATAGCCTTAATGTAATATTCAATCGCTCGATAGACTACTTTCCTTGCCGACCGTACATAATGACATCGATTTGTTAGAATTGTTCAGTTTAAGTGCAATTAATAGCGACCAAGTGTGAATGTATCGCTCGCAATTATTTTAACTGTGGGGAGCGATAGTCATGAGAAATAAGGGGAATCGCTGGCACCGGGAAAGTATAAATGCATTTATTTTATTCATTGAATTTAAAATACTTGGAAACGAATCGATGCCATTATGAAAACATGCTGTACAAACTGTGGGGTTTATAAAAGCCTTATTTACAAATTGAGAAGGTTATAGTGTTCTACATAAGATCACACGTATTATCCTGAAAGTTAGGTACCCTGATGTTTGATCAGTTATGTTTTATTCCAAGACTTTAACAGTGCCGATTCTAGTAAATTAATGATCAACGTTAGCAATCGCATGTCGCAATCTGTCAAAAATGTATGTAAAGAAACTGAGTGTTTTTTGACAGATTGCGACTGAGGTACGAATGCAAAACGTTGTTTAATAAAGATTAGAATTGACGCATTATACAGCGTGTGTATTATACAGCGTGTGTATTATACAGCGTGTGTATTATACAGGTGCTTTTAACTGCAGCGTCGCGCGTAGCAATCAGTACAATCGATGTTGCCAGTAATTTACGATAGTTGTCTACAGTTCAAGCTTAGACTTGGAAATAAACAGTGGTTTCAGCTACTCTGGTATTACTTATTTAAGTGTTGGTACTGCACCGGCATTATTACGTATACACGACCGTGCTTCTGAATAAGTTGTGCTGCTTTAGAATACTTAGAACTTGGAATTCATCAACTAGGGTGCATAGGTAATAGAATAAATGTTACTAGACTTCCAAAGTTATTTACTTTGAATTTTTGAGTTTCTTGTCCGTTCTTCTCCACAAAAATATGCTTTTTGCGAATGGACAACTAGACTCACTACATTATTTTATTTTCAAACTGTATAACTGTCAAAGCGACAAGTTTGCCAAAAACTGACATAATTGTCACTATTTTCTCGTTAGGTGTGGTTTATAAAGCAGAGAAAATTTTATGAAATGAACTCACATAGTTGACGAATTGTCAGATTGAAGCTTGTCACCGGCCGGTTTTATTAATAGGCCCCAGTGATAGGTCCCTGTTATTTATTTATTTAAAAGAACCGACAGGCGACGGCTGACAATCTGTCAATCCGCGATTTTCATACATTTCATTGCACCTATCGCGAGAACGTGATAATTACGTAGTTTTGACACAAATATCTCGCATTGACAGTTAGGTATATTAAATAAAACTTACCTAATTTAATACACTACTTACTTCGTGCAAGGCATGCATTATTGTGACGATGTGGTGTCTTTCCGAGCGGCTAACTGTGCTATACACATGCTAATTGGGAACCAATTCACTGTCTATTAACCCAATCAGCTACCATCAAAGCTACCACTTGTCTATGGTAAGTGAATCATTCTATTAAAATGCCTTCTGAAAGGGGACAACTTGAGTTTGCAAAAATTACGAAATTAATGTGGAAAAATGGTTTATAGTTTAGCGACGTTCGCTCACCGAAGATACTTTCCCTGTCATTCCAGCCATCACTCCAATTTATGTGCAAAATAACGTCTGCTTACTTCAATATTCACCATGAAACTATTCTAACAGCCTCGTAATAATGTAAAATCTCGCTAAAAAACATTTCACCTTTATCCCAAACAAATAAAACGTTTACGAAAAAAACACTACTTACACAGTACAAAATTATTTTAATTTCGGAAGTCGGTGTTTTTGGTTGTTTCTTCGTAATTTAACACCGACTTCTGAAATTAAAATTATTTTGTACTTTGTAGTGTTTTTTACCGACTTCAAAAAAGAGGAGGTTCTCAATTCGGTTGTATTTTAATTTTTTTTGTGGTACCCCACACCTAACAACACCACTGGACCAAAGTCACAGGAAGCAAAAATACGCAATTTCGTTTATTTGAATGCCGTATTTTTTCCAAAAAAGTTGATTTTAAAACCAAACTACTGAACCGAGTTTCATCAAATTTCTATGAGACCAATCGAAAAGCATAATTATCCTTTCACATAAAACAATATATTTTTTAAATAATAAATTACGGAGATATGAGGTAACAAACAAAAAAAATACAACCGAATTGAGAACCTTCTGCTATTTTTGAAGTAGGTTAATAAAAAAAAGGGTTGAAATGTTGAACGAATTAATAATTGATTGAATATGGATTTCGGATACCCAAACTGCTACAAAGGAGTCGTGCTTCTCTCATCGCTTGATTACTTGACGGATTTGTCTATATTTTAAACTAAATTAAATCCGAAACGTGTCTGTGTACCTCCTATTATAAACCCCTTTTTAATAAACAATATTTTTTTTTTCTTTTTTTTAACGAAGTTGTCCCCATTCAACTGGTAATCAAGCTACATTATACAAGTTCTCCTTACGGTCCTCGGGAGCAGCCTCTGGTGGGGTGTGTGGTGGCGACGCGAACACCGGCGGGGCTGCGCTCAGTGGTGGCCACTCCTCGCCACCACTCAGAGGCTCGCCATTCTATACGAAGTAAGGGTTTAAACCAAAGATTCCCAAAACCGATAGGTTATTAAAAGTAAAGAAATATGGAATTGTTCTATGTTAGAGTTAAAAAACAATTGAGCTTTGAAAAGTAGGATTAGTATTTACAGTTAGTAGAAATACTAAAGCAAGTATTTTATAGAAACTGTTGAAAAGAGTAAGAATTAACATGAATTAACGAGTTGATTCCTCGCAGATCATCTTCATAAAATATTAACAAGAGAATCAACGGAATTGATGGTCGTTTTGACGTAACCACTACGTTCTAGTAACATACCTTTCGGCGAAATCAGCTGAAGACCTTGAAGTAGTTTCGAGTTAACAAAACTTTAACTTCACTGGCTTACGTCCATGGCTAGTAACGTACGCAGTGGCTGCCACTAAATATACCTCTACATGAAGCCAAACAAAAAAAAAGAACAAAGAAAAAAACAATAGTAGTTTGTTACTAAACTTGATGCGGTTCCGAAAAAAAGTTTCTGAAAATAAACTAAGGAAAGTTTCATAGAAATGAAATAAAGCAAAAAAAAAACGTGCAAAAATTAAAGGCAAGTGTTTATTTGGTTGCGTGCTATGATTGGGAACGGCCCACCTCATCGCACTCCTCGACAATGAGCGATGGGAAGTTGCCCACCACTCCGTTGGCCTCACCGCGCCACCAGCCGTCGTCGACACCGTGTGCGTTGCGGGACACGATGCGGATTATCTGAACAAACATTTTAGGTGTGTAGGAGAAAATCTATCGATTTATCGAATTTTTTCGGTACGTTGAGAATAAATTGATAATTCAAAATCGAAAGTTGCAAATTCAAATTAGGCTGAGTGCCAGCACTTTTTATACGTCAACTTTTACAAAAGACAGTTCTCAAATTGCACGCCCGTTAATTCTTTTGGAAAAAAATCGGTATAGTTTAGGGCAGAATCAAAATCAAATCGAAAAGGGATCTCACCTGTCCCTCCTCCAGGTTCAGCTCATCAGGGCATTCAGCATCATAGTCGTACATAGCGAAGCAGTGCCCGATAATCGGCAGATCAGTTTTCGCCGCCACCACCTTCGCAGCTTCTGGCACAGCAGCTGGTGCGGTCTCAGTGGATGGCCATTCGGCCACGAATGATTCGGCCTGAGGCTGCTCCTCGGCTTTTGGCTCTTCGGGCTTAGCAGCAGGAGCCGAGATCACTGAGATCTGGTCAGGAGACTGGACCACGTCAGCATCCTCTCCCTCCACAGTGTAGTCAACAGACGAGAACGAGATCTGGGAGACTAGGCCCGGGGCGCCAGTGCTTGAGCAGGGCTATGTAGAAAGGTTCGAAGTTAAATTCAATTCAAGTATACTCAAGATTAAATACCTTATTCATTGGAAAACCAAATTAAATCGTCGAAAATAATTGGCGTTTCTACTTAACGTCAAATAATGTTCCACGAAATTCACTGATTATTTTGCTGACATGAGCTGTTCCTGGAAATTATGTTGTTTGTTTCCCGATGAAAAATGTTTTCGAAACTGAATGTCATGTTGGTCGAAAAAAATATACAATCTTGTTTTCCAATGAATACGTCGCACAAACGATGTTTAAGCTTACAAAATCCAGGAATTCTATTCAGGTTCAGATTGAGTGTAAAAACCAGGTATTCCGAAATTATATTCAGCGACGTAAGTACAGGACGCCGCAGAAAGTGTGAGGAGTTAATCAACTGAGTACGTACTCGTGCGGATGCAGTACCTACAATATTGATTCCAGGTAAAGTTAAATTACTATATATTTCTAAGAAAGCCAACTTCATTCGACTCAGAGTGACAGTCAGTGGCCCTGAACTGGTTTCACTGAAAGTTACTTATGTACTTTATGAAGTTGAAACGTGAGCACACGTGACCACAGGTCGTCCGCTTTTATCGATTTTCTTAAGCGATCGATACTCCTCGGCAAGGCAGGTTCTTACTTCGATAATTGGCTATGCACTCCATGTAAAGGCTACCGTTGCGTGCCTATTAATAATTCCAGCTATCTGAATTCAGAACTAACCTACACGTCCGATTGAATGTCAAAGTTTCCACTAAATGCGGTTTCAACTCTTGAACTCTGACTAACAATAAGTATGAGTTTGTATTATTCCTGTTCTCTGACTTATTTCTAATATTCCTCAGTTCAGTCTTAGTTTACGGAGCCCTGAATATAGCCAGTAGGTTTACAGTTTCCTACACAGTGCCCTTTTGTATGTTCATTTTCAGTTTCAGTCAGTCGATAAGTACCTTGTTCATTTGTATATTTTCATATTTGTTACTAAGTACCTTATCAAAATCTTTTGCAGTGCCTTCAACCTTTGTGTACGCTTGTACTTTTTCATTTTAGTTAGCTTATATACTTCTTTGCCTGTCAGTTACCATAGAATTCTCTGGCTTTTGCCGATGGCTTTGTTTAGCTCTTGCGCTGACCATAATTACCTGTTCCCTGTCTACATCGAGATAGTTATGCGGCACATAGCCTTCCTCGCCGCGGTAGTTCCTCGCTCGAAGCCAGCCGTCGCCATCGCCTTCACCGACCACCTCCAACTGTTCACTCTCAATGATCGAGAGTTCATCAGGATTTTGTGCCTATTTGAAAATATTTGTGTAAGAGCCGGTCGAGATGTCAAGCTTATTCAGTAATGATTATGTGTTATATAGAGCGATGAACCATGTTTAGCGGTTAAGCGGAATCACTGCGTGTCATCTAAGTTGATAAGTCGTAGTGTGTTCATGTTCGACCTACCGTCAGTACTGACCAGTAGAAAATGTTCTACGGTCACCTGCCCATACTTTGCCCTACGTTTGTGTGCTATCCATATTGTGCACATATGGATAGCACACGAGGACAACACGCAGGGAGCTTAACCGACTAAATATTATGAATTAGAAATAAATTATTGGTCCTAGAAAACATTGCCTAACAAAGAGTTATTTCACTTTGTCTATTCAATATTGTTGTTTCAGAAGAAGTAGTCTGAAATTGGTAACTTACGAATACCAATATAGCAGAATGATTCAGAAATAGTTTTTATAAGGCTTAAAGATTCAATAGCGATGGAAAGTAGGAAGGAGCGAGGAGGGGTGTACCATTTTGTAGCAAGCTTCGTAGCATGTTTCGTGGCATGTTTCGTGGCAAGCTTCGTGGCAAGCTTCGTAGCATGTTTCATAGCGAGCTTCGTAGTCTGTTTCGTAGCAAGCTTCGTAGCATGTTTCGTAGGAAGCTTCGTAGCCTGTTTTTTAGCAGGCTTCGTAGCCTGATTTGTAGCAAGCTTCGTAGCAAGCTTCGTAGCCTGTTTCGTAGCAGGCTTCGTAGTCTGATTCGTTGCCTGATTCGTAGCAGGCTTCGTAGCATGTTTCGTAGCAAGCCTACGGCAAGTGATATGCTAGACCTGCGACATTTATTGCGACTACATTGTTCATTGTCTACTATTCACTGTCCAAATTCCTACCACGTCATACCTATGAAATTACCGTTTTTATTTCGGGGCACTTTGAACTATAACATTTTGGTTGGACTTAGAATTTGTATAATATGAGCTGTGTGTCATATGAGTTCCAACCTAGAAACTAGATATTATGTAACAAAAGACACGCAAATTAATGTAGATAGGCAGCTTGCAGTCTTGCCTTGGCTCTATCGCTTTTGCTTGAGAATTTTTTACCTTACAAATTTACCTACTTCTCTTGGCAAAATTTCTCAAACGAAACAATAACTGAAGAACCCATAACACACAATTCATGCAATAGTAGTACTAAGTCTGTATACGACATTGATTGATAATGCGAACTATTTGAGATGTTCCTACGTTAGAACTTACATTACAAAATATCATCTTTTAATCAAAATAAAAATGACAGTAACAAAGATATATCTGATTTCGAAAACAAGCCATGGCTTAAATATAAAGTTTATTTTAATTTGTAATTCCAAGTCAAACTAAAGCTGTTCACATCACAATCACAGTTCAAAGTGTCTTGATTTATATTAAATAAAACAGCAATATTATAGATAAAGACTTGATACTATGGAAAGTCAACCTTACAAGTTATACCACACGCTGTCATTTTGTGCGGAGGTTTCTCATATAAAGTTTCTATCAACTTTTAGCAGATTTAACCATTTTTCTCTCTCTTCACAAGTGTCAAGCACTCGCCAAATGCCTGTAGGACTGGAGTATATGCGGCCTACTACCTACAAGTGTACTTCAGGTACACAATCTAAGTACGTCAGGAACATTTAGCTAGGTGCACAAAATGTCCGCATGATTAATGTCAGTTCGGCGTCATTAAGAGGAAATGCGTTTAGATACCAATCATGTTGACTCATTCGTAATAGGATCTGTCCAGTGACGTTACGGAATAGATTGGATTTTCAGTGAAGGGTCAATCAGCAATTGATACACCTGCAGCTTCCTCATTAACTCGTCTGATAAACTGTTCTGCGAATGCGATGCACATCTCTTGAAAACTAGCGTCGCGTCGGTTTCAACCCCTGGGCCTAAACCACCAACTCTTAAAGCAGTATTACTTCCAGTGGGAAAGAGACGGAGCTATACAGGACGTATAGCTCCGTCTCTTTCCCACTGGAAGTTATATTGAAGTAATACTGGTTTAAGAGTTGGTGGTTAGGACCCTGGTCAGCCCTTCTGACTAACAGTAAATGGCTATGAATAAAACAAAGAAGCAATACTGGAAGCTTTCTCCAGTCAATGGATATGATTTGATATTGCACTATATGGTAGGTAAAGCTGAAAAAAAGTACTTTGTGCCTAGCGTTATTTTTTTTTGCATTTATTTATTTTTTACAACTAATCTAATTTCTACATACTACGAATACATTCAAATTCATCATGATTATAGTATTACATAAGATTCCTACATAATTTTTAAATATTTTTGACGTTTTAGCTTGAAACACAGCTACATAGAATGAGACGAGTAATATTTATGACTAGAACAAGAGAATTTAATTAGGTTCGATAATTTGTTAACATAGATATATATTGACATCGATACCCTTGTTCACAATCTAAACTAATATAGAGAGTTGACATCTCTTATTTGACCAGAGTATCATGAAAAGTTCTCTTGATGTTTGCGTTGATCTTAAGCGAAAATTGCTAGTTCTTGCAATATGTCCGTCCTATTTTGTTTTGAGAGCAAAAGACGGAAATAACCTCAAATAAGTACAGCTTGTGAACAAGGGATCGGCATTAATGTGACAATAAGTAGTAAAAAGATGGGCTGAGGACAAATCTAATCGAATAAACGCGGCGAAATTCTCATGCGGGGTTCTATTCAACCATATCACGCTTAAATCACAATCAAAAATGTTCCGAAAATACCTAATCTTAGAATAGAACGCGCTTTGCGGAATACCGCTGTGTTTATCCGGTCACGGGTTGGTCCTCAGCCTCTCGGTGATACAAACTGCGGAATCTATGCTAATCGAGATGAGAGTTAACCGTGTGTACGGGGTGTGTGGGATTGTACTGGGGGGGTGGAATAGTCGGACACGTAGATGATGAAGTTCTCCTTCTCTGCCGAAGCAGGCATGCTTACCGTGTATGAATAAAGTGCAGTGCACTTGTATAGCGGTGCCACGGGCACAACGACTGCCTCGATGTTCGCAGCCTCGCCTTCATCCCAGTTGACCTGAGTGGGGTCATCCCAACCCACAGTGAGCTGTTCCATGCGCATGCGATCTTCTTCCAGTAAAGCTAAGGAAACACACGCTCTTTGAAAATAACTGTGCTAGCTTTTGAGGTTTTATACCTTAATATGTAGACCTGTATGTGAAATAAAATACTTTGAATTGAATTGAATCATAAACATTATTTCAAAAGTATAAAACTTGTCATTACTATTTATGTTGTACCAAAACTACATAACTTGAACAATGTGTACAGGTAACAAAACAGATCGTATCCAGGGGGTCTACTCTCTTTCTCTGAAACGAAACTTCGTAAACGAACGAAATATAAACGAAGTTTCGTTAGTGACCCTACTCTGTTTTGTTTTCGGACACGCAGACGAAGTTCGGATCCATAGACTATTTTCGTGAACGAATGACATGAAAAATATTGTGTGGGTCTTTTATGATGTCATTTAAAGTAAATTCCGGTTTTTACTTCAACTTTAAATTTATAAACTATTTTGATTTATTTTGAAATTTTACATTTAAAATGTGGTTTAATAAATATTTCTTGTAATATTGATGCAGAAAGAATAATTAAATAGTTTATTTTTATATTTTTGGTGAAATTAACCGGGACACTATAAAACACCCTTTCACGGTCATTGTTAACAGACTAAATTAAAGAGTACTATTTCTTGCCACCAAATGGATTTAATATATGACAACCAAAATTGTATGTATATTCACACTCAATCTAATCACATGTCAACTTACGATTTTTTGTTTGAATTCTTTAAAAAGTTTTCAGTTTGGGTTGGGTTTAGAATCGAGTCCTCTGAATTTGAGGAATCTGCCACTGTGGGGGGGTCAAAGGGGCTTATCTCAAGCGCCCCCATGCAATTTCAGCTGCCGGAGCCGCGTCGAAATATTTTTTTAAAATATTTGAAAATCACTATTTAGTTTTCAGTTTGTTTCTCAAGTACTTTCTCAATCGCGATAGGTTGTATACATTCCGCCAGAAAGTTTCAAGTCGTATTGTGTCGCAGTCTGCATTTTGGGTCTCCACAAGTTTTATTTTGGATTTAAAAAATTGTAAATCTTAAAATATACTGTCGGCGACGAGACCCCATCCACGTCCCTAGGCGCAAGTAGTGGTAGGGGCGACCATGTGAATAGGGAAATGTTGTCTTAAAGTTTGAAAGAAACTCATTAGAATTTGCTAGATTTTAAATAGCAGTTTAGGTTTAATTATTGTCTAATTAGTTTTATAAGTATTATTTGTGCATGCTAGATCCAATAAGACTCCAATATGATAGTACTTTTAGATTTTGTAAGGAAATTTTTAAGTAGAATTTTTGACGTTACGAAAAAATTACGTAAGTTGAAAATGAGGTTTTTTGTTTGTAGAGATATCGTTTTGAAATTGGTGTCAAAATAAAGGTCTCGACCCAAAACCTATTTTACAAAAAGAATTAAGTTGATAGGACTTGTAGTTTTATAGATATTAAGGAAAATGTATAGTGAAAGTTTGTTATGATGTAAATTTTGCAGTTTTTGTTCTAGAAACTTTTTATTGTGTAAAGTTAGCAATAAAATTTGTATTCTAGGTTATAGGGTAAGGTCTAACGAATCTAAATATATATATATTGAGATATATATATATATATATATATATATATATATATATTATATATATATTAGTTGATTGCGCAGGCGACGTCGGTTCCTTCTACGCTCTAAACGTTCTTCACGTAGAGCAGCCTCGATTAAGAGCATTCTTGCAGCCATTTCAACCAAATTAATAACAAAATCCACACTAAAGAATGGCAAACGAAAACCAAAAGGTAACACTTTTGGTTTCGTCAATTTGAGGTTAATATTCCGAACAATCATCTGTCAAATTCAAATTTTCGTTCGCAACATTTATGAATTAGAATAGGTTTGGAGAACGTAAATGTCAAACAGTTTTCGTTCGAACGAAACTTCGGGAACGAAGGGAACTGTAGTAGGAAACACGCGAAGTTTCGATCGAAACTTCGTTTTTCGTTGAATAAGAGTAGACCCCCAGGCTCTAGTCCGCGTGACATCATTAACGAATCTGCTTTGTGACCTGCATATCTACACAAAGAAAAACTGCAGAAACCTATCGGAAACAATGGGGTTCCAGAACTTTGATTGCTAAAATTGAATTACCTGTTATTCAGTTTTTGTTCCTCTTGTAAAGGAAATGAACTTAGTAGATTAAAGAATTGGGCCGAAGGATGAAGAGTTATATTTACCATCGACGTCCTCATCATGCTCGTCTTCGCCCTGCGAGCCAGAGCCGTTGCGCTGGTGGCTGCTGGTGGCCACGGCCGCCGAGGCGGAGGCCGAGGCCGAAGCCGAGGTTCCTTCGCCCTCCGTGTTGTCGCTGTCGTAGAACGAGTCCGAACTCGGCTGGTCCTGATTGGAGGAAATGGCTTGTTGTAGCTGTGCAGACGCCACAGTGCTAATTATTGCTACTTTTTTTGTAGCGGCTTGCATCATTTTTAGCTTTCCGTACCCAATGGGTAGCTAAAGAAACCCTATTACTAAGCCTTCGCTGTCCGCCCGTCTGTCTGTCCGTCTATCTGTCTGTCTGTCCGTCTGTCTGTCCGCCTGCCTGTCAGCGGGGTGTATCTCAAGAAATGCAATAGGTAAACCGTTGAAATTTTCACAGAGTGTGTATTTCAACCGTTAATTTAGTAAAAAATTAAAGGAAGGAAAAAAAAGAACACGTTTCTTGAATCGTCTCAAGTCTCAATTTTCGTTCGAAATCAAGAACCATGATTTTTTCGGTTTTTGGTAGATACGAGATTCTTCGTGTAAGAGTCCGACTCGGACTTGGCCTGTTTTTTATTGTTTCTTTGACATAGCAGCTATTCGTAAGAAACCCTTACCTTTAATTTGTGGGTTTAAACTTTTGTTTACACGGAGTTGTACTTTTTTTGAGAATCTCTTGATGCCATTTAAATTATATTTTTTACTAATAGATCTTACCTTTCTTTCATAAGAAACCCTCACTTTTAATAGTAGGCTTCAATTCCGGCTTTTCACGCTATATTACTTTAAGTTTAGGTATAGTCTGTGAGAAAATCTTGAAATCATTTAAATTAGCATTTTAATTCATAGTATTCTAATGACAACCGATTAAGACTTTAAAAAATCTTTTCTCCTTGATGCAATCCGCTATTTAAAAAGATAACATACTAACACAGACATAAATTGATAAAGATTTGCGGTAAGTAGTAGATACAGACAACGTCTACGAAAGACGTATGAAAAATAATATAAATAAAAGCTTGGTGACACAATTACACGTTACAAAAAAAAACTAAATTTAAAATTGTACAATTTAAACAAACTGCCAGGATAAAAGCACAAATAACTCCAAGAAATACGCAAATTCATATATCAGAAACAAATTCACAAGCAAAAAATAAAATAATACCAATACTATCTACATACATTGCATGCTCACTGATCAACATCGCCGTAGCTCAAAAATTGCATTTTATCTCCAAACCAAAAATTAATAATACTTAAAAAAATCTGTGGCCATTTTGTTAATTGCGAACCTGGCCTCGTAATGAATCCGTTTAATCAAAGGCCACCCACAATACTTGGTAATATAAATATCAACACCCCGACTGCCAATTGTATACACACTTTAGAAAACACTTAATTGAATTTAAGTCAGCATTTTCTAAATACTTCGACGCGCCCCGGTTCAAAAGGACCAACCAAATTAAACCCTTGGACATAATTATACAAGAAATCAAAGAGCAATAGCAAACAGTCACCGTAAATTAATTCGCTGTAAAATGCTCAGCTTTGAAGTAAACTTGTATACTATTTGAAAAGTGTTAATCCCACTTCATTAAACTCTTTGCTAACTCAGCGCTTTGCCGACGGCGCCGGCTAACATCTCGTCGTTTGCGTCCCGACGGCCAGACACCAAACAAAATCAATCACAGAAAAATTAAGCGCAGCTTAAAAATAAAAAAAAAGTTACATATCCTTTTTAGGAAAGCAGCGCAGCAGATCTAACTGAATGGAGTACCATTGATACAAAAATAAAAAAAAATAGCACGAGTATTTATAAGTGTACTCACGGCTGCACCAGAAGCGTCGGTGCGCACGCTGAGCAGGCTGCTGCTCCTGGGCAGGGGCTCAGTGACGGCCAGCAGATCCACCTCCTTCAGCCACTCGTCCACCGGAGCCCCGCTCACACGCAGACACTCCAAGCGAGACTCGTACTTCGCCTTAGAAATCTCCGAGCGACGGATGCTAGCGCGCAGCTCATCCAAACGCACATCGAGCTCAGGACCGTTAGGATCATTCGGGTCCACCTAATGACAATTAATTAATAAAGATTGAACTCACTGAACACTTTTACACGTGCAAACAACATAACACAAATATAACATGAGACGCACTTACGTTTTTCTTAATTCGATATTTATGAAACAAAATGATGAAATGTTTTGGTGCAAGATGAGGTTAAACTAAAGAAACAAAATAAAAAGTAGTATTTTCTAAAATACTACTTTACCACTATAGCGATCATAAAGGATTTTTTATTCCTCATGTCTGAGTAATAGACCCTGGTGACCGAACACAAAACGAAGCAGAAATATTTCCGGTATATTACAATAACGAGGTACTCAGAGCCAAAATATACCTTTCGGTTCAAGTTTGGAAACCTATTTTCATCAAAAAAAGCTGCGATAATATTACCCATGATAAACGAAAAATAAAAATATAATCACTTTTTGTCAAAGTGTAAAGTTGTGTTGTCTTATAGGCCGACGGAACGAAAATGCAGTCAGATATTGATGTGCGGCTCGCGCGGCGAGCGACGTTCGGTCTTCCAAGTGTTTCAAAAGGTCTCGTTAAAGATTCATGGTAATTTACAGCGGTCCGTATTGACTTTTAAATTTATTTCTTTGCTTGCAGGAAATAAATATTTTTGTAAGTAAAATGACGTTTTAAAGCAAAAACGATGAAATTTTGATTTATGACATTGAGAGTATTTTTTCGGAAAAAATTAAATGTTTCACGTGATTTTAAGGCAAAATGATATATGTAGGTTTATTTAGTCCAGGCCAATTACATCGAAAATTATTTGCAATAATTCATAACTCTTATTTTTTCTGACGTTAACGTGTAGATTATAGGCAGGGAATCCCGCAAAAAGTTAACCCGCGCATGTTCATTTTTGTTATTAAACATCTCATTTAATAATAACTCGATAGGAAAAAATAAAAACTGGCATATTTGTTTGGAGCATTTGTAGAAGAGATCGAGTTTTACAAGTAGGTCAGTAAATTAAACATTTTTAATCCAATTTTTTTAAAGAATCTTATTTTTTGATTTTGTACATCAAGCTTATAAATAAACTAAGTACAGTCTGTAGTCAACATTATCTGACCCACCCTAAAAACAAACGAATTTGGACCCTCTTCCTCAAACAATAAGGTTTATTCCCATCGGCATTATATATCATTTTGTTAAGCTGTTTTAATAATTATCTCGTTGATATTAAAGTTGAAAAGCTTTTCTTCACACTACATAATTACAACCCAATCTTTAATTTCGCGTAGTCCCAACAAGTTCTTGTGACTTAGCGGTTTGATGCTGGATTGGCGACGAACAACCTGTGGGTTCGAAAACACAGTCCACACATCAGTTTCTTTTTTAATTTGTTTTCATTTCTACAACATTGCTTGTCTAATAACTTATCCTGTAAATAGGTGGGTAAATAAAAAACTTTAAGTTCACAGAATTTATGTTTACCAAGAATGGTTGGATACGAAGTAAAACATTATATTTGCTTCGTGAGGTAGATAGTAAATACATCTAAGTGACAAAAGTTACACTATGCCTAATAGCAGTGACTGCGCACACACATTTGTAAATCGTTTCACATAACTCGTTAAGTATTTTTAAGCAATTTGGTGTAAAAAAGCATCAGGTCGCAACTTAATGACTATACCAAACATAAAATCATATTTTTACATGAACAGAATGTTGGCATTAGAGAGATTGGTCGTCGACTTAATATAGCAGTAAGTGTTTTTTTATACCTATTTTATTAATTATGATTAATGAACGCGCAGTTGGCTATTTTGCCATTACATTCACTCCTTACAAGTTACATACATGGTTCCAAAAATGTTTTTTTTTTTGTTTTATGGCTAAGACGTTATGGAGACAATGGAAATATTCAGCGGATTCGTCCAGGAGCAAAAGCCATCAAGTATAGTCCCAAATTCGACCGCCACCGGGCCATTGTTTCAAGCCATGTTGAAAATCCATGTTTGCCCATTCGTGTAACCGGAATAAACCACAATATTTCATTTGAAACAGTGCGAAGGCATTTACACGCTGCTGGGATAAGGAATTATAAACCGGCACAGAAAATTGCATTGACACCTGCTCATCACGAAGAAAGGGTCCGTTTTGCCCAGGATTATTTAAATTTTAATTGGGAAGAAAATGTTGTGATCTTCACTGATGAAAAATCATTTAAATCTCAACGTAAGTAAGTAAATGCTCAATAGATTGATTGTTAAACCATTAAAATGTTGCAGATTATGTGGTGACGTTATTGTTATAAATAGTTTTTTTCTATTTAACCGCTGCGGCCCCGACATGTGAAAATTCCCAAAAAAAAGTAAATCTTATGTAATAGGTAAATAAACATTAAATTCACGATTAATTCGCGACACACCGGTGTGTCGCCGGGGCCGGAGGTTTATTCACTACATATAGGCAGCTATAAATCTGTAAAGCATTTCACAGATGAATTCGTTTTCTCGATAACAAACTTTTAAACATAAGCATGCCTTTTTTAATGGTTATAAATGGTTAGATTTGATTATGGCATACTAATATAACATGTATATTAATTTGGAAACATATGAGCATTTGCTTACTTCATCTTACCTAAGTGTTTTAATGAAATAAAAAACATTTTAAACTTGCAATTGTTTAGTTTTATTTCTATACAAAATGCCCCTTAAAGAAATTTAAAAAAATTGTAATAAAATAATTAAAAAAAAAAACAGCTGCGCAAAAAGCGATATTTAGGTTTAACTTAGTTTCGAACGTAGACAGTGATGAACGACGCGCTACCTTAGAAGACCAACTCAACTCTTCTAACGGCCGCTTTCTATAATATATCTCAATCCCAATCTTGATCCCGATCCTTGTCTGTAACCAATCAAAGGTGAGGATTGTGTGGTGAAGGACACAAACTCGGCCGTTGATTGGTTACAGAAAAGAATCGGGATCAAGATTGGGATCGAGATATGTTATAGAAAGCGGCCGTAAGCCACATTGAAATTATATCTTAGTTGTAATGCTAGACGCAATATTCTAAAGAATTTAAACCATATAGTATACTTTCATAAAGTTTATTCTTGCACAGCACAAGCAGCCAACCTTCTCCTCGTGCAAATAGATTAATTTGTATTTTAAATAATCAGTCCATTGAGACATGATAATAAAATAACTACCTATAAAATAGAAAATAAAAAGATGTAAAGAGACGTTGTTTTTGCAATTTAGTAAGGCAAGGTAAAATAAACTCTTTTGCAAAAAAAACGGGCACTTTAGATTTTTTTCTCTACTTCAATGAAGAAGAACAAGAAATAGGTTTTGTTAATTTGACGATGTATAGGCATGTTTTTTGAAGCATCCTGGCATGATTCTAGACCCGAAAACGATGCACAGAACCAAGAGATGACCGCTTTTTGGTGAGTCAGGCGTTGCGTAATCGTAAGGCGTCAAGTGTGGACCTGAAGAAGAGCCTTGAAGAAGTAAGAGGAGTAGAAGTTAGCTTGTGGACGATCAGGAGGAGGCTTTTAGCCAATATCAAGAGTTACCGCCCAGCTCGGGGCCCTAAATTACTCCGTGAGCACCGTGTTGCTCGACTTCAGTTTGCTCGGAACTGTGCTTCATGGACTCTGGAGGACTGGAATAAAGTATTGTTTTCTGATGAAGCTAGAATCTCTTTGTGTGGAGAGGACCGACGCCGGCGAGTGCTGCGAAGACCACGGGAACGCTATGCGGAAGTGTGTTTCGAAGAAATCACTCCTTATGGCGGAGGCTCCGTTATGTTTTGGGCAGCAATTAATTCGACGGAGCGTACGGAGTTAGTTTTCATAGAAAATATAACATTAAATGCACACCGGTACATAATGGAAGTCCTAATTCCATATGCACAACCCACATTGACTGTACTTGGGGAAGATTCCATTTTTATGGACGATAATGCTCGCCCGCACCGTTCTGGCGACGTGGAAGCGTACATGCAAGAAGTTGGGCTCCGTCGTTTAGATTGGTCAGCTCGAAGTCCTGACCTCAATCCAATTGAGCATGTGTGGGATGTTCTAAAGAGACGGGTAAGATCAGTGCAACCTGCTCCACAAAACATCAGGGAGCTAAAAAGAGTCATTGCAGAAGAGTGGGAACGTATTCCTCAAAACGTTATTAAAAACATCGTGGAAAGCATGCCCAGAAGGATTCAAGCTGTGATTTTGGCAAGAGGAGGTCACACTCGTTATTAGGTTTTTACATTTGTAACTTTATTTAATTAAAAAAGTAAAAAAAAACTTGTCTTTATTGCCGACCACTTCTTATTGTTTGGGCGTGTACATCGATTTTAAAGAATCCATCGTTTTTTTTTTTTTTAATTGCTCGAATTCACTTCACGCGCATTAATTTACACGACTATAAGTATACAGACTACGTCAAAGAAATAAATTTCATTTAATTAACTAAAATCGACCTTAGAACGTAAATTTCCTTAGGTGCCCGTTTTTTTGCAAAAGAGTGTATGTTTGCGCGTAGTCACTGCATACCACCCTTAGTAGCATTTGAATACCAGTTTTATAATGAATTAGAATATTTATTTTTCAACTACCCACTTATTAGAAGTTATGCGATAATATTACCATTTTAGAAAGTTTATTTTATTTTTATTTTATTTTAATAAGTACAGTGACAGACTAAGACAATTAACCACAGCTAGAATAAAATACAGTATCTAAATCTGAAGTCCAATTATTACTGTACACAGCGTTCAATGTTTACTAATTCATTATATTTGAAAATATTCCGCCTATAGTTCTTTACATTATTACAAGAAATAGTTTTGGAATAAATTCTAAATTAAAAACAAAACAATATCTTCGTCGCAGGATTTGATCTCGCAACTTGTTTTTCTCAGTCTTATACACAGACCACGAGACCAGAATTACTTGAACGACATCATTTAAATAAGCTTTTACCTACACTAATTATATTATAACAAGTAGTATAGTAGTCGCCCGGATGGTGCCGGGGCGCAAAAGAATAGCACCATCCCATCGCTTCCTGTGGGTGTCGTATGAGGCGACTAAGGGACTCACCAGAGAATGGGCAGCAGCATTCTTTCGGTACATTGCAACAGCTATACTGCGATCGCCAATCCGCCTGCCAAGCGTGGCGATTAGGGCAAACCCCCCCCAAATGAAAAGCACAACGAAAAAATGGCCCCTAGTGCTCGGCAGCGCGTCTACCCTTGACTCCGGTAGCGGTCAAGGTTATGACGATGCAAGGGGTGCTAAGAATCCCCGGAGTGGATACGGCTACCGTAAAAAACACCGACGACTGGACCTGGCAACATTAAACACTAGAACACTCCGGACCGACGAGAAGATCACCGAACTTGAGGAGGAATTGAGCAGGTTGCGATGGAGTGTTGTGGGATTGTCTGAAGTCCGATGAGAGAAGACCTGTTCTATTTCCGGGAGGGTGACCAGAAGTCCCAGGGTGGTGTCGGGTTTTTCGTCCACAGGTCCCTCATGTCCAATGTGGTGAGGAACGAGAGTGTGTCGACCAGGGTGGCGTACCTTATACTTAGAATATCCTCAAGATATTCGTTGAAGGTCGTACAGGTTTACGCCCCAACCTCAACACACCCCGACGACGAAATAGAGACCATGTATGACGATATATCCAGAGCCATGCATGGTCATAAAACTCATTTCACCGTGGTCATGGGGGACTTCAACGCGAAACTGGGCAAACGTGACGGTGACGGGCTGCGAGTGGGGCAATTTGGATATGGACGTCGGAACCACCGGGGACACCTACTGGCCAGTTTTATGGAGAAGGAGGGCCTCTATATGATGAACTCCTTCTTAAGAAAACGTGAGCACAGGAAGTGGACCTGGCAGAGCCCCGTCGGTGCAACTAAAAATGAGATTGACTTCATCATGTCGACGAAGAAGCAGATATTCAATGATGTCTCTGTGATCAACGCTGTGAAAACCGGAAGTGATCACCGCATGGTAAGAGGCACATTGAATCTAAATATCAAGCTGGAAAGGTCTCGACTGATGAAGTCTACGCTCCGTCCAGCACAGATCCAGATCCAAAACTCCGAAAGCTTTCAGCTCGAACTTCAAAATCGTTTCGAGTGCCTAGGGAGCTCCGTGGACGAATACAACGATGGGTTCGTGGAAACTGTTCATACGGTCGGGTCTAAGTTCTTCAAGACTCGCCGTACAGATAAGACCAAGAGGCTCTCTGATCCGACTCTCAAGCTCATGAAGGAGAGGCGAGAGATGATTCTGCAGTCTTCAGACGATGCGTGCAAATACCGGCAGCTCAATAGACGGATCTCCAAGTCCTTGAAAAGCGACCTCCGCCGCTTTAATACTGAAAAGATTAAAGACGCGATAGAGCGGAATAAGGGCTCCAGGGTTTTTGCAAGAGATTTGTCTATTGGGCAGAGCCAGCTCACAAAACTGAAGACCGACGATGGCAGAACCATATCCGCCAAATCGGAGCTTCTGAGGGAGATCGAGACATTCTATGGACAGTTATACACGTCAATGACCAAACCCGCAGCAAATCTAGCGAACGACCCAAGAGCTAGATTGACCCGGCATTATACCGAAGACATCCCGGACGTCAGCCTGTATGAGATTAGGATGGCTCTGAAGCAGCTTAAAAATAACAAGGCGTCGGGTGAGGACGGAATTACGGCCGAACTCCTGAAGGCGGGTGGAAAACCGGTCCTTAAGGCCCTTCAGAAACTGTTAGATTCCGTCATACTCGAGGGTTTTCCCCTCGCCACAAGCGTGGAGCAGAGGTGTGGTGGTACTCTTCTTTAAAAAGGGCGACAATGCCCTGCTTAAGAATTACACGCCCATCTCACTTCTGAGCCATGTCTACAAGCTGTTTTCCAGAGTCATCACAAACCGTCTCGCACGCAGGTTTGACGACTTCCAGCCTTCCGAACAAGCCGGATTCCGAAAAGGCTTCAGCACCGTAGACCACATACTCACGCTGCGGCAGGTTATACAGAAGACCGAAGAGTATAATCTGCCCCTCTGCTTAGCGTTTATGGACTACGAGAAAGCCTTCGATTCGATCGAGACTTGGGCTGTGTTGCAGTCTCTCCAACGGTGCCAGATCGACTATCGGTACATCGAGGTGCTGAAGTGTTTGTATGAAAACGCCACCATGTCAGTCCGACTTCAGGATCAGACATCAGAACCTATCCTCCTGCAGCGGGGTGTGAGGCGTAATTTCTCCGAAACTGTTCACGGCCGCAATGGAGGACGTCTTCAAGGTTTTGGACTGGAAAAGGCTAGGCATTAACGTCAATGGCGAGTACATCACTCATCTTCGATTTGCCGACGATACAGTCGTCATGGCTGAGACCACGGAGGACCTCAGTACAATGCTCGATGACCTCAGTAGAGCTTCCGAAAGAGTGGGTCTTAAAATGAACGTGGACAAAACCAAGGTCATGGTAAATACCCATGTAGCACCCACTCCTATCAAGATTGGAGGCTCTGCACTCGAAGTTGTTGATGAGTACGTCTACCTGGGACAAACGATCCAGCTAGGTAGGGTTAACTTCGAGAAGGAGGTCAACCGTCGAATCCAACTCGGCTGGGCGGCGTTCGGGAAGTTGCGCGGTATCTTCTCATCTCACATACCACAGTGTCTCAAGACGAAAGTCTATGACCAGGGCGTGTTGCCAGTGATGACCTATGGACTCGAAACGTGGTCGCTCACAATGGGCCTCATCAGAAGGCCCAAGTAACCAAAAGGGCAATGGAGAGGGCAATGCTCGGAGTTTCCTTGCGTGATCGAATCAGGAATGATGATATCCGCAAGAGAACCAAGGTTACCGACATAGCCCGAAGGATCACCAAATTGAAGTGGCAGTGGGCAGGGCACATTACTCGCCGAACAGATGATCGATGGGGCCGAAAAATTTTGGAGTGGCGACCGCGTACCGGAAGACGCAGCGTTGGAAGGCCTCCCACAAGGTGGACCGATGACCTGGTGAGGTCAAAGTCAAAGTCAAAGTCAAAGTCAAAAGTCAAAGCATTTATTTCAATTAAACCATTTACAGGCACTTTTGAATTGTCAAGGTCGGTCGGTCAAAAAAAAAAAAGATGAAGCTATTTGCACGTTCCAAAGCGTAGATCTCTATGGAGAAGAACGTGCAAGAAACTCCACGGACACTCTTTTAAAAATAAGTTTTTGTTACAAAATTATGGTTACATCATTCATATTGAAATTATACATATATGTGAGAACGATGTAAAAGACGTGCAGGATAGTCCGGAGTAAAAAGAAACAATTCAAAGAAATAATTAAAATAGACCATGGCAGCCGAGAGATGACCAGTCTCAGCTGACGGCGCCCGTTCACGAACATGACGCATACGCTAGCACCATTCGGCTCGACCATTTTTAAGGGAGCCAAATGATCCAACGCAAACGCCACCATCAGCCAGACTTTTGAGTGAGCATGACATCCCCAATCGCCAGGGTACATTCAAGTCAAAGACCTACCCAAAATGATCATTATAGTTTAAATTTGAGGGAGGGGGGTCGTGGGTAACCGATGCATGCGAGACGCACAGGACCGGTGGTTGTGGCGACACTTGGGGGAGGCCTATGTCCAGCAGTGGACGTCTTTCGGCTGATATGATGATGATGATGATGAAGTAGTTATAACATATAACCTATTGCTAACGTTATAAAGATCAAATTTGTGTGTCTGTAAGTCTGTCGAATCCACGAGCACTTGTCTGATAAGCTCATATAAATTGAATAAAGCTTAATGTTACAGGTAGAGGGTCCAAATTCGTTTGTTTTAGGGTGGATCAGATAATGTTGACAACAGACTGTACCTACTTTCTTTTTATATTTTTATTTGACTGGCCCATTATAAGTTCAAAATTATTATATATTTGGCACGTAAAACTGGCGCTTTACGTGTCAAAAATCACACAAACTCGATTATTAAATACCTAATCGTTTTTTTCTGACTGACTGTTGATGCATAGCCAAAACTACCAAGTCTCGAAAACTGGAATTTAAAAAATAATGAAAAAAAAACGAAGAAATGGAAGGGGGAAGTTTGTGAGAAAGCCAATATTTACGCAAACCAATTTGTCATTATCAGCTAGTTCGACAAAAAAAACTCACATTTCATGAAAATATTGTAGTACGGAATACGGATCCCTTCGATTAAATAACGCTATCTCTTGACTCTTCTATTGACTATAGGCTGTGTAGTTACCGTCAGGTGAAACGGTCGCAACCCATTATTATGTGTGGGACATAATGTCGGGTTACCGTCTCGAACATTTATTATATGATTGCAAAATTATTTCATTGGCTAATAAATGTGGAACATTTTCCTTCGATCATTATACTTACCCAGAATATTGCAGCAACCATGTATTTTGGAATTAATAATTCAAACACATTTTGTGTTGTAGATTCGCTATTTTATAGTAGGTAATTATATTTTGATGAAGGATGAAAAAAAATTCTCTTCTGATTGGAATCAGGATTTTTTGTAGTTTTCAGTATGCTGGCAGGATACTGTTTACCCACTATAAAAATCCCTGACTCTTTGATCCTGATTTACTTCGAATTTCATTTCTGTATCGTTAATGCTTTCACAGACAGAAAATCTAGAATCTTCTATGGACGTATTAAACACTGCCTGGAGGTGCATACAAAACTTTTCACGTGGGAATCGAACCCACAACATTTAAGATTATAGAAAAATCGTACATAAACAACATGAAAAATATATTATGCTCTTATTATAATACATGTTTTTTACAAGCTTTCATTTAACTTGCAATGTATTTATGTCCATAACTATGTTTGTTCGGGTGGATTCTTACAACTCAATTTTGAAGCAGATATCTTCAACCGATTGAGCTGAAATTTTGTATACACGTTTAGTTTGGATGACAAGGCCTGATTAGCTGTGTGTCGTCATCCTAAATCCAAGATGGTGGATGGTGGATGGCAGATTTGTTATTTTTAATGCACTCCTACAATATGGGTACCAAATGAAAGGGCTTGCTGAGAATAAATCGAAAAATAAAATGACGTCTGTCTAAATCCAATATGGCGAACTTCTAAAGATTGCGGACTAAGTTTTTTTTATGCTTTTCCACAATATGGGTACCAAATAAAAGGGCTTGCTGAGAATAACTGGAACATTAAAGTGACGTCACTCTAAATCCAATATGGCGGACTTCTAAAGATGGCCGACTAAGTTTTTTATGCTTTCTTACAATATGGGTATCAAAAGGCTTGCTAGGAGTAAATCGAAAAATAAAATGACGTTGTTCTAAATCCAATATGGCGAACTTCTAAAGATGGCGGACTAAGTTTTTTATGTTTTTCTACAATATGGGTATCAAATGAAAGGGCTTGCTGAGAATAACTCGAAAATTAAAGTGACGTCACTCTAATTTCAATATGGCGAACTTCTAAGGATAGCGAACTAAGCTTTTTATGCTTTCCTACATTAAGGGTACCTACCAAATGAAAGGACTCGAACATGATGCGTTGAATGAGATGAACAGACTGAGAAACCTGTCTAGCGATTACTAAAAGTAAAAGTTAAATTACCTACAAGTAAAAGAACTTCTTTAAAAACAATATTTTATTAAAATGCGCTATAAAATAAACTTTCACTATCAACTTATGACGTCTTTATCTACGAATAATAAAACTCATTATTCGTAGGTGATTATACAATTAATATGATAATTATATAAGCTTGTCGCGAGATTTAAGTATTCGAGATTTAAGATCTGTCTACACAGGTAAATCTCATAACTAAATTTACCTGGGTAGATAAACAATTTAATTAAATAACTTGATCTGATTGATTTTGATTAATAAAATTTTCAAACTAAGTAAATACAAATACCGTAAACCGGGGTCAACTTGATCAAAATTGAACTTTGCAGATTCATATCTTTTAAATTTTTGAAAGAAAAAAAAAATACAAAAAATGTCTAACAATCGGTTTTTTTTATTACTCTCGATTACTGTAATAATAATCTCTCTCGATTACTGGAATAAATGTTACTTGATTTTGAGAAAAAAAAAAAACTGTCTGATCAAAGTTTATTGCGTAGGTAGTTACAAAGTAACCCCAAATACAATGCCAATACAATTAAAAAAATCAAAATCTGTCAACGGGAATAATAAATATTCACATTTTTGTGACATGGGGTAACATTGATCTATGTAGTAATAGTAGATTATGCACCCAGGGGATAAAGCAGTATCACGGGCGTCATATTGAATCTCGAACGCAATGAAGGATTCGGGAGTTTAAAGTTTCAAGAATCCTGAATGCAGCTAGGGATTCAAGCTAGCCCAAGGCAAAGACACCTTTATCCCCGAGGAGGATACTCTACTTTTCACACCTCCTGTGAGAAAATAAGAAGCCATAGTACGAAAAACAAAGTATTTTAAATTTATAAACACTTAGTAGAGATATGTATTTAGAACTATAGGTACTATATACTTTAAAAAAGTTAGTTTAATACCATACGGATTTGAAATATCCGCGCCTTTTTTGCGTTCCACTCGGTATACCTTCCACATAGCGGCCACGACCAACTCGGTTTTCGTTTTTTTTTACTTCTCTGTGGGTTTGTAAATATGTGCCTATTGTTAGCAACCTATTACAATTTAAGAAATTTGTGTACACAAAGCTTTATACACCGCTTTATATCAGCATGTATGGAATTTGAATTTAGAACGTCATAGGAGATGCTCGAGAAATTAGTTTTAAATTAATAAATCGACTATAAATGGGTTTTAAGTGTTATTCTAATCCTTTTATACAATAATCCGTACATAACCAATTATTCTTATAATATTGTCTTCAATCCTGGTCAATCCGTATGATTCTGTAGAAATTCAAGAATATCATCCTTAAGTAGTAAGAGTATCGAGAATATCTTTCCTCTTTCTGGAACAGAAAGAGAGAGACAGAGACAGAGGGCGTTGAAAGTACCTAATATACCGCCAATTTAGCAGACAGATGAGGTTCCAAATTTAATTCACATTATTGACCGGCGGGTTATAATGAAATCCAGGACAACATTTTTGACCGGCAGTGCCACCGGCCAAAAATGACTCACTTTAGGTTAGGTTGGCATGACATATAATTTGACGTTTTCGATCAGGTGGTGTGAAAAAGTCATTAAATTATGAACATTTCTTTATAAAAAATGGTGGTAACAAAATTTTAGATTACAAACAGTTTTACAACGTTAAAATAAGTCCTTTGTTGTTGTTTTTTTTATTTTGTATTAAAACTAAACACGAGTTTAGCAATAATAAAATTAGTCTTCAGAAAAACAACAAAATAAAACCTATAAAAATGTTTCTTACCTTTTTTATTCATATACCTAGTATCTACTCTTTAAAACTCACAATAATCAATTAAATCTCATACAAGTTCTGCAATATCAATCAAATTATGAAAATTGGACACATTCAACATTTTATATCCTGATTTTTGTATTCGCGGGACCCCTGTTTATTTTCATATATTCGCGGCATTCTTCTGGATAGTAAAATATTTATTAATTTAGTAAAAAAACATTGCAAGTTAAATAAAAGCTTGTATAAAATAGAGTTTACTTTCTGGGGTTAATTTGATCATTTGATCAATCTCACACCATGTACTCTATCATGGGTATATGGTGGGTGTCATTCCCCGCATCAAACAAACTCAAACCATTGCATTCATTTTGAGGTTAGAAAAACAATATTTACTGAATTGGTTAATCGATCATAGGCAACGTATTCATCGTTTTAAATTAATATTGTTGGTGAATTCCCAGCGTGTCCTCAGAAAAGGATTTGCCAGTTCTTCAGTGATGCTAACCTAAAAAAAAAACTACGAAATTGCGTTCAGTTTAGTAGCAATTCGCGATTTTGTGTTAAATGGAAGTTTCGATCAAAGTCATCCCGTGAATCAAAGTAACCCCGGTTAAAGGTACCTATTTAAATCCCGCGACAAGCTTTTATATCATATAAATTGTATAATGACGTTATAAGTTGATAGTTAAAGTTAATTTTATTCTTTTTAGCGCATTTGAATAAAAGCTTGTTTTTAAAGAAGTTTTTTTACTTTTAAATTATTTGTAATCAAGTAGTAAGTAATAGTATGTTACTTTGTACTGGCTTCTACAATCGAAGATGTATTTGAGGGTATTTTCCTGAAAAAATCTATTTCTTGATTTGAAAAGGCAAAAAATACAAGTTCAATAAAAAAAACAATAACTGACAGACCAAAAACAAAATTCTTTTTTTAAGAAAAAACCCTATTATTGTTGGAGAAACAAGCTTACCTTCTGGCCAGCATCCCGCATAGCTTGATAGACGTGCATCTTGCGAGTGGCGTCGCGCACCAGCGAAGTCTCGCGCAGTACGCGCGTGGCCCAGCGACGAGCCTCCTGGCCCAGCGTCTGCGCAACTGACTCGTGCTCAATGGTCACCGTGTCGATGGGGTCGTTGTCGCACGGCTCGAACTCGTACTGGAACAAAACGTCTCATTACTTTCTTAGACTTGTTTAATTTTATGTATGGTAGTGGTTCATAGGTGGAATTAATACAACAATAGTACAACTCTTTTAGATTAAGATCTACTACAACAGTAGTAGATCTTAATTTGAAAGAAAACAAGTTTTTTAAAGCTGCTTTTAAGAGCTGTTTTTTCCAAAGTCAGATGGCTTTTTTTTAGGATGGGATGTAATCAAATGACTCCTTCCGCTCTGGGCGGAGCGGGAGGGATTGTCAGACTCTTTTTAAGTTCCAGGGCTGCGGTTACTCTCATCATCATAAAATGTGTCACAAATTCAACGTTTTCCTCGACTAGGTGCTGATTTGGACTTTTTCGACTTGGTGCTCGTCAGGTATATATATTTTGCACATGGAATAAAATTGACTTATAACAATTTTTGTATGGAAATGTGTCAAAAATAATTCCTCAGATAAAGGCGAGATTTTGCGGTGAAATCATCCCACTGCTGAGTCAAAGAAGTCTGTGAGAGAGCATTGATGGAAGTCACATTTCTTAAAATATTTGACTCAGAACATGTTTTTTTAAGATGGTAGGTTATCTGTGTTCGGTTTACAAAACTTACTAAACTATAATTAGTTTAAATGGAAACCTTTAATATTTAACCTCAATTCGATGCTGTTGAAAAATAACATGAACATGCGCGAAAAACGAATGGGGAGCGGGGGCACGTGTCTTACAAACCACAGGAGTAGGTGCGCAGACCGCGCTGTGTATTCAAGGAGGGTGGCGGTTTTGGTACTCGACATCTCAAACTATTGCGGATTTCGGTTGAGATGATTGACTGTTTAGCTACGTCAGTTTGATTATGAGAAACACGGAATCTCTGCGCCAGCGACTAGGGATGCCATTACTAATAGGTAACATTCGTGCGCTCGCAAAGTGCGCAAAGCACCATTTCTGCTTGCCAGTCAGTTAGTCAGCATTGTCACAGATCTGTGGTATCTGTGTATCTGTTTATCTGTGGTTGAAAATATACTGTTAGTTGATTCCCGTACTTGGTGTATTATTTGTAAGCGTCTGTTAAAAACACAGCAAGGTTGTCAATTTCTAAGACCAAGTCAAAAAAAATATGACACTTTATATTATGGATAAAAAAGTTAGGGAACACAATAGAGAACCGAGTCGGATGTATCTGCCACCGGAAAATTGCAGACTCCTAATCTATGTATCTATATCTGTATTCTATATCTTCTATTCTGTATCTATCCATACGAGTATAATAAAATCGTAGACTTGTCGTGTCTGTACATTGAATATTGCATAAAAATAACTGAGAAACGTTACGAAAAAGATATAAAACGCAAAAATGCCATTTTTGAAATTTTTGTCTGTTTGTATGTTTGTCGGTTTATCTGTTTGTGTTTTTTGAGATAGCATCACGCAAAAACCACTGATTGGATTCGAAAGCTAAGTTCTTAAAAATATTAAGTGTTAACCCGAGTAACATTTAGAGTTTATTTCATCAAAATCGACCCACAAAATCAAAAGATATTGAATTTTTAATTTTAGTAAGAAACTTCATACAGCGATAAGCGTTGCGCTTGACTGACTCATAAGCACCATCTACTGACAAAAAGAAAATGCAGGTGACTGGTGTCAGATTATCTGGCTTCTGACAATCCGTAACGACTGCCAAAGATTTCCAAATAACAGCCAGGACCAACGGCGTAACGTGCTTTCCGAGGCACGGGGGAGTCTTGGTATGTTAAGATGGTCACCCATCCACAGCCAAACCTCGGCGCGATTATTTAGCAAAAGTTTTAACGATTTTTTTAGTGCATATCACACAAAAAAATACGCATTTCGATTTTCTAGGGTGATATAACGATTTACTGGATCGATTCATTCAGTACTAACAATATCATCGCCTACCTAGCCTTTCACAAACTAAGCTGGGGTCGGTTTCCAGTCAAACCGGATTTAGTTGAATACCATTGTTTTACGTGTACGTGAAGCGACTGCCTGTTTGACCTTCAGAACCTAATAACTGGGAAACACGGTTGGTAGGTACCTCTTGGCAAGACTGGTGTCAGATTTTCTGGCTTCTGGCAATCCGTAACGTCTGCCAAGAACCTACAAATGATAAATGACTTAACATGTTATCCGAGGCACGAAGGAATCTCGGTGTGTTAAAATGGTCAGCCATCTACAGGCCGAACTCAGCAAGCATTGTTTAACCTTAATATCAACCCTTGCGGCTGTTATCCTCCTCCTATGTATGTACAATTTTTACCGACATCCATGCGAACGAAGTCGCGGGCACAGCTAGTAATTGTAATAAATCTTTATTATATTATAATTTTCGATATATTATGAAAAAATCGTTTTATGTAAAATAAATCTCATCCAAATTCAATAGTTTCTAATACTCGTATACCCACCCGTGTCTAAATTAAGATGAAATAGTTTATTTATTTATTATATACTTTATTGTACACCTCACATAAATCACAGGTAAAAAGTTTATAAAAACAAGTGTACAATGGGCGGTCTTATCGCACAGGGCAATCTCTTACAGACAACTTTAGGATGGACTGAACGAAAGAAGTTAGATTTAGGGCGGTCAGTGATAGACATAATAATATAAAATAAATATATACAATACTAAAAAATATAATAATATATATCAATACAGTTCTCAGAATATAGTTTACAATTTCAAGCAATATTTTCCGGTGACATATCTACTCGTAGGTTGTCTTTAACTGTAAAATATTGAGTTTGACCATGCAGGGAAAACCTTACAAACTTACCTTTGATGAATATTTAAATTCATAATTTCATCGAGACAAAGGTATTGTCATTCGTTGTCCTTCTACGAGTGATACAGTCACATGCAAGGAAAGTGGTCCAAGAATTAAACAAAGTAATAAACAATATGAAGCGTATTTTTAAAGATTTTGTTTAATGAGCACAGCTTCTTTATCTTGCTTAAGTGGATAATATCACAAAAAATTAGGTTATAAATTGATATTAACAAATCCTCAGAAATGTAACTTAGGCTTAATTTTTTTTGTGATCTTGATAATTTATACGCAAGAACAAGTTGTAAGAAATAAATGTTTTTTTTTTTATTAGTGATGGGTTTGCTCTTGACTCTAGTCAATGTCAGAGATGACAGAGACAAAGTCTACGATGGAGCGAGCTTACCCAGAAGGAGCCTATTCACTCTAACTTTGAAGAGATTAGGGTTGTAAGCACAGACGCACGCAGAGAGTTCCACTCCTTTGCTGTGTGCATTATAAAAGACGTTTGGAAGATCGTTAAAAAACTCAAACTCGAACTGGTTACAGAACTCTCTCTGTTTTCAGCTGGGAAGTGAAAAATCACTTATGAAGTTTCATTTCTGGAGAACTGTCAGTTCTGTCATGAAAAGTAACCCAGTCAATTTTAAAATAAACCTAGCGTGAAAGGAGACGGAACCGCTGCCATATAAACTTAGGCCTAGATGTATAAGGATGAGAGTGATGTCAATCAATCCTACTAATATTATAAAGGTGAATGTTTGTATGTTTGTGTAACAATCAGGCAAAAACGGCTGAAGGGATTTGGATGAAATTTGGCACACATGTAGTTCATAACCTGGAATAAAAAATAGGCTACTTTTTATCCCGGTAAGTGGCGTGGATTAATGAAGACTGAGGAGGAAGTGGAAACTCAGAGCCGCTGCTGCCTTAGTACTTCAGATTCACAAGTACCAGGAGACCAGAAACATCAAGTACCAGGAGACCAGAAACATGTCATAGTATTTTTGGGCTGGTATAATTATGTAGGTAGGGCAGGTGAAGGGTACCGGTAATACGGGGTTACTTTGAATTTAAGCATAACTTTGACAGTGTTTGGGGCTCATTATAATAAAGCCCTAAAATTCGGTTTACACGTGTTAGGGGCGAGTCCGCATGGGTGAGAGATGCAGAAACTTAAAGTAGTCAAGAAAGTAGAGTAGGTAGTTAAAAAAGGAACGTGTCAAAGTTACCTCTAAAGTCAAACTTACCCCGTCTTATGGTAGGTGTAGGGTAGTGTTAGGTAGGTGTAGGGTAGGTGTAAGGTAGGTGTAAGGTAGGTGTAGGGTAGGTGTAAGGTAGATGTAAGGTAGATGTAAGGTAGGTTTAGGGTAGGTGTAGGGTAGGTGTAAGGTAGGTGTAGGGTAGGTGTAAGGTAGGTGTTGGGTAGGTGTTGGGTAGGTGTTGGGTAGGTGTTGGGTAGGTGTTGGGTAGGTGTTGGGTAGGTGTAAGGTAGGTGTAGGGTAGGTGTAAGGTAGGTGTAAGGTAGGTGTTGGATAGGTGTAGGGTGGGTGTTTCCTGAGTAAAAAATGTACAATACACATCAGGAAACCTTGCTATTTCCGATATTAACGCGGGCGAAGCCGCAGCTGGTAGAAGCTAGTAGTTTATATATATATTATCAACCAATCTCTGAAAATTCTGCGAATTTTGACAATCAGAGAGGAGAGATAGAAGAGATTTAGTATAATATTGCGCCTACATTACAACATGAAACGGAAATTTGCCCGAAAAAAGTTTTTATAAAAATAAATACCTTTTTATCTATCTTTTTTAAATATCCTTGTCAGGAGGTATATATGTGTCATGTCTTAAATAAGTTCTATCATTGTGATTTGTCAGTGTTCATTAACAACAATTAACATTCTGTCAACCAAACTGCTGTTTGACATAAAAACAATCAACCTTTCTAAAGAATACGTCATTAAACTGCTAAGAAAGCAAAATTGTTGCACGTTATTCGTGACCTAAACTGTTTTTTTAGATAACTCATCTTCTAGACTGTGAATTGTGCAATTTTTTTGTATTTTGAAATAGAAGAAAATAATAACTATTTTTTTAAACCATATCTTTACTCTTTACGTTTGGGCTCATTAGTTTCCTTCTCCTTTTTCACTTAAATAAGCTAAAGAAGCTACTTCTTTATTTATTTTAAATCAAACTTTGCCCCAACAGGAATTTCTCCTGTATCGTGGGGGCGTTTACAAACATTTTAACTCATATACACAGCCGACCCGAAACAACTATCTGAAGGCCATACAATTATTACAATAAATTCATCATCTGCCTAGCCTTTTCCCCATATTGGGATCGACTTCCAATCAAACCGGATTTATTTATTTATTATTTCAACTGTATGTACAATAGTGGTACATGAGCGGAGTTAATGCAACAAGGTTGATAACAAGTATTTTTATTTATTTTCGAATATATATGTTTAGTATTTTAAAAAGTTTTCGTTCAAGTCTTGGGCCACAGTTACTGTCAATAAGTGTATCTTTTGCTACAAAGTTACTCGTACAATTTGCCTGTAATTAAGTTCTTGTATTCCCTTTGATACAATAAATGCAGTTTCCCTCAAAACGATTACAAAGGGGCCTTTCTAACTAGAATACACACAGAATGACTAAGTTCTATCATCAAGAAAATTACTAGGTATCCAGTTATATGAGGAACAGGGAAATCTAGTGCTTTCATTTAGCGAGTCATTCTGGTACTCAATTACAAATATGTATTGAACTTGAATAATACATTTGGACAGTGCCTAATTCTTATCGGCGTTGGTCTATCAGCCATCCTGCAACTTTGACAACAGTGGCCATAATCTGAGTTTTTTAACGATCTCGATCGCGTTAACCGTCAATTTGTATTGAAACTGAATAAGCGCCGTCTGGTGACACTCAAGGAAAACCATTTTTTTCCATGCAATTTGACATAAGCGAACGTTAACGTTAACGCGATCGAGTACGTTAGACTATCAACTACCCTCAGACTATCAACGAAATGCGTTGGTCACACGTTTTTAAGAAACCTTTTTCGAATATTTCAGGAATTAATTTAATTAATTATTCTTTAATATCTTATTTTAAAACACTTACGTGTAGCATTTAGCTTGTCTATTTTGTGTTTTATCTTGATTATATTATCACTACAAAACATTAATTTGTTATGGACTGTTTTTAACCCTGGATGGCTTATCATATTAAGAACAAGTAGTGCGATTCTGTAAAAATCTCACCGTGTGTACTGAGGTGAAGTGAGCTATCAACCCATAAGCAAGACGGAATGACAGTTCGCTTCATGTTCCCTCCACCTAAGTTTACACGGACAGGTATGTTTGTGGTAGGAGCTCGTTGCCCTGGAACGCAAAGGGCATTTAGAGGAACAAGGGTGACTTTTAGCCAGTAAGAGTCTGACACTCTCTTCCGCTCCGCCCGGAGCAGAAGTCATTTGATGATTTCCGACCCTTAAAAAAAGGGTAGGAGCACACGGTTACAGATGGAGCTAATTTAAATTTTTACCGTCCAATGAGAGGTTAGCTTATCACGGTGATCTAAGTAATGTAAGTCGGCGTACAAAAACAGTTTTTCTTCATACCTGAATGTGTTGCTTCAGTACCGGATAGTACAAGTACAGGCATTGCAAATTGTAATCGCGAGCCAGCTGCTGTGCTTGATCGCGGATCTTCCCGAAGGAGTGCTGAGTAGCCGAGCAGGTCAGCAGCTCGGTGCGTCCCATGAAGGTCAGGAAATCGGAGACCTTCTCGTAGACTGCAGCTTCCATGCTCAGCATGCAGTTCTGGAGCTCCACCAGGAAATAGCGGTTCTGGGGGAAGAATTACGAGTTGAATAAGGAGTCATGAGGCTGTTCTGACACACTTTTGTCGTGACGAATCTAGGGAAAGAATATGGAGTTATAGTTTTGTTTTGACATACCTTTGACGTGACGATTTTGGGGAAGTAATAAGGAGTTATAGGGCTGTTCTGACATACTTTTGTCGTGACGAATCTAGGGAAATAATTAAAGAGTTATGTGACTGTTCTGATATACTTTTGGCGTGACGTATCTAGGGGAGGAATAAGGAGTTATGGGACTGTTCAGACATACTTTGGGCGTGACGGCTCTAGGGGAGGAATGAGGAGTTATGGGACTGTTCTGACATACTTTTGGCGTGACGACTCTAGGGGAGGAATAAGGAGTTATGGGACTGTTCAGACATACTTTTGACGTGACGACTCTAGAGCGGAATAAGGAGTTATGGGACTGTTCAGACATACTTTTGGTGTGACGATTCTAGGAGAAGAAAAGGGAGTTATGGGGCTGTTCTAACAAACATTAGGCGAGACAAATCATAACTTTTGGATGGTATCTCTCGATCTTTGACAGATGGTCTTACATGAGCTTCACCGACTCATTTTTGTGTGAAAACGGTCTTAAAAGCATACTGGATAGCAAAGAAAACAAAATTTTATCAACGACATCATTTTAGCCGAAACACGTCTGTTGCTAGACTTAGGCCTCCTCTGAGCGTCGCCACATTGACCATTTCTGTGCTTCTGCGTGAAAATAGCTTAACTTAACTTTAAAAAGAAGAAGCCTTAAAGCATTGATAATGTTCATTTGGTAGTAGTGTTTTCAACTGCAAAGGCCACTGATTTTCTGGAATAGTTTGAATACTGGAAACTGCAATGATTTAGCATCCAACTAATCCTTTGTAGTGAGTGAGATTAAGATGTGTGTTTCTGTTCTAAGAAACATCACTTCATGATATTCGATCGATCCTAATTGGTGTCCCAGTACTGACCTGGTGGGCATTAGCAGCAGCAATGCTGAGCAGATAATCATTCCTTGCTCCAGTAGACTTCTCCTCGAGCTGGTCACGACGAGAAGACACCTTGGCGCTGTTCTTCTGCAGCGACGTGATGGACTGGAAGAAGGAGCCTTTCTTCTTCTTCAACCTTTGGGAAGAAAAATCGGTATTAAAGCCTACGGTTTTAATTTCTTTGATGATCACCATGGTACGTTTTACAAGGTCACTAATGACAATTTTGACAGTCCACACGTGCCAATAGACAATCATGGCAGACAGTACACCTTATTCGTCTATAGGGTTCTATACCCAAGGGGTAACAATGGAGCCCTATAAATTATTAAGCCTATGCTGCAGCTGATCTTAGCCTGGCTATCAGCGGGCTCTCTCATGTACCGTAATAAGTCTAATGTCGCTATTAACACCAAACCATTATCATCCTCATTACAGTCGAAAAACGGATGCTGGACATAGGCATCCTTGACCCCATCGACTATCCTCTCGTTCTACAAGAAGTTTGGCATATCTTCGGGCAATACTTAAAAATTTCGTTTTTCCGCGGCTATATATCATTTCCGATTCGATCATGCATAGTAACTACGAGCATACTTCTTTCCATTGATGTTTGGATGATGTACAAGATACGTGATTTTTTCGGATTAAGGTACGGAACTTCCGGGTGGAGCGAAAGGGAGTGTCAGACTCTTACTGACTAAAACCCATCCGTGTTCCTTCTATTGCCCTTTGCGTTCCAGGGCCACGGTAACTCATTCGAAAAAATTTAGGCAACCCTGGCAGGCTCTGGCCCTAGCAGGCCCCGTCGTCTTCGCTGACAGCTCTTTCCGGCGCGTGTGGAACCCAACGTGCCGTAGACTCAGGCCTGTTCTGATCGGATAAGCTACCCATTGTTCGCCGTCTGTAGGCATCAATCACTGCACCATGCTCAGGAGCATCAGTTCTTGAGCGGCGCAGTGGCTGACGTTCGCCTGGAGGAGGTGAAATGGGGCCGTTATTGGCATTCCATAATAAATACCTACTGCACATAACTACACGTATCAAAGAAAAAGATTAAAACCACCCGGATGACACCCGGAGGACGAAAATGGGTATGTAGGGATGGTTATCCATCTCTACGGATACCCATCCTTACATACCCATCTGTGTGAAATACCGAAAAGTACCTAATACCAAGGCTACCTAATACCTACCTAATATCGAGGCTAAAGTTTAAAAAATATTCCCACTTTTTATTTATTTATTCATTTGAACTTTATGTACAATAGTGGTACAGGAGCGGACTTAATGCAACAAGGCAGCCACTTAAATTATTTATACCTATTACAGTATTGCAGTAAAAGTAAACGGAACGAAGCAGTCTGGATCTCACGACACAGGGAATTCTAGTGTAAGTTCCAGGAATCAACGCATTCCAATGTAATTTCTTAAATAATATTTTTATTTATTCTATGTTTTTTAGAACAGAATAGAAAATTTAATCATCACAAATACAACACAACAGAATATATGGAAAGTAAAAGAAATAATAGTATCGAATGGTACAAATGTGTGCCCAAACCGAAAGGGTGACCATTTGCTGGTATTTCATTCATTACACCTCCTTTTTTATTTTCAATGACTGCAACAGAAACAACCGCATTATGACATCAAATAAAAAGAAACGGTTTCCATTCTAGATATGAATAACTAATAAACATTTACGAAGGCTGAATATTTACCCCATAATTTCAAGAAAGAAAATTCCAAGACGGAATACGATAAATTGTGTGTTTTGTAAGATTGCAAATAGAAGAGCAATTTTCTGTTCAATTTCATATAAAGTTGAATAAAAAATTTGCAGCGTTGCTAGCAAAATACACAGGACACCGAGACGCTTGGATTATGAAAACTTTAAACAAGCATGTCACTGTTTTCTCACCGTCTCATGCGCATGTTACATTAGTATGTTTTGTTTCACACGGATTTTATACAACTTGCTCGCCGCGAATGATACATTACGGGCCGTAACACCAATCAGTACCCAGCTTTACGACTTCGATACTGTCAGTTTTTGACAATTTTGTTGTTTCTGCGGCCATTGTCATGGCGTACTCAGACCGGTTTTTGAGGTTTTTATGCCATTTGTCATAACGCCATTGTTTGGTTTGTGGTTAACGGACAGATAAACGACCGATAAAGTACATCAGACACCGGACATCCTCGAGTATGAGTCCAGGAAATTTTTCAAATGATCTCTACCTAAAACTCAATATGACACGTTAAATTTGTATTACGTCAACGTTTACGGCTATAACTGCCGAAACTTGTAATCAGAACACATTACGCGGGCACAAATATTTTTAGTAAAGACGTCTCTATTCAATTCCGAGTTCTACGGCAAAATTGAATGGTATAAAAGTCTTTGTAAAAGAGTGCACAATTACGTCTGATTGTTGAGACCGGACGCAGCCTGTTTCACAAAACATCGGAAGCTATGCTAAAGCAAAAAGCCGGACGATAGAACACAAAGCAAATAATAATCCAGTTAAACTCGGGACGATGAATAAAAGCTTTTCAGTTATATTGTATAGAACGTGCATGTTCTACAGTCAAGTGGACAGCCATTGTGTCTGTTTCAACTTTAAAGGCTGTACTTATTCATATTAGTATTGCTCCGGAACAGTACTGTTTTGTTAGTTTGTAACTTCTTGACACCTCAACAACTGAAATTGTTCTGTGATCAAAATACTTTAAAGATGAAAATAACATTGCTTCTGAATGCCCGAATTTCTTAAAGTCAAATTTTCTGATAAAGAAAAAGTATGACAATTGCCAAGAAGCAGGTTGGCAAAGAATTTAAAAAGAGTTCATTTGCTATAAGTAAGACAGCAAACAGACGCTGTATACACTGATATTGAAAAAGCATTCGACAAAGTAGATCATAAATTGCTGCTAAATAAAATCGCGTACAATGGTATCAGAGGGTCGGTTTGTCTCCTATATAAAGAATAGGACCTAAAAGGTTGTGATCCACGGGTTTGAATCTATCTGTATCTAAGTTACGTCAGGAGTCCCTCAAGGCTCAATTTTAGGCCCTTTATTGTGTAATAAATTCTGTTCATAAATGACGACTCAAAACTTCTCTTAGAATCTGGGTGAAGTTTCGAATCCAGCAGATAATGTTTTCTACATGAATACATTATTAATAAGGCATATCAGATGTTTGGCTTTATAATGAGAACGTCTAGAGATTTTCATCGTCCCTCCACCTTGTTGCACCTATATAAGTTCATAATTAGGCCGCAATTAAAATACGTAGTACCGATCTGGAATCCTTACTATGCGAAATACTGGATTCGTCCAACGTAAATACTACTAAATGTAAATACCTTCGTGCTATGCATTTTAGATGTCCTCCTTGAGACAATGGCTTTATTCAATAATATGCCGAAACAAGTTTGATTGCTCTGACTTGGTGACTCGTTTGTGGTACCATTACTTGGTGACTAATTTGTGATACCATTACTTGGTGTTAGTTTGTGATTTCCATAGGCGGAAGGTACGCACCAGACGACTGTTCGCTACCAGCTTTTGTAAATCCAACGCTGGTGTCTTTTGTTCCATTTGATTAAATATTGTTTATCTTCTAACTTGCTTCTATTATTTTAGCCCTGCTATAGTTAACGTTTGCTAACAGTTTGTTTTTAATATATAATAATAATCTATGAAAAATTTTGAGGGTAGAATATTTTTTAATTTTAATGTTAAGACAATTAGTTGCTGTACTACATACTGATTGTTTTCCCAAATATAATAAATAAATACATAATCTTGCATATAGAGCTTTTGGTACACGATGCAACGGTTCTACAAACTTGAATCAAAGACAAAATTAAACGCTGTCTGCGTTTAATTTTGTCTGTCTTGGTCAGAACGATAGAACAGGTGACTATTGACAGTTATAGATTGGGATGAAAATTATGCCTGTATCTAGACATATATTGGAAAACATTATTATTGAAATAGAATCCTCCTAGCTCAACGTTAACGGATCAATCGCTCGTGTGTATGCAATGGTAAACATTTTCGATAGGAAATTTAAAGTTTGATGGATGAGCTCACAGTAAGCTATGCGTGTAAATGCAGGATCGCAATTTATGAAGCGGATGCCTGTTAGAGGCAGGAGTTTAATATCTATGTTTATCTGGGTATAAGTTTTAGAATGCGTTGAGCAGGAGGTATTTGACCAGAATGGGGTATAACAGGCTGTTATGATGGATAGGTTGATGTGTTGTGGTGATCGTATTGGGTAAAAACAACAAATTTTAGCATTGGCTCTCCTCTATAGTCTCAATATTCTGATTGTGGCTAAAACAGCTGGATATTTGATCAGCGGAATAGGATTTTTGACTGAATTTTCTTAATGACATTTCTCAAAATCTAGAAAAAGGATGACACATTTTTTAAAACCTCAAACCAGTTCATAGTTGTGAGCGTTATACACGAGTTAAAAAGAGGCATAGAGACATTTGCGACATCAGTACAAATGACGTTTTGCATGACAAGGATATACTCATAACTTCTAAAGCTAACTTCTATATCCACCATCACACACACACACACACACACCATAACCCCTCCCCGTCCTTACGCTAAATTCGCTACTATATATTGTAATTTTATTATTGTTCATGTAGCACCTAGTTATTTTTACTATTATTAATGTTATATTGCACAATATTCTAGATAAAGTATATTTTGCAGCGGATTATAATTAAGTACGTCCTTTGTGGAAGAGCGGAGTCTCCTAACACAGGCATATCTTGCTTGAAAGGAGGCTCCAATCAAAAATTGTAACTACTAACACCTGTTTTGCAAATAAACGATTATTATTATATATTTCCAGTAATTCTATTTAGATTTTTGACAGGAAGGCTCGCCATAACAGACTCATCCCTGTCCAAAACTCTCAATTACTTACAGATTTTATTATGTTAAGTATCATCATTTATTATTTTTAATTCTAGCCTAAAGTGTCCCACTTCTGGGCCTAGGCCACAAAGTCAAAACTTTTATTGCGAACATGGTGTACAATGTCCCTCACCTCCTTTCATTATTCCTGGTTCTGTGCCACCCCTTGTTCGTTCCTAAGGAAAACAGCCAAATCATCCCGTCATCTTGGTCTTGATTTTTTTATTTTACAGGCCCACTGCTCGATGGGCATGCGGCAGACATGCCCAGCCCAGTACCATTTTAACTGGGCAGCCTTCTAAGACTTCTGAGATCTGTGTTTCGAAGCGCAGTATAGTTCTCGCGCTGTTTTACGAAACCCATTATTTTTTTTTACAAAGTATACTGAGCTCCATAGTACGTTGAAATCACTTACTTCTCCTCAATATCCTTGGCCTTGTCCCGGACGTCATGTGCGGTGTGCTCCTCATCAAAGTACAGCTTCTTGGTTTTATCCACATCCATAACCGTGGTCTGGAGCTCCTTATGAGCTTGGGCCAGGATATCTGTACACTGGACAAAGAAACAACTTGTGTTAGTAAAAGATATGGTGAATTACAGGTAAGGGAGAAAGGTGACTGTAAGGAAGTTCCAACTGGGCAACTGCCCGACAGTTGATATTCGGGCTGTTGTACATGTTCTAATCGCACGGTAAACTCTGATATCGCGATTCAAGATTTTGTCAAGTTAGTTCGCAGCTGTCAAGATAGATGGCGCTGCGAGTCTCATTTGTTGATTCTGCTAGGTAGGTACGTTGATTTTTGTGGCGGTATTAATGTCGCTACAGTTGTATGAAAATTGTCCCTTTACCTTATTTTGAAGCCAAATAAAATATTCTTACCTTTCAATTTTCTTTGTCTTGGCACTTTTACCAAGCCACTGCACGCTAGGAAAAAACGAGGTAGTTACAAAGCCATCAGTGCATTACTAACGACATAGTGCTCCATGCATCGGCGTCGTTTTCAAATGATCAAGTACACACGTCTTAACTAGTGAGCCCATTTTTCTAAGACATTTGGTACACAGTTAAAATGTAGTTATGAACGAACAACATAAATCACTCACAGTGGGTAATTCATTTTCCTACTTATATTATAAAATATGTGAGTCTGTATATTTCTCAGTAGTCCTTTATTTTTATATTTGCGAAATACCAAGTTTTGTGACCTTTTGAAACGGCCGTATAGAAAAGGCTGCCATTCTAATATTCAGTTGCCGTTAATTAGAAAATAATTTGTAGGAAATCGTATTTTTTTCCGCAAAATATTGATTTATTTTTTCCCAATTTTATTTGCATAAAGCCATCTACAACAAGCTAAAACAATCAAAACATTTTCGAGAAGGGTTACAACTTTTTCAATCATTCGAAAAAAGTCGAGCGTAAATATATATTTTCACTTTCAAGCACCAACTTTATGGTTGACGTGTGACATGCATCATATGT